>OZ030007.1:71880396-72619655 GCA_964023405.1 Apodemus agrarius | reverse complement strand
TTTTAATTTTATTTTCTATATTCTATGTTTACATTCCAAAGGCTTTCCCCTTTCCCAGTTCCCACCCACCATAGTTCCCATAGTTCCTCTCCCCCCATCTGTTCCCCAATAATTCCCCCTCCCCCCTCGGTTTCTTTACTAAACTGGAAGCAATCTTTACAGGCCCAGGGTCCTCTCCTTTCTTCTTCTTGGGAATCATTTGACTTGCTATTTGTGTCTTGAGTATTTAGGGCTTCTGGGCTCATTAATATCCACTTATCAGTGATTGCATTTCAGGTGCATTCTTTTGTGATTGGGTTAATTCACTCAGGATGATATTTTCCAGGTCTAACCATTTACCTACAAATTGCATGAATTCATTATTTTTAATTGCTGTGTAGTATTCCATTGTATAAATATACCACATTTTCTGTATCCATTCCTCCTTTGAGGGATATTTGGGCTGCTTCCAATTTCTGGCTATTATAAACAAGGCTGCTATAAACATAGTGGAGCATGTGTCCTTATTGCATGCAGGGGAATCCTCTGGGTATATGCCCAGGAGTGGTATGCCAGGGTCCTCTGGAAGTAACATGCCCAATTTTCTGAGGAACCGCCAAACTGATTTCCAGAGCGGTTTTACCATTTTGCAATCCCACCAACAGTGGAGGAGTGTTCCTCTTTCTCCACATCCTCGCCAGCACTTGTTGTCTCTTGAGTTTTTAATCTTAGCCATTCTGACTGGTGTGAGGTGGAATCTCAGGGTTGTTTTGATTTGCATTTCCCTGATGACTAATGATGTTGAACATCTTTTAAGGTGTTTCTTGGCCAAATTTTCTTCTGGTGAAAATTCTTTGTTTAGCTCTGTGCCCCATTTTTTGATAGGGTTATTTGGTTCTTTGCGGTCTAACTTCTTGAGTTCTTTGTATATATTGGATATTAGCCCTCTGTCGGATGTGGAGTTGGTGAAGATCTTTTCCCACTTTGTTGGTTGCCGTTTTGTCCTTCTGACAGTGTCCTTTGCTTTGCAGAAACTTTGTAATTTTATGAAGTCCCATTTGTCGATTCTTGATCTTAGAGCATAAGCTATTGGTGTTCTGTTCAGGAACTTTTCCCCTGTGCCCAAGTCCTCCAGGGTCTTCCCAAGTTTCTTTTCTAATAGTTTCAGTGTGTCTGGTTTTATGTGGAGGTCCTTGATCCACTTGGAGTTGATCTTAGTGCAAAGAGATAAGATTGGATCAATTCGCATTCTTCTGCATGTTGACTTCCAGTTGAACCAGCACCATTTGTTAAAAAGGCTATCTTTATTCCACCGGATGGTTGTGGCTCCTTTATCAAAGATCAAGTGACCATAAGTCTGTGGGTTAACCTCTGGGTCTTCAATCCTGTTCCATTGATCTGCTTGCCTGCTGCTATACCAATACCATGCAGTTTTTAACACAATTGCTCTGTAGTACTGCTTGAGGTCAGGGATATTGATTCCCCCAGAAGTCCTTTTATTGTTGAGAATAGTTTTAGCTATCCTGGGTTTTTTGTTGCTCCAGATGAATTTGAGAATTGCTCTTTCTAGATCTATGAAGAATTGAGTTGGGATTTTGATGGGGATCGCATTGAATCTGTATATTGCTTTTGGCAAGATGGCCATTTTTACTATATTGATCCTGCCAATCCAGGAGCAAGAAATATTTTTCCATCTTCTGAGGTCTTCTTCGATTTCTTTCTTCAAGGACTTGAAGTTCCTGTTGTACAGATCTTTCACTTGTTTGGTTAGAGTTACGCCAAGATACTTTATGTTGTTTGTGGCTATTGTGAAGGGTGTTATTTCCCTAATTTCTTGCTCTGCCTGCTTGTCCTTTGAGTACAAGAAGGCCACTGACTTGCTTGAGTTAATTTTATAACCTGCCACTTTGCTGAAGTTGTTTATCAGCTGTAGAAGTTCTCTGGTGGAGTTTTTTGGGTCGCTTAGGTAAACTATCATATCGTCTGCAAATAATGATAGCTTCACTTCTTCCTTTCCAATTTGTATCCCTTTGACTTCCTCATGTTGTCTAATTGCTCTTGCTAGAACTTCAAGTACTATATTGAAAAGATATGGAGAGAGAGGGCAGCCTTGTCTAGTCCCTGATTTTAGTGGGAATGCTTCAAGTTTCTCTCCATTTATTTTGATGTTGGCTACTGGTTTGCTGTAGATTGCTTTTACTATGTTTAGGTATGGGCCTTGAATTCCTGCTCTTTCCAAGACTTTTAGCATGAAAGGATGCTGAATTTTGTCGAATGCTTTTTCAGCATCTAATGAGATGACCATGTGGTTTTTTTCTTTCAGTTTGTTTATGTAGTGGATTACATTGATGGATTTCCGTATATTGAACCATCCCTGCATCCCTGGGATGAAGCCTACTTGATCATGGTGGATGATCGTTTTGATGTGCTCTTGGATTCGGTTAGCAAGAATTTTATTTAGTATTTTTGCATCGATATTCATAAGAGAAATTGGCCTGTAGTTCTCTTTCTTTGTTGGATCTTTTTGTGGTTTAGGTATTACCGTAATTGTGGCTTCGAAGAATGAGTTGGGCAGTGTCCCTTCTGTCTCTATTTTGTGGAATAGTTTGGAGAGTATTGGTGTTAAGTCTTCTTTGAAGGTCTGGTAGAATTCTGCACTAAAACCATCTGGTCCCGTACTTTTTTTGGTTGGGAGGCTTTCTATAACCCCTTCTATTTCTTTAGGGGTTATGGGACTATTTAGCTGATCTACTTGATGCTGATTTAATTTTGGTATTTGATATCTGTCTAGGAAATTGTCCATTTCCTCCAGGTTCTCCAGTTGTTTTGAGTATAGACCTTTGTAGTAGGATCTGATGATGTTTTGAATTTCCTCAGTTTCTGTTGTTATGTCTCCCTTTTCATTTCTAATTTTGTTAATTTGTATACTGTCTCTGTGTCCTTTGGTTAGTCTGGCTAAGGGTTTATCTATCTTGTTGATTTTCTCAAAGAACCAGCTCCTGGTCTTGTTGATTCTTTGTATGGTTCTCTTTGTTTCTATTTGATTGATTTCAGCCCTGAGTTTGATGATTTCTTGTCTTCTACTCCTCCTGGGTGAATTAACTTGTTTTTCTTCCAGGGTTTTAAGGTGTGCCATTAAGCTGCTAGTATATGCTCTCTCCAGTTTCTTTTTGGATGCACTTAGAGCTATGAGTTTTCCTCTTAGCACTGCTTTCATTGTGTCCCATAGATTTGGGTAGGTTGTACCTTCATTTTCATTGAATTCTAAAAAGTCTTTGATTTCTTTTTTTATTTCTTCCTTGACCAAGGTGTCATTGAGTAGAGTATTGTTCAGTTTCCATGTGTATGTGGGCTTTCTGTTGTTTTTGTTGTTATTGAAGACCACTCTTACTCCATGGTGATCTGATAGAAGGCATGGGATTAGCTTGATATTCTTGTATTTGTTGACATCTGTCTTGTGACCAATTATATGGTCTATTTTCGAGAAGGTACCATGTGGAGCTGAGAAAAAGGTATATTCTTTAGCTTTAGGATGAAATGTCCTATATATATCTGTTAAATCCAATTGGTCCAGAGTTTCAATTAGTTTCAGTGTGTCCCTGTTTAGTTTCTGCTTTCCTGATCGGTCCATTGAGGAGAGTGGAGTGTTGAAGTCACCCACAATTATTGTGTTAGGTGTAATGTGTGCTTTAAGCTTTAGTAAGGTTTCTTTTACGAATGAGGCTGCCCTTGCATTTGGAGCATAGATGTTCAGTATTGAGAGCTCTTCTTGGTGGATTTTTCCTTTGGCCAGCAAGAAGTGACCTTCTGAGTCTCTTTTGATGATTTTAGGTTGGAAGTCAATTTTATCTGATATTAGAATGGCTACTCCAGCTTGTTTCCTGAGACCGTTTGCTTGTAAAATTGTCTTCCAGCCTTTTACTCTAAGGCAGTGTTTGTCTTTGACACTGAGATGTGTTTCCTGTATACAGCAAAATGTAGGGTCCTGTTTCCGTATCCAGTCTGTTAATCTATGTCTTTTTATTGGGGAATTGAGTCCATTGATGTTAAGAGATATTAAGGAATAGTAATTATTTCCTCCAGACATTTTTGAAATTGTATTTATTTATTTTATTTATTTTTTATATTCGAGAGGTTACCTTCTTTTGGGTTTGATGAGAGGAGGTTTCTATCTTGCTTCTTCCCGGGTGTAGTTTCCGTCCTTGTCTTGGTGTTTTCCCCCTATTATCCTTTGTAGGGCTGGATTTGTGGAAAGATATCGTGCAAATTTGGTTTTGTCATGGAATACCTTGATGTCTCCATCTATGGTGATTGAGAGCTTTGCTGGGTAAAGTAGTTTTGGCTGAAGTTTGTGTTCTCTTAGAGTTTGCATGATATCTGCCCAGGATCTTCTAGCTTTCATGGTCTCAGGTGAGAAGTCTGGTGTTATTCTGATAGGTCTTCCTTTATAAGTTACTTGGCCTTTTTCTCTTGCTGCCTTTAATATTCTTTCTTTGTTTATTACATTTGGAGTTTTGATTATTATGTGACGGGATGTATTTCTGTTCTGATCCAGTCTGTTTGGGGTTCTGTATGCTTCTTGTATATTCATGGGCATCTCTCTCTTTAGGTTGGGGAAGTTTTCTTCCATAATTTTGTAGAAGATATTTGCTGGCCCTTTAACTTGTACATCTTCATTCTCGTCTATACCTATAATCCTTAGGTTTGGTCTTCTCATTGTGTCCTGGATATCCTGGATGTTTTGGGTTACAGCCTTTTTGCATTTAGTATTTTCTTTGACTGTTGAATCAATGGTTCCTATGGTATCTTCGGCTTCTGATATTCTGTCTTCTATCTCTTGTATTCTATTGTTGATATTTGCATCTATGGCTCCTGATTTCTTCCCAAGGTTTTCTATCTCCAATGTTGTCCCCCTCTGCGATTTCTTAGTTGTTTCTACTTCTGTTTTTAGTGCCTGGATGGATGTGCTCAGATCTTTCGCTTGCTTGATTGTGTTTTCATGTATTTCTTTGATAGATTTTTGTGTTTCCTCTTTCATAGCTTCTACTTGTTGGCCCACGTTCTTCTGTATTTCTTTAAGTGATTTTTGTCTTTCCTCCTTATTGTCTTCTTCTTTTTGATCCATCTTCTCCTGCATTTCTTGAAGTGATTTTTGCATTTGCCTTGTAAAGGCTTCTAACTTTTGATCCATTTTCTCTTCTATTTCTTTACGAGATTTTTCTATGTGTTCAGCTACCAGCATCCTGACCAGTGATTTTATATCCAAGTCTTGTTTTTCTGGTGTTTTGGGGTATCCAGGGCTTCCTGTTGTTGGCGAACTGGGTTCAGATGCTGTCATGTTGTCTTGATTTCTGTTAGTGACATTCCTTCGTTTACCTTTTGCCATCTGGTTATTTCTGGTGTTAGTTGACCTTGTTGTCACTGGCTGGTGTTTGAATCTCCTATGAGGCTGGGCTTACCTGTTGTTTCTCTACTGGTGGTTATGCGTGATTGCTGCTCAACGGGATCACGAGCTGGCTGCCACCCACTGACTTTGTGCACGGCCTGAGGTCTCCGGGAAGTGTGGGGGAGTGCAGCAGAGCCTCGGCAGGTGCTGCTGGGCCTGCCTAGTAGTGAGAGCCTAGCAGATCCCCCCACGTGGTAGCCCCTGATGGAATCTGTCTACCTGTTCCTTTCCAGCTGTGTTCTGGTTGCAGTATGGAGGCCTGCCGCTATCGCTGGTCCGGGCTCCTGGGGAGCTGGGTGGTGCCGGTTGCCTCGGTGCACGGCCTAAGCTCGCAGGGACGTGCTGCAGATCCTAGGCGCCTGGGCCCGCCTGTGGGCGAGAGCTTAGCAGCTCTCCCTGCTCTAGCCCCAGGCGGAGTCTCTATCTGCACCTTTCCAGCTGTGTCCTGGTTGCAATATGGAGACCTGCCGCTATAGCTGGTCCTCACTCTTCTTAATAAACAAGAATTGTTGCTTATCCTGGTTCTGTGGGCAGGGTCTGAGCACCTGGCAAGCTGGCTAGGTCTGGCTGACCTGCTACCGGCTGGATGGGATGCTGCAGACAAAATGGCGCTGCCTGCAGGGGGTTTGGGGTCTGGCCTGCGAGCACAGAGCGCAGGCACGGCCGCTGTATTCCAAACCGCTAGGCTGTGCGCAGTTCCTGCCCCCCGACCTGAGTCCCCGGAGGTCTTAAACTCGGGCTGTCTCTGGTACCTGGTTCCACCGGCAGGGTCTCAGTACCTGGCAGGCTGGCTACGTATGGCTGACCTGCTACCAGCTGGATGGGATGCTGCAGACAAGATGGCGCTGCCTGCAGGGGGTTCGGGGGTCTGGCCTGCGAGCGCAGAGCTCAGGCGCGGCCGCTGAACTCCAAACGGCTAGGCTGTGCGCAGTTCCTGCCCCAGACCTGAGTCCCCGGAGGTCTTAAACTCGGGCTGTTTCTGGTACCTGGTTCCGCTGGCAGGGTCTCAGCACCTGGCAGGCTGGCTACGTATGGCTGACCTGCTACCTGCTGGATGGGATGCTGCAGACAAGATGGCGCTGCCTGCAGGGGGTTCGGGGGTCTGGCCTGCGAGCGCAGAGCTCAGGCACGGCCGCTGAACTCCAAACCGCTAGGCTGTGCGCAGTTCCTGCCCCAGACCTGCGTCCCCGGAGGTCTTAAACTCGGGCTGTCTCTGGTACCTGGTTCTGCCGGCAGGGTCTCAGCACCTGACCCCTTTCCTATTTGTATCCTTTTAATTTCTTTTCATTTTCTAATTGTTCTAGCTAGATCCTCAAGTACTCTGATTAACAGAAGGAGAGGGTAGTCAGTCTTCACTTTTCCCTGATTTTAGTTGGATTGCTTCAAATTTTACATTTAATATGATGTTACCTATTGGTGAGCTGTATGTCATTTGCGATCCAAAAAAAATTCAATTAAAACTGGAACTTATGGATTTATTTAGAAAAACAGGATTATAGGTATAATTATCCACTAAGGTATATTTCAGATTCAAAATTTCAAAAAAAAATATTTTATTTGAATTGAAAGATAATACTTTTTCTATTAGTTTCAGTGTGTTTGGTTTTATGTGGAGGTCCTTGTTCCACTTGGAGCTGAACTTCATACAAAGAGATAAGAATAGATTGATTTGCATTCTTCTGCATGCTGACCTCCAGTTGAACCAGAACCATTTGTTGAAAAGGCTCTCTTTTGTTCTCTGGATGGTTTTAGCTCCTTTGTTGAAGATCAAATGAACATAGGTGTGTGGGTAAATTTCTGGGCCTTCAATTCTATTCCTTGGATCTACATGCCTGTCACTGTACCAATACCGTGCAGTTTTTAAGACTATTGCTCTGTAGTACTGCTTGAAGTCAGGGATACTGATTTCCCCCAGAGGTTCTTAGCTTAGTTACCTGAGGTCTTGCCCTAAAGTCACCACTTCCTAGATGCCATTTTTTGGTCCATGTTTTGTTTTGTTATTTGTTTTGTGTGGTAGGTATTATTAAGACTTTCTGTCTTTGAGCACTGGAGCTGGTACCTTTATATTTCCTGCTGTTCCTTTTCTTAATCTGTACATATCACACAGGAGCAGTTACTAATAACTTCATGATACAGCCAAAACTAGGATATTTTTAAATCTTATTTGCTAATGCCATTAATCTAAAACTCTTCAATTTAGTACTAGGCAAAATTTTAGGTCAAGGGCAAAAAGTAGTCAAATTATTTGGAGAAACATTATAATAAATATCCCTAGGATAGTCACTAATATTCTGCATCTCTGAAAATTCTTACACTGGGCCCTCAAAATTCAAATTGCTCTCAGCATTGTTTTATATGCATCTACTAATATGGCCTCTGAAGCATGGCTAAAATGGTTTCAATGGCTTTCCTAATTCAAGGCACCAGTTTTTACATTCCACCACACAACATGCTGTCACAGAAATACCCCATTGCCTAGTACAAACTTCTGTCGAAGTAAATGTTGTCTTGCTTTGAAGAGTCATATTGAATGTGGCAACTTTTATAAAAGGAAAATTTATTTGACACTTGTTTAGTTTCAGAGGTTTAATGCATTGTTATCATGGTGGGAAACAGGAAGACATACAGGTAGACATGTTGCTTAAAAACCAACAGAGAGATCCACATCTCCATCTTCTTGTCTCCAGAAGAGAAAGAGCCTCTGGACTTGGCTTGTGCTTTTGAAACCTCAGTGTCTATCCCTAATGGCATACTTCATCAAACAACACTAGAGGTACTCCAACAAACCCAGTCTACCAAATACCCTCCCAAAGTCATAGTACTCTCAGGTGAGCAAGCATTGGTTAGGCTAATTCGGTTGAGAATATCCAAACTATGATGAGAAAACAGATAATGAGGAATAGAATAGAATAGAGTGTTTTCAAAGAAGAAATACAAAAATGTCAATCTAATTCTAATTCTTCTACATATATGCTGTACTTGAGTAATTTGGTGTTCTTGTGGAAATCCTAACCCTGGGAACAAGAGTTGTCCCTAATTCTTTTTCCTATGTGTGGTCACCTTTGCCCTTTAATGCGTGATATTTTCCATGATTGACTTGATAGTATGTGCTGGTCTTATTGTAACTTGCTATGCTGGGTTTGGTTGATATCCCTGTACAGCCTCCTCTTTTCTGGAAGAAGGTATGTGAGAGGGGAATTTGGGGAGATAAGATGGAAGAAAAGATGGGGAGTGGGTAGGGAGGTAAAACTGAAATGAGAAACATATAAGGAAAACTAAAAAAAAAACTAAAACATAAAGCAAAACATAGTTAAAAAGTATCCTTCCTCATTTTTTCCTTAATACCTGACTAGAAATAGCAGTCTCATCATCTCCCTTAAGGTTCTGCCAGCAGAACTTCTCCACCATGGTAGACTGTACTCTGAAACTACAAGCCCGTCTCAACTATTTATCCTTTCAGTTGCACTCTGTCATGATACTTTATCGAAGTGGTAGAAAATCTTACTGAAAAAAGAGATCATTGATTATACTATGTGTATGCATGTGTGTACATGTGCATGTGCATGTGCATGTGTGTGTGTGTGTCTGTGTGTGTCTGTGTGTATGTGTGTATTCATTCATGTAGTAGTGATTATCCATTGACCCCACAAAACTAGAAAGAACACACAGTAGGAGTACAAGTGTCTTTTGTGTAAAGGAATGCCAAGTGGACTAATACAATTTTCCAACATTTGAAGATGAGAAAGGAGGAATGATGGAATGGTTTAAGAGGAGGAAAGATGGAAGTAAGAGATATCAGGAAGGTGAGAGAGGGGGAAAACTGTTAGGGTTTATTTCTTCTGTCATGTGGAGTGGGAACCTCCATGGAGAATATTAGGTTCTTTTATTAAACACTTTAAAACTCACCAATATTAGTTTCCCCAAAAGATCATTCAAAAAGAAAAATACAGGAAACTTTTGTATAAGTTAGAAATATATACCACAAGGGAGATGTCACTCCACTGCAGGTTAGGCTGCTTGTAATTTTATAGACTTTAACCTGACAGGATATGAATATTAGCAGTGACTTGAGAAACAGAGCAACCAATTTAATGAGAGTAAAATTGAGGAAAGACAAAGAAATGGCTGGAACCAAAAATGAAAGTTCATTCAAGTAGTCCTTTCAGATTTTATCAGACTCCACTCTCCCTAAATGTGTCTCTGCATTTGCTGCATGGTAAAAGATGCTTACAGGACAAGGATATTAAGTGGGGGTGTAGAAACAATTCTGGTATTATCACTTTGCTATATACATCAAGTCCATGTTTGTTTCAGTAATAATTGGGGGAAGGGAAAATATTATGACATGAATTCTGCACCTTTCTCAGCAGGACAACTTGGGAGGTTTGAGAAATTATTTGCTAAAGTACAAAAATAATCTTAAAAATCTATAATACAGTATGATCTTGGGGATATGTTTGTATGTTTCTGTTTTTTTATAATGGCAGTTCACAATATCAGAAGGTTATAGCCAACTAGATGATACATAGAGTATTAGAAAGACTATGTCAGAGCCTGAATAGTTGTGGACATCAGATGTCTACTCATGGCAATGTAGTTGTAGATGTACAGGTGAAACAAGTTTATTTTTTAACTCCCAATAACACTATTCAAATTTTATCAACTGGGATGCTTTGCCCTTGTTTAGAAAGATCCATAATGCAACCCAAAGGAAAAAGTCCGTTGGATTATAAAAGAATTAAATGTTCATCTGTGTGTTTATGATTCAAATTATACAGTTTATCTCCTTATCATGGAATTAGTAGGAAATATGCTCCATATGTAGGCTGGAGAAATAATTTCAGAGCTGCTTTCACATTTTTATATAACCTCTATCAATATGCTATACTTGTGTACTTTGGCAGTCTAAATTGACTTTGTGACTTTGACAGTAGCTGTAGGGTGAACTTAACCAAGCAGACCCAGCAGCAATCCTGGCAGGCATTTGTGCCACTGACACTTTCTAACTGAGCCAGCCTAGAATGTCCAAGCCCAGATAGAGTCCACAGATGCTGGATTAGGCACTGGAGTAAGCCATTGATAAAAAGACTAGATCACATCTGGCTACTTTAAAGTTAATGCTATGCAAGGATGTGGCTACATAGGTTTTCCCAGTTCCTTCACTAAATGAATCTGTTTTTCCAGTTGGCAGAATCCTGGAGTCTTTATCATTGACTCTGTCTCTTCTTTTTCTTGACCCCCAAGGGTCTTGGTTTAGATAGCAAGCAGCAAACAGTAACATTCAGAACATTTATAATGCTTTAGTTGATGAAGAGAGTTTTCGTTGTATGTTATGGGGCATCAGTAGAAGAGGGCCTATTCTCTAGGATTAGGTAAATGCTGATGCTGACATTGTTTTCATTGCCATAAAGCACAGAACTACTAATGAGAAAATATCATCCTGAGTGAGGCAACACAATCCCAAAAGAACACACATGGTATGCACTCACTGATAAGTATCTATTAGCTCAAAAGCATGAATACCCAACTAATGATTCATAGACCATATGAAGCTTGAGAAGAAGGAAGACCAAAGTGTGGGTGCTTGGTCTTACTTAGAAGGAGGAAGAAAATACTCATGGGAGCAAATATGGAGACAAAGCTTGGAGCAGAGCCAGAAGGAAAGGCCTTCAAGAGACTGCCACACCTGAGGATCTATCCTATATACAGCCATAAAACCCAGACACTATTGTGGATGCCAAGAAGTGCATGCTGACAGGAGCCTGATATAGCTTTCTTCTGAGAGGATCTGCCAGAGCCTGAGAAATACAGATAGGGATGCTCGCTGCCAACCATTGGACTGGGCACAGGGTCCTCAATGGAGGAGTTAAAGGCCTGAAGGAGCTGAATTGGTTTGCAACCCCACAGGAAGAACAATATCAACCAACCAGATCCCCTCTAGAGTTCCGAGGGACTAAATTACCAACCAAGGAGTACACATAGGGGGACCCATGGATTCAGCCATATATGTAACAGAGATTATACATGTTAGGCATCAATGGGAGGAAAGATCCTTGGTCCTGTGAAGGCTTGATGCCCCAGTGTAGGGAAATGCAAGGGCTGGGAGATAGGAGTAGGTAAGTTGGGGAACACCTTCTTAGAAATTTGGGGAGAGGATGGAGAATGGGAGCTGGGAAACTGGAAAAGGGGATAACATTTGAAATGTAAATAAAGAAAATATGTAAAAAAACTAGAAAACACAGACTTATGAATCATCAATGTGAAGAAATCCATTCAGGTCACTTATATAGAGACTGCTCAAATATGGCAGAGGATAGAAATTTGTAAATGTCTTGGACTGAAAAACAAATCACTGTCTTATGCCTTCAATACTTAAAGTGAGATAATCTTCTGCAGATTGAGTTTAATTCAACTAAGGGATTATGCTCATAGTAAGTAATGGAAAAATCTTGATGAGCTATTTTTCCGTAGGAGCCAACTTCTACATGCCTGAAACTCTAGGATCACTGCATTGGAATTCCTGAGACATATTCTCAGAATCTTCAGGGACTTCTTCTCCTTATTAAGCAGCCACATGATGAATCATTATATGCATCCTTCTGCTTAACTCTTGATTATGGCATTGCCACTGACTTCTATCTTTCCAGTCTCTTGATCCTTCACATAGTCAAAGCCTATCTTACAGAGTTATTTTTAAGTGAATATGCTTCCTTGTGGGAAAAGTTTGGAGCTCAGATTATGACATGATTACACTCAGATTATACAGTCATTCCATTATATAAAATTCCAGGTATTTGAAGTATTCTTTAATTCAAATTTAACTCAATTTGAAATATTAATACCAAGGCAGTGCATATGTATGGTTATAGAAATGCCCATAGTTCTTTCGACTGCTTTATAAGTGGAAACAAGGTGACATTTGATGACAAGACAATATAATAACATTTTGTATTCTAGGATGTTTTCAAGGAACAGGTACATTTCTTCTTTCATACTGTAGAGTGCTTTTTCAAGCTCATGCCCAGCAAGGTACAGAGCCACTCTCCCAATTGCTTCAACCAAAAAGGGGTGGGATAAACTCTCCTAAAGCATCCTGGTAAGAGGTGGGGCAAGCCTTTAGAATTCTGAAACTACCTAAGAGTATCAGCAACTCTCTTTTCCTCATGCATTTGGGACCAACTTCCCTAAGCTGACCATGTAAGATACATAACTAACTCTTCACAGTGCCTCAACCTCTGAAGAGGAGTACTGGTTCTGTGCATCCCCCTGACATCATTATGGGCACAAACAGCAAACCAGACTAAGGGCAACACCATAGACTTTGGTAGCAACATGGGTCACAGACATTGATACTGAACCTTGGTAATATTGAGCCATGAACGCAGATCGGCTCTTAATGGCAATATGAGCAAAGACATCAGTATAGCCCCAAAAAGTAGGAGAGGCTATACATATCAAACTCTGTCTCCCACCCTTCTATTTTGAGTTTCATATCTTTTCCTAGTGTATAAATTGTTCTCCCTTCTCTTTATTTCTCAAGGTCTCTACCACATGCTTTATTATCTTATTGTCTCCTGCACACTTGCACCACATAGCAGAGGGTGTCGGCCTAGGTCCAAAAGTTTTTATAATGTTTTCATATTGCACATAAAACTGGAATGCTATATAACTCTACAGGACAAACCATTCTAGAATACAAATATTGCATCATGAATCTCTGCTTAGAAAAACTATAATGGGTTATAGAGGGCTTAAACTATAGGACACAACAACTACTATTATTTAGAGTATTGTACACATTATATTCTGAACTGTTACAGAATAATAACCATTCTTGAAAAGAAAATTGCTTTTCTGATATCTTAAAGGATATGAAAATGTTAAAAAGTACAGAGTCCCCAAGATACAGCCCACAGACCTCAAAAAGATCAACAAGCTGAAGTGCCCAGATGTGAATACCTCAGTCCAACTTGGGAGGGGGAGCAAAGTAATCACAAATGGGGAAGGAGAGAGGGACCTGAGAGGGAAATTGGACAGGGGAGGAAAAAGTGGGGGGGAACATCATCTGGTATTGAGTGAGGGAAAATGCCTGAAACCTTGAGGGCCAGCGGAAAGAATAGAAACAGGCAACCTTGGGAGATTTGAAGTTGGGGTGACCTTCCAGAATGAGCCAGAAACCTGGGAGGTGAGAGATGTTAAGGACTCAAAGGGAGGGATGATAGATGAAATAACCAACATTAGTAAGAGGGAATTTACAGAGCCAACCTCCAGATGAAGATAGTTCATCAAATGAGGGAAAGGGAGGCCATCTCACAGTTACAACAAACCAGACATGGTTTAAAGCAATGGTGGAAAAATAGAAAAAGAAAAAAGAAAAAAATCCAAAATGAAACAGCAGACAGCATCCAGCCAGGGGAATCTGAAGCTTACTTATAAAGCTGAAGTGGTTGGCAAAGTAGGTGCATGCCAACATTTATACCTGGGCCCTTGGTAGACACATTACCCTCTCAGGTGAGACTGACTAAAAATGGATAATGCAGTAGCCCTAAAAAGGATAGAGTGGGGATAGAAAAGAATTATGTATTTGACTGTCTTTCTAGCATCTGGCCCAAAAGAGATAGGTAGTTCAATGAGACAGAATGTATGATCTAGACAGGAATCTATGAAACTATACTACTGACTTAATTTTTGAGATTTTATTATTATTTCATGAGTATGTATGTTTTATAAAGATACATATCTGTGCACTATGTGAATTCAGTGCTCACAAAGACCAAAAAAGGCATTGGCTCCCTGAAACAGGAATTACAGATGGTTTTTAGCTGACCTATGGTTGTTAGAATTGAACACATGTCCTCAGGGAGAGTAGACATTGCTTTACTTCTTTTCAACATGCCTTAGCTTAACATATCTGGGTCTTTCTTCAGTTCCTTTTTTAATTATTCATTATTTTTATTCACTTTTCATCCTGATCACAGCCCCCAACTCAAAACAGTCCATTAATACCCTCTACACATAATACCCCCTCCTCTAAGAGAGGGGGAAATCTTAAAATACCAACCCACTCTGGCACATAAAGACACAGCAGGAATAGGTGCATCCTTTCCCTCTGAGGAGAGGCAAGGCAGTCAAGCTAGGGGAAGGGGATCCAAAGACAGATAATAGTTAAACACAATAGACAGTCCCCATCCAATTGTTCAGAGACATACATAAAGACCAAGCTACACAACTGCTACATTTCTGTAGGGTGTTATGTCCAGCACATGAATTCTCTAGAGCTGGTGGTTAAGTCTCTTGAGCCACCACATGCCCAGGTTTGTTGTCTCTGTAGGTCTTCTTGTGGATAAAACTTGTTTTGACCAGCTGCTAATAGCTTCAAAAGGGGAAAATCTGTGTGTTTGACAGATGCAACCAGCAAACTGAATATCTGCATACAGGTGAAATAAATGCTTATCTTGCATCCTGTTTAATAATCATTCTACTAGATTAGAGACATTAACTTATGACCTCCAAATCCAAACCTGCTAGAAAAAATTAGGAAAGAAAATCGTTGAGCTCTGAGGATGGAAAAAAAGATTATGAATAAAACTTTGATTATTTAATAAATAAATCCAACAATTGACAAGTGCCACCACGTTAAATTAAAGCATAATACCTTTACAACAGGGTATGGTTTAGAAATGGTATCCCAATTCCTGCCTAGAGCTCTGGCCTCTGAGGGAGGCAGGAGAAACTGCCAGGAAGGTACAGGCTGACGTTTCCCAGGATCTAGTAGGGAATGTGTGGGTTTCCAGGCCTCATGGGGGCTGAGGAAAACAGGATCTGAGACTTGCACACTGCAGAAGAACTGAGAATGAAGTGTGGGCCCATGAGCAGGCTCTGGCCTGGAGCTGAAGAGAAAGGTCAGGGACTAGGGCTCCGGCTGATTACTGAGGGAACAAGTATGTCCTGGCTTGTTCAAGTGGCAAGCTTGGTGAGATGCTTGGGTTGGTGGATCATGGCTGGGAATGCTGGGAGGCCTAAGAGAGAGATTAGATACATGGCTCCTTAGGGAATGACCTGCTCCATTGCTCCAGTATGGCAGATCCAGATGAGAAAAGGCAGTCCCCGGTTTTAGAGAGTTTATTGTAGAGAAGTAGAGAGAGGGAGAAAATAGAGAAGTAGAGGCCCACCATGGCCACATGGAAAGATGGGGGAAGGGAATAAGGAAGGAAGGGGAAGAGCAAGAGAACAAGAAAGAAAGAGAGCAAGAAAGAGAGGTGGGGGCAAGTAGCCCCTTTTATATTGAGCTGGACCTACCTGGTTGTTGCCAGATAACTATGGGGAGAAGCATACCCTGCTGTTGCCAGGTAACTGTGGGAGCAGAGTGCAGACAGAATACCAGGCTTTGGGATTATTGCCCTAAGTGACTGATGGCCACAGAATTATGGAGAGCTGAGGACTTGTGTCATGAACATAGTGTCTGGGAGCATGGCCAACAGGATCTGTCCCTTGCCCAATTATCTGTGGGGTCTCCATAGTTTAAACCTAGCTCAACCAGAACACAGGCTGACAATCCCAGTCCCACAACAGAATGTGACCGTAATTCAATGAAAAAAACAGCATGCACAGTGGGAGAAAATTTTGCTGAACAATTTAGCAGTATCTGAATTATAAAGATATAAAACATAACCAATAGCAAAAGAAACAACACAAAGAGAAATTAGGTTAAAGTGGCATTGAATGTTCTCAAAGAAGAAATACAAAAATGTCTGATGTATAATTTATAAGTTTTTGACATCCTTAGTCATTGGAAATGCAAATCAAAACTGTTTTGTCATTGCTTCCCCGGTGTAGTCATAATGGCTATCGTTAAGAAGAAAAAAGACAAGATATCCTGGAAAAGTGAGGAATGAAGAATCATTGTACAGTATTTGAAAAAGATATAAGAAGATGGAAAAATAGTGTTTGTGTAACATTTAGATTAACATAGAAAATTTTTCTTTCTATCAAAGCAATATACAAATTCAAATCAAATACCTTCAAAATAACCACACTTTTTTCACAAACCTTGAAAGGACATTTTTTTTAGCTTCATGTGGAAACACAAAGATTCTATGATAATTAAAACAAGCCTGTCTCATAAAAGGACTGCTGGGCTGGGCAGTGGTGGCACACACCTTTAATCCTAGCACTTTGGAGGCAGAGGCAAGAAGATTGTTGAGTTAAAGGCCAGTCTGTTCTACAGAGTGAGCTCCAGGTGAGCCAGGGCTACACAGAGAAACCCTGTCTCCTCCATCCCCCAAAAAATGAAAACAAAAAGTAAAAATATTTGCTAGTGCCTGGCAAACACAGAAATTGATGCTCAAAGCTAACCAATGGACTGAGCACAAGGTCAACAATGGAGGATCTAGAGAAAGAATCAAAGGAGCTGAAGGAGTTTGCAGCCCCATAGGGAGAACAACAGGATAAATCAACCAGTACCTCCAGAGTTCCCAGGGGATAAACCTCCAAATGAAATGTACCCATGGCTCCAGCTGCATATGTACCACAGAATTGCCTTGTCAGACATCAATGAGAGGAGAGGCCCTTGATCCTGCAAAGGCACAATGCCCCGGTGTAGGGGAATACCAGGACAGTAAAGTGGGAGTGGGTTGGTTAGGGGAATGGGAGAAAAGGATGGTGCTTTTCAGGAGAGCAGGGAAACAAGGAAAGAAAACAGCATTTGAATTGCAAATAAAGCAAATATCTATTTTAAAAAAGAAAGTAATGATTCTGAGATTTCTTAAGGTGATTCTCAGCCATTCAAAATTCCTCTGGTGAAAATTCATTGTTTAGCTCTGAACCCCATTTTTAATAGGGTTATTTGGCTCTCTGAACTCTAACTTCTTGAATTATTTGATAAATTGTATATTAGCCCTCTGTTGGTTGTAGGGTTGATGAAGATCATTTCCCAACTTGTCAGTTGACATTTTGTCTCATTGACAGTGTACTTTGCCTTACAGAAACTGTAATTTTATGAGGTCCCATTTGTCAATTTTTGATCTTAGAGCATAAGCTATTGGTGTTCTGTTCAGGAAATTTTCCCCTGTGTCAATGTGCTCAATGTTCTTCCCCAGTTTCTTTTCTATTAGTTTCAGTTTGTATGGTTTTATGTGGAGGTCTTTGATTCACTTGGAGTTGAGCTCAGTACAAGGATATAAGAATTAATTGATTTACATTCTTCTGCCTGCTGACCTCCAGTTGAACCAGTACCATTTGTTGAAAAGGCTATCTTCTTTTTCTTTTTTTTTCTTTTTATTTTCTATATACAATGTTTACATTCCAAAGGCTTTCCCCTTTCCCAGTTCCCCCCTCCCTATGTCCCATATGTCCTCTCCCCCCCAACTATTCCCGAATCATTCCCCCTTCCCCCACAGTTTCTCAACAAAACTGGATCCAATCTTTCCAGGCCCAGGGTCCTCTCCTTTCTTCTTGGGAATCATTTGACTTGCTAATTGTGCCTTGAGTATATAGGGCTTCTGGGCTCATTAATATCCACTTATCAGTGATTGCATTTCATGTGTATTCTTTTGTGATTGGGTTAGCTCACTCAGGATGATATTTTCCAGGTCTAACCATTTACCTACAAATTTCATGAATTCATTATTTTTAATTGCTGAGTAGTATTCCATTGTATAAATATACCACATTTTCTGTATCCATTCCTCCTTTGAGGGAAATTTGGGCTCCTTCCAATTTCTGGCTATTATAAACAAGGCTGCTATAAACATAGTGGAGCATGTGTCTTTATTGTATGCAGGGGAATCCTCTGGGTATATGCCCAGGAGTGGTATGCCAGGGTCCTCTGTAAGTGAAATGCCCAATTTTCTGAGGAACCACCACACTGATTTCCAGAGCGGTTTTACCATTTTGCAATCCCACCAACAGTGGAGGAGTGTTCCTCTTTCTGCACATCCTCGCCAGCATTTGTTGTCTCTTGAGTTTTTAATCTTAGCCATTCTGACTGGTGTGAGGTGGAATCTCAGGGTTGTTTTTATTTGCATTTCTCTGAGGACTAATGATGTTGAACATCTCTTAAGGTGTTTCTCAGCCATCTGAATTTCTTCTGGTGAAAATTCTTTGTTTAGCTCTGTACCCCATTTGTTGATAGGGTTATTTGGTTCTTTGGGGTCTAACTTCTTGAGTTCTTTGTATATATTGGATATTAGCCCTCTGTCGGATGTGGGGTTGGTGAAGATCTTTTCCCACTTTGTTGGTTGTCGTTCTATCCTTCTGACAGTGTCCTTTGCCTTGCAGAAACTTTGTAATTTTGTGAGGTCCCATTTGTCAATTCTTGATCATAGTGCATAAGCAATTGGTGTTCTGTTCAGGAACTTTCCCCCTGTGCCTATGTCCTCCAGGGTCTTCCCAAGTTTCTTTCCTAATAGTTTCATGTGGTTTTATGTGGAGGTGCTTGATCCACTTGGAGTTGATCTTAGTGCAAGGAGATAAGAGTGGGTCAATTCGCATTCTTCTGCATGTTGACCTCCAGTTGAACCAGGACCATTTGTTGAAAAGGCTATCTTTTTTCCACTGGATGGTTGTGGCTCCTTTATCAAAGATCAAGTGACCATAAGTCTGTGGGTTAATTTCTGGCTCTTCAATCCTATTCCATTGATCCACTTGCCTGTTGCTGTACCAATACCATGCAGTTTTTAACACAATTGCTCTGTAGTACTGTTTAAGGTCAGGGATATTGATTCCCCCAGAAGTCCTTTTATTGTTGAGAATAGTTTTAGCTATCCTGGGTTTTTTGTTGCTCCAGATGAATTTGAGAATTGTTCTTTCTAGATCTATAATGAATTGAGTTGGGATTTTGATGGGGATCGCATTGAATCTGTATATTGCTTTTGGTCAGATGGCCATTTTTCCTATATTGATCCTGCCAATCCAGGAGCAAGAAATATTTTTCCATCTTCTGAGGTCTTCTTTGATTTCTTCCTTCAAGTACTTGAAGTTCCTGTCATACAGATCTTTCGCTTGTTTGGTTAAAGTTACGCCAAGGTACTTTATGTTGTTTGTGGCTATTGTGAAGGGTGTTATTTTCCTAACTTATTTCTCAGCCTGCTTGTCCTTTAGTACAAGAAGGCTACTGATTTGCTTGAGTTAATGTTATAACCAGTCACTTTGCTGAAGTTGTTTGTCAGCTGTAGAATTTCTCTGGTGGAGTTTTTTGGGTCACTTAAGTAAACTATCATATCGTCTGCAAATAATGATAGTTTGACTTCTTCCTTTCCAATTAGTATCCCTTTGACTTCCTTATGTTGTCTAATTGCTCTCGCTAGAACTTCAAGTACTCTATTGAAAAGATATGGAGAGATAGGGCAGCCTTGTCTAGTCCCTGATTTTAGTGGGATTGCTTCAAGTTTCTCTCCATTTATTTTGATGTTGGCTACTGGTTTGCTGTAGATTGCTTTTACTATGTTTAGGTATGGGACTTGAATTCCTGCTCTTTCCAAGATTTTAGCATGAAAGGATGCTGAATTTTGTCGAATGCTTTTTCAGCATCTAATGAGATGACCATGTGTTTTTTTTTCTTTTAGTTTGTTTATGTAGTGGATTACATTGATGGATTTCTGTATGTTGAACCATCCCTGCATCCCTGAGATGAAGCCTACTTGATCATGGTGAATGATCGTTCTGATGTGCTCTTGGATTCGGTTGGCAAGAATTTTATTTAGTATTTTTGCATTGATATTCATAAGAGAAATTGGCCTGTAGTTCTCTTTCTTTGTTGGATGTTTTTGTGGTTTAGGTATTACCGTGATTGTGGCTTCAAAGAATGAGTTGGGCAGTATCCCTTCTGTCTCTATTTTGTGGAATAGTTTGAAAAGTATTGGTGTTAACTCTTCTTTGAAGGTCTGGTAGAATTCTGCACTAAAACCATCTGGTCCCGTACTTTTCTTGGTAAGTAGGCTTTCTATAACCCCTTCTATTTCTTTAGGGGTTATAGGACTATTTAGCTGATCTATTTGATGCTGATTTAATTTTGGTATTTGGTATCTGTCTAGGAAATTGTCCATTTCCTCTACATTGTCCAGTTATTTTGAGTATAGACCTTTGTAGTAGGATCTGATGATCTTTTGAATTTCCTCAGTTTCTGTTGTTATGTCTCCCTTTTCATTTCTAATTTTGTTAATTTGGATACTGTCTCTGTGTCCTTTGATTAGACTAGCTAGGGGTTTATCTATCTTGTTGATTTTCTCAAAGAACCAGCTCCTGGTCTTGTTGATTCTTTGTATGGTTTCTTTGTTTCTATTTGATTAATTTCAGCCCTGAGTTTGATGATTTCTTGTCTTCTACTCCTCCTGGGTGAATTAACTTGTTTTTCTTCCAGGGCTTTAAGGTGTGCCATTAAGTTGGTAGTGTATGCTCTCTCCAGTTTCTTTTTGGATGCACATAGAGCTATGAGTTTTCCTCTTAGCACTGCTTTCATTGTGTCCCATAGATTTGGGTAGGTTGTACCTTCATTTTCATTGAATTCTAAAAAGTCTTTGATTTCTTTTTTTATTTCTTCCTTGACCAAGGTGTCATTGAGTAGAGTATTGTTCAGGTTCCATGTGTATGTGGGCTTTCTGTTGTTTTTGTTGCTATTGAAGACCACTCTTACTCCATGGTGATCTGATAGGAGGCATGGGATTAGCTCGATCTTCTTGTATTTGTTGACATCTGTCTTGTGACCAATTATATGGTCTATTTTCGAGAAGGTACCATGCGGTGCTGAGAAAAAGGTATATTCTTTAGCTTTAGGATGAAATGTTATAGTTATATATATATATATATATATATATATATATATATATATATACATATATATATATAATCCAATTGGTCCAGAGTTTCAATTAGTTTCACTGTGTCCCTGTTTATTTTCTGCTTTCCTGATCAGTCCATTGAGGAGAGTGGCGTGTTGAAGTCACCCACAATTATTGTGTTAGGTGTAATGTGTGCTTTAAGCTTCAGTAAGGTTTCTTTTACAAATGAGGGTGCCCTTGCATTTGGAGCATAGATGTTCAGTATTGAGAGCTCTTCTTGGTGGATTTTCCCTTTGGCCAGCAAGAAGTGACCTTCTGAGTCTCTTTTGATGATTTTAGGTTGGAAGTCAATTTTATCTGATATGAGAATGGCTACTCCAGCTTGTTTCCTGAGACCATTTGCTTGTAAGATTGTCTTCCAGACTTTTACTCTAAGGCAGTGTTTGTCTTTAACACTGAGATGTGTTTCCTGTATGCAGCAAAATGTAGGGTCCTGTTTCTGTATCCAGTCTGCTAATCTATGTCTTTTTATTGGGGAATTGAGTCCATTGATGTTAAGAGATATTAAGGAATAGTAATTATTACCTCCAGACATTTTTAAAATTATATTTATTTATTTTATTTATTTTTTACATTCGAGAGGTTACCTTCTTTTGGGTTTGATGAGAGGAGGTTTCTATCTTGCTTCTTCCCGGGAGTAGTTTCCATCCTTGTCTTGGTGTTTTCCCCCTATTATCCTTTGTAGGGCTGGATTTGTGGAAAGATATCATACAAATTTGGTTTTGTCATGGAAGACCTTGATGTCTCCATCTATGGCTATTGAGAGCTTTGCTGGGTAAAGGAGTTTTGGCTGAAGTTTGTGTTCTCTTAGAGTTTGCATGATATCTGCCCAGGATCTTCTAGCTTTCATGGTCTCAGGTGAGAAGTCTGGTGTTATTGTGATAGGTCTTCCTTTATAAGTTACTTGGCCTTTTTTCTCTTGCTGCCTTTAGTATTCTTTCTTTGTTTAGTACATTTGGAGTTTTGATTATTATGTGACGGGATGTATTTCTGTTCTGATCCAGTCTGTTTGGGGTTCTATATGCTTCTTGTATATTCATGGGCATCTCTCTCTTTAGGTTTGGGAAGTTTTCTTCCATAATTTTGTAGAAGATATTTGCTGGCCCTTTAACTTGTAAATCTTCACTCTCGTCTATACCTATAATCCTTAGGTTTGGTCTTCTCATTGTGTCCTGGATTTCCTGGATGTTTTGGGTTACAGCCTTTTTGCATTTAGTATTTTCTTTGACTGTTGAATCAATGGTTCCTATGGTATCTTCGGCTCCTGATATTCTGTCTTCTATCTCTTGTATTCTATTGTTGATATTTGCATCTATGGCCCCTGATTTCTTCCCAAGGTTTTCTATCTCCAATGTTGTCTCCCTCTGTGATTTCTTAGTTGTTTCTACTTCTGTTTTTAGTACCTGGATGGATATGCTCAGATGTTTCGCTTGCTTGATTGTGTTTTCGTGTATTTCTTTAATAGATTTTTGTGTTTCCTCTTTCATAGCTTCTACTTGTTGGACCACGTTCTTCTGTATTTCTTTAAGTGATTTTTGTCTTTCTTCCTTATTGTCTTCTTCTTTTTGTTCCATCTTCTCCTGCATTTCTTGAAGTGATTTTTGTATTTGCCTTGTAAAGGCTTCTAACTTTTGATCCATTTTCTCCTCTATTTCTTTACGAGATTTTTCTATGTGTTCAGCTACCAGCATCCTGACCAGTGATTTTATATCCAAGTCTTGTTTTTCTGGTGTTTTGAGGTATCCAGGCCTTCCTGTTGTTGGCGAACTGGGTTCAGATGCTGTCATGTTGTCTTGATTTCTGTTAGTGATGTTCCTTCGTTTACCTTTTGCCATCTGGTTATTTCTGGTGTTAGTTGACCTTGTTGTCACTGGCTGGTGTTTGAATCTCCCGTGAGGCTGGGCTTACCTGTTGTTTCTCTATTGGTGGTTATTCGTGATTGCTGCTCAATGGGATCACGAGCTGGCTGCTACCCACTGACTTTGTGCATGGCCTGAGGTCTCGGGGAAGTGCGGGAGAGTGCAGCAGAACCTCAGCAGGCACCGCTGGGCCTGCCTAGTAGCAAGAGCCTAGCAGATCCCCCCACGCAGTAGTCCCTGATGGAATCTGTCTACCTGTGCCTTTCCAGCTGTGTCCTGGTTGCAATATGGAGGCCTGCCGCTATTGCTGGTCCAAGGTCCTGGGAACTGGTTGCCTCCGGCTTCCTGGGTGCACAGCCTAAGGTCGCTGGGAAGTGCAGCAGAGCCTAGGCGGGCACCTCTGGGCCTGCCTGGGTGTGAGAGTCTAGCAGATCTCCCTGTGGGTAGCCCCAGATGGAGTCTGTGTACCTGCACCTTTCCAGCTGTGTCCTGGTTGCAATATGGAGGCCTGCGGCTATCACTGGTCCGGGGTCCTGGGGAGCTGTGTGGCTCTGGCTGCCTTGGTGCACGACCTAAGCTCGCAGGGATGTGCGGCAGAGCCTAGGCGCCCTCCACTGGGCCTGCCTGGGGGCGAGAGCTTATCAGATCTCCCTGCTTTAGCCCCAGAAGGAGTCTGTGTACCTGCACCTTTCCAGCTGTGTCCTGGTTGCAATATGGAGGCCTGCCGCTATCCCTATCTTTTTTGTTCTAATGGACAGATTTAGCTCGTTTGTTGAAGAACAAGTGATCACAGGTGTGTGGGTTCATTTCTGAAATGCAAATCAAAACAAACCTGATTTCACCTCACACCAGTCAGAATGGCTAAGATTAAAAACCTAGGAGACAACAGGTATTGGCAAGCATGTGGAGAAAGAGGAATACTCTTCCACTGTTGGTGGGATTGAGCTGGAACAACTACTCTGGAAGTCAGTGTGGCAGTTCCTCCAAAATCTGAGCAGGACACTTCCAGAGGACCCTGTTATTCCACTCCTTGGCATATGCCCAGAGGATTTCCCTGCATGCAATAAGTACACGTATTCCACTATGCACATAAAAACCTTATTTATTATTGCTAGAAGCTGCAAAGAACTGAAATGCCCCCCCAATGATGGAAAGGATACAAAAAATGTGGTATATTTACACAATGGGATACTACTCAGCTATTAAAAACAATTAATTCATGAAATTCTTAGGCAAATTGTTGGAACTGGAAAATATCATCCTAAGTGAGGTAACCCAATTACAAAAGAAGACACATGAAATGCAATCAGTGACAAGTGGATATTATCTCTGAATACTCAAGACACAATTCACATATCAAATGATTCCCAAGAAGATGGAAGGAGAGGGCACTGGTCATGGAAAGGCTTGATACAGCAATGTAAGGGATTACCAGGACAGAGAAGTGGGAGGGGTAGATTGGGGAATGGGCAGAGGGAAGAGGGATTATGGGACTTAAGGGGAGAAGGGAACAGGGATTGGTTTACATTTCCAATGTAAACCAAGAATATAGAAAATAAAAAAGAGGAAGTAAGGAAGAAAGAAAGAAAAATGAAAGAATTTAAGAGAATTATGGGATTTTTCATTTATAAGCCACATATAAATGGCAAGATGAAATTTTCAAGAGGTATTCTTAAAGTCCAATTGAAAGTTTGCACGTTTCATGTCCTAAAGAATACCCCCTCTCCCACTTAGGCCATACAAGGCATCCCAGAGAATAAAACACTTTCTAAATCCAGGCAAATGCTTTTGGGATAGCCCCCATTCAAGTTATTTGGGAACCACATGAAGACCAAGCTGCACATCTGCTATATATAAGTAATGAAGCCCAGTTTTTTCTTGTGTATGTATTTAGTTGGTTGTCCTTATTATGAGAGCCCAAAGTGTAAAAGTTAGTTGAGTCTTAGATGGTTCAATATATGGAAATCTATCAATGTAATCCACTACATATCCACTACATAGTTAACTCGAAGTAGAAACAAAACAAAACAAAACAAAAAAACAAAAACAAAAACAAAAAACAATAAAACATGATTCTTTCATTAGATGTGAATTCCTCCATGAAACTCTCAATCAGCATCATGACCTGAACCCAGATGTCCCTCAATGGAGAAATGGATATAGAAAATGTGGTATATTTATATTATGGAATACTACACAGCTATTAAATACAATGAATTCAATAAATACTTAGGTAAGTGGGTGGAACTGGAGAATGTCATCCTGAATGAGGTGACCGATTCACAAAAAAAAAAGAAAAAAAAAAGAAAAAGGTATACACTATACACTCACTGATAAGCAGATAGCTTGGAATACCCAAAAATCAATTCACATATTAAATGATGCCCAAGAAGATGGAAGGAGAGGCCCCTGGAGCTGGAAAGGCTCGGTGCAGCAGTGAATGGCAATACAAGGACAGGGATATGGGAAGGGGGTGATTGGGAAACAGTGGGAGGGAAGAAAGCTTATGGGAATTTTGGGAAGGGGGGAATCCAGTAAGGGGAAATCTTTTGGAATTTAAATAATGAAAATATTGAATTAAAAAAAGAAATAAAAAAGATTCGGAGAAAGCATTTGACAAACTACAACACCATTCATGATTAAATGAAAGATCAGGATTTCAAGGCCTATACCTAAACATGGTAAAAGCAATATATGAACCAGTAGCTAACATCAAACTAAATGGAGAGAAACTTGGGCAATCCCACTGAAATCAGGGACTGGACAAAGCTGTCCACTCTCTCCCTCCCTGTTTAATATAGTATTCAAGGTCCTAGACAGTGCAATTAGACAACAAAAGGAGGTAAAAGGGATTAAAAAAGGAAAGAAAGAAGTCAAAATATGACTATTTGCAGAGATATGGTAGTATACTTAAGTGACCACCAAAACTGCACCAGAGTATTCTTAAACCTGATAAACAACTTCAGCAAAGTGGCTACATATAAAATTTACTCAAATCACTAGCCTTTTTCTACTCAAAGGATAAACAGGCTGATAAATAAATTGGGTAAACTACATCTTTCACAATAGTCACAAATAATATAAAATACCTTGATGCAATGCTACAAAGCAAGTGAAAGATTTGCATGACAAGATCGTAAAGTCTCTGGAGAAAGAAATCAAAGAAAATCTCAGAAGATGGAAAGATCGTTTCATCCACATGGATGGGCAGGATTAATGTAAAAATGGCCAAGCTGAAGATTATAGAAAGCTTGGAAGAAATTGGCTTCATTATCATAAATAGTGAATGTGTTAGGGTAACTTTTTATTTTTAATATGCAAAAGGTATGAAAACATTCCTGTAATTGTGGATTTATTAGAACACCCTGTTTGTTGATGTGGTATGGCTCAACCAGAGCGTACGCTTTTTAGTGTAAAAAAGGATTAAGTATAGTCAATCACTGGCCAAGAGATAGAAGGAGAAACTACTTGACAGGGAGTAAACCTATGAAAAACCTATATATAGTGAGAGAAAGTCAGGAGGAGGTGTAGAGACACAGAGGAAGCAGAAGAGGATGATATTAAGTTTGAAGAGGTTTTGAGATGGCATGGAAGAGTAGAGGTTCTTTTCATTTAGGACGTTTGCTGAGGAAAAAGGAAAGCTGCATGCTTTTTCTTTTTCGAGTTAGCAGGTTTTCACCTCAACACCTAAATCCCCTGTATTTACTGGCAATGTTATGGATTTAAATTTGTATTACAAACAAATCTGAAGCCAAAATGGGTTTAAAAATTAACGTAAAAATACATATACTAAATTTGATAGAAGGAAAAATGAAGGATAGCCTTAGCATAATTAGCACAGAAGATTTTCTGAACAGAACATTACACCATCGGACACAGTATGCCATATCCAAGCAGTGCAGGAGGCCAGCTATACACTCAGCAGCCAGCTAGGGGGAGACAACCTGCACAGGTTAGTCTGGCCCTGTGGAGCAGATGATCCAATCTGTAGGCCTCTGGACAGAGCCAGTTTTGCCTCTGGACCAGGAGAGCCCTCAGCCACTTCACATGCAGGAGGTCAGCTATATACCCAGCAACATGTGAAGAGGAGATAGCCAGCACAAGCTATATCCAGAGCTTATTGGGGCCACAGAGATCCTCAGTTTGGAGTCATCTCTTCTGACTTGAGAAGGGGCTCTCTGCCATTTTGGCTTCTGGATGACAGAGAGATCTGACAACACCAGGCTCACAGGAGGTTAAAACACCAACCAGTGACAACAAGACTAACTAACTCCAGAGATAACAACATGGCAAAAAGCAAATGTAGGAATGCTACTAACAGAAATCAAGGCAATATGGCAGGATCTGAAACCAATTCTCCAACCACAGCAAGTCCTGTATACCCCAACACACCAGAAAAACAAGATTTGGATTTAAAATCACTGGTCATCATGCTGCTAGAGGAACACAAATAAAGACATAAATAAATCTCTTAAAAAAATAAAAGGGAACATAAATAGGTTAGAAGCCCTTACAATGGAAACACAAAAAATCACTTAAAGAATTCCAGGATAATATGCATCAACAGAAAGAAGTCAATAAAGAGAAAATAAAAAAATTGTTTAAAGAAATGCAGGAGAATTTGAGTCAACAGGCAGAAATCATGAAAGAGGAAACACAAAAATCTCTTAAAGAATTACAGGAAATGACAAACAAGTGAAGGAACTGACCAAAACCACAAACAGAAGTAGAAACAACTAGGAAATCACAAAGGGAGACAACTTTGGAGATAAAAAACCTTGAAAAGAAATCAGGGGACATAAATGCAAATATCAACAACAGAATGCAAGAGATACAAGTAAGAATCGCAGATGCCGAAGATACCATAGACACCATTGACTCAACAGTCAAAGAATGCAAACTGCAAAAACCTTGTAACTCAAAACTTGCAAGAAATCCAGGACACAATTACAAGACCAAACCTACGTATTATAGGTATAGATGAAAGTGAAGATTTACAACATAAGGGCCAGCAAATATCTTCAACAAAATTCTGGAAGAAAAATTCCCTAACCTCAAGAGAGAGATGCCCATGTACATAGTACAAGCATACACTGCTCCAAATAGACTTGACCAGAACAGAAATACCTCCTGTCACATAATAATCAAAACCGCAAATGTACTAAACAAAGAAAGAATATTAAAGGCAGTAAGAGGAAAAGGCCAAGTAACATATAAAGGACAACCTATCAGAAATACACCAGACTTCTCACCAGCGACCATGAAAGCTAGAATATCCTGGGTGGATCTCATGCAGACTCTTAGAGAACACAAATGTCATCCAAGGCTGCTATACCCAGCAAAACTCTCAATCACCATAGATGGAGAAACCAAAATATTTCATAGCAAAACCAAATTTACACAATATCTTTCCACAAACCCAGCTCTACAAACGATTATAGGAGGAAAACTCCAATACAAGGAGGGAAAGTATACCCTGGAAAATGCAAGATAGTAACCTTCATACATCAAACCAAAAAGAAGATAACCACTCAAAAATAAAAACAACAGCACCAAGGAGACCAACTGTTAAAAAGAGAAGCCTAAACTAAAAAGCTACTGTAAAAAAAAAAAAAAAGTACAATGTCATCTCAACAAAATGGTAGTGTACAGAATGGGACAAGTTTTTTTTTAACACCAACATACCTGATAAAGGACTAAACTCCAAAATATAAAGAATTTAAGGAGTGATGTATCAAGAAAAAAAGAATCTAATAAAATAATGGGGTGTATGTATAAACAGAGACTTTTTAATAATAATGCAAATTAAAACCACATTGAAATTTTATATTACACCCCTCAGAATGGCTGAGAACAACAGAGTAAGTGACAGATCAATTATGCAGGAGAGCATCTGGAGTAGGGGAAG
The DNA here is from genome assembly GCA_964023405.1 of Apodemus agrarius. Lineage (NCBI taxonomy): Eukaryota > Metazoa > Chordata > Mammalia > Rodentia > Muridae > Apodemus > Apodemus agrarius. The sequence continues at coordinate 72,590,627 of OZ030007.1, read as the reverse complement.
ACTCCCATTACTAATAGGGTTCAAATATGTATAAATACTATGTAAATCAATGTGGCATTTTTTGAATAGTTGGGAAAAAACAAAAATCTCAAGATTCTGCTATAACATTTGTGGGCATATATACAAGTGGCCTTTCATCCTAGAACAAAGATAACTTCTCATCCATGATTTTTATTGCTTTATTGATTATTGCCAAAAATAAAAACAACTTAGATATCTTCAGGAGAATAGATAAAGAAACTGTAGTATATTTACACAATACAGTATTAAAAAGCTGTTCAATACAGATGACAACATGAATTATTCATATATATATATATATATATATATATATATATATATATATGTATCTATATATCAAGCAACAAAAATGTCATATTGAGTCAAGGAGTCAGTGGTCTGGTTGAAGAAACCCATTCAGGTTTCTGATATAAGGAGTTCTTCAATATGGTAGAGGACAGACACTTTTAGATACTTTGGACTGGAATGAAAACTAGCTGTTTTAAGCCTTTGATATTTAATTTATCATAAGCTTGTTGGGATGAGATCTCATGAAGCAATGGGGAGTGTACTTAGCATAAGTGATGGGAAGTGCTTGGTGGCAGGACCATTGATCCACGATGGCCAACTCCAACATGCCTCAAACTCTTGGTAAAAGGAAAGGGAATGCCTGAGACTGATTCACAGAGTCCCTGGGGCTTCTTCCCTCTAAGGAGACACGGCTTCAGTCTTTGTATACACCTTCCTGTTTAACTGCTAATCCAGGTCTCAACCTTGACCCTCATATTCCCAATATTTAGGACCTTCATGGTCAAAAACACCAGCTGCAGGTATATCTAGTCGAAAATTCTTGTTTATTTGAAAAATTCAGAGTTCATACATATCACATGATTATACTTCCATTATACATTAAGTGCATTACAAAAATTAGAGATAAACATCCCAGGTATGTGAATTTTTTCTTTGTTAAGTATCAAATATTGAAATATTGAAAACTGAAGCAATATGTATGTATGGTTCCAGAATTACCTCTGGAGTTTTATAAAAGTCTGAATTCGAATAATGGTGACATTCGATGGCCACTGTGCACAATCAATGTTTCTATGTTCAGATCTTCACATTATCATCCAAGAAGCATTATGATTAAGGTATTTATGAAATATGATCTAATTCCTTCACTTTATAATGTAAATAATTTAGAAAGTTTTGAATGTTGTGTTTGGCAAAAATATAAGGCTTTTTGATAAGAACATGTCATTTCAATTATTTTTTTAGACACTTTGATTTTTTGCTATATTTTTTAATATTTATTGTTTTCTCTTTTTTTCATTTTTATTTTCTATATTCTATGTTTACATTCCAAAGGCTTTCCCCTTTCCCAGTTCCCCACCACCATACGTGCCATAATTCCTTCCCCCCCCAACTATTCCCCAATCATTCCCCCCCCCAACGATTTCTCTGTTCTGGGTCTATAAAACTGGATCCAATCTTTACAGGCCCAGGGTCCTCTCCTTTCTTCTTCTTGGGAATCATTTGACTTGCTATTTGTGCCTTGAGTACTTAGGGCTTCTGGGCTCATAAATATCTACTTATCAGTGATTGCATTTCATGTGTATTCTTTTGTGATTGGGTTAACTCACTTAGGATGATATTTTCCAGATGTAACCATTTACCTACAAACTGCATGAATTCATTATTTTTAATTGCTGAGTAGTATTCCATTGTATAAATATACCACATTTTCTGTATCCATTCCTCCTTTGAGGGATATTTGGTCTCCTTCCAATTTCTGGCTATTATAAACAAGGCTGCTATAAACATAGTGGAGCATGTGTCTTTATTGTATGCAGGGGAAACCTCTGGGTATATGCCCAGGAGTGGTATGCCAGGGTCCTCTGGAAGTGACATGCCCAATTTTCTGAGGAACCACCAAACTGATTTCCAGAGCAGTTTTACCATTTTGCAATCTCAACCACAGTGGAGGAGTGTTCCTCTTTCTCCACATCCTCGCCAGAGATGCAAAAATACTAAATAAAATTCTTGTCAATTATTTTTTTATTATTTTTATTTTTACTCATGTTTATAGATAGAAAGTGAATTTCTCTCTCCGTAAAATCATTACCACAAGTTGAGCTAGCTCAAAAATGTAAGGTTAAGCAATACACGTGTGTCTTTAGCAAAGCATAATGAGGCAGAGCAAACCAAACCAATGCTCAGTCCTCCCCTACCACTGTCTGTGGGGTCATATGTACACTTCATCAAGCATCCTTTCACGTCTACTATGTCAAAAACATCCTTTCACCTGAGTCTCAAAAAAAAAAAAAACTTTTCTTTTTGCTTTCCCAAGACATTCTTTTTCCTGTATGCCTCAGCAAAACATCACTGGACATAACTAACTTTCCAAAGAAACTAGACAATTCCACTTTAGAGTTTTTTTGTTTTTGTTTTTGTTTTGTTTTTGTTTTTTTTGTTTTCTCAGGAGAGCTGTGGTATACTTTTCCAAAACACTTTGTTTCTGGTCCTAAGAGAATATCTACCAATTATGATCCATGATATAATCTATAAATAATGACCAGAAAGCCCTGAGACGTTTGCATCCCCAAGTTCCTACATATTCACTACCGAAAAAAACAAAAGAAAACAAAAACAAAAACAAAAAACAAAAAAACAAAAACTAAACAAAACAAAAAACAAACAAACAAACAAAAAAACCAAAACAGAAGATAACAGAAAGTACAGGTTTCTCCCATCCATAATTTCTTTTTTTCCCCCTCAAAGGCTTTCCCCTTTCCCAGTTTTTTTTTATTTTCTTTATTTTCTATATTCTTTGTTTACATTCCAAAGGCTTTCCCCTTTCCCAGTTACCCCCCACCATATGTCCCATAATTCCTCTCCCCCCAATGCTATTCCCCACTCTTCCACATCCCCCCCACGATTTCTCTGTTCTGGGTCTACAATACTGGATCCAATCTTTACAGGCCCAGTGTTCTCTCATTTTTTCTTCTTGAGAGTCATTTGACTTGCTAATTGTGCCTTGAGTATTTAGGGCTTCTGGGCTCATTAATATCCATTGATCAGTGATTGCATTTCGTGTGTATTCTTTTGTGATTGGGTTAGCTCACTTAGGATGATATTTTCCAGATGTAACCATTTACCTACAAATTGCATGAATTCATTATTTTTAATTGCTGAGTAGTACTCCATTGTATAAATATACCACATTTTCTGTATCCATTCCTCTTTTGAGGGATATCTGGGCTCCTTCCAATTTCTGGCTATTATAAACAAGGCTGCTATAAACATAGTGGAGCATGTGTCTTTGTTGTATGCAGAGGAATCCTCTGGGTATATGCCCAGGAGTGGTATGCCAGGGTCCTCTGGGAGTGGCATGCCCAATTTTCTGAGGAACTGCCACACTGATTTCCAGAGTGGTTTTACCATTTTGCAATCCCACCAAGAGTGGAGGAGTGTTCCTCTTTCTCCACATCCTCGCCAGCACTTGTTGTCTCTTGAGTTTTTAATCTTAGCCATTCTGACTGGAGTGTGGTGTAATCTCAGGGTTGTTTTGATTTGCATTTCCCTGATGACTAATGATGTTGAACATCTCTTAAGGTGTTTCTTGGCCATCCGAATTTCTTCTGGTGAAAATTCTTTGTTTAGCTCTGTACCCCATTTTTTGATAGGGTTATTTGGTTCTTTGGGGTCTAACTTCTTGAGTTCTTTGTATATAATGGATATTAGCCCTCTGTCGGATGTGGGGTTGGTGAAGATCATTTCCCACTTTGTTGGTTGCCATTTTGTCCTTCTGATAGTGTCCTTTGCCTTACAGAAACTTTGTAATTTTATGAGGTCCCATTTGTCAATTCTTGATCTTAGAGCATAAGCTATTGGTGTTCTGTTCAGGAACTTTACCCCTGTGCCCATGTCCTCCAGGGTCTTCCCAAGTTACTTTTCTAATAGTTTCAGTGTGTCTGGTTTTATGTGGAGGTCCTTGATACACTTGGAGTTGATCTTAGTACAAGGAGATAAGAGTGGGTCAATTCGCATTCTTCTGCATGTTGACCTCCAGTTGAACCAGCACCATTTGTTGAAAAGGCTATCTTTTTTCCACTGGATGGTTATGGTTCCTTTATCAAAGATCAAATGACCATAAGTCTGTGGGTTCATTTCTGGCTCTTCAATCCTATTCCATTGATCTACCTGCCTGTTGCTGTACCAATACCATGTAGTTTTTAACACAATTGCTCTGTAGTACTGCTTGACGTCAGGGATATTGATTCCCCCAGAAGTCCTTTTATTGTTGAGAATAGTTTTAGCTATCCTGGGTTTTTTATTGCTCCAGATGAATTTGAGGATTGCTCTTTCTAGATCTATGAAGAATTGAGTTGGGATTTTGATGGGGATTGCATTGAATCTGTAGATTGCTTTTGGTCAGATGGCCATTTTTCCTATATTGATCCTGCCAATCCAGGAGCAAGAAATATTTTTCCATCTTCTGAGGTCTTCTTTGATTTCTTCCTTCAAGTACTTGAAGTTCCTGTCATACAGATCTTTCGCTTGTTTGGTTAAAGTTACGCCAAGGTACTTTATGTTGTTTGTGGCTATTGTGAAGGGTGTTATTTCCCTAACTTATTTCTCAGCCTGCTTGTCCTTTGAGTACAAGAAGGCTACTGATTTGCTTGAGCTAATTTTATAAACAGCCACTTTGCTGAAGTTGTTTATCAGCTGTAGAAGTTCTCTGGTGGAGTTTTTTGGATCACTTAAGTAGACTATCATATCATCTGCCAATAATGATACTTTGACTTCTTCCTTTCCAATTTGTATCCCTTTGACTTCCTTATGTTGTCTAATTGCTCTCGCTAGAACTTCAAGTACTACATTGAAAAGATATGGAGAGAGAGGGCAGCCTTGTCTAGTCCCTGATTTTAGTGGGATTGCTTCAAGTTTCTCTCCATTTATTTTGATGTTGGCTACTGGTTTGCTGTAGATTGCTTTTACTATGTTTATGTATGGGCCTTGAATTCCTGCTCTTTCCAAGACTTTTAGCATGAAAGGATGCTGAATTTTGTCAAATGCTTTTCAGCATCTAATGAGATGACCATGTGGTTTTTTTCTTTTAGTTTGTTTATGTAGTGGATTACATTGATGGATTTCTGTATGTTGAACCATCCCTGCATTCCTGGAATGAAGACTACTTGATCATGGTGAATTATCGTTTTGATATGCTCTTGGATTCGGTTGGCAAGAATTTTATTTAGTATTTTTGCATCAATATTCATAAGAGAAATTGGTCTGTAGTTCTCTTTCTTTGTTGTATCTTTTTGTGATTTAGGTATCAGCGTAATTGTGGTTTCGAAGAACGAGTTGGGCGGTGTCCCTTCTGTCTCTATTTTGTGGAATAGTTTGAAGAGTATTGGTGTTATGTCTTCTTTGAAGGTCTGGTAGAATTCTGCCCTAAAAACATCTGGTCCCGTACTTTTTTTTTGGTTAAGAGGCTTTCTATAACCCCTTCTATTTCTTTAAGGGTTATGGGACTGTTTAGCTGGTCTACTTGATGCTGATTTAATTTTGGTATTTGGTATCTGTCTAGGAAATTGTCCATTTCCTCCAGATTCTCCAGTTGTTTTGAGTATAGGCCTTTGTAGTAGTAGCTGATGATCTTTTGAATCTCCTCTGTTTCTGTTGTTATACCCCCCTTTTCATTTTTAATTTTGTTAATTTGGATACTATCTCTGTGCCCTTTGGTTAGTCTAGCTAAGGGTTTATCTATCTTGTTGATTTTCTCGAAGAACCTGCTCTTGGTTTTGTTGATTCTTTGTATGGTTCTCTTTGTTTCTGCTTGATTGATTTCAGCCCTTAGTTTGATGATTTCCTCTCTTCTACTCCTCCTGGGTGAGTTAGCTTCTTTTTGTTCCAGGGCCTTCAGGTGTGCTGTTAAGTTGCTAGTGTATGCTCTCTCCAGTTTCTTTTTGGAGGCACTCAGGGCTATGAGTTTTCCTCTTAGCACTACTTTCATTGTGTCCCAGAGATTTGGGTAGGTCGTACCTTCATTTTCATTGAAGTCTAAAAAGTCTTTGATTTCTTTCCTTTTTTCTTCCTTGACCAAGGTGTCATTGAGTAGAGTATTGTTCAGTTTCCATGTGTATGTGGGCTTTCTGTTGTTCTTCTTGTTATTGAAGACCACTTTTACTCCATAGTGATCCCATAGGAGACATGGGATTAGTTCGGTCTTCTTGTATTTGTTGAGGTCTGTCTTGTGACCAATTATATGATCAAGTTTTGAGAAGGTACCGTGGGGTGCTGAGAAAAAGGTATACTCTTTTGTTTTAGGATGGAATGTTCTATATATATATATCTTTTAAATCCAATTGGTCCAAAGCTTCAATTAGTTTCACTGTGTCCCTGTTTAGTTTCTGCTTTCCTGATTGGTCCATTGAGGAGAGTGGAGTGTTGAAGTCACGTACAATCATTGTGTTAGGTGCGATGTGTGCTTTAAGCTTTAGTAAAGTTTCTTTTACGAATGAGGGTGCCCTTACATTTGGCGCATTGATGTTCAGTACTGAGAATTCTTCTTGGTGGATTTTCCCTTTGACAAGCAGGAAGTGACCTTCTGTGTCTCTTTTGATGACTTTAGGTTGAAAGTCAATTTTATCTGATATTAGAATGGCTACTCCAGCTTGTTTCCTGGGACCATTTGCTTGTAAAACTGTCTTCCAGCCTTTTACTCTAAGGTGGTGTTTGTCTCTGACACTGAGATGTGTTTCCTGTATGCAGCAAAATGTAGGGTCCTGTTTCCGTATCCAGTCTGTTAGTCTGTGTCTTTTGATTGGGGAATTGAGTCCATTGATATTAAGAGATATTAAGGAACAGTAATTATTACTTTCTGACATTTTGGGCATTATCATTATTATTTGTATTTGAGTGGTTCTCTTCTTTTGGGTTGGATGAGATGGGGTTTCTGTCTTGTTTCTTCTGTGGTGTTGTTTCCCCCCTTGTGTTGGTATTTTTCCCCTATTATCCTTTTGTAGGGCTGGGTTTGTAGATAAGTATCTTGCAAATTTGGTTTTGTCGTAGAATATCTTGGTTTCCCCATCTATGGCAATTGAGAGTTTTGCTGGGTATAGTAGTCTTGGCTGAAGTTTGTGTTCTCTTAGGGTCTGCATGAGGTCTGCCCAGGATCTTCTAGCTTTCATGGTCTCAGGTGAGAAGTCTGGTGTAATTCTGATAGGTCTTCCTTTATATGTTACTTGTCCTTTTTCTCTTACTGCCTTTAATATTGTTTCTTTGTTTAGTACATTTGGGGTTTTGATTATTATGTGACGGGAAGTATTTCTGTTCTGGTCCAGTCTATTTGGGGTTCTATAGGCTTCTTGTATATTCATGGGCATCTCTCTCTTTAGGTTGGGGAAGTTTTCTTCCATAATTTTTAGAAGATATTTGCTGGCCCTTTAAGTTGTAGATCTTCATTCTCATCTATCCCTATAATCCTTAGGTTTGGTCTTCTCACTGTGTCCTGGATTTCCTGAATGTTTTGGGTTACCAGCTTTTTGCATTTTGCATTTTCTTTAATTGTTGAATCCATGGTTCCTATGGTATCTTCAGCATCTGAGATTCTATCTTCTATCCCTTGTATTCTATTGTTGATATTTGCATCTATGTCTCCTGATTTCTTCCCAAGGTTTTCTATCTCCAACGTTGTCTCCCTTTGCGATTGCTTAATTGTTTCTACTTCTCTTTTTAGATTTTGTATGGTTTTGCTCAGATCTTTCAGTTGCTTGTTTCTGCTTTCCTGTAATTCTTTAAGGGATTTTTGTGTGTCCACTTTTATGACTTCTACTCGTTGACCCATGTTCTCTTGTATTTCTTTAAGTGATTTTTGTTTCTCCCCCTTATTCGGATTCATTTTTTGCTCTATATTCTCCTGGATTTCTTTAAGTGATTTTTGTGTCTGCCTTGTATGGGCTTCTAGTTTTTGATCTATTTTCTCCTCTATTACTTTAAGAAATTTATCTAAGTGATCTTCAATCTGCATCTTTACCAGTGATTTTAGATCTGAGTCTTGTTTTTCTGGTGTGTTGAGATATCTGGGATTTAATTGTGTTTGCCTTGCAATGGCTTCTAGCTTTTGATCTATTTTCTCATGTATTACTTTAAGAGATTTATGTATGTGTTCCTCTATCAGCATCCTGACCAGTGATTTTAGATCTGAGTCTTGTTTTTCTGGTGTTTCGGGGTATCCAATATTTATTGCTGTCGGGGAACTGGGTTCGGATGCCGCCATACTGCCTTGATTTTTGTTAGTAGTGATCTTATGTTTGCCTTTTGCCATCTGGTTAACTCTGGTGTTAGTTGGTCCTGTAGATACTAGCTGGTGCTTGACCCTCCTGTGGGGTTGTAAGGCTATTTCCCAGCGACTGGGATACCTAAATCACTGTCCTGCAGGGCTCTTGCTCACAGATTGCTGACAGGTGGCCTGAGTCCCCCGAGGTCTTAAACTAAGCATATCCCAGGTACTTGGTTCCGCCTGTTGGGCGGCTGCTCTGCACTGCTCCTGCTCAAGGTTTGCTGTCTGATATCCTGTTTCCCCAGGGGTTTTAAAGTTGGGATATCTCAGTTATCTGGTTCTGCCTGCTGGTCCCAAGCTGCTGGGAATCTGGCTGGGTCCGGTTTCCAGCTTCCCTGCCACCGGCTGGATGGGAGGCTGATTCAGCCTCTGGCTGGGTCTGGGCACCTGACACGCTGGCTGACTCCGGCTTCCCCACCACCAGCTGGACGGAAAGCTGCAGGCAATATGGCAGCTGCCTGCAGGGAGCTCGGGGTCTGCCCCGCGACTGCAGAGCGCAGCTGCTACTCTGTGCCCAACTCCTGCTTCTGGCCTAAGTCCCCGAAGGTCTTAAGCTCGGGCTGTCTCGGGTACCTGGTTCCGCCGCCGGCTGGGTCTGAGCACCTGGCACGCTGGTTGGGTCAGGCTTCCCCACCACCAGCTGCCCATCCATAATTTCTTAATAAATTTATCTTCCTCCTGGCTCTTATCCAATCCATCCTCAAACATGAATAAAGACTCCCTCTCTTCTGATCCAAGCAATACTAATTCTTCTGTATCAACTGTACACCTAAATGTCCTTTGGCAAAAAACAGTGCCACATAATGAGGTTGTATTCAGTATCATGAGCTAATTTTCAATATATTCATTTAGCATATCATAGTGGAATAGGACGTTCTTAAAAACAGAAATATGAACTTATTGTAGCTCAGAGACCATAACTGACTCCTCTATCAGGATCCACATTTTAAACAGTTGACTAGGATACTTGACTCCTGGTCTTGAGTTTACATCTACAACATTTTGCAGTTTAGAGACATTTAAGTAAACGTGAGAAAGGCACTTCCTCCATGGGAGCACTACCACTGTCTTTATGATAACATCACTGAAGATAAAATTTTCCATATTAGACCCTTGATCACATGTGCCCTTATAGTAAGATTCATGTATACAAAACAGGAGAAATTGTTGTGGCCTGGAATATATATATCTTCAGAATCTGTACCGGAGATATAAGAACAAGTACCTGACAATGATCTGCTACCATTCATAGTCTCTGGTGAGAAGCCTGGTATAAGTCTGATAGGTCTGCCTTTATATGGTACTTAACCTTTTCCCCTTACTGCTTCTAATATTTTTCCTTTTTTTGTGCATTTGGTGTTTTGACAATTATGCTACGAAAGGAGTTTCTTTTCTGGTTTAGTCCATTTCAAGTTCTGTAGAATTCTTATATGTTCATGGGCATCTCTTTCTTTAAGTTAGGAAAGTTTTCTTCTATAATTTTGTTGAAGACATTTACTGGCCCTTTAAGTTAGAAATCTTCACTCTCTTTTATACCCATTATCCTTAGGTTTGGTCTTCTCATTGTGTCCTAGATTTCCTGGATGTTTTGGGTTAGAAATTTTGTGCATTTTGCATTTTCTTTGGCTATTGTGTCAATGTTTTCTTTGGTATCCTCTGCACCTGAGATTCTCTCTTCTATCTCTTGTATCCTGTTTGTGATGCTTGAATCTATGACTCCTGATCTCTTTACTAGGATTTCTATCTCCAGGGTTGTCTCCCTTTGTGATTTATTTATTATTTCTATTTCCATTTTTAGGTCATGGATGCTTTTGTTCAATCACTTCACCTGTTTGTTTGTGTTTTCCTGTAATTCTTTAAGGAATTTTTGTGTTTCCTCTTTACAGGCTTTTACCTGTTTACCTGGGTTCTTCTGTATTTCTTTGAGAAAGTCATTTACATCATTCATAATGTCCTCTATCATCATCATAAGATGGAATTTTAAATCAGAATCTTGCTTTTCTTGTGTGTTGGGGTATCAAGGACTCACTGTGTTAGAATTGGGTTCTGATGATGCCAAGTAGCCTTGTTTTCTGTTGCTTATATTCTTGCCCTTGCCTCTCAACATTTGCTTATCTGTGGTGTTAGCTGGTTTTGCTGTCTCAAACTGTGGCTTACCCCTCATGTAAACTTGTGTGTTAATACTCCTGGAGACAAATTATCTTCAGGGGTAATTTGGGTATAGAGATCTGTGGCACAGGGTCAGTTCTAGGGTACAGACAGACTAGAAGGATGCTGTCCCTGACTGTTCCTTGGTTCCTATATCCTGATGGCTTTGAGTGTGTCCCTCTTTGGTCATAAATTTGAGAAGAAATGGTGCTCTTCCTGTGTTCACAGGAATTTTAGCAGTCCTGGAAGACTAGATCTCTCCTGGTATTATTTGGGTATGGAGACCTGTGGCACAGGGTCAGTTCTGTGTGCAGATGGAAACTGTTGGTATCCTGTCGCAGGCTTCTGCTCTGTTTATTCCTGTGTTCTGAGGGCTCTGGATGGGTTCCTCAGAGTAGAAATGGTGGTCTTACTTGAACTCACAGGCATATCAGAATTCCTGGAAGACCAGCTCTCTCCTGGCAATATATGGGTATGGAGTGCTATAGCACAGTATCAGCTCTGGATGCTGTTCCATAGGATCAGCTTCCAGTGCAGATAGAAGCCAGAAGGATCCTGCCCCAGGTTGCTCCTTGTTTCCTGTTTCCTAACAGTGTATATCTAGTTGTATAGTTAAGTCTTTGATCCACATGGGCTTTAGTACATGAAAGGTGATAAAAATGGGTTTATTTGTACTCTGCTACATGCACACATCGAACATGATCAACATCATTTGTTTAAAATGCTATCTTTTGTTCTAGTGTATATTTCTGACTTTTTATAAAAATTCAGGTGTCCATAGATATGTGGATTTATGTCCTCAGCTTTGACTTGTTGGAATTGATAAACTTGGCTGATTTTATGGCAGCAAAATGAATATTTTATTACTATAGCTATACACTGCTAGTATATATTGAAAAATTAATGGATATTAGCCATCTATTTGATGCAGGATTGGTAAAGATCTTTTCCCAATATGTTGGTTGCCATTTTGTCCTATTGATAGGGTCCTTTGCCTTACAGAAGATTTGCAAATTTATTAGGTCCCATTTGTCAATTTTTGTAATCATACTTTTATGTTGTTATTGTCATAGTCATTTTGTTTTGCTTTTTATTTTCTATATTCTTTGTTTACATTCCACATGACTTTCCCTTTCCAGGTTCCTACCTTCCCATAAGTCACATAAGCCCTCTTTCCTCCGGCCATTCCACAATTAACCCCCTCCCACTTCTCTGTCCTGGAAATCCCCTACAATGCTGCATCAAGACTTTCCAGGACCAGGGCCCTCTCCTTCCTTCTTCTTGGGAATGATTAATATGTGAGTTGTGTCTTGGGTATTCAGAGATTCTGAACTAATATCCACTTATCAGTGACTGGATTGCATGTGTGTTGTTTTGTGAATGAGTTACCTCACGTAGGATGATATTTTCCAGGACCAACAATTTGCCTAAGAATTTCACAAATTCATTGTTTTTCATTGCTGAGGAAATCAAACAAGACATAAGAAAATGGAAAAATCTTCCATGCTCATGGATTGGCAGGATTAATATAGTAAAATTGGCCATCTTGCCAAAAATAATATACAGATTCAATGCAAACTCAGTTCTTTATAGACTTAGAAAAAGTAATTCTCAAATTTAGCTGGAATAACAAAAAACCCAGGATAGCTAAAACTATTATCAACACCGAAAGAATTTCTGGGGGAATCAGTATCCTGGATCTCAAGCAGTACTACAGAGCAATAGTGCTAAAAACTGCATGGTATTGGTACAGTGACAGGCAGGTAGATCAATGGAATAGGATTGAAGAACCAGAAATGAACCCACACACCTATGGTCACTTGATCTTCGACAAAGGAGCTGAAACCATCCAGTGGAAAAATGATAGCTTTTTCAACAAATGGTGCTGGTGCAACTGAAGGACAGCATGTAGACGACTGTGAATTGATCCTTTTTTATTTTCTTGTATTAAGCTCAAATCCGTGTGGATCAAGGACCTCCACATAAAACCAGACACACTGAAACTAGTAGAAAAGAAATTGAGGAAGACCCTTGAAGACATGGGCATGGGGGAAATTTTCATGAACAGAACACCAAAAGATTAGGCTCTAAGATCAAGAATTGAAAAATGGGACATCATAAAATTACAAAGAATCTGTAAGGCAAAGGACACTGTCAAAATGACAAAATGGCAACCAACAAATTGGGAAAATACCTTCCCCAATCCTACATCCAACAGAGGGCAAATATCCAATATATATTAAAAACTCAAGAAGTTAGACTCCAAATAATCATATTAACCATTAGGGTACAGGGCTAAGCAAATAATTCTCACTTGAAGAACATCGAATGGCTGAGAAGCATCTTGAGAAATGTTCAACATCATTAGGCATTAGGAAAATGCAAATCAAAACAACCCTGATATTTCACCTCATACCAGTCAGAATGGCCAGGATTAAAAACTCTGGAGACAACAGGTGTTCCCACTGCTGGTGGGATTGCATGTTGGTACAACCACTCTGGAAATCAGTCTGGCGTTTCCTCAGAAAACTAGGCATGACCCTTCCAGAGGACCCTGATATACCACTCCTGGGCATATATCCAGAGGATTCCCCAGCATGCAATAGGGACACATGCTCCACTATGTTCATAGCATCCTTATTTATAATACCCAGAAGCTGGAAAGTTCCCAGATGTCCCTCAATGTGTGATGGAAATATCTGTCAATTCTTGATCTTAGAGAATAAGCTACTGGTGCCATGTTCAGGAAACTTTCCCCTATGTCCATGTGCTCCAGGCTTTTCCACACTTTCTCTTCTATTAGGTTCAGTGTATCTGGTTTTATGTGGAGGTCTTGATCCCCTAGGATTTGAACTTTGTAAAGGGAGATAAGAATGGATCAATTTATATTTTTCTCCATGTTGACTGCCTCTTGAACCATAACCATTTGTTGAAAATAATGTCTTTTCCACTGGGTGGTTTTAGCTCATTTGTCAAAGGTCAAGTGACAGTAGGTCTGTGTTCATTTTGGTGACTTCAATTCTATTCATTGTTCTTCCTGCCTGTTAGTGTACAAATACCATCGAGTTTTTAATCACTAATGCTCTTTAGTAGAGCTTGAGATCAGGGATGTTGATTACCACAGAAGTCATAGAGAACAGTTTTCCCTTTTCTGTTTTGTTGTTGTTGTTGTTATTTTTTTCATTATTTCAAATGAATTTACAGATTGCTTTTTCTCACTCTATGAAGAGTTCTTTTGGCATTTTGATAGGACTTGCATTGAATCTGCACCTTGCTTTCACAAGATGGCCATTTTTACTATATTAATCCCGTCAATCCTTGAGCATAGAAGAGCTTTCCATCTTCTGTTATCTTCTTTGATTTATTTCTTCAGAAACTTGAAGTTCTTGTCATATAAACCTTTCACTTCCTTGGTTAGAGTCATAGCATGATATTTTATATTATTTGTGACTATTGTGAAGAGTCTCCTTTCTCCAATTTATTTTTCAGCTTCTTTATCATTTGAGTAGAATAAGGATACTGATTTGTTTGCGTTAATTTTATATCCAGTCACTTTGCTGAAGTTGTTCAGGTTTAAGAGTTTTCTGGGCGAATTTTTGGAATCACTTAATTATGCTATCATATCATCTGCAAATAGTGAGATTTTGACTTCTTTCTTTCCAATTTGTATCCCTATGACCTTTGTTGTCTAATTTTCTGGCTATGACTGGGAGTACTATACTTAACAGGTAGGGAGAGAGTGGACAGCCTTATCTAGTCCCTGATTTTAGTGGGATTGCTTCAAGTTTCTCTCCATTTAGTTTGATCTTGGCTACCAGTTTGCTGTATATTGCTTTTACTATATTGTGGTATGGGCCTTGAATTCCTGATTTTTCCAAGACTTTTATCATGAAGGGGTATTGAATTTTGTCAAATGATTCTGTAAGATATAATGAAAGATCATGTGTTTTTTTTCTTTGATTTTTTTTTATGTAGTGGATTACTTTGGTGGGTTCCATATATTGAATGATCTCTGCATGCCTGGGATGAAGCCTACATGATTGTGGTGAATGATCATTTAAGTGTTCTTGGATTCAGTTTGCAAAAATTTTATTGAGTATTTTTTCTTTGATATCCATAAGGGAAATTGGTCTGAAGTCCTCTTTGTTTGTTGGGTCTTTGCATGGTTTAGGTAACAGAGTAATTTTGGCTTCATAGAATGAATTGCATAGTGTTCCTTCCATTTCTAATTTGTGGAATAGTTTGAAATGTATTGGTACTACTTCTTCTTTGAAGGTCTGATAGAACTCTGCATTAAACCCATCTGGTCTGGAGACTATTAATGACTACTTCTATTTCTTTAGGGGTTATGGGTCTGTTAAGATGGTTTTCCTGATCCTGATTTAACTTTGGTACCTGGTATTTGTATTGAAATTTGTCCATTTCATCTAGATTCTCCAGTTTTAATGAGTATAGGCTTTTGTAGTACGTTCTGATGATATTGTGATTTTCTCATTATCTGTTGTTATGTCTCCCTTTTCATTTCTGAATTTGTTGATTTGGATACTGTCTCTCTGTCCTCTGGTTAGTTAGGCTATACGTTGTTGGTTTTCTCAAAGAACCACCTCCAGTTTCTGTTATTTCTTTGTATAGTTGTATTTGTTCCTACCTGGTTGATTTCAGCCCTATGTTTATTTCCTGCCATCTACTACTCTAGAATGTATTTGCTCATTTTTGTTCTAGAGCCTTCAGATATGCTGTCAAACTATTAGTGTTATGCTCTTTTCAGTTCCTTTTTGAACATGCTCAGAGGTTTAAGTTTTTCTCTTAGCACTGCTTTCATTGTATCCCATAAGTTTGGCTATGTTGAGCCTTCAGTTTCATTAAATTAAATAAAAAATCTTTAGTTTCTTTGTTTAGGTCTTCTTTGACCAAGATATCATTGAGTAGAGTGATGTTCAGCTTCCACGTATATGTTGCTTTTTATTATTTTTGCTATTATTGAACAACTGCCTTAGTCTTTGGTGATCTGATAGGATACATGGGACTATTTTCATCTTCTTATATCTATTGATTTATATTTTTGACAGATTATATGGCCAGTTTGGGAGTAGGTAACAAGAAATGCTGATAAAGAGGTGTATTTATTTTAGGATAAAATGTTCTCTAGATATCTGTTATATGCATTTGGTTCATAACTTTTGCTACATTCACTATGTCTCTTTGGTTTCTATTTGGTTTTGAATTCTCCCACTATTATAGTGTGAAATGCAATGATTGCTTGGAGTTTTAGTAAAGATTCTTTTATGAATATGGGTGTCCTTGCACTTGGAGCATAGATTTTCAAAATTAAGAAATCTTCTTGGTAGATTTTTGTAGTGAATAATAATTAAGAAAGAGTACTGCCCCCCTCCCCCAGGCCTCTGCACCAAGTCCCAGAGGTCCTTTCTCAGGATGGCTCTCATTGTCACAGTTGAGCTAATCCCTTCAAACTAGCTTTCACAGCATTCTAGCTGTGTTTTATCTCAACCATAGACTCTGTAAACAGCTGGAGTCCCATGCACCTGCTCTGCACCCAAATATCTAGTAAAGCATGACTGTAAATAGTTATCCAAATACCTTTATGTGTAGAATATTCCAAATGACATAATGCCAATTTAAATGATAAATTCTTATCCCAATATTTCTAACCTCTCCAATACACCAAAAATATGTCTGAAGACATCTGGATATCCTGGCTTCTCTTCTCAGCTCAGTGTGTCATGTCTTCTCTCCATTCCTCTCCTTAGCACCTCCTTCCAATCACTGGCTTCTTTCTCACTGCCTCAAGTTGAATAGATAGGAATTATCTTGCAACAGATTTTTCCTTTGATGTGTATGAAGTATCGTTCCTTATACTTTTCAAAACTTTATGTTGAAAGACAATTTTATTTGATATTAGATTCTTGATACCATTTGCATGAAAAGCTGTTTTCTAGGCTGTTACTCAGAGGTATTGTCTATCTTTCTCACTGAGGTGCATTCCTTGTATGCACCAGAATATTGGGTCTCACTTATGTATCCAATCTCTTAGTCTATGTCTTCATATTGGGGAATTGAGTCCATTGAAAATCTGAAATGTTAAGGGATAGTGTTATTTGTTTTCTGTTATTTTTTTGGTAGAAGTGGAATAATTTTTTATGCGACTATCTTTTTGGTTTGTTAAATGATCATTTTCTTGCATTTACTAGGGTGTAGCTTCCCTCTTATTGTTAGAAATTTCCATTTATTATCCTTTGAAAGGCAGGATTTATGAAATCATATTGTTTAATTTTGTTTTTGTCATGGTATACCTTTGTTTCTCCATCTAAGGTAATTGAGAGTTTTGCTGGGTATAGCAGCCTGGGTTGGCATTTGTTTTCTCTCAGGGCCTATATGAAATCGAGCCAGGATCTTCTGGCTTTCATAGTCTTTGGTGAAAAATCTGATGTAATTCGGTTATGTCTGCCTTTGTATGTTATGTGACCTTTATCCCTTATGAATTTTAATAGTCTTTCTTTGGTTTGTGCATTTGGTGTTTTGATTATTATGTGATGGGAGAAATTTCTTTTCTGGTCCAGTCTGTTTGGAGTTTTATAGGCTTCTTGTATGTTTATGGGTATGTCTTTAGGTTAAAGAAGTTTTCGTCTACAATTTTGTTGAAAATATTTACTGGTCCTTTAAGATGGAAATCTTTACACTTTTATATACATATTATACTTAGGTATGGTCTTCTCAATGTCTCCTGGATTTACTGGATATTTTGGGGTTAGGAGCTTTTTGGATTTTGTATATTCTTTGACTGTTGTGTCAATGTTTTCTGTGGTGTCTTCTGCACCTGAGATTCTCTGTTCTCTTTTTTATTTTGTCATCAATGATTTTGTCTATAACTCCTGATTTCATGCCTAGGTTTTCTTTCTCCAGAGTTCTTTCCTCTTGTGATTTTTTAATTGCTTCTATTTCCATTTCTACATTCTGTATGGCTTTGTTCAATTCCTTCACCTGTTGGTTGTGTTTTCCTATAATTCTTTTAGGATATTTTATGTTTCTTCTTTATGGGCTTCTACTTGTTTACCAGTATTATCCTACATTTCTTTAATAGAATTATTTATGTCCTTCTTGATGTTCTCTATCAGCATCATGAAATGTGATTTTAAATCCAAATCTTTCTTTCCCAGTGTGTTGGTTTATCCTGGATTTGCTGTTGTGGGGGTTTTGATGATGTCATGTAGCCTTGCTTTCTGATGGTAATGTTCTTGTGCTGGCCTTTCATGATCTGGTCATTTCTAGTGTTAGTTGTTCTTGTTGTCTCTGGCTGGAACTTGTCCCCATATGAGCTTATATCTCTGTTTTAGCACTCTTTGGAGTCCACCTCTCCCCTGCTATAGAGGGCTGTCAAACAGCCCTGCTCCTAGGTGCAGATGGTGACTGAAAGGACCCTGTCCCAGGTGTTAAGGCATTCCTGTGCCCTCTGTGCTCCTGGTCAAACCCATTTTGGACAGTCTTCAGAGAGAAAATGGCATCATCATCTACAAGCCTAGCAGTCAGAGCACTCCATGGACACCAACACTCCCCTGGCAGGACCCGTGCACAGAGGACTGTGGAATAGCTCTGCTCCTGTGTGCAAAATCCTGTAATTTTTTTATGAGTGCCTCTGCTTTCCAAGTATTGGGATTAAAGTTATGTGTATGACAAGTTTAGAGTTAAAGTTATGTACCATTGCCTAGCTATGGATTCCTTATAATAATTACCCTCATACAATTTTACAGGTTCAATTTCTTTAATTTTTGTTAACATTCAAGTCTTTTGTATGTGTAATTGATAATTCTTGCTGATTTCTTCTGAAAATTTCACGGGCAAGTATTAATATTCTTGTTTTAATTAAGCATAATGCCAATTTATCAAGGATTTCTTTATTTTCTGATATTTTGTCTGTATTGCCTGTACAATCTTCATATAAGTTTGTCTTTGGTAAGTTTTGCTGTTTTTCCATTTTCAACCATTCCTACCATGAGCAGATATCTTTGGGATTTATGGACCAGTTAGTGCATTTCCACCTTGATATTCATATAGCTGCACTATTTTCTACACACCTGCAATGAGTTGGAGATGATAACATATTTTTCTTTTGCTTTGTTAGCTGTTTCTCTTACATCTGATAGTGTTGCACTGATTTTGTTTCTTTCTCAGTACTAGAAATCCTACCCCCTGTTCAAAGGCTGCCATTATTCAGTAGGTTTTTTGTTGCTGCTGCTGTTGTTGTTCTTCTTCTTTGTTTGTTTTTTATTTGTTTGATCTTTCTTCAGTGATCAATGAATCATCAGTAAACCATATATTAGACATATATTGTAACCATTCCATAAGTGCTAAAAGGTCTGTACATGTCTCTTTTGAGGGGGTAGTGAGTGGTATACAGATTTAGATTATAGGTAACTGAGCTAGTTTATTAGTGCCTACAGACACAGATCACTTTTCTACAATATCAGAGTCAAGAAGCAATTTAAGTAGGTACCTATTCCAAAGTAATAGCTTTTGCTTCCATAGTCAAACCTACAAAGAGCTTTGTTTTTTGAACATTGTAAGGGGCACACTTATGACCTTAGGATGGTTGGCCACATCTGAGGTTCTTGGAGCTTCATAAAACGTCTATATTCTTTTTCTTAAAGACATAATATTCATCATCCAATAGAATTTTCTATAGATGGCAATGACAAATGTTGGACTACTGTTTTCTTTATTAATAATTCCTAGCAGCCTTTCTTCTTCTTGGGAATCATTTGACTTGCTAATTGTGCCTTGAGTACTTAGAGCTTCTGGGCTCATTAATATCAACTTATCAGTGATTGCATTTCATGTGTATTCTTTTGTGATTGGGTTAACTCACTTAGGATGATATTTTCCAGATGTAACCATTTACCTACAAATTGCATGAATTCATTATTTTTAATTGCTGAGTAGTATTCCATTGTATAAATATACCACATTTTCTGTATCCATTCCTCCTTTGAGGGATATTTGGTCTCCTTCCAATTTCTGGCTATTATAAACAAGGCTGCTACAAACATAGTGGAGCATGTGTCTTTATTGTATGCAGGGGAAACCTCTGGGTATATGCCCAGGAGTGGTATGCCAGGGTCCTCTGGAAGTGACATGCCCAATTTTCTGAGGAACCGCCAAAAGAAGACCCTGGGCCTTTAAAGATTGGATCCAGTTTTGTAGACCCAGAACAGAGAAACCATGGGGGGAGGGGGAATGATTGGGGAATAGTTGAGGGGGAGAGGAATTATGTGACGTATGGTGGGGGAAAACTGGGAAAGGGGAAAGCCTTTGGAATGTAAACATAGAATATAGAAAATAAAAATTAAAAAAAATAATTCCTAGCAGCTAATTCACCAATAAATATGATATTTTTAGTTAGAGTATGAACTGGTTCAATATTTGTTAGGACTACATGCATGGAGATGAAATTACTGATAGCTGTAAATGCTACATTTTAAAACTTTCCACATTGGAAATTAGATCCTTTTATATTAATTATGTAGGGTGCTATTGTTTTAATCTGTAAATATTGTACATAATTTCTTTAGTAGGCAACCATTTCAAAAAGTTCTATCTAACATTAATTTTTGGGCGGTGGGATTAAAGCCATGAACCACCACCAACTTGCTCACACTAAGGCTAAAATTTAGAAAACATTTAACTCATAGAGATTTGTCTGTTGTGGCTGGGATTAATGGCATGAACTACTACCATTCTTTTCCAAAATTTTATCTTATTTCCAAATATTCCAACTGCTACACACTTAGAAAATACATTTAAATACAATAACACTTTGAATATACTTAAAATATTTTAAATATTGTATACATGTATTTAATATAAAAAACAGAAATCTTTTTTTTTTCATTTGAAGAAAACTCAAAAGCTGATGTCATAGTTCAAAGGGGTCATGTGATAATTTAAATCTTGACATTCTAATATGTAATTAAAAGATGTTCTTGAAGAAAGCCCATCATTAAGCCATGTAAATAAGGCAAGTGTTCCTTTGGTAAATTATCATTAGAGAATTTTTTGTTGTTGTTGTTTTTTGTTTTTCGAGGCAGGGTTTCTCTGTGTAGCTCCGGCTGTCCTGGAACTCACTCAGTAGACCAGGCTGGCCTCGAACTCAGAAATCCACCTGCCTCTGCCTCCCAAGTGCTGGGATTAAAGGCGTGCGCCACCACGCCCGGCTAGAGAATTTCTTTTTTAATTTTTATTGTTTCATGCCTGGTCAAGTGAAAGGCATCCGTTAGTGCATAGAACTAATTGTGACTGAATGACCAACTTGTGCAAAAGAAAATAACTTATCTTTATTCAGAAGATCTTCCCTGTTCAATTCTAACATCTATCATATTTGATTGTATCTACAGGTTTTCTTATCCTGTGATAACAAATATAAAACATCTTCACTAATGTGGCACATATTCTAGTTTCAATTCTGTAGTCCACATGGCTTTAAAATACACAGGCTACTTTAATTCAGCCATATTTCTACTACTCAGCATCTCTTCACATGTTGTTATTTCATTATTCTTTAAAAATTAAAATTTCAAATAAACTATATCATTTAACTCCAGGGGTCTTTAGAATGTCTTTCTATTCAGTAGACATTGTTTTATGTATTACTAGACCTCTGTATAACTGTACAGAAGAATTGCATGGTATGTCTGTATTATGCTTTTTATTGTAATACACAAAAATATTTCCTTTTATTAGAGACATATCCTAAGCATTGCCAGACACAATTTATGTAGATATTCATATAATTGTCATAATTTCTAATAAAGGTGAATAACAAAATCACCGTTTTCAGAAGTTAAAGCACTTGCTCTTTGAAATTTGAAGTTATATTTATGTTATTGTGTACAAATTTTAATTTTCCAAACTGCACAATGCAAAGTTACTTAATAAATATCATTTCAAAAAGTAGATTTAGGGTACCTGCATTCCTGTAGGTCATTGTATTTTGTTATACAAAGAATAAGAAGGGCATTTCCTTGGCTTGTTTCAGAGTGACAGAAAAATCTTTCTTCAGACCTTTGCAGTGAACATGGTGTTTCTTACATAATTCTCATGCTTCTGTCCCATTTCCTATTACTATCTCATTTCCTTCATTAGTTTGTGCTAGAGAGCATTGCAGACTAATATGGTATCTCATACCTGTTATATACCATCAATGATTTCTATTTTTAATTTCTTGTTGTAATTGAATAAATAAAAAGTGATTTATGAGTCAGAATAAGTTCAGGAGTTTTGATATTTAAAACAATTTTCTCTGCATATTGAGAGTCAGTAACTATATTAATATATTCTGGAAAATCTAATAATAACCTTAGTTTGACATGCAGCTATGATTTTTTTGACTGAAACGCAAGAGATACTTTTTTCATTTCTTTCTGACTTATATCATACATTTCCTGATATTGTTCAGGAATGTACAGAATGTAGGGACTGCAGAAATTGGTTTCTCTCTAAGTATATGAGAGAGAATCAATCAATACCTTTTATAAAATGAAGTATCTTGTTTCAGGATATTTGTTATTAATCTCCTCCAATTCCAAATTACTATAAGCACTTTGACAGTCTTTATTTTCTGTTCCAAATGATGGAATTTCAGTACTCATCCAAGGTACCATAATTTCTGTAGTGTCTATTCCTGCTAAATTCATCCAGAAATTACTTCTCCTATCGCAATGGCAACATAAATGTGAGATCCAATATCAACCATATTTCTAATTCATTTGTGTACTTGTACTGATCTTGCTGTGAAAGATATAATCACCATTTTGCATCCTGAATTAGCATTCTAAAAGGCCAAATATCCCATTAATATTTGTCTGTAATCAGAATTTGATAGCATTCTATTTATAGTTGAAGTCATTCTTTGTAAAAACAAAAAGGTGAAAGTTTCTTTTAGTTCTTGTAAAATTTTAGTAAACAATGCAGAACACTTTCCTGAATCTTCTTCATTGCATATTTTATGTTCTTATATTTCAAATGTTATCACCCTTCCCATTTCCCCCTCTGAATATTCTGTACCCCATCCTTCCTATCCCCAGATGAAATGATGGTACTGATCCAACCCCCCATCCACTCCTGCTCTACTTCCATAGCAGTCTATCATCCTGGGGCATTGAACCTCCACAGGACCAAGTTTCTCTTCTACCATTGATTCCAGGTAAGGCCATCCTCTGCTAGATATAAAGCTCAAGCGATTGGCCCCTAGGTGTAGTCTTTGGATGGTGAATTAAAACCTGGAATATCAGTGGCAGGGATTTGTTTCATTGATATGTTTGTTACTCAATTATCAATACAATAGATTAGACCTTAGCTTTATACACAAAACCCAAAAACTGCTATTGGAAAAATTTAGGATAATTCTTTGAGATATAAGGATATATAAAGGACATGTGAACAGAACATTGTTCAATAAATAACATCATCAATTGAAAACCCCTTGAAATTAAAGCAAGTCTGCAAAACACTGGATGACACTATTTGTGTGTAGACACAGCAGGCAGAATTGAGAAAATTCCTGCTGAACAAGTAACAGTATATAAGAAAAAAATATTTGAAAAATGATAAAATAACCTCATGAGTTACTAGCTATGAAATGTAATAGAGTTTTATCAAAGCATTAATATAAGATATCTAATCTATATTTTAAAAGTTCTTAACATTTTGAGCCCTCTTAAAAATGAAAATTGAAACTATTTAAGAATCTTGTCCCTAATCTACCCTCCAATAGCCATAATTAAGTAGACAAAGGACTGCAAAATATGCAAGGAGTGATAGAAGTCTCTTTTTATGTTGTTAGTAAGAGTGTGAAATGGAATGTCCCCTATGAAATGTGGAAACAAGCATAGAAAGACTGTATGAAAGAGAGAAGCCACTCTTGTGTATATTCTCCAAAGATTCATATCCTACAAGATGGATATATGCACATCTATGTTTATTACTACTCTGTTCATAAAGACAAGGTAATTAAATCAGTTTAGATTATTATC
Source organism: Apodemus agrarius (assembly GCA_964023405.1). Classification (NCBI taxonomy): domain Eukaryota; kingdom Metazoa; phylum Chordata; class Mammalia; order Rodentia; family Muridae; genus Apodemus; species Apodemus agrarius. The sequence goes on along the minus strand of OZ030007.1, from coordinate 72,567,092 downwards.
AGTGATGAATGGATAATAAAATGTGAAACATAAACAATGTGGAACTTTCTTCTGCCATAAAGAAAACAGAAATTATAAAAATATAAGCACAGAGGGGTAGTGTTTATTTTTAATTTCTCAGGATCTACAATCACTGAGAAAGCACACTTCCAGGAACTATTTTAGGGAACTGTCTTGACTCAGCTTGCTGAAATTCCTGTGACAATGTATCTTGCCTAGGATAATTCAGTTTAGAAGTTCCAAGCTAAAATAGGGAAAAGAGTTCCCCTGGTTTGGCTCCTGGACTTCGTAGGAGGAAAAGACTAACTATGCAGTCAGATTCATCCTTTTCATTGAAACCTGAAGGCAAATTAAATTGTGACCAGTTGCATCATGCTCCTGCCACCAGAACATTCTAAGTATGGTAGAAAATATCTAGATGTAAAATCCAAACTAAACCCTTTATTAGTTTGCCTCCTTTGTTTATTTTTATAAAAGCATTAAGAAAATTGACTAAGACATATGCCACAAAACTGTGCCAATATTTATTTGTGTGTTTTTTTTTTCATATTTTAATTTTTTTTTTATTTTCTATATTCTATGTTTACATTCCAAGGGCTTTCCCCTTTCCCAGTTCCCACCCACCATAGTTCCCATAGTTCCTCTCCCTCCCAACTATTCCCCAATAATTCCCCCTCCCCCCTCAGTTTCTTTACTAAACTGGATGCAATCTTTACATGCCCAGGGTCCTCTCCTTTCTTCTTCTTGGGAATCATTTGACTTGCTATTTGTGTCTTGAGTATTTAGTGCTTCTGGGCTCATTAATATCCACTTATCAGTGATTGCATTTCATGTGCATTCTTTTGTGATTGGGTTAGCTCACTCAGGATGATATTTTCCAGGTCTAACCATTTACCTACAAATTGCATGAATTCATTATTTTTAATTGCTGAGTAGTATTCCATTGTATAAATATACCACATTTTCTGTATCCATTCCTCCTTTGAGGGATATTTGGGCTCCTTCCAATTTCTGGCTATTATAAACAAGGCTGCTATAAACATAGTGGAGCATGTGTCCTTATTGCATGCAGGGGAATCCTCTGGGTATATGCCCAGGAGTGGTATGCCAGGGTCCTCTGGGAGTGACATGCCCAGTTTTCTGAGGATCCGCCAAACTGATTTCCAGAGCAGTTTTACCATTTTGCAATCCCACCAACAATGGAGGAGTGTTCCTCTTTCTCCACATCCTCGCCAGCACTTGTTGTCTCTTGAGTTTTTAATCTTAGCCATTCTGACTGGTGTGAGGTGGAATCTCAGGGTTGTTTTGATTTGCATTTCCCTGATGACTAATGATGTTGAACATCTTTTAAGGTGTTTCTCGGCCATCCGAATTTCTTCTGGTGAAAATTCTTTGTTTAGCTCTGTGCCCCATTTTTTGATAGGGTTATTTGGTTCTTTGTGGTCTAACTTCTTGAGTTCTTTGTATATATTGGATATTAGCCCTCTGTCGGATGTGGGGTTGGTGAAGATCTTTTCCCACTTTGTTGGTTGCCGTTTTGTCCTTCTGACAGTGTCCTTTGCTTTGCAGAAACTTTGTAATTTTATGAGGTCCCATTTGTCGATCCTTGATCTTAGTGCGTACGCTATTGGTGTTCTGTTCAGGAACTTTTCCCCCGTGCCCAAGTCCTCCAGGGTCTTCCCAAGTTTCTTTTCTAATAGTTTCCGTGTGTCTGGTTTTATGTGGAGGTCCTTGATCCACTTGGAGTTGATCTTAGTGCAAAGAGATAAGAGTGGGTCAATTCGCATTCTTCTGCATGTTGACCTCCAGTTGAACCAGCACCATTTGTTGAAAAGGCTATCTTTATTCCACCGGATGGTTGTGGCTCCTTTATGAAAGATCAAGTGACCATAAGTCTGTGGGTTAATTTCTGGGTCTTCAATCCTGTTCCATTGATCTGCTTGCCTGTTGCTATACCAATACCATGCAGTTTTTAACACAATTGCTCTGTAGTACTGCTTGAGGTCAGGGATATTGATTCCCCCAGAAGTCCTTTTATTGTTGAGAATAGTTTTAGCTATCCTGGGTTTTTTGTTTCTCCAGATGAATTTGAGAATTGCTCTTTCTAGATCTATGAAGAATTGAGTTGGGATTTTGATGGGGATTGCATTGAATCTGTATATTGCTTTTGGCAAGATGGCCATTTTTACTATATTGATCCTGCCAATCCAGGAGCAAGAAATATTTTTCCATCTTCTGAGGTCTTCTTCGATTTCTTTCTTCAAGGACTTGAAGTTCCTGTTGTACAGATCTTTCGCTTGTTTGGTTAGAGTTACGCCAAGATACTTTATGTTGTTTGTGGCTATTGTGAAGGGTGTTATTTCCCTAATTTCTTTCTCAGCCTGCTTGTCTTTTGAGTACAAGAAGGCCACTGACTTGCTTGAGTTAATTTTATAACCTGCCACTTTGCTGAAGTTGTTTATCAGCTGTAGAAGTTCTCTGGTGGAGTTTTTTAATTGGGAGTGAATAAACTCTGTTGGAACTACAAACTTAACAAGGTCTCATAAAAGATGAACAAGTATCTTTTCTAGAGAGCCCTGTGGATGTTACTATTGTGATGAACCAAAGAGGAATGAAAGAGAATACCAGAAGTAGAATGGTTAAGTATTAATAGGATGAAAACCAAGATAAGGAGAAAGATGGAAGAGGGAGAAAGAAAGCTAAGCATGTGTGTTCGCTATTAGTTTTTACCAACTGGACTCCATTTGTAAAATAGCCTTCATTAAGTGATAAAGACTTGAATTTACCTCATAGTTTCTGACAACAGTGTAGAATTAAGTCTGGATCTTCCTCCCATCTACATGCTCCAATAAATAAGACTCATACTCAAATATCTTGACCATAGAGCTAGGCCTTTTCCTGACTAGATCATTACTTAAAAGAACCTAATTATTTTAACCTACTTTCTTCCACACGTCCAGTTACCAGAGATCAGATAAAATGCATCTGTCTCATTACATCTCACACTCCCTGAGAATCCTTCACCCCATGATTTTCCTACCTCCTATTTCCTACTACAGGCATTCAGATTTATCATTATCAAGTGATACACCCATAAAGACATAAGATTTTTTTTTCCTACAGTATGGTCTAAGATGCTAGATGATGTCTTCTTGGCAGGAACTTGAACCCGAGATCCATATGGAAATTTATTCTTGAAAATCAACAGAAGCTTGACACACCCATGAGCAATATCCTCTATCAGTGCATTTGAGATGGGAAGAGTAACATAGATCTGTGCTACAACTTCTGATGGCTGCCCATATGAGGACACATGCAAAGGTTTCTCTGACATTCATGTGCTGAGGCAGGTCACAGAGTCAGCAGGAAAGAGGGTGATGACATCTGGCCATTAACTCTCTATTATGCTTCTATGTGAAAGATGTGATGTCTCCTAGAAAATGACTGTATTCTTATCTTTTGATGCTTAAAGCTAATGGCTTTTAGCAAATTAATCCTGCTGATAGTGATAGGAGATTAGGAGAGAAAAATTAATCACTTTTCCTCTTTCCTCTTTAGCAGAGGAGCCTCTCCCAGAAAAGGCAAGAGGTACTGAGGACATTACCTCTTTATGGTCTAAAGAGGAAGAAAAAGGATAAATAGCATGCAGCACAAACACACACACACACACACACACACACACACACACACACACACACACACATTCTTGACCAGTCCCAGAAGTCATTTTCATCTGTTCATGTACAAATCCTTACGTATCTAGAAACACATTAACCTATATAAGTAGGTATGTATATATATATATATATATATATATATATATATATATAACATATATAAATATGTCTATATTAAACAAGCATACTTACAAATTGACAAAACCACAAACACATACACACACACAAACACACACACACATGCACACACATACACATACATTTATACATCTTGAATGTAGCAGAGCTCTAACTGCCGAACTCTATCATTTCTATCAGTCTTCTTAAAGTTTTGTACACAAATGCGGTTTATAAAACAACTTCAATGATACACTAAAGGGAATTAGAAAAGGATATTCATAGTAAAGTCAAAGCAGTGTTTCATATTACAAGAACATTGTAAGTTCAAAGCAGCAGTTTCACATAAATTGCTTTATCATGGGGCACACCTGTGGCCTCATCCTTGGACCTGTCCTAGAATAAAAGCATTTCCTTAATTGTTAATTTGTAAAAGGCCTAATTTTTCCAAATATAATTATATTATGACACATAAGTCTATTTGGAGTTTTTATTCCACAAGGAGCTTAAAGTACCTTGGATCAATTCAGGAGTTCTAGAAAATCATTATAAGAAATTATGAAATCATCAGTTCATCTAAACAGCATTATTACATAAAAGAACATCTTCATATATATCCACCAGAAATTTGCCCAATGGTGTGAGTTAATGCCCAGAGATCATTAGCCTATGTAATGTTGTCAGGAAAGGCATATCAGTAGCAAGAAACCCTTCTGGGACAAAGTTTCTGGGGACCATGCCTCTCATGGTACAACCAATGAAGCCATGCAAAATGACAAGCCATCTCCTGACAAATCACTTGCCTGCTATCACTTTCCCTAAATGACTTGTGCCAGACATGAAGGAAGGAAGGTTCTGGTTTTTACCTGCTTGCACACACTCTTGCTGTAATGTTGCCATATCATTTACCCAGTGTATGCCTTGGATGGTACTAAAGTAAACCAAGACTGGCAGCTCTCTAAAAACTCCCGAAGGGTTCCATCATCAGAAATGGTCTGCAGTTTTATTCTCTACTGTAAACTGAATAGTTACTTGGTTCTAGCCTTTTCTTCAGGAAATGACAGTTTTTGTACTACATGGATCTCAGCTTATAAGCCTCTCTAATAGTGCATATATACTAATTTTATCAGCTCTGTTCACTTAGCATGTTGACAAAGAAATTATAGAGTGGGAATTACCTTAAGGAGCCTTGACTCTTTTTTGTTTCTGTTGTTTGCTTACTTCATTTTTACTGATAGCAAATGGACTATCAAAAGCAAAGCCAGAATCAAAGTTGTAGTTGACTAGATTTCAAGAAGTATGCTGGAGTAATATAACTGTTTTAGGTATGTTTTTATTGCAATGGTAAGATACCATGGCCAAAGTTACTCATAAAAATACACATTTAGTTGGAGGCTCTTTAAGAATGGTAAAGTGTTAGTCTATGTTTACCATAGCAGGAAATATAGTTGCATGAAAGCCGTCATGTAGTTTGATTAAAAATAGAGAGCTATACCTTGATCTGCTAGAAGGGAGAGAGAAATCCTGTACCTAGTATGCGCCTGTAAATCTCAAAGTAAGCTCTAGTTATGTACCTCCTCAAAAAAGGACACCCATACTCCCAAAAGGTCATACCTCCTAATGCTTCTAGTCCTTCACTGACAGCCCTATTCTCTGATGAATATGCATAAAATTATATGAAGTTATAAGGCATGTCCTTATAGAAACCATCACAATAGGGTTGGCATAATTGCTCATCCTAACACAGCTGCTTATAAATAAAGGTGACATCTCACAAGCAGCCTCTCCAGGCTCCATCAGAGAAACTGAAGATCATTTCATAGACCGGGAACTAAATAAGAATGGAATGAGATAGTTTTTGTTACCATGAAATGAAGGACATTATAGTATACTTAATGCTCATTTAGATACTTGTAAGGCTGGATAGTGACAACATTTCCCAAGGGTTCAACAGTTCGTGGAGAGTCAAAATAAAAATAAATCAAAATTAGAATTAGAGTTGTAGAGAAGGAAGACGCAGCTACTACTCCAGTAGATAGACAGAGACTGAAGTGAAGGGCCTGGTTGCCAAGCCACAGTCAAAATTCTTGACCCAGGTTTGTTCCTGTCTAAAAGAACTGCAAGGACAAAAATTTGAGGAGATACTGAGTGAACTGCAGCCCACTTACCAGCCCAAATTGGTATCAATTTCAAGGGGAGGAACCAAGGCCTGACACTATTACCGATGTTATGGTGTACTTACAGATATTAGTCTAGCATGACTGTCCTCTGAGAGGTTCAATCATCAGCTGACTTATTCAGATGAAATTATTTATACGCAACCACTAAACTGAATTTGGGGACCCATATAGTAGAATTAGGCAAAGGTTGGAAGAAGGGAATGAGGAGCGTGACCTTATATTAGGACCATTAGTGTCAATTAAGCAGGACCACTGGGAGATCCCAGAAACTTAGCCACTAACTAGGCAGTATTCAGCAGCTGTTCTGAGGCACATAGCACATATATAGCAGAGGACTTCCTAGTCTGGGATCTGTAGGAGAATACATGCCTAATGCTTGAGAGAACTGAGGCCCCTATCCTAATGGGTTGGGTAATGTCTTCTGGGTCAGAGGAAAGGACGAATGGGATGAGTATATGTTGGAGTTGGGGATGTGAAGGGTAGCAATTGCTGGATTGTAACAAAAAATAATGGTAATCAACAAAACAAGCAAACAAATAAATGAACAAACAAAAGGACAAGTGGGTCAAACACTTCAATATAAAACCAGATAAAATGCACTTTATAGAAGAGAAAATTAAGAATTGCCTTGAATTCATTGTCACCAAATATTTTTAAATAGAACCCTGACAACAAAAATAAGATCAACAATTAACAAATGGAACCTAAACTTAGAAGTATTCTATAATACAAAAGATAATGTCTTTCCAAAAACTTGGTAGCCTATAAAATGAGTAAGGATTTTCTATAACAACATACCTGATAGAATATCAATCCGAAAAATATGGAGGAAATCAAGATATGATATATCTAGAAAATAAATAATAAAAAATTAAAAAATATTGTAAAGATCTAAACAGAAATTTTGATAGTGGAAAATCAAATGGCTGAGAAATAAACTTTGAGCATCTTTAGCCTTCAGGCATAGCAAATCAACATTTCTTTGAGATTTCATGTTACTTGTTTTAAAATAACAGAATATGTGAATCAAAAGCAACATTCTTCCATTGCTGGTGAGGTGTAAAGTGATATAACCTCTATAGAAATAAAAATGGAATTTCCTTAGATTGCTAGAAATCTCTATTTGAATATTCAATTAGATTATATAAGGACATATGACCAATGGGTATTTCCTTCTACAAAACAGATATTTAACAATGTTTATTGTGAATTTATTTATAAAAAGAGGAAAATAGAAACAAACTACATCTCCTTCAAGAGAAAAAGGAACAAAAATAATGTGGTACATTTACAAAATGGAGCATTATTTAGCTGGTAAAATATGCTGACATCATGATTTTTTTTTTTTAGAAAAATCAACTACAAATTGAAAAAAAAACATAATTCAGAGTCAACTATCTTAGAGCCAGAATGACAATTTCATATGCATATTACTGCTAGTGTCCTATTTTTTCCTCAACCAAAAATGGAAACAAAGGAAATGTTTCAGTTGTGACAAAATGGATCTTATGAAAAGGAATAAAAAATAAAAATAAAAAAAAATTTAGTTGGGCAGTGCTTGCACACTCCTTTAATCCCAGCATTCTGGGAGGCAGAAGCAGGCAGATTTCTGAGTTTGAGTCTATCCTGGTCTACAAAGTGAGTTCCAGGACAGCCAGGGCTACACAATGAAACCCTGTCCCGAAAAAATAAATAAATGAATGTGTAAGTAAATAAATAAATAAAATAAAATAAAAAAATAATACAAACAAATAAATACAAACCTTATATGTTGAAGTAGGTATGTGATTATGGCCATGATGAAAAAAGAAAAGCATTGGCTAATCAGTGTTCTTTATTTGAAAAGCATGGCATGCCCCTAAATGATTTGAGACATTCAGCACTGAACCCGGACCTTGCCCAAGAATTCTGGGAAGTCAATATAATTAAAATGGGGATGTGTTGGAGTACTACTGACAATGTGGCTGGGGATTTATAGGTGCAACAAGGTCATTTTTCAACATTAAATCAAAATTCCCAAATTTTAGAAATTGAGATAATTTGCTCCTTCTCAGCAGGAACCATTTTGCATCTATTTTGTTGAAGCAGACTGATTCTTAAAGGGTCAAATTAACCCGTCCCCCAGATTGTATGATTCAAATTATAAATTTCAAGTTTATGTTATGGATTAAATAGAAAAAAATTCCATCCATAATCGGAAGAAAGAAATTCACAGCTGTTTTTATTATCCTATTTAATTTCTAACACACTGCTATACATCTATACTGGTCTTTCTGGAAGTACTAAAAATTAGGTCATATATACTTTATTTAATGATGAATGAACTGACAGTATGGTATGGACAAGATGGTGACAGGTTTGGGATTCATTGAATGATTCCTTCAAACAATTGCCTACTAAATGGATCACAGTGAAATATTTCCTTCAGGTTTCTAAAATAAGGAGTTATTTAACATGGTATAGTAAAGAAACTCTCAGATGCCATGGACTGGAAAGAGACTAAGTTGTTTTATTTCTGTTATATTAAATTTTTCTTAAACTGATGGGGATGATATCTGATGTTAGAATGGGGACTATGCTCACAGAAACTAATGGGAAAAGCCTTTTCCAAGGGGGCTATTGATGCATTATACCAAAATCCCATAAGCCTCAATTCCTGGACATACTACAGGGACATTCCTGAGGTAGAGGGTTTTTCCTCACCACTAAGCAGTCACTGCTTAGTGACTTAGTCTTGGTATCTATCCATCTTCCTGCTTTGTTCTATTCATGGTCTGAACACTATCCTACAGATTCCCATGTTGTGAATTTCACACTGCATGAATATTATCTCTGATTCATGTCTCTCTAGGTGACTAGTCCTCCCTGTGGGAAATGTTCTGAGCTAAGATGTATGATATGATTACACTAACATTATAGAATCAATATATTGTGGTAAATTTATGGAAAATGTCTATCCATGACTTAAAAATTACTAGTAAACAAGTCATGTTAATATAATATTATTAACCAATGACATGCTTCTGTAGTATATTAGAAAATGTCATAAAGAAGAACTGTAAAAACTATCTTTAGGAATACTTTACATGCATTGATGAAAATTAAACCGGTTTGTGTTTGTTGTTGTTGTAGTCCAATCAATATATTCTAATGAAAAATAAAATTATTTTAAGAAAAAATTTCTGTGAGAAAAATCAATTTCAGGTTTTCTTGACATTTTGAATTGTACTTGGAATAGTTTCATCTTACCATTTCTTGTATTGATTTCAAGATGAAACAAATGACCTCAAGGACCCATATATGGAATCAAGTTGATTATTACACTAATTATTGTTTAGCTGACTAGAGTAATTAGGTACTTATAAAGCAACTAGAGCATTATTTGTGAGCTTTTTTTGAGGGCTCCTTGTATAAATTTGGAAGAAATTTGGCACTGAAGTAGGTTCAGTTTGGAATTTAACTTTGGGATAGGACTCAGGAATTAGACTCAGGCAAGAATATTTACATTTGGGCTAATATAAAACTCAAGGTAAACTTGGCCAACGAATGTGTGGCATTCCTTTTAACTTCATCCTCCTGTTTACAGCCTATAAACGGTGATCATGGGACTTTTTCTACTGTCTGTTGTTCCTGGACCTAGAATTGACCTTATTCTTTGCACGTAATTAGAGTGGTATAAATGTAGGGTGGATAAATATGTATCTACTTCAGCCTTAGCACTGACTGGAGTCATGTTATAGTGTTGGCTAATTGTCTCTGACTGAGCTGTTTTGTCCAGATGGCACCTGTATATTGAAGGTAAAGTATAGGTGATACAGTGATATGGCTGGCAAAGGATTATGCACAAACGAAAATTTGGGCCAGTGCTGAATAAATCCTGTACAAAGGGACAAGCAAATGTTAAAATGATTTTGTATATGTTTAGAATTATGCTAAAATATAGAGAAGCAAAGATGATTCTCAAAGATGCTTTCTTCTTTTGCACTTATTAGAGATAGTTTAGGCCATACACATGACAGAGAGAATGGATTTGAGAAAAGCATTTGTCCCTTGTGTCCATTACTCTTTGTCAAAAGAGAAGGAATATGAACATAAGCTGACCCAGTGCTCTCCAAGGGACAGGGCGAGGGTGGAAAACATCCTGCCTCCTTTCTGGCTCCTACTGGGCAATGCTTAGTTCTGGTTCTGGGTAACTTAGGTAGGTTATCTTTGTCCCTTTGGTAAGATATCTAGTTCTCTTCACTCTCTGTCTATTGTCTGTCCTTGGCCTGCCAAACTGTCCTTGTCTGTCCTTTTATGTCTGTGTATTTGTTTTGATCTTGATTGTTGTTCAGTGTTTCAGGTTCAAAAAGAAAATATAGTTAGAAATTTATATGCTGATGGTTTACATCTTGTTTTAGGTTTAATTTGTTTCACAAAAATGGCAGTCTCCATTGACATAACATGAACTGATAAACTGCCCTTAGAGTCCTGTACCTATGGATAGAAATCTAGCACAGCTGAAGAAGCCCTGCCAGGGGATGGCTGTCTGTACACGCAGGCTCTTAAAGGGCATGGAAGCTTCTTGGCTTCTATGATAAGGGAGCTGATGGCTGCTTTTCTTTGAAAAATCTCTATGATTGTGATTATTAGGTTCAGAAGGTGACAAATGTGTTCCTCACTTGAAATTACAGCTAGAAAAAAAGTAAGAAAATCTTGTCTGGTCTAAATATACAATATGTGTTTAGTTACTTCATTTTTGCTTCTGACTGTTATTACATGTATAAATATGCTCTTTATGCCTTGGTTATAGATTATTGGCTAATAAGTTATTTGGTGTGTTGTGGATAGCCCTTGTCTTGTATTTAGATGCTAATTCCACTCTTGGGAGGGGCTTCAGATAAGTAGTTAATTACACATAAATTACATACATAATACATACATTTACAGACATACATAGATAACATAGATTACATACAATTACATACATACATAGATAATCACACATAATCACACAAGGTACCTTGTGAACCTTCTCCACCTTAACTTTTCAAATAAAATCTAGAGCCAGTGATTGGGCAGTAGGAGGGAAGGTAGAGCTGAAAAATTTTGGGGTGAGAGGATCTAAGGAGGAGATAGAAGGAAAATAGTGTGAAGCTTGTGTCTTCAAGAAATCACACATTATATGGGATTTTATAGATGGGAATAGAGTAGTGGTAGTTCTTCCCAATATAGGTGTGTAGCTTGTTTCCTATAAACTGAGCTGTAATTTCTTTAACCAGGTTGATTGGGTTGGAGATTTACTGCAACAGGTATGCTTAAAAATTTGTAATCTCAGTAACAAAAAGATGTTTTAAAAGTGGTAACTCAGGATTGGAGTAAGTCTGTACAACTCAAGTTATGAGCCAACCCAGGTAAACAGGTCTGTAAAGATACCTAAAAATTGAGATAACATATTATGTAATAAGTCTCATCCTAGAAACCAGAATTATAAAAGAGAGGATTTAAAACAATGTCTCTTTAATGAAGTATTAAAAGATGTACTGACATAGCCCACCAGGATAGAGTGATCTCCCAGCAATGCTTTCCCTTCTGAGCACAGAGGTGAGATCTCCACCTTCTCTCTTGAGGGGACCAGGTAGGAGCACACAGGACCTAACTAAGATCAGTGGAACAACTGGGACAGAAGTCTTCCCACCACCATTTGCACCAGGGAGGTGGGAGACTCCTCAGCATTCTGTGAATAGCCCACCAAGAAAGAGTGATCTCCCAGAAGCACTTGAACTTAGAGCACAGAGGTGAGATATCCACCTTCGCTCTGGAGGGGACCAGATAGAAGCACAGAGGGACTCTGATCAGTGGAGCAGCTGGGACAAAATTCTTCCCACCGACATTTGCACCAAGGAGCCAGGAAACTCCACAAACTTCTGTGTATGACCTGCCAGGAGAGAGAGAGAGAGAGAGAGAGAGAGAGAGAGAGAGAGAGAGAGAGAGAATCTCCCTACAGTGTATTCACATTGAGCTCAGAGAAATAAGGACACAGGCTTATAGGCCCACAGGAGGAATAAACTCAAGCCAGAAACAACGATACCAAATTAGCACAAGATGGCAAAAGGCAAGCACAAGAACCCTACCAACAGAACCAAGGACACATGCCAACATCAGAACTCAGTTCCCCTACCACAGCAAGTCTCAGATACCCCAATACACTGGAAAAGCAAGAGCTGGATTTAAAATTGTATCTCATGATGCTGATAGAGGGTTTCAAGAAAGACATAAATAATTCCCTTAAAGAAATACAAGAGAACATTGGTCAACAGGTAAAAGGCCTTAAATAGGAAACACAAAATCCCTTAAAGAAATACAGGATATCATGGGACAACAGACAGAAACCCTTAAAAAAGAAACACATAAATTCCTTAAAGAATTACAGGAAAACACAAACAATCAAGTAAAGGAACTAAACAAAACCGTCCAGAATCTAAAAGTAGAAGTAGAAACAATAAAGATATCACATAGTGAGTCATCTCTGGAGATAGAAAACCTTGGAAATAATTCATGAGTCATAGATGCAAGTATCAACAAGAGAATATGAGAGATAGAAGAAAGAACTTCAGATTCTGAGGATATACATAGAAAACATTGACTCAACAGTCAAAGAAAATGCAAAATGCATAAAGCTGGTAATCCAAAACATCCAGGACCTCCAGGACAAAATAAGAAGACCAAATCTAAGGATTTTAGGTATAGACAAGAGAGAGGATTTACATCTTAAAGGCCCAGTAAATATCTTCAACAAAATTGTAGAAGAAAACTTCCCTAACCCAGAGAAAGAGATGCCAATGAACATACAAGAATCCTTCAAAACTCCAAACAGACTGGACCAGAACAGAAAGCCCTCCCATATCATAATAATCAAAACACAAAATTCACTAAAAAAGAAAGAATAATAAAAGCAGGAAGTGAAAAAGGGCAAATAAATTGTTAAGGCAGACATATCAGAATCACTCCAGATTTTGCACCAGAGAAGAGGAAAGCTAGAAGATCCTGGGCAGACCTCATACAGTCTTTTAGAAAACACAAATGCCAATCCAGGTTACTATACCCAGCAAAACTCTCAATCATCATAGATGGAGAAACCAAGATATTCTAGGGTAAAAGCAAATTTTCACAATATCTGTCCACATATCTATCCCTACAAAGGATATTTAATAGAAAATGCCAACACAAGGGAAACCACACCCTAGAAAAAGGAAGAAATTATTCTTCTTCCAACAAACCCAAAAGAAGATACCCACACGGACATAAAAATAACATCAAAAATAACAGGAAACTACAATCACTATTACCTAATATCTCTTAACAACAATGGACTCAACTCCACAATGAAAAAACATAGACTAATGAAATATTTCTCATATAAATCTTCAGTTTTATCAGAAAATGTTTATAATTTCCCTTTTAATTAATTTAGTAATATGCTTTTTATGTCTACCATTTTATCTGCATTATTTTTCATAATAAGCTTCAATTTTAATGTCTTTCTATATACTTCCTCTATTTTATCAGAAATGTTTTCAATGTAAATATTTGATTTTATCACAAATGTTTCTAATTCCACCTTCAATTAATTTAGAAGTTTTTTATATCTATTTTATATGTAAAATTTTTCATGAAATAAACAAAAAAATAAAATATATAACATCAAGCAATCATATATAAGGACTGCCAACCAAACTTTGTAATCAGAAAGTTATGAACTTGATGCTGATTTTCAAGATAATAGACTATTTATACTGTTAAAAATTGTGTTTTGCTTTCCCAAATTATGGTTATGCTCTAACATTGCAAAAGAAACTAAAAATTATAGTTTAACTGCCAACGATCAATTAGCTGCAGTTTACAATTCAATAACAAATTCAAGATTTTAATACTCATTGGAACTCAGCCCTATTTCTTAATTGGATATTTCATTTTTTTACATTTCCAATGTTCTCCCCTCAAATTCAAGATTTTAATATTCATTGGAACTCAGCCATATTTTTTAATTGGATATTTCATCTTTTTTTTTTTTTTACATTTCAAATGTTCTCCCCTTCCCTGGTTTCATCTCTGGAAACCCCCTATCCTACCCCTCTCCCCTTGCTTCTATGAGGTTATTCCTCTACCCATCTGATATAGTTCTCTCCTGTGAGGCTCTCACAGAATCTGACAAATTCAGAAGCAGATGCTCACAGCCAACCATTGGACTGAGCAGAGGGTCACCCAACTTTTCAATAAAAAATATTAGGCAAGTAGAGATTATTGCAATATTTAGGTAAGGTTAATGAAACTATTTAACTTATGGGGGCATAACAACCTGCTTGACTACTCCAGCTGCCATTCCAAAAAAACTATATATGCAATTATTATAGATTTAAAAGATTTTTATACTATAGTTTTGCATGCTAATGATTCTAAATGGTTTACATTTATTGTGTCTGCCTGTAATTTTAAAGAACCCATGAAGCAATATCGCTGGAAATTTTGCCTCAGAGAATGACACATAGCCCTCTGTATTATGTTAAAATTTATTGATGCTTCAGGACAGAAGTTAGGACTTTGACTCTTTCAGTGTACATTATTCATTATATGGATGGTACTTTATTAGCTGATCCTTCTGAAAGACTTTTACTATAAGCTTTGCTCTTAAAATTTTAAAATATTGGCGATTAGTTGTTGTTCCATGTATTAGTCAGTGTTCTCTAGAGTCACTGAATGTATGGATAGTCTCTATATAGTAAGGGAATTTGTTGATGACTTCCAGTCTGTTGTTCAACTCCACAAAAATGGTCAGCATCAGCTGTAGATGGAAATTCAGGGATCTAGAAGTTGTGCAGTCCCACAAACCAAGCAGGCAAAGGGATAGAGGGAGCATTTCTTCTTCCAATGTCCTTATGTAGGTCTATAGTAGAGGGTGTGGCCCAGATTAAAGGTATGTTCCACCACACCTTTAATCCAAGATGACCTTGAACTCAGAGATTTCCTTGTCTTTTTCTGTATTCTTTGTTTACATTCCAAATGCTTTCCTCTTTACCTATACCCCCCTTACCATATGTCCCTTAATTCCTCTTCCCTCTGCCCATTCCCCAAACTCCCCCTTATCATTTCTCTGTTCTAGTACTCCCATACAATATTGGATCAAGTCTTGGGCCCTCTACTTCCTTCTTCTTAGGAAGCATATGATTTACTAATTGCATCTTGAGTATTCAGAGCTTCTGGTCTAATTAATATTCATTTATCAGTAATTGCATTTCATGTGTAATCTTTTGTGATTGGGTTACGTCCCTTAGGATGATATTTTCAGTTCCAACTATTTGCCTAGAAATTTCATGAAATCATTGTTTTAAATTGCTGAGTAGTATTCCATTGTATAAATATACCACAATTTCTGTATTCATTCCTCCGTTGAGGGACATCTGGGTTCTTTCCAGCTTCTGGCTATTATAAATAAGACTGCTATAAAAATAGTGGAGCATATGTCCTTGTTGCATGTAGGAGAATCCTCTGAGTATATTCCCAGGAGTGGTATGACAGACCTGGTTCCATAGTTTAGTGGTTATCAAGTCTGCTTTACACGCAAAACGTCCTGGGTTCATGCCCCAGTGAAACCACCTGGTGTGGTAGAGATTTCCTTTTCTTAAGCTTCTGGAATTCATAGCCACTGTTCTTCAAGATCTGCAAGCCAAGATCCAGGTCAGAAACTTGTATCTCTCAGCCTCCAGATTAGGACCACAGGTGAGCCTTTCAATTTTGGATTGTAGTTCATTCCAGATGTAGTCAAGTTGACAACTAGGAATAGCCACAACACTCCAGAAAGGATTCAAAGGCAATATTTTTCGATATTTGGGACATCCATTATATCCTAAACAAATTATTACACAGAAAATTCTAATTAAGAAAAGATAATTTATTTACTTTAAATGATTTTCAAAACCTGAAAGGAGAGCTACTTGGCTAAGACCTCATCTTAAGCTTACCATAGGAAAACATAAACCTCAAGGAAAATGCAAATCATAATCCCCCTGGGCAATTAACTGATGAGGGATAAATAGCTTTGCAGAAGCTAGAGGAACCTCTTAACCAACAACACTTACATTGCAAAGACTTTGACCAATTATATATATATTTTTTAGTTCTTCCCACTTTTCATGGATCTACAGCATTCCTGTGGCAAAAGGGGCCATTAATGTGGATTCATCCTATTTTATTTCCAAGTAAAGTTTGACCACCCTATTATGAAGCTCTTGCTATGAAAATAAGGAATTATAGAAAAGAATCATGAAAGTATATTGGGAAACAACCTGATGAAATATATATATATATATATATATATATATATATATATATATATATATATATATACTTTATTCCACACAGCAATTAAATTTGTTATTGAAGAGTACTGATATTTTCCCTAATGCTTGTGCAATCTTTTCTTGCAAAATTTATAATCATTATCAAAAAGACTAGATGTTACAATTTTCCTCTTTGCATGCTTTTGGATTTCCTGTAAATTTATGCATACAGTCCATGGAAAATGAACTTATTATGTTAACAGATGTCTTATTTAATGGGAAGGCAGCACATGTATTTGTATCACTTGTTTATTCTGTTAAGGTTCCTCTTTCTATAACACAAATAATTGAATTACATCCTGAAGCCACTGTTTTGAAATGATGACAAAGTTTTCAATTTGTATACTTATAGCCAATATTTAGCTCATAGTTTACAATTGTTGAAACTGTTTCTCTTTAGATACCCCTAATTCTCAAAATTTGCATTTATTAGTGTGCATCAAGTGAATTTAAGAGGAACCACTGTCCCTTACTTTATATAACATTTAAGAACTCATACTGGATTTATTGGAGATTGCCTAGTACCTTGACAATGATGATAGGGAATCTGAATTGTGAATATATTCCTGATCCATCTTTGCTTTTCTATATCCCAGATTGGACAAGCTGCCTTTCTTCAAGCTCATAGACCTTGTGAGACAGATTACCTGGAGACTGTGGTAACTGCTTTAGAAAAAATAATCAAAAAGGGAAGTTATAATGACACTTTTCTTTCTCTTTTTTTAAATTTTCTATATTCTTTGCTTACATACCAAATGATTTTCCCTTTCCTGGGTCCCCCCTCCCCCTAAGTCCCATAAGTCCTCTTCCCTCCATCAGTTCCCCAATCAACCCTTCCCACTTCTTTTTTCTGGCAATACCCTTCAATGCTGCATCAAGTCTTTCCAGGAACCAGGCCTTATCCTTCATTCATTTTGGGAATGATTTGATTTGTGAGTTGTGTTTTGGGTATTCTGGTCTATAATGTGACCAGTCATTCTAACTCAACCATGGTCTTGTGAAGGCAATCCCACTGAAGATTTGTATACCACGCAGATAAGAGGCCTTACTCAAGAACAGTTATCCAAACAGTTCTTTACTTCACCAAAATAGTAATAGCCTGAGACATCATTTGGTATTTCTAGAGAATGTGAATATCAAGTTGTAAAGAATTGTCCTCAATGTCTGTCTTAGTCAGGGTTTCTATTCCTGCACAAACATCATGACCAAGAAGCAAGTTGGGGAGTAAAGGGTTTATTCAGCTTACACTTCCACACAGCTGTTCACTACCAAAGGACGTCAGGACTGGGACTCAAGCAGGTCAGGAGCTGATGCAGAAGCCATGGAGGGGAGGGATGTTACCTACTGGCTTGCCTCCCCTGGCTTGCTCAGTCTGCTCTCTTATAGAACCCAAGAATACCAGCCCAGAGATGGTACCACCCACAAGGGGCCCTCCCCCCTTGATCACTAATTGAGAAAATGCCCCACAGCTGGATCTCATGGAGGCATTTCCCTAACTGAAGCTCCTTTTCCTAAGATAACTCCAGCCTGTTTCAAGTTGACACACAAAACCAGCCAGTACAATGTCTTCATATTCTTCCTTTACCATATAATGGTGTTAATTCTCAAAGACTTATACCATACCAGTTATGGCAAATGTATTGTACTGGCAGTTTTTTCATGTCAACTTGTCACAGACTGGAGTTATAACAGAGAAAGGAGCTTCAGATGAAAAAATACCTCCATGAAATCCAGCTGTGCGGTATTTTCTTATTTGGTGATCAAAGGGGGAGGTCACATTGTTAGTGGAGCTGTCCCTGGGCTGGTAGTCTTTTGTTCCTTAAGAAAGCAAGCTCGGCAAGCCAAGGTAGGCAAGCCAGTAAATAACACTCCTCCATGTCCTCTGCATCAGCTCCTGGTTCCTGACCTGCTTTTGTTCCATTTCTGTCTTCCTTTAGTGATGAACAGCAGTGTGAACTTGTAACCTAAATAAACGAGTTACTTCCCATCTTGATTCTTGGTCATGATGCTTGTCTAGGAATAGAAACCCTGACTAAGACATGAATGTTACTCATATTTCTGAGTTTTGAAGATTTAAATGTGTACATATGACTATTGATACCACCTCAGTCTTTATAGTTATAACTGCTTTAACAGGAGTTGCAACTAAAAATGAAATTAGTCATTGCCAACATTGTTTCTTTGCTGGGTATTCCAAAGTTGATTAAAATAGATAGTGGAACTGCTATTGCAGTCAAGTATTAGAGACATTTTGTCAACAATTTAATATTACCCATATTGCTAGAATTCTTTATAATTCAAAAGGACAAGGTATTCTGGAATTTTAAAACAAAATCTTCATTAAATAAAAAAGGGTAATTATATCCCCATATACCAGAAATTTCTTTAAATCATGTTATTTTACTTTAATATTTTAAAAATTGGATGCTAAGGAACTCTCTGCTAAGTATCTGTGACATCCTCCAACTAAGCATATTTATGTCTAGATGAAATGGAAGAACCCACTTACTGGCCTATGTCATGGTCCCAATAGAGTATTAATTTGGAAAAGAGGCCATTTTTTGTATTTTCCCTGCAGGATGCTGTAGGATTATGGTAGCTTACAGAATGATTGGTGAGACATGCTGATGTTGGGACAAAGAGTAATGCTGATGTATGAGCTTGCTGAGGTCCTTGACAATGGTGACAGAGAAGCTGAATTGGGCATATGTTCCTTATCAACATTTTCTATATTCTAGATTGGACAAGCTGCCTTACTTCAAGTTTACAGACCGTGTGAGAGAGATTACATGTAGACTGTGGAAACTCCTTTAGAAATATTTATCAAAAAGGGAAGTTATAATGACTTTTCTCTTTCCTTTATTGTGACCATTTATTCTAACTCAATCATGGACTTGTCTAGAAGCAATCCAATTTTTAAAAAAAAGAAAAGAAAGGCTTTATTTGGACAGCAGGTTCTGGACATTTTCAGAGACATATTTTAAAATTGACAGCTGACTTTCATGATGTTATGTTTGCAGTGGATAAAATTAGGAGTGGGTCTAGATTTCTAATAATTCTTAGTGCATGTGTTAAGGCCCCTAATGTTTCAATAATTGGTCATGATGAAATTACTTTTGTTTCTTCTACAGTATTTAACATAGGTTGTATTGATTGCATATTTTCTAATAGTCTTAGTGTATTGAAACATGGCATGAGAGTTATGGTGGTTTATCAACTAGCTTTTGTTTGGTTCCCTGTGAGTATTATAGGACCTTGGTATTCTGAAAACAGATTGGAAATACCAAAAGAAGTGAGTCAGGATTAAAGCAGAAGCAAAATGGTAGTGAGCTGAAAATTAGAGCTGGTAGAATGAATTTGATTACATTAATAGCTAGTATGCCTGTTTCTGCAACTGCTTTGACAAAGGAAGTTAAGACAGATGCATTTGTTAATCATTTTGCAAGAATATTGCAATACTCTGAGAATTCAAGAAGATTTAGTATGGCTTTTGGAACACTTAATTGATGTTCTTTATAATTGTATTCAAATTATTGAAGAGGAGGTTCAGAGTATAAGAGCAAGGAGGTATTTTGATTGTCATGCTGAATATTAATCAATATGTGCCACTTCCAAAATTTACAAAGACAGTCACAATAACTGGGAGAATGTTTAAAGACACTTGAAGAGTATAATTAAAACACCTCTCTGGATGTTTTAACTTTGCATAAATAGATTATGAATTTAAATAATGTTGGTCTACTGAGTTTTAATGCTGTAGTCACTGCTGATAAAATTATTAGTAGCTTAAGGTCAGTGTTTCTAACTTGGTCAAGCTTCAAGAATGGTACATACAGCTTGATCATGTTAGCTTTCCTGTCCTAGGAATACTGTTATTCCTGCCAATGTGCCTTTAATAACATCAACATGGTGGCAGACAAAATACACGGACTGAAAGTAAAAATGGACCCCAAGACAGAAACCTTAATTTAATAGACTGGCAATCATTGAAGAGTAAAATTCTTCAGAGTCCTTCCACACTAAGACAGAGATTCATTACTTTTGGGATGCATATTCCATGACTCATAAGAAAGGCATTCCTGTCAGTAAAACCTAAGACAGGTGCAGTCTTATTTATAAAATAAAAATGGGGAGATGTGAAGAACATTTGGGGCTGCTTTGTAGAAATGTGGAAGAAATTTGACATTATGGTAAGACTCTGGAAGGCTCAAGCAAGAATATTTACATTTGGGATATTACAAAACTCAAGGTAAACTCAGCCAAGGAATGTGTGGCATTCCTTTTATCTTCTCCATCCTGATGAGCCTCAAAAAATAGTGAACATGAGACATTGTTTACTGTTCTGTTTGGTCCTTGACCTTGAACTGACCTTATTATTTTCATGTACTTAGAGCGGTATAAGAGCAGGCTGGAGAAATATATGCCTATTTCAGCCTCAACACTGGCTGGAGTAATGTTATAGTATTGTCTGCTTCCCTTTTTATTTTCAATCTTTAGTCCTCCCTTGAGAATGGTTGGTTGACTAAGCTTGTTTGGTAAGATGTTGCCTCAATTTTTAAAGTCAAGTATTAGGGTATACAGTGAAGGAGTGAGCTAGTAAACAGAATGCACAAAAGAAAATTTGGGCCAGTGGTGAATAAACCCATAAGAAATTTGAATAAACAATTCACAAGTAGATATTCTAGTCAACCATCTCTTTTTCTTTTACATGTCCTAAAAACTACTGTTGTCACACTCTAAATGTAATACTGCTCTATTTCTGCAAGCAAAATTTAACATAGCTAAGATTTGGGCAACAATCATAGCTCTAGAAAGTTCAAATTTTCTGAATTGGGTTCTAGTCCATTCCATTCATGCAATCATCTCTGATAGGAACAACAAAATTAACTCTGATAAATGGAAGAAAGTGTAATATGGAATTTTTTCAAGCAAAAACATGCCCATGTATTTGCATATAACTCTCCTAAATAGGATATGGACAATAGCCCAATTTGTAGAGAATGTTTGGTATTCATGATGTGTCTAACACAGAATTACCTTGCCTCTAGAATTATTTATGAAAATCAATACTGATGATTGCCCTTCATACCTGTTTCATAAGCATCAGCATTTTAAATATCTTAAATTTATTGTATGTGACTGTCACTTCATGTACCAAAAATCACTGATCTCTCTGCCCATTTATAGACATTATGTCCTTCAAATCTCTCCCCAAATAAATATTTGAATTATTTTTTATTCTAAAAAAATGAGAAAGATCTGTGATGTATCACATAATGTTCATATTTTGTACCAAATATCTTTAATGGCAAGTGTTCATTGCAGTGAGTTATTAGTGTGGTTCCAGAACTCTGGCATCTACTACACTATTAACACTAATCCCATGAGTAGTGAAAGAGTGTTCCTTTTCTCCACATCATCAATAATATGTGCTGTCACCTGAGTATTTGTTTGTTTGTTTGTTTTTAATCTTAGCCACTGTGATTGGTGTTTGGTGGAGTCTCCAAATCGTTTTGATTTGCATTTCCCTAATCACTAAAGAATTTGAAAAAATTTAAGGGCTTCTCAATTGTTTGCAAGCTTTCTTTTGTGAATTCTCTGTGTAGTTCAATATCCCATTTTATTTTAATTTATTTTTTATTGAATATTGTCTTCATTTACATTGCCAATGGTAAAAAACTTTCCCAATATCCCCCTCCCCTAAGACCCCCAAACCCTCTCCTTCCTACTTTCCCCTGCTTCCACATATATGCATCTCCAACCAACACACACCCTCCATCCCCCCCCCCACACACACTGGTTTCCCTTTGTACGGGCCTCTGTTGAGCCTTTACCTGACAAAGGAGCATTCTTCCCACTGATGCCCAACAAGGCCTTCTTCTGCCAAATTTTTGGCTGGAACCATGTGTGCCTCTTGGTTGATGGTACAGTCCCTGGGAGACTTGGGGCATCTGGGTGGCTGAAATCATTGTTCTTCTCATGGGGCTGCAAACCCCTTTATCTCCTCTGGACCATCGTCCAACTCATCCATTGGGAACCCCATGCCCAGTCCAATTGTTGATTGTTAGCATCTGCCTCTGAATTTTTAAGGCTCTGGCAGAGCCCCTCCATAGACAACCATGGAATGTTCCTTCTGGTATACATTTCTTGTTATTCATAGTAGTATCAGGGTTCTGTGACTGTTTATAGGATGAATCCCCAGGTATGGCAGTCTATGGGTGGCCTTTACTTCAGTGTCTGCTCCATACATTGTGTCCATTATTGTTCCTGTGGTTATCTTGTTCCATTACTTAGAGGAACTGAAGTGCCCTCATTTAAGTCCTCCTTCTTGGGTCACTTAAGTATACTATCATGCCATCTGTAAATAGTGATAGTTTTACATCTTTCTTTCCAATTTGTATCCCTTTGACTTCCTTATGTTGTAAAATTGCTCTGGCTAGTACATCAAGTACTATATTGAAAAGATATGGAGAGAGGGGGTAGCCTTGTCTAGTCTCTAATTTTAGTGGGATTGCTTCAAGTTTCTCTCCATTTAGTTTGATCTTGGCTACCAGTTTGCTGTATATTGCTTTTAGTATGCTTAGGTATGGGACTTCAATTCCTATTCTAACCAAGACTTTTAGCCTGAAAGGATGCTGAATGTTGTCAATTGTTTTTTTCAGCATCTCATGAAATGACCATGTGTTTTTTTTTCTTTGAGTTTGTTTATGTAGTGGATTGCGTTGTTGGATTTCTATATATTGAACCATTTCTGCATCCCTGGGATGAAGCCTACTTGATCATGGTGAATGATCATTTTGATGTGTTCAAAACGATCATTGATTGTGTTATTGCCAGAATTGTATTGAGTATGTTTGCATCAATGTTCATAAGGGATATTTTTCTTTTTTTTTTTTTTTTTTTTTTTTTTGTGTTTTTTTTTTTTTTTTTTTTTTTTGGTTTTTCGAGACAGGGTTTCTCTGTGTAGCTCCGGCTGTCCTGAAACTCACTTGGTACACCAGGCTGGCCTCGAACTCAGAAATCCGCCTGCCTCCGCCTACCAAGTGGTGGGATTAAAGGCATGCGCCACCACCGCCCGGCGTTCATAAGGGATATTGTTCTGTAGATCTCTTTCTTTGCTGGATCGTAGTGTGGTTTTGGTATAAGCAAAATTGTGGCTTCAAAGAATGAGTTGGGTAGTGTTTCTTCTGTTTCTATTTTGTGGAATAGTTTGAAAAGTATTGGTGTTATGTCTTCTTTGAAAGTCTGATAAAATTCTGCACTAAAACCATCTGGTCCTGTGATTTTTTTTTTTTTTTTTTGGTTGGAAGACTTTCTATGACCTTCCTAAAGCTGATAAACAACTTCAGCAAAGTGGCTGGTTATAAAATCAACTCAAGCAAATCAGTAGCCTTCGTATACTCAAAGGATAATCAGGCTGAGAAAGAAATTAGGGAAATGACACCCTTCACAATAGCCACAAACAATATAAAGTATTTCGTGTGAGTCTAACCAAACGAGTGAAAGATCTGTATGACAAGAACTTCAGAACTCTGAAGAAGGAAATTGAAGAAGATCTCAGAAAATGGAAAAATGTTCCATGCTCGTGGATTGGAAGGATTAATATAGTTAAAATGGCCATCTTGGCAAAGACAATATATAGATTCAACACAATCCACAGCAAAATACCAACTCAGTTCTTCATAGAGGTAGAAAAAGCAATTCTCAAATTCATCAGGAATAACAAAATCCCCAGGATAGCTAAAACTATTTTCAACAGTAAAATAAATTCTAGAATACTACAGAGCAATAGTGTTAAAAACTGCATGTTATTGGTACAGTGATAGGCACATGAATCAATGGAATAGGATTGAAGTCTCAGAAGTGCACCCAAACACTTGATCTTCAACAAAGGAGCTCAAAACATCCAGTGGAAAAAAGATAGTCTTTTCAACAAATGGTGCTAGTTCAATAGGAGGTCAGCATGCTGAAGAATGTGAATTGATCCTTCTTATCTACTTGTGCTAAGCTCATCTCCAAGTATATCAAGGACCTCCACGAAAACCAGACACACTGAAATTAATAGAAATAAAATTGGGGAAGACCCTTGAGGACATTGGCTCAGGGGGAAGGTTCCTGAACAGAATACAAATAACTTATGCTCTAAGATCGAGAATTGACAAATGGGACCACATAAAATTACAAAGTTTCTGTAAGGCAAAAGACACCATCAAATGGACAAATCGGCAACCAAAAAATTGGGAAAAGATCTTCACAAACCGTACATCTGACAAAGTGCTAATATCCAATATATACAAAGAACTCAAGAAGTTAGACCCCAGAAAACCAAATAACCCTAACAAAAAATGGGATACAAAGCTAAACAAAGACTTTTAACCTGAAGAACTTCAGATGGCTGAGAAGCAACTTAAGAAATGTTCAACATCATTAGTCTTTAGGAAAAGGCAAATCAAAACAACCCTGAGATTTCACCTCACACAGGTCAGAATGGCTAAAATTTAAACTTCAGGAGACAGCAGGTGTTGGCAAGGATGTGGAAAAATAGGAACACTCCTCCACTGCTGGTGGGATTGCAAGTTGGTACAACCACTCTGGAAATCAGTCTGGTGGTTTCTCAGAAAACTGGGCATGACACTCCAGAGGACCCTGCTATACCATTCCTGGGCATATACTCAGAGGATCCCCCAGCATGTAATAATTATACATGCTCTACTATGCTCATAGCAGCCCTACTTATAATGGCCAGAAGATGGAAAGATCCCATATGTCCTTCAACAGAGGAATGGATAGAAACAATGTGGTATATTTACACAATGAAGTACTAGTCAGCCATTAGAAACAATGAATTCAATAAATTCATAGAAAAATGGATGGGGCTGGAGAACATCATGCTTAGTGTGGTAACCCAGACTCAAAAGAACACTCATGGTATGCACTCATTGATAAGTGGTTATTAGCCTAAAATCTTGGAATACCCAAGGCACAATCCACATATCAAATGATGTCCGAGAAGATAGAAGTAGTGGCCACTGGTTTGGAAAAGGCTCAGTGCATCAGTGTAGGGGAATACTAGAACAAGGAAGTGGGAAGTGTTGGATGGGGGTACAGAGGGAGGGAAAAATGGGCTTATGGTACATTCGGGGAACAGGGAGCCAGGAAAGGGGAAACCATTTGAAATGTAAATAAAGAATATATCGAATAAAAACAAATAAATTTAAAAAAAAGTCCTCCTTCTTGTACTCAGTGAATTGTACCTTGTTTATTTTGAGATTTTGGTTTAAAATCTGCTTATTAATGAGTACATAGCATGTGTGTTCTTTTGTGATTGGATTTCCTCACTCAGGATTACACTTTCTAGTTCCATCCATTTGCGTAAGAATTTCATGAATTCATTGTTTTTAATAGCTGAATAATACTTCATTTTGTATACGTACCATTATTTCTGCATCCATTCCTCTGTTGAGGGACATCTGGGCTCTTTCCATCTTCTGGCTATTCATGGATTGGTAGAATCAATATAGCAAAATTGGCCATCTTGCCAAAAGCAATCTACAGATTCAATGCAATCCCCATCAAAATCCCAAATTAATTCTCCATAGATATAGAAAGAGCAATTCTCAAATTCATCTGCAATAACAAAAAACCCAGGAGAGCAAAAGCTAGTCTCCACAACAAAAGATATTCTGGGACAATCAACATCCCTGACCTCAATCTCTATTACAGAGCAGTAGTGATAAAAACTGTTTGGTGTTGGTATACAGACAGGCAGGAAGATCAATGGAATAGAATTGAAGACCCAGAAATGAACACACACATGGACAGTCACTTGATATTTTGCAAAGGAGTTAAAAGCATCCAGTGGGAAAAAGATAGCATTTTTAACAAATGGTTTGGATCAACTGAAGATCTGCATGCAGAAAAATGCAAATTGTCCCATTATTATCTCTGTGTACAAAGCTCAATCCAAGTGGATCAAGGATGTACACATAAAAGCAGATACATTAAAGCTTATTGAGGAGAAAGTGGGGAGGAATCTTGAACACGTGGGCACAGGGGAAAAGTTCCTGAACCAAATACCAATGGCTTATGCTCTAAGAACAAGAATCAACAAATGGGACATCATAAAACTGCAAAACTTCTGTAAAGTAAAGGATACAGTTAATAGGACAAAACAGCAACCAACAAATTGGGAAAACAACTTTACAACCCTATATCCGATAGAGGGCTAATATCAAATGTATGTAAATAACTCAAGAAGTTTGTCTCCAGAGAGTCAAATAACCCTATTAAAAATGGGGTACAGAGGTAAGCATGGAATTCTCAACTGAGGAAACTCAAATGGCTCTAAAGCACCTAAAGAAATGTTCAGCATCCTTAGTTATCAGGGAAATGCAAATCAAAACAACACTGAGATTCCACCTTACACCAGTCAGAATGGCTAAGAAGAAAAACTCTGGGGACAGCAGTTGCTGGAGAAGATGTGGGGAAATGGAACACTTCTCCATTGTTGGTGGGATTGCAAGGTGGTAATATCACTCTGGAAATCAGTTTGTTGATTCCTCAGAAAATTAAACATATTACTACCAGTGGACCCAAGTATACCACTCCTGGGCATATATCCAGAAGATGCTCCTACATATAATAAGGACACATGCTCCACTATGTTCATAGATATAACCCGTTTTTTGTTTGGGTTGTTTGTAATTTTGGAGGTTAGCTTCTTGAGCTCTTCATATGTTTTGAATATTAGTCCTCTCTCTGATGTTAGTTTAGTGAATCTTTCCCCCAATCTGTAGGTTACTAATTTGTCCTCTTTACTATGTCCTTTGTGTTACAGAAGATTTTTGTTTTCATGAGCTCCCGTTTACCAATTCTTCATCATCGTAGAGCCTGAACCATCTGAGTTCCATTTAGAAAATTCCCCCTCATGCCAATGAATTCAACAATCTTTCTCACTTTTCTTCGATTAGATTCAGTGTATCTGGTTTTATGTTGAGGTTCTTTATCCACTTCAACTTGAGCTTCGTGGAAGGTGACAAACATTTATCTATTTTCATTTTTCTATTTACATTCTTTCAGTAAGACAAGAACCATTTATTGAAGATGCTTTCTCTTTTCCATCATAAATTTTTGCTCTCATACAGAATTTTCCCTGTCAAGGGGAACTGCAGGGAAAAAATGGAGAAGGGCCTGAGAGACAGAAGCTCCAGATACAGGCCTAGATTAGAATGCAGTTCCAGTGGAGGTTTCAGGGCCTGACACTCTTACTGATTCTATAATGTTCCTAATGATGAGAGCCTGGCATGTCTTCTCTCCTAGAGGCCCAACAAGCAATTGAAAGAGTCTGGTGCAGATACTTACTCCCACCCAATGGAAAGAAGCAATGTCCCATGGGGTTGAATTAAGGAAAAGCTAGAAGAAGCTTACGTAGCAGGTTATCCTATAAGGCCACAAGAACTCTCAAATAACCTGGGCACGGGAGATATCACAGACACTGAACCACCAACCAAGCAGCATACACAAGTTGGTATGGGCACATGACACTTATACAGAATAGGACTTCTTGGCCTGACCTCAGTGAGAAAAGATGCACCCAACCCTTGGGAGATTTGAGGAGTCAGAGAGTAGGTGATCTGGTGGGGTTGGGGAGAGGTTGTGGGAACATCTTTCTGGAGATGTCAAAGGAAGAATGTTATGGAGAGGTGGGGACTAGTGGACACAGAGGGAGGTATTGTTGGGATTGTAAAGGAAGACTAAATGGTAGTTATCATCATTATCATCATCATCATCATCATCATCATCATCATATCATCATCATTATCATCATCATCATTATTTTACCAAAGCCAATGTGGGAAAAATATATGAATAATGCATAGCACTGTGTGCTTCCACAAAAGAAACAGAAAGTTCTCATACCAACAATTGAAAATATATCTGAATGCTCTAGACCAAAAGAAGAAAAACACACAAGAGGAATAGAAGGTGGGGAATAATCTAAATTAGGGCTCAAATCAATCAAATATAATCTATGAAAACTATACAAAGAATCTACAAATCTAAGACATGACTTCTTCAGAAAATAAACAAGAAAAATAAACTCTCAGCCAAACTAAATAAAAGACAAAGAGATAGACAAAATCAGAATGAGCAAGGTGACTTAATTATAGATGACAAAGAAATTCAAAGAACCATCTGTTTTACTTCAAAGGAATATACTCTATTAAATTAGAAAATCTTAACAAAATGGGTGGTTTTTTATAAAGATACCATGTACCAAAGTTAATTCAAGACGAGATAAACTATTGAAGAGCCATATGAGATAGAAGCTATGAGATAGAAGCATTCATCAAAAGTCTCAAAACCAAAAAAATAGAAGGCAAAGGGCTAGATAATTTTTGCACAACATTGTACCAACATTCAAATAAGAGCTAACACCAATACTTCTCACACTATTCCACAAAATAGAAACAAAAGGATCACTGTTATATTCATTCTATGAGGCCAGAGTCACTAATTCATAAAGCATACCTAGACTCAACTAAGGAAAAGAACTACAGACCAGTATATTTTATAAATATTGATGCAAAAATACTCAATAAAATGCTTGAAAAATGAAACCAGAAATACAGCAAAACATGGTCCACTATGATCAAATAGGTGTCACCCTAAAATTGGTTCAGTATGTGAAAATCCACCAATGTAATCCAAGTTTTAAAGGAAAAAAATAAAAATATCACAATATCATTAGGTGTTGAAAATTTTTTGACAAAATTCAACACTCCCTCTGATTAAAATGTCTTAGTGAGAACAGCGATGCAAGGTGTATACCTAAACACAATAGATCTATTATATAGCTATCCAGTGGCCAACATCAAAGTAAATGGAGAGAAATTTAAAGCAATTTAGCCAAAATCAGGGACAAAGGATAGGAGATTGCAAAGAGAAAAAAAAATGAGAGTTGACTGGGAAAATACTTTAGCCAAGCTTCTAAGACAGGACTAATATCCAAAATTTATAAAGAACAGAAGAAATTGAATAATAACAATTCAAATAACCTAATTAATATAGGGTATATAGCTGAACAGATAATTTTCAACAGAGGAATCCTTGAGCTCCTGAGAATGAGTAATGTTCTTAGTCTTATGGGAAATGAATACCAAATTCATTCCGAGATTCCATCCTGTAACTAGCAAGAATGACTAAAAAAATAAATAAATAAACTGATAGCACTTACTGACTATAATTTGGAGCAAATGGAACACTCCACAATTTCAGATGGGTGTCTAATTTTACTACCACATTGGAAATCAATTTGACTGTTTCACAAAAAAAGTAAGAAATAAAAAAAAAGAAAACAAAAAAACAACAACAAAAAAAGAACTTGGAATTGTTTTACCTCAAGACACTTCCATAACACTCCTGCAAATACACCCAATGATGACCTATTATACCACAGGGAGGAATTTCTCAGCTATTTTCATTCTAGCTTTGTCCATAATAGCCAGTAACCAGAAACAAAACCAAAAACAACAACAGCAACAACAACAACAACAACAACAACAACAACAACAGCAAAATCAACTAGATGTCCCTCAGCAGATAAAGAAAATGTTGTGCATCTACATAGTGGAATATTATGTGGCTGTGAAAATAATAGATGTCTTGAAAGTTGCATACAAATGGGTGGACCTTGAGAATATTATTCCAAGGTAAGTACCTCAGAGCTAGAAAGACATATATGTTATATCCTCACTTATAAGTGGATTTTAGCTAGAGATTTCAGGATAATCATACTATAACCTACAGACCAAAAGAAACTGGACAATACACTGGTCCCAATGGAAAAAAAATGCATGAATCTCAGAAAAAGAAACTAAAGTGTCCTCAGAGGTTGTTGATGAGATGGACCTCAGTAGGAGATTCGGGAAGTGAAAAGGAATACTTTCAGTAAGGACTGGGTTTGAGAATGCAAATCAGAAGTTGAGGCAATGAATAGATTCCTAACAGAGCAGGATTCAGAGATTGGAATGGCTATCTACAAGCTAGGCAGGACTCACAGAGGAGGGCAGTGTCATATGTATGCCAAAAAAATTTCATCTCAAAATTTGTCTTTTGAAGAAGAAGTGCAATGTTGAAGAGGGAACACAGACTAAAGGAAAACCCAATCAATAACTGCCCCAATGGGAGACCCATGAAATGTGAGAGAGCGAATACCTGATTCTAATGGTGATACTCTGCTATGCTTATAGACAGGAACTTATCATAACTGTCTATTGGACAGATTCACACAGCTTTTTCCCCCATCTGAATATTCAGACATCATTGTATACAATTGTATACTAGAGGACATGAACTTTAGCAGAGTGAGTGGTATAGGCAGGATCCTTGTTTGCATTAGAGTAGGAGAAATACCTTTCTCCAGAGAAAACATGGAGTGAAAAACATGTCTTCATTTTGGATGGCAGGCCTGTATAATCCTTGAAGAAGTGGTATGGGTTTTGAGAGTTAGTGTATATTACTGACTGGCATTGAGGTGCTGAGAATGCATATTTACAGAAAAGGCATTCTAAGTGGTGTCTAGAAATATCCCAGCAAGAAGAAACGAAGTAAGACTGCATGTAAGGCCATGAAGTATTGTCACTACCTCAAGTGAAGAAGTGAGTATTTGTGGGGGTTGTGAGTTTATAAGGCTAAGTGCACTAGGAAAAGAAGGTCAAGAACAGGAAAGAAATCAATCTTAGTCCAGATAGGGACATCATGAAATTTCATATTTGGTCATGTTCTGACACTACTCTTATTCCATACCAGCTCTCCTTGTTATACTACTTTCTGGGTCAACATCCAAATGAGGTAGAATGCTCAGATCAATCCTCAGCCCTATAAAATGACTCTGTTTTGAACCAGTGTGGCAGAGATGCCATTGTATCTGAACTGATCCCTTTCATGATGTTGTGGTTGCATTATTCTATATATTCTCTTCCATGGGTTCACTGGCAGGAACTTGAACTTTTTTACAACTTAGTCACATATTCAGAAGACATATATAATAAGCTCCAGTCCTCAGTAATATCTCTTGGTGTCATGTTCACATGCATCTCAATGTCAGGGAAATTTATGTTCAAAGTTCAGACTCACAATATATAGAATGAAACCCTCAGTGATTTTATCATAAGAACAAAACAACTGCTCCATGGAGGCAGTGTCTACATAACGTTTTTCTAAAATGTTTGTGAAGTAGTAGAGATTTGTAGATTTAAACCCAAGATCAAGAGTCAAGAAGCCTGGTCAGAATCACAAATTATTACTTCAAATGTGAATCATGACTTAGTAACTAGTTTTGTTCCTTGAGATACAATAATTTCATCTTTCTGTTCCAAAACCTTTCTATTTTATCAGTGTGTTCTAATAATAAGTATTGGAATTTTACTCTAGTGAATGAATCCCATCTCAATATGCAGCACTGTGCTTTGCGCAAATACCTATTAGGTATGCAGGGAACTCAGGATATTTAGTATAGCTTAGATCAGAAGAGAGTGGGACTATAGTATTTCTTCATGATAGAATAGATTATAATCAGGAGCAAGAAGACTTTATTATTGGCATTGGGAATGTGTACTAGAAACCATTACTATCTATGACTTTCCTTTGTTATTTGCTAGAAAATATGTGAGATGAGAAACCAAGGGTATGTGGCCTTTGCAGTGGATACTTATTACTGTGACACTGATCATACTTGTCAGATATTCTCCCATAACACCATGAACATTCTTTTGCAAAACTATCCAATACCTTCCCTGAAATGAAACCCAAGCCATAGGTTTGTATAAAAACCTTTGTGACCTGATTGCTATATCATACCGCTCATTCTCAGATTTCATAATGGTGCATGCTTCATGGATGGGATAGGGCTTTTTGTTCTTAATTATGTCTGGGGTAGGATTGTATGAGAGGGAAGAATCAAGAAAATTATCTGCACTCACTATTCTGGACTGTTTATGTCTTTAATATTTGCTAGTATCATTGAGTAAGTAGAGGAAAAGATGAAAGGAAATCTTCCAAATAATAAGAGGAGAGGCTACTCAATAAAAATTCATAGCTACCAATTTACCAAGCAGAACCACAGTGGAAAAATGGAGAAATGTTTGTTTTCACAGAGCTTCTGGACATCATTAGTAAATTATCTAGGATCTTCATACATGTAAGTGTCTGTTAAACTTGTCTCCTGGGTGATATTTCATAGGGAACAGAAACAGGACATTTATTCAGGGAACATTCTTTGGATTCGGTTGCACCTTGCAATGGAGAGGAAGGGAGCTTTCTTCAGAGATTTAGCAGCATGTGGCAAAGGAAGAGGTAGAGCTTTCAATAAGTTTGTTAGTTGTCATTTTTTTTCTCTCACACAACACACCCACCATGGTTTTCAAAAATAAACCTAGGGGATTTTCATTCTCTGCTGAGGCCAACTGCTGCCTTGCTCATCAGTGATATCTTGCCAATACTACCAATGGTCACTTGAAGTCAAACACAAATACCTTTTTGTTCCTTTTTTGTATACAAAGTACCATCATGAAATTTGGCTTTTAAGTAGAAGATTGGTTAGGTAACTTATTCTCATGTGAATGGTTTCCTCTTAGATTGCTTCCTGCATTTCTCTCTTTCTATTATACTTGTTTGCATTAGGCTAGGATTGCTTTTATGAGGAAACAATCTTTTGAAGAACTACTCAACCCAATTCCATGGTAATCCATAGGTAATGAGGAAAGAATTTCTGAGACACTTTGTCAAGTGGAAATTACTCTTATCTGAAAGGAAACACATAAGGTTATGAAACAACTGCAACCTACCCTGTGAGTCTATCAGCAGTAACATGAAGTTTTTTTTATTAAATTCATCAAAATAGATGCACCATTTCCATCACGAAGAGTGAAGGGGAAGAATTTCAACTCTTGACTTGCAGATGAGCGTGCCATAATCTAAGGATCAAGGAATCATGCAATTGTCCAAAAACAAGGAAACATGGACTCAGAAATAGTTTTCTTTCTGCTAATCTCACTTCTTTCTTTGCTCACACTACCAGAGCTCAGGAATTCATCTCCTGACATAGATTCCTAACAGAAACACTGTTAGTTTTGAACAATTTTAAGTAGGAGAGACATTAGTCCTTTAATAGTGATGCATAGAATAGATCATACCCTGCTGTTACATGACACATATGTTGAGAAGAGGAGACAATCTGCTTTGAATTTCTGTCCTGCCATGGGCCATAATAAGAGGACATGAGAAGTTTGACTGATTTTGGCAGTATGATATTGTTATGGATATGAATAAAAGTGATTAAAAACAGTCCTAATGTTTTGTGGTTGGTCATTTCTTTGTAAAGTAATGAAAAACTTAAACCACTCTAGAAGGTTGCAGAGTAACTGGTGGACAGTTTCATGTGAAGGACAAAGAAATCAACATCAGCCACACTGAGAGCATTAAAGTGCATAAAGTATTTATTCCCTTGAATTCCAAGCTCTTCCCCAATATATTAATGCCTGTGACTTAACATTTATGTAGCAACAGTTGGTTAGATGCAAGATGCCTTGAACTCCTGCTTAGAGGCTCTAGCCATGACTATTTTGACCCCCTTAAGGCCAGATAAATGATTGTGAAGCTCATAATTCTAGACAGAATTGCTCTACATCTTTTTATGGTACTCAAGTCCTATTTTTATTATCATATCCCAGCTCTCTTCAAGGCTGTGCTTCTTCTTTAATTGGTTCAAAATATTTGTTGCGTGATCATCTTCCTCCTGGAAGAGAGATGGCTATTAGCATTTATTGTGTCCAGTGTAAAGGATCAGGGCACACATTGAGTGACCAGACAGCAAATACATAGGAATCCTGACCAAGGAAACTCATTTAAGTATAAAAGTGAAGACCTGAGAACTAGTGATGAGCAAAACTAAGCACATGCTAGCACTTTCCATTTTTTGTCCTTGATGACTTCCAAATTCAGAGCTAGGTCTGTGCTTTGCAGAACATATAACAGTTATTATGTTATGTTATTCATCCTTATAAAATTTTAACCTACATAAGTGACATTGTTATCGATGAAATAAGAGACAAATGTCCTTACAAAAGGTAAATTGTTTTTTGTTTGTTTGTTTGTTTTTCATATGCATAGGCTGAATTTCAGGAAAGGAAAGGATACGAGGATAAATTAAACTCTCGTGTGGAGGAGTCTGTTATTCCTCTTTACTTTCCCTGAAGGCAATATTTTAGTTCATTTTACTCATGCTTCTTGCAGGGAAAAACTGAGAACTATCCAGTATGGACTCTCGAAGAGGTAAAGTTTTCTAGGTTCTAAAGCATATGCTAATCTATGTGCAGGAGACGAAACGCATGTGATGGGGCTCAAATATAATAATGGATCTTAGTGTGTATGAGCCCTTGATTAGCTGCTGATCTTACACTCTCAGGCTGGGGCACCATATCTAAGACCCTCCTAGAACCTTAGTGCCAAATGATCTAGTTTTCAGAACAGGGAATAGAATTCTTAGAGGAATCAAGCAAAGAATAATCCTGCTATGGGATTTCTGTTCATTTTGTGCATCTGATATATCCAGCATTCTGATAGTCTAAGTTCTTCATTTATGAAAATACTTCCACTGGTGATAGAAATATGATTCATCTATTAAAAACAATTTGTGCTTTTGCAGAGGATATATGTTAAGTACTTATATTGGTTCAAGAACATTAGAATTCCTATGAATAAGTCTTATTCCCTATAGTTGACTCTACAGATATTATTAGAAAGCGCACGCGCGCGCGCGCACACACACACACACACACACACACACACACACACACCATACAGAAACATATATCCCATTTCAAATCCTCATAGAAGAAAATTGAAAAAATAAAATAAAATAAGTAACATTAAATGGAATGAAATGTGGCGATGTCCACATCTCTAATTTTGTCCACAGGAATAAATTTACATTTAAAGGGAATATAGGAAGGTTACCATCTTTTTCATAGATATTAAAACTCAGAATCTCAGAACTGTGTGTCACCTGTCTCCATGTTTATATCTATTTTTCTAGATTGAAAGTAGAATATTATTTTTGTTTAAATATGCCTATTTCTTGAATTTTTTATCCAAAGTGTCCATGATAAGAACACCCCCTATGTCTTCACCAAGTCCACATTTGAGTTTTCTAACCCACAGTCATGAACCATCTTGGAGTTTGACCTTAAACAGTGACCTGGCATCAGCTTAAATGTTCCCACTTGATAGTAGAAGTTCATTCGCTTTTACCATACCCACTCTCTTATGCTTCATCCAAAAACAAAAACAAAAACAGAAACAAAACAAAAAACCCTATACAGTCAATACTCCAGGCATTTAATACATTGGATCTACAGTGCTTTTATTTTGTGCATCATTGTCATTAGCAGAAGACTACACACCTTTATCTAGAATAAGGTATCTCACAATATAGTCCATATGCAGATTTTTAATGATCATTATCAAAGTATGAGCAGAACAGTGACCGAGTGCTGCCTTGACCCTGAGCTGAAAGAGATTAACATGTCTCTTTGACTATTGCATACCACATTATCCACTTTCAGGAAGCAATCTTACCGATAAGAAATTTGGTAATTCCTTTTCAATCAACTCTCTAAGTTCTTTTTTGTTCAGATAATCTTGATGTTCGTTATGCACACTATACTCATAGATTATTTTCATGATGAACATTATTTTGAGTTCCACTGGTGTCAAACCTTGGTCCATATCACACTGTTTGGAGAATGGAAATATAAAAGCTGTAGAGAAAGAAAAAGAACTTCCAATATTCCTGGACCTGTCTTTTGGGAAGAAAGAACATAAAGGATGAAAAGAGCACCAAATAAAAGGAAAGTCATTATTTAAAAAGTTGTTGAGTTAGGTTGTTAGTAACAAAAGAGCACTTTGACCCTCTAGAATATGTCCAAAAGTAAACCACTTTGTAGCACCAAAATATTAGAAATTTTAAATAAATCAACAAATGAGTTATTATCAATTGGAAGGGCTTCTAGGAGGAAGAATATTAGGTACAGACAAAAAATAAAATAAACAAACAAATGGCAGAAGGTAGGCAACTGCCTGGGGAATCTGGTGATCACTTACCAAAGCTGATGTGACACACAGAGTTCTTGGTAGAGATGTAGACCAGCATTTATAAGCTAGCCATGCATGGACACATGACTTTCCCAAAGAAAGACTGACTCACAAGTTAATAATGCAGTCACCCTGATGACTATGCTGTTGGAGAAGGACTGAATTATCTGCTTCTCTTATTTTCTATATCACTGGCTATCTATCTATCTATCTATCTATCTATCTATCTATCTATCTACCTACTAACTTATCTATCAACTTACTTATCTATTTATCATCTGTCTGGCACAAAACCAATATGCATGTCATTGAGACAGAACAAAAGATCTAGACATGGAATTCATGCAACTACATTATTGCCTTAATTTTTGAGATTTTTATTTATTTTATGAGTATGTGCTTTGCTGAGTTATATATCTGTGTGTCATGTGCATTCAGTGCACACAGGGACCAAAACAAAATATTGGATCCCTGGAAACTGTAATTACAGATGGATTTTAGCTGGAATATGTGTACCCACATCTTCCCCAAGAGCAGACACTAATTTATTTATCTAGGACTCAACCTCTCATATCTGAGTTTTTATTTTTAAAAGGTCTTATATTAATTAATAAAATTATTTTATATTCACATTGACGACTGTCGCCAAAATCCTGTCCTCCAAGTCTATCCTTCATAAAAAACCTACTGTTAATTCACCCTCACATCTTTTAGAGAAGGGGAAAACCATACATGCACCCCCCTCCACACACACACATGGATACCAACATACCCTGGCACATCAAGTAATAGCAGAACTAGGTACATCCTTCCCTTCTGAGTACATAAAATGCAGCCTACATAGGGGAAAGGAATCAAAAGGCAGGCAACAGAATCAGTGATGGCTCATGATCTAATTATTTGTAGACACTCATAAAGACCAACTTTCCAATAACTATATATGCTTAGAGACTTAGTTTTAGTGCATGAATGCTTATTGAATGGTGTGTAAGTATCTGTGATCTTCATTGGGCCCAGAATCATTGACTCTGTAGGTATTTTTGTGTATCCCTAGTTTTCAGAAGCTCCTAAGAAAGTTAATAGGGGGAATAAGGTGTGTTTTACAAATGGTGCAGAAAAATTGGATATCTGCATGTAGAAGAATTAAATGCAAGCCAGGCGTGGTGGTGCATGCCTGTAATCCCAGAACATGGGAGGCAGAGGCAGGTGGATTTCTGAGTTCGAGGCCAGCCTGGTCTACAGAGTGAGTTCCAGGACAGCCAGGACTACACAGAGAAACCGTGTCTCGAAAAAACAAAACAAAACAAAACAAAACAAAACAAACAAACAAACAAAAAAGAATTAAATGCTTAACTGCCCTATTGTTCAATAATCAATTCAAGAGGTTAGAGATCTTAACATTATACCCAAATCTCCAAAATGTTAATGGAAGTGATTAGAAAAAAAAAAACAAAACTCTGAGATATGAGGATAAGCAAACAGAATATGAGAAAAACTTTGGTTGACCAATAAATAATGTCAACATTTCACAAGTAAAAATGCAGGAAATAATAATGAAATGTCTGTGCAACAATATATGACAATAACTGGATGAAGACACCACATGCAGAATGGGAGAAAATTTTGCTGAACCCATTAGCAGTTTCTGAGATCCAAAAGATATAGAAATACGACCAACAACAAAAGAAACAACCCAAAGAGGAAAAAAAAACAGGGTGATAAAATGGAAATGAGAATTCTCAATGGAGAAATATAAAGTAATGTTCAATGTATGCTTTAAGTTTGTAACATAATTTGGTATTTGGAAAATGAAAATTAAAATGATTTTGGCATTTCATTTTCAGTCTAATCATTATGTCACTCATTACCAAAACAAAAGACAATAAAAGCTGGGAGGGTAGGGAGAGAAGGTTTTTTTTTTTTTTTTTTTTTTTTTTTTTTTACTCCTGGTAATTATGTGAACTGGAATAGCAATTATGAAGATGACTGTGAAAACCAGAGTATGACTCAGATAGTCATTAAAGGAGAATTCAGAACCTGGAACGTTCTGTGCTTTTGGATCATTTAGACTAACATACAAAATAATTTCATTCCTACCAAAAGCCAATTATTCAAATCTATCCCCATTATCAAAATTCCAATATACCTTCTCGTAGACCTTGAAGGGATAATTTTCTTCTTCCTTTGGAAACACAAAGTTTCTATGATAGTTTAAACAATCCTGAAAAATAAAGAACTGCTTAAGGTCTCACTATCCATGAGTTCAAGTTATACTACATAGGTATATTAATAAATCCTATATAGTAGGGGTATAAAAACAGACATTTGATCAGTAGAATCCAATAAAGCCTCAGACATAAATTCATGCATTTATGAACCCATAATATTTTATTAAGAAACCAGAAACTCACACTAGAGAAACATATCATCTTCATCAAATGATGTCACTCATAGAGCACATTTGCATGGAGAAGAGTACAAATAGAAGCATATTTATTGCCCATTAAAAGACTGAAGTCCATGGGGATCAAAGTTCTCAATATAAAACTAGATACAATGAACCTGATCAAATACACTGTTGATAGTCTTACAATCATTAGCATAGGCAACAACAACCTGAAGAGATGGTTGAAACAAAATGCACTAAGATCAGCAATTAACAAGTGGGACCTCATAACATTGAAAGATTGTGTAAGGCAAAGAACACTGTCAAACTGAGAAAGTGGCAGCCTAGTAATAGAAAGAGAAAAGAGTTTCACAAACTCCAAACTCAATATAGAAATAATGTCAAAAGTAAAGGAAGAAGTCAAGAAGCTGTATATCAATAAGACCGATAATATAATTAATGATTGGTATACATATCTATACAGATAAATTTCAGTCAAAGAAATGTGGTATGTTCACACAATGGAATACTACTCAGCAATTAAAAACATTGAATTCATGAATTTTTTTCAGCAAATGTTTGGAACTGGAAATTATCATCCTAAGTGAGGTAACCCAAAAACAAAAGAACACACATGGAATGCAGTCACTGACAAGTGGACATTAGCCCAGAAGTTCTGAATATCCAAGACACAATTCACATATCAAATAATTCCCAAGAATAAGGAAGGAGAAGGCCCTGGTCCTAGAAAGGCTTGATGCAACAATATAGGGGATTACCAGAACAGAAAAGTGGAAGGGGGTTAATTGGGGAATGGCAGAGAGAAAAGGGCTCATGCTACTTATGGGGAGGGAGGAACCAGGAAATGGGAGATCATTTGGAATGTAAATAAATAATATAGAAAATAAACAAAAAAAAAGAGAAAAGAAACTCAAATGGCTGAGAGATAAAGACACCTCTAGTATCCCTATCCATCTGGAAAATGAAAATTAAGACTTGTTTTTATTTCATTTTATACTTCAAAAAATGGCTATGGTCAACAGAAAAAGTGACAGATGATGCTGATGTGCATTGAGCAAGGGGAACATTCCTTCATTACTGTTGGTGGTGCAAACTTATACATCTAACAGGAGCCAAAAATGGCTGTTCCTTAGAGAGTTTGTAATCAATCTATGTCAAGGTGTACATATATCACTCAGGAGATATTCTCAAAGGGTATTTCACCCTACTACAAGGATACTTGCCATATTATATTTGTTGTGTCTTTATGTATAAAGGTCAGAAAATGGAAACAATCTAAATTCCTTCAAAAACAGATTTAAAAATGTGTTACAATTATACACTGTAGTAGTAACTGGTTAAAACACAACAAAATGAAATTTGCAAAAATCATGAATTGAACAAAAACAAACCTCAGTCAAGATTTCTAGAGCCAGAATGAAAAATTTTGTATGCATTTACTCTCAAAAGATGATAGTCTTCTTAGAAGCAACAGGACCAAGTTTTGAAGATATTTCCAAACCTGCATAGATATGCCCTCTATCATTTATAATAGAAAATGTCCATGGTTTATTTCTTAATCAAAAATCAAAATGCTGTGCCAACATGGGCTTTCTAGAATGGGATTATAATTGAATAAAAGTGAAAAGAAGTCATTACAATCAAGACACCAGTATTATAGCCCTGATTAAAAACGAAAGGCATAGAATTAGTGATTGTTCATAATATGGAAAACATGGAGTCCCTCTCACTTATGTGGAACAATTCATTTATCAGCCAGTTCCCTAGTATGTGTCTTTCAATGATGGGAAGCAAACAAAATTAAAATGGGGACATCTAGGGTCTACTTCTTACAAAGTAGCTACTGTTTTAGCGGTAAGATATGTTCATTTTCATTTATGTTACAAGCCAAATACCCAAGTATTAAACACTGTGGTGTTTTGTTTGTTACAAAGATGGCACCTATTAACAAAACCATACAAAATGTCATAGAGCTAAATGTGCTGCCCAGGATTTGTGATACAAAATATATAAATCAATTCTATACCAAGGCATCCATAGAAAACATGTTCCATCTCTAGGATGAAGAGAGAATTTCACAAATGTTTCCATTGCCTTATATAGTTTCTCACATTATATTATACTTCATGGTTGTTGTCACTGTACTAAAATTCAGATCAGGTATAATA
Source organism: Apodemus agrarius (assembly GCA_964023405.1). Classification (NCBI taxonomy): domain Eukaryota; kingdom Metazoa; phylum Chordata; class Mammalia; order Rodentia; family Muridae; genus Apodemus; species Apodemus agrarius. The sequence continues at coordinate 72,526,013 of OZ030007.1, read as the reverse complement.
CTATAATCACTTAAAACTGTCCTGACTTTATGGTGTGGATAAAAGGTTGTCAGATTTGTTATTTATTGATTACTGGCACTGACGTGCCTGTAATTGCCTTCAAACCCTGGCCAACTAACAGAGCCAAGGTGAAGACACCCAATCACATTTGTGATATAGGGACTTCTTACCCAAAATGTTTGAGGACAGAAACTCTTAGTGTCTTGGAAAGAAAATTAGCTTTTAATTTTTTTTTTAGATTTCATGTCTCACAAAGTTGTAGGGACAAGATAAGATGCAATAATAGGGACTACACTCACAGTAACTAATAGCAATAGCATTTATGATGATGACATTGATCCATGATTGCCAAGTTACATATGCTTCAAACCTTTATAATATTGTCTGGGATTGTCCAGGGCAGATTCTCAGAGAAGGGCTTCTCCTCCTCTTTATTATGCAGTCACTGTGTCACTCTTTGCATCTATACAACTTCCTATATAACTCCTGGTCTTGGCATGGACACTGACCTTCATCTTGTCAGCCTTGTGAAACTTCACAATACATAACCAAGCATATCTAATTAAGGTATCTCTAGGTGAATATTCATCATTATTGTAAAATTTCTGAGCTCAGATATATGACATAACACAAATATTATGCTACCTGTGTAATATAGAATATAGACATAAAATATTCCAGATACTTGAAATATTTCTAGATTCAAATTCAAATCTTGACAATGAAAGCAATTTATAAGTACAGTTTCAAAAAATGGATTATGGATGTTTAAAGTGCCTTTTAAATGTAGTAATTAATAGTGGATAGCTAGAGCAGCTCAGCATGAGGTCTGTGCACTGACAGCTCTGGGGCTGTCACGGACCACTGGGGGCCAGATTGCTCAGCTTTCAGCAGAGGCCACCATCTTGCCTCAGGTCACTGTAGTCAACTGGCAGCTGGGACCAGGTGCGTGGACAGAGTCCTAGTCTAACATCGACAACCCCATCAGGCTCTTGCCTGCACTCAGAGACAGAGCAGCGCAACGGGGGTCTTTGCACCTAAAGCTCAGTGGGGCACCCAGAGCCAGATCAGCTCGACAGGTGGTCTCTGTGCTCACCTGTGGGCACCAACTGACTCTGGGGTCTGTGCCTGGAGTACATCAGAAGCAATATTTTGCCTTGGGGCACCACAGACAGCTAACCAGACAGAGGACTGATAGAGCTACCATCTAGGCTTCAGCATTCCAACCAGGGAAGTTCTGGTCCTACAGGGAATCCCAATGTTAGACAGAGCGCAGAGACCCACCAACATTTTGGAGCTGGTGGCCTGACCAGGTCACAATATAGAACCAACAGAGGAGCCCAGGTAACCATAAAGATCTAACAGACAAGTCCAGATCGGGTGGAAATAAAGATCTGATTATTAAGAGCTGGCAACTAGGCAGGCCAGGAGGAGACAGCGGGAGGCCAATTGCACATCAGAAGCCACCGGGTGGGGGTGGGTGGCGAGACTTGGGTCTGGCCCAGCAGAGGTGAGGAGGTAATTTGGAGCCCAGTAGTGGAAACCTGGTCTCCACCTCGGGAGCAAGGATGCCTTCTATGAAAGCAGCACCAAACGCTAGGCTCACAGGACTTTCAAACACCAATGAGTAACAACAAGACCAACTAACTCCAGGGATAAACAGATGGCAAAAGGCAAACGTAGGAACGTCACTAACAGAAATCAAGACAATATGGGCAGCACTGAACCCAATTCACCAACCAACAAGTCCTGGATACCCCAACACACCAGAAAAACAAGAATTGGGTTTAAAAGCACTGGTCATGATGCTGCTAGAGGAACACAAAAAAGACATAAACAGATCTTTTAAAGAAATGCAGGGGAACATGAATAGAATAGAAGCACTTACAATGCGAACACAAAAATCACTTAAAGAATTTTAGGAGAATAAGGATCAACAGACAAAGCCAATAAAGAAGAAATAAAAAAAACACTGAAAGAAATGCAGGAGAAATTGAGTCAACAGGCAGAAGTCATGAAAGAGGAAACACAAAATTCTCTTAAAGAATTGCAAGAAAACACAAACAAGTGAAGGAACTGAGAAAAACCATCCAGGATCTAAACACAGAGATAGAAACAACTAAGAAATCAAAAAGAGAGACAACTTTGGAGATAGAAAACTTTGGGATGAAATCAGGGGTCGTAGATTTAAATATCAACAACAGAATACAAGAGATAGAAGTAAGAATCCCAGATGCTGAAGATACCATAGAAATCATGGATTCCACAGTCAAAGAAAATGCAAAATGCAGAAGGCTAGTAATCCAAAACATACAGGAAACCTAGGACACAATGAGAAGACCAAATCTAAGGATTATAGGTATAGATGAGAGTGAAGAGTTACAAATTAAAGTCCCAGCAAACATCTTCAACAAAATTATGGAACAAATCTTCCCTAACCTAAAGACAGAGATGCCCATGAATATCAAAGAAGCTTACAGAACTCCAAACAGACTGGACCAGAGGAGAAATACCTCTTGTCACATAATAATCAAACCCCCAAAAATACTAAAGAAAGAAAGAATATTCAAGGCAGTAAGAGAAAATGGCCAAGTAACATACAAAGGAAGACCTATCAGAATCACACCTGATTCCTTACCAGAGACCATGAAAGCTAGAAGATCCTGGGCAGATCTCATTCAGACTCTAAGAGAACACAAATGTCAGCCAATACTATTATACTCGGCAAAACTCTCAATCAACATATATGGAGAAATCAAAATATCCCATGACATGAACAAATTTACACAATATCTTTTCACTAACCCAGCCCTACAAAGGATAATAGGAGGAATAGTCCAATACAAGGAGGGTAACTAAACCCTGGAAAAAGCAAGATAGTACCCTTCTTCCATCAAATTGAAAAAAAGATAACCACTCAAAAAAAAAAACCATCAAAAATGACAGGAAGGAATAATCACTATTCCTTAATATTTCTTAACGTCAATGGACTCAATTGCCCAATAAAAAGAAATAGACTAAGGGACTGGATATGGAAATAGGTCCCTACATTTTCTGCACACAGGAAACACACCTCAGTGTCAAGACAAACACTACCTTAGAGTAAAAGGCTGGAAAACAATTTTAAAGCAAATGGTCTCAGGAAGCAAGCTGGAATAGCCATTCTAATATCAGATAAAATTGACTTTCAACCTAAAGTCATCAAAAGAGACACAGAAGGTCACTTTTGCTGGTCACAGAAAAGATCCACCAAGAACAACTCACAATTCTAAACATCTATGCTCCAAATGCAAGGGCACCTTCATTAGTAAAAGAATGACTGGGGAATAGTTGGGGGGGGAGAGGAATTATGGGACATTGGGATGGGGGAACTGGGAAAGGGGAAAGCCTTTGGAATGCAAACATAGAATATAGAAAATAAAAATTAAAAAAAAAGAAACTTTACTAAAACTCAAAGCACACACTGCAACTAACATAAAAATTGGGGGAGACCTCAACCCTCCAGTATCCTCAATGGACTGATCCGTAAAGCAGAAACTAAAAAGGGACACAGGGAAACACATTGAAACTTTGGACCAATTGGATTTAACATATATATATATATATATATATATATATATATATATATATATATATGTGTGTGTGTGTGTGTGTGTGTGTGTGTGTGTGTGTGTGTATAAAACATTTCATCCTAAAGCAAAAGAATATACCTTTTTCTCAGCTCCTCATGGTACCTTCTCCAAAATCGACCATATAATTGGTAATAAGACAGACCTCAACAAATATAAGAAGAACAAACTAACCTATGCCTCCTATCGGATAACCATGGAGTAAGAGTGGTCTTCAATACCAACAAAAACAACAGAAAATCTACATACACATGGAGGCTGAACAATATTCTACTCAATGATACCTTAGTCAAGGAAGAAAGAAAGAAAGAAATCAAAGACTTTTTAGAATTAATGAAAATGAAGGCACAAATTACCCAAATCTATGGGACACAGAGAACGCAGTACTATGAAGAAAACACATAGCCCTGAGTCCCTCCAAAAAGAAAGAGGTGAGCATATACTAGCAACTTAATGGCACACCTGAAAGCCCTGGAACAAAAGAAGCTATTTCACCCAAGGGGAGTAGAAGACAGGAAATCATCAAACTAAGTGCTGAAATCAATCACTTGAAACAAAGAGAAACATACAAAGAATCAACAAAACCAGGAGCTGTTTCTTAGAGAAAATCAACAAGATAGATAAACCCTTAGCCAGACTTACCAAAGGGCACAGAGGCAGTATTCAAATTAATAAAACTAGAAATTAAACGGGAGATATAACAACAGAAACTGAGGAAATTTAAAAAAAATCACCCGATCCTACTACAAAAGACTATACACAACTGGAGAATCTGGAGGAAATGGATAATTTCCTAGACAGATACCAAATACCAAATTAAATCAGGATCAAATAGATCATCTAAACAGTCCCATAACCCCCAAAGAAATAGAAGGGGTCATAGAAAGTCTTCCAACCAAAAAAAAAGCACAGGACCAGATGGTTTTATTGCAGAATTCTGTCAGACCTTCAAAGAAGACCTAATAACAAGACCCTTCAAAGAATTCCAAAAAATAGAAACAGAAGAAACACTACCCAACTCATTCTTTGCAGCCACAATTACATTGATATCAAAACCACACAAAGATCCAACTAAGAAAGAGAACTTCAGACCAATTTCCCTTATGAACATCGATGCAAAAATACTCAATAAAATTCTTGCCAACCGAATCCAAGAACACATCAAAATGATCATTCACCATGATCAAGTAGGCTTCATCCCAGTGATGCAGGAATGGTTCAATATATGGAAATCCATCAATGTAATCCACTACATAAACAAACTCAAAGAAAAAAAACCACATGGTCATCTCATTGGATGCTGAAAAAGCATTTGCCAAAATTCAGCATCCTTTCATGCTAAAAGTCTTGGAAAGAACAGGAATTCAAAGTCCATACATGAACATAGTTGAAGCAATTTACATCAGATTGGTAGCCAACATCAAAGAAAACGGAGAGAAACTTGAAGCAATCCCACTAAAATCAGGGACTAGACAAGGCTGCCCCCTCTCACCATATCTTTTCAATATAGTAATTGAGGTACTAGGTAGAGCAATTTGACAACATAAGGAAGTCAAAGGGATACAAATTCGAAATGAAGAAGTCAAACCATCACTATTCACAGATGATATGATAGTATACTTAGGTGACCCAAAAATCTCCACCAGAGAACACAGCTGATAAACAACTTCAGCAAAGTGGCTGGTTATAAAATCAACTCAAGCGAATCAGTAGCCTTCCTATACTCAAAGAATAACAAGGCTGTGAAAGAAATTAGGGAAATGACATCCTTCACAATAACCACAAACAATATAAAGTATCTTGGTGTGACTCTAACCAAACAAGTGAAAGGTTTGTATGATAAAATCTTCAGGACTCTAAACAAAGAATAGGAAGAAGACCTCAGAAAATGGAAAAATCTTCCATGCTTGTGTGTTGGCAGTATTAATATAGTTAAAATGGCAATCTTGCCAAAACCAATATACAGAATCAATTCTATACCCATCAAAATACCAACTCAGTTTTCAAAGAGTTAGAAAGAGCAATTCTCAAATGCATCTGGAAGAACAAAGGACCCAGGATAGCTAAAACTATCATCAACAGCAAAAGAACTTCTAGTGGAATTAGTAACCCAGAACTCAAGCAATACTAAAGAGCAGTTGTATTAAAAACTGCATGTTCTTGGTACAGTAACAGGGAGGTGGATAAATGGAATAGGACTGAAGACCCAGAATTGAACCCATACATCTATAGCCAATTGACCTTCGACAAAAGAGCTGAAAACATCAAGTGTAAAAAAAGATAGCCTTTTCAACAAATGGTGCTGGTTCAACTGGAGGTCAACATGCAGAAAAATGAGAATTGATCCACTCTTATCTCCTTGTATAAACTCAACTCCAAATGGATCAAAGACCTCCACATAAAACCAGACACACTAAAACTAATAGAAAAGTAACTGGGAAGACCCTTGTGGACATTGCCTCAGGGGGGAAAGTTCCTGAAATGAACATGAATAGCATGTGCTCTAAGGTCAAGAATAGACAAATGGGATCTCATAAAATTACAAAGTTTCTGTAAGGCAAAAGACATTGTCAAAAGTAGAAATCAGCAACCAACAAATTGGGAAAAGATCTTCAAAAACCCTACGTCTGACAGGGGGCTAATATTCAATGTCTACAAAAACCACAATAAATTAGACCCAGAAATCAAAATAATCCTATCAATAAATGGGGTACAGAGCTAACCAAAGTCTTTTTGCCTGAAGATTTTCAGAAGGCTGGGAAACACCTTAAAAAATGCTCAACATCATTAGTCATTAGAGAAATGAATATCAAAACAACCCTGAGATTTTACCTCACACCAGACAGAATGGCTAAGATTAAAAACTCAGGAGATAGCAGGTGTTGGCAAGGATGTGGAGAAAGAGGAAAACTCCTCTACTGCTTGTGGGACTGCAATCTGGTACAACCACTCTCGAAATCAGTCTGGCGGTTCCTCAGAAAACTGTACAAGATACTTCTGGAGGACCCAGCCATACCACTCCTGGGCATATATCCGGAAGATTCTCCAGCATACAATAAAGATACATGCTCCACTATGTTCATAGCAGCCTTATTTATAATAGCCAGAAACTGGAAAGAACTCCAATGTCCCTCAAGGGAGGAATAAATACAAAAATTGTGGAATATATATATATATATATATATATATATATATATATATATATATGGAATAAATATATATATATTTAGAGAGAGAGAGAGAGAGAGAGAGAGAGAGAGAGAGAGAGAGAGAGAGAGAGTACTATTCAGCCATTAGAAACGATGAATTCCTGAAATTCTTAGAGAAATGAATGGAACTGGAGAACATCATGCTAAGTGAGGTAACCCAGTCTCAAAGAATACGCACGGTATGCACTCACTGATAAGTGAATATTAGCCTCGAAACTTGGGACACCAAAGACACAATCCACATACCATATGTCAGACAAGAAGGAAAAAGTGGACCCTGGTTCTGGAAAGGCTCAAAGCATCAGTGTAGCGGGATTCCAGAACAGGGAAGTGGGAAGGGGTGGATGGGGGACAGGAAGAGGTACACATACTAAAAGAAATATACAGCAAACCAGTAGCCAACCTCAAACAAAATGGACAGAAACTTCAAGCACTCCCACTAAAATCAGGGATTAGACAAGCCTCTTATCTCTCTCCATATTTATGGAACATAGTACTAGAAGTTCTAGCTATAGCAATTAGACAACTGAAGGATATCAAAGCAAAACAAATTGGAAATGAAGAAGTCAAATTATCACTATTTGCAGGTGACATGTGTCAGGGGCCATTTCACCTGACATTACCTGCTTTGGCAGGCTTGAGAAGTACAAGGTTGAGTCTCTCTCAAGGTAGGAGCTTAGGACTGTTGTAAGAGTGGCCACAAGATGTTCCATCCTCAACTTACCCAAGATGTTCCAGCCCTGCCCTAACCCCAACTTCCCAAGATGTTCCTGCCATAACCTCAACTTACCCAAGATGTTCCAGCCCTGCCCTAACCTCAACTTACCTATGATGCCCCAGCCCAGACTGCAGAACATTCCAGCTTGCACAAGCAGGAGATGTGCAAAGCTGATGACCTTTCCCCCACTGCCCCCCATTTGTAGCCCACCTTTGCTTGTGTGCTTGTGAAGTTCCTCAATTGCTTGTCTGAAGTTCCTCATTGGAGAGATATATTACCAGAACTGTGTTCAGTAAAGTTGAGACCTAGACGCGATCCAGACGGGCTCTGTCTTTCTTTAAGAGCTTGGTCTCCTTTCTCTCTCACCCCCATTTGACCCTCAGGTAGTGCCTCTTTGGGGACTCTGAATAACTGAACCTGCTGGACGGGTTCGAGTGGCACCTGAATAGGGACCCCCGAAGCATGGCCCACTACTGGATGGTGGAGAACAGAGGAGCTCCAGAAAAAGGAATTGGGGATCCTCCAGGCTGCATCACTTGTGCATCACTGGAGGTGGAGGTAAGACTGGTCAAATAGTTGCCGTTCTATTGTCATGGGGAAAAGATTAACTAAAGAACTTTGCCTCATAGGAGAGATTAAGCAGTCCCTCAGGGAGAGAGGAGTAAGAGTTAAGAAAAAAATATTTAATCAAGTTATTTTGCTTCATTGAGGAAAAGTGTCCCTGGTTAATTCTGAGCGGCCCCAATATTCACCCTTTCACATGGGATAAGGTTGGCCAGGATATTAATAGACTTTTAAAGGCTGGTGATCCTATGTCTGATACATTTTTTAGCTATTGGGGCATTATTCGAGATGTTTTAAAAGATAGAGGGGAAAGTGCCCGTCTTTTGACAATTGCAAGAGATTTCTTACAAGCTTCACAGCAACCCTAGCACCGAAATGAAAGTAAAAAAGAGGAACTTGAAAATAGAAAAGAGGAACCACGTTCCCCTTGCCCTTCTGTTGTCCTAGATATGCCTGAGAAGGAAGGGCTAGATATGCCTGAGGACGAAGGGCTTCTATGCTCCTCAGAAACCCAAAAAGAGCCTAAAAATCCTAAAGCCATCTACCCTTCTTTAGAAGAGATTTTGGGCAAGAAAAAGTGTCTTTTATGCCGCTCCTCTGAGTCAGGATTAGACTTTGCCTTTCAGGCGGATTTGGAGGAGGAGGCTGCCAAATATGAGGAAGAAAGATACGGCCATGGGCCACAGATGTCTCAGATCTCACCTTGGAAATATAGGACTTATAAGAGACTTTGGGAAAGGGGACAATTGGCCCAAAGAAACAGCCCAATAAAAAAAAAAGCCTAAGCCATAATCAAGACTAGCCTTCCTAGTTATTACCAGAGCACGCGCCAAACAGGCTGAGAATAAACCCAGGTCAGATTGTAGCCCCCCTCCTCCCCCTAGGCCTTGGCTATTGTCCCAGCAAAACGGACAGATCACAGATAACCCCGAGCCAGATACTACCAGTCATAATCAAGGAGGAGGTGATAATGGAGAACCAGAATTTGAGAAAGAGAATGAATATGATAAAGTAACCTCAGAATCAAAGGAAGAGGACCCTGATCTAGGGGAAGGTGAGGGCTCACACCCTATATACAAAGAGGTCTCACGTCCTGTATACCAAAGAATTAAGCTCAAGCACATAAAAGAATTACATTCAGCTGTCAAGAATTATGGACTTTATGCACCATTTACCTTATCCATCCTAGAGGGTCTCACTGGTTCTGGGTTTTTGACTCCAGGAGAATGGGCTAAGGTGGTACAATCTTTCCTCACTAGAGGTCAGTACTTAATCTGGAAGTCTGAGTTTATAGATAGGGCTGGAAGCATTGCTGCCAAAAACAGGAAGAACCCATTAAGCAAGACCACTTCTTGGACAGCAAACAAGCTGTGTGGGAGAGGCCAGTTTGCCTCTGAGGAGAAACAGCTGGGACTATCAACTGACATCCTAGCTCAGACAACACAAGTGGCCATGGCTGCCTGGAGAGCAGTCCCTGCTACAGGGAAGCTCACCTCCCCTCTGACTAAAATTACTCAGGGAGCACAGGAACCCTATGCACAGTTCGTAGCCAGGCTACAGGAAGCTGCAGAGAGGATCTTAGGACAAAGCGAAAGTGAAGGGCTTCTTGTCAGACAGCTTGCACTCGAAAATGCAAATTCAGCATGTAAAGCCGTCCTGCAAGGCAAAACCAAAGATCTTGATATTTCAGGAATAATAAAACTTTACAATGATGTGGATTCATTTTCGCATTAAGTTTCTAAGTCTATTAGCCTAACAATTGGAGCTATGTTTCAAAAATCTAGAGATCCTGGCCGCCTCAGAGGAAAAACATGCTTTAGGTTTGGGCAGCCTGATCATTTTGCTAGGGACTGTACTTCTCCCAACCCTGGTCCCAACCCCTTGTGGGCCAAGGATGTCCCCAGATCCAATGCACTGAGACTCTGCCCCCATTGCAAGAGAGGCCACCCCAGGGCTAGAGAGTGCCATTCAAGGACCGATGACAATGGACAAGCTCTCCCTGTGGTCCAGGGAAACGGGCAAAGGGCCCCACACTGGGGCCCCTTTCCTCAGATGACCCCTGTCTCCTGATGCAGAAACCAGCCCCCACAGCACCAACTTATCCAGAGCAACAGCAGGAAGCGCAGGCCTGGACCTGTGTTCCCCCACCACCAGGATTATAACCCCTGAGGAAGGGACTATTATCATAGAGTCTGGAAAATTTGGGTCCCCTCCACCGGGCATGTTTGTTCTTATAATTGGGCGTGCCTCAAGCGGCCTTCAAGGACTGGTTATCCTTCCCTCTGTGATAGATGCTGACTATTCCGGGGAAATTAAATTTCTAGCTACTGCTACACAGGGTCCATTGACCCTCAGGCCTGGGCAACACATTGCACAGGCTCTCCCTCTTCCCTTCATAGGACAGTTCCCTCACTTAGAGGAAAGATGCGGTTCCTCTTTTCCCAGCTCTTCAGATGTTTATTGGGTTCAAAAATTAACTGATGAAAGACCCATGAAGACTCTCTGGCATGAAGGCAAACAATTTCAGGGCCTGCTAGATATGGGGGAAGATGCAACAGTGCTCTCCTCCAGGCACTGGCCTTCAACCTGGCCCCTTGAGACTATGACCACACACTGAAAAGGGATAAGTCAAACTCAAGACACCCTTCAGAGTTCAAAACTTCTAACCTGAAAAGACAAAGAAAATAACACAGGCACCGATATACCATTCGTGGTTTCTGGGCTTCCTGTTAACCTCTGGGGAAGGGATATTCTTTCCCAAATGGGAATGATGATGTGCAGCCCAAATGAGATCATTACTAATCAAATGCTAAAGACAGGCTTCCTTCCTGGGAAGGGGCTAGGTAAAAATGAACAGGGAATAGTAGAACCCATTATGCCTATACCTAAAAGAGATAGAGGAGGTCTAGGAGCTGACCTTTTTTTTTTTTCTTAAAGACTGCTGCTCCTCCTGCACTCCAGGCTGATAAAATCTCTTGGAAATCAGATGACCCAGTCTGGATCGACCAGTAGTCTATGTCTCAAGAAAAGGTTCAGGCGGCCTTACAGTTGGTGCAGGAACAATTATCGCAAGGACATTTTGAACAATCCATTTCACCACGGAATACTCCTATCTTTGTCACAAAAAAGAAAAATGGTTCCTGGAGACTATTACAAGATCTCAGAGCAGTCAATAAGACTATGGTCCCTATGGGGGACTTGCAACCTGGCTTGCCTTCCCCAATAGCTATTCCTAAAGACTTTCATAAAATAGTCATTGATATAAAGGATTGTTTCTTTTCCATTCCCCTTCATCCTGATGATTGCCCCGTTTTGCCTTTTCTGTTCCCCTTTTTAATCATGTTGGCCCCAATCCCCACTTCCATTGGCGTGTGTTGCCTCAGGAAATGGCTAATAGCCCCACCCTGTGTCAAAGGTATGTAGGTCAACTGATAGATCCCATAAGGCTACGTTTTCCCTATGATTTTTGTATTCATTATATTTATGACCTTTTGATTTCTGCTGATAGCTTAGAAAGGACCAATGAAATAGCCCTGGCTGTCGTTTTAGCCTTACAAGAAAGAGGTTTCACTATTGCCCCAGAAACAAAAAAACAGACAATACCCCTTCTTATTTCTTAAATTTCAATTAGCACCTGCTTCCATTTTTTCTCAAAAGGTTACACTCAAAAGGTCACAATTACATACTCTAAATGATTTCCGAAAACTTTTAGGCGTTATTAATTGGCTCAGGTCTTGTCTCAAATTGACCACAGGAGACCTAAAACCCCTATTTGATATTCTCAGGGGTAGTCCAGATCCCAGTTCCCCTATGTCACTAACCCCTGAAGGTGAGGATTCCTTGAAGATAGTAGAACAAGCCATCAGCCATCAGTTTATAGGGTACTTTGATCCATCCAAAACACTCTGTTTAATTATTTTTACCACATCATTTACACCAATAGGCCTATTATGGCAAGATGGACAGCCACTTATGTGGGTCCATCTGCCAGCTACACAGTCTAAGGTACTCCCCACTTATCCCTCCTTAGTGTGTCAAGCTATATTTTCAGGATTTAAGACAGCCACTTGTCATTTTGGCCGCGACCCAAATGTTGTTATTTCCCCATATTCACAAGACCAACTTGCCTGGCTTCAATGCACACATGATGATTGGGCCGTTTTACTGTCTACTTATCAGGGAATCTTTGACACTCTTACCAGGAGATAAACTATTGCAGTTTCTTCATGTTACTCCCTTTATATTTCCTAAGGTCACTTCTCTAAAACCCATACCTAATGCCCTAACTGTTTTCATTGATGGATCAAAGAATAGAAAAGCTTCCTATGTTATTGGGAATCAGGCTTTCTCCTTCAATACTCAATATGATTCTGCTCAATTGGTAGAGTTTTATAGTGCTTTAAAAATATTTAGATTGATAAGCCAATCTTTTATTCTTTTTTTCTGATATTCATTATGTAGTTAGAGCTCTTCAAGTTTTAGAAACTGTTACTACCATACAATCTTCAACAGCCACCTTTAAATTGTTCTCAGAAATACAAAAGCATATTAGGGCATGATCAGCCGCATTTTTGTTGGCCATATCAGGGCTCATTCAGGTCTCCCTGGCCCCTTGACAGAGGGAAATGACCTGGCTGATATAGCGACCAGATTGGTTATGACTGCCTCTCTTACTGACCCAGTATATGAGACACAGATGGCACACTTGCTACATCATCTTAATGCACAAACCTTGAGGCTTAGATATAAAATTACCAGAGAACAAGCCAGACAAATTGTTAAAAACTGTAAAAATTTCCTAACCTTGCTTCCTGAACCACACCTAGGGGTTAACCCCAGGGGTCTGATACCAGGAGAGCTATGGCAAATGGATGTTACACATGTTCCCTCCTTTAGGAGGCTGAAGTTTGTGCTCGTGACCATTGATATCTTTAGTGGGTTCATATGTGCCTCAGCACATACATGAGAAGCTACAAAGGAGGTCATTCCTCACATGTTACATGCCTTTTCTCTTATAGAACAGCCTAAAATATTAAAAACAGATAATGCCCCTGGTTATACAAGCCAAAAATTTAAACAATTCTTTTCACAGTTTCAAATTAAACATATTACTGGTATTCCTTATAACCCCAAAGGGCAGGGGATTGTTGAACACACCAACCAGATGCTTAAAAATACTCTTTTAAAATTAACTTCTCATGAAACTTTATATTCATTAAAGGGCACTACCAAATTACTACTGTCACATGCCCTGTTTGTATTAAATTTCTTGACTCTGGATGCTCAAGGGCGTTCAGCTGCTGACCGCCTCTGGCATCCCACCAGCAAGCAAAACTATACACAAAGGGAAGGACCCTCTGACTGGCCAATGGCAAGGTCCAGACCCTGCTATCATATGGGGAAAAGGTTCTTCCTGCATTTATAATACTAAAGAAGTGGGAGCTAGATGGCTTCCTGAAAGACTAATAAAACCTTATAATGACAATTCCCGAGGTTGACACCTGGGAAGAATGTCAAATTAAAACCCTATAATGATAATCCCCAGGTTGACACCTGAGACGGATTTCAAATTTGTGCTTTCTTACAGAACCATGAAATCCCTCTGGTTCCTGTTGTGGCTGTGGCTATGGAGCACTGTGACTGATGGAAAACCCAATCCTAACACCTATCAGGTTTTTAATTATACATGGCAGGTATTATACCAGGCTGGAGATCCCATTTGGAGTATCTCCAAAGTGGCTGCTCCATGGACCTGGTGGCCTACTCTATATTCAGTCCTCTGTAAACTGGCATTTGAAGCCCCAGCAAACTGGGACATGAAAGGATATTATGACCCCAATATGAAGGCCCCCTCAGAGCCCTCACCACCAGGGCGCCTGGGTTTAGACCCATGGGGAGGGTGTGGACACCCTTCCCGATGAAGCCAGTTAAAAACCTTAACATTTTATGTATGCCCTGGATACCATTGAGACCGGTTCCTAAACCCCACTTGTGGGGGGAGAGTTATTTTTTCTGTAAAAATTGGAGGTGTGAGACTACGGGAGACACCCACTGGAACCCCAACTCCCCATGGAACTATATCCAGGTCTCAGCTAACTATTCTAGACACCAAATAGGAAGCCAGGGCTGGACTTATAAGTCAGAATGTGAAGATTGGTGCCTCCTTTTAAAAATAACCTTTACTGAACCAGGAAAGAAACAAAGAGGCTGGCTTAATGGATATACTTGGGGGCTTAGAATTTATAAAGAAAGAAATGATGATGGTCTCCTTCTATGTATAAAACTTATACAGTCTATCCCAAACCTGCATAAATCATCCATTGGCCCTAATCCTCAACTATATCACCCAAGAAGACAACAAAAGCCTGTAGCCCATCTGCCTAGCCCTACCACTTGGAGACCTAACTCTATGGCAACCGATGCCCCTGCCCTTAAGGACAGCTCAACTGAATTATACTGGCCTACCCTTCCTGCAGGCCCTGTACCTTCATCAGAATTATTCCTATCCATTTTAAATGCATCTGCCCAGGCCATGTTACTCCAAGAGACATTCACTAAGCAAACTGGGTTTAAGGATTGTTGGATGTGCTTTGATGCCTCCCCTCCATTTTATGAGGGCATTGCAATTTATGGAAATCCCATATTTACCAGTGATGCAGAAGAGTCATATTTAGACAAATTGGAAATCACTATAATAGACTTGTCAGGAATGGGAAGCTGCATATGCAGCTCCAAGATGTGTTTCCCGCTATAGCTAGAGGATATCTATAATGATACCATAATAGTAGAGACTCAAGGTAATGATAGCCTAATAGTAGACTCAAGGGCATTATTTGTGAGCACCTAACCATACTTATTTAGCTTTCTCTACAGGATTAACTAGATATATAGAAATAGCTAAGTTTATAGAAATTAAGGATTATTGTGTGTTGATTCAATTATATCCTAGGTTCACTATTCATAAGTCTAAAGAAATTATAGATTTCTGGGATAAGGGCACTATGCCCCATAGATATAAAAGAGAGCCTTTCACCACTATTACTCTTGCAATCCTCCTGGGACTTGGAGCCACGGGAGCTGACACTGGCATTACCTCGCTTGTTACCACACCAAAATCAACTGGAGTTTAATAAACTTTGTGCTGCTATAGATAGAGACCTAACTAATCTTAGACTGGGTTTGGCTGATTTGAAGGACTCTGTTGCCTCCTTGTCAGAAGTGGTGTTGCAAAATAGAAGGGGAATATATTTAGTCTTTTTGCATAAAGGAGGCCTTTGTGCAACCCTCAAAGAGGAATGCTGTGTCTATGTAGATAAGACCAGCCTAGTGGAGGATAGCCTATGAAAGATACAAGAGAGCCTAGAAAAAAGAAAAAAGGAGAGAGAACAAGAATTACAACAAAGACCATGGTATAAAAACTGGCTCTCTGCCTCTCCATGGCTCTCTACCTTGCTGCCTTCAGTTTTACGACCATTTATAGGATTGCTTTTGCTTATATCCTTTGGCCCTTGGGCCTTTCAACGGCTTACACACTTTATTAAATCACAAATAGATTCTGCTTTACCCAAAAATGCTGTTACAATTCATTATCATCAGGTGGGAACTGGAGACCCTGCAGATGACCAGAAGACACAGTCTTATGAAGAATCGAGGCTGCAGACCAGAGATCCTGATTACTCCCAGAGGTCACAGACTCTTGATGAGACAACACCTACTCCATCTAAAGAGAGGCTCAATTTTTCTAGACTTCTCAATTGTGCTCCCTATCCCTCCCCCATGCTTGGAAACCAGCACCCTTGATCCTTGAGGCTGCAAATAGACATGGAGAGGGGTTAGTCTATGACAGGTACAATCCTGGAAATAGGACGACCTAACAGGCGCTCTGGCTATCTATGCTTATAGAAGTCTGGGACCACCTGACCTGCCAGCCCTGGCACCTCACAGGCCCTGCTCCCTATTGCATTGGGACGGGTGACACAAAGCGATCTTAAACAGCTCTTGCACAGCACCAAGTTTGACACACTGCATGCACTAGGGTGTTTAAAGATCGGTCATATGTTTCCCATCTCGATCTCCATGGGGTGATGAGGTCTGGGAATGATCGGTGGGATAGGCTTGCACATTCGTCAGATAGCGTTGCCTCAATGGTTGTTTATTCTCTGCTCTCTATTATACAGATTAGGGGGAGATGTCAGGGGCCATTTCACCTGACATTACCTGCTTTGGCAGGCTTAAGAAGTACAAGGTTGAGTCTCTCTCATGGTAGGAGCTTAGGACTGTTGCAAGAGTGACCACAAGATGTTCCAGCCTCAACTTACCCAAGATGTTCCAGCCCTGCCCTAACCTCAACTTACCTAAGATGCCCCAGCCCAGACCACAGAACGTTCCGGCTGACACAAGCAGCAGATGTGCCAAGCTGATGACCTTTCCCCCACTGCCCCCACTTTGTAGCCCACCTTTGCTTGTGTGCTTGAGAAGTTCCTCAATTGCTTATCTGAACTTCCTCATTGGAGAGATATATTACCAGAACTGTGTTCAGTAAAGTTGAGACCTAGACGCGATCCACACTGGCTCTGTCTTTCTTTAAGCACTTGGTCTCCTTTCTCTCTCACCCCCCATTTGACCCTCAGGTAGCACCTCTTCGGGGACCCTGAATAACTGAACCTACTGGACGGGTTTAGACATGATAGTTTACTTATGCAACCCAAACCATCTACCAGAAAACTCCTACAGCTGATAAACAACTTCAGCAAAGTAGTCAAATATAAAATTAACTCAAGTAAATCAGTAGCCTTCCTATACTAAAAGGTTAAAAAGGCTGGAAAAAAATTAGAGTAATGACAACCTTCACAATAGTCACAAACAATTTAAAGTATCTTGGTACGAGTGTAAGCAAACAAGAGAAAAATCTGTATGACAAGATCATCAAATCTCTGAATCAAGAAATCAGAAAAGACCACAGAAGATGGAAAGATCTCCCATGATTAATATAGTAAAAATGGCCATCTTGACAAAAGAAATATACAGATTCATTGCAATCCCCATCTGAATCCCAACTAGGTTCTCCATAGAGTTAGAAAGAGCAATTTTCAAATTCATCTGGAGAAACAATAAACCCAGGATAGCTAAAACTATTCTCAACAGTAAAAAACATCTGGGGAATTCTGTATCCTGGATGTGAAACAGTGCTACAGAGCAATAGTTTTAAACAGTGCTTGGTATTGGTACAGTGATTCTGTAATCAATAGATTAGAATTTAAGACCTAGAAATGAACCCACATATCTAAGGTCACTTGATCTTTGACAAAGGACCTACAATCATCCAATGGAAAAAAAGATAGCCTTTGCAAAAAATGGTGTGGGTTCAACTAGTAGCTAGTATACAGAAGAATGCAAATCAATCCATTCTCACCTTCTTATACTAAGCTCAAGTCCATGTGGATCAAGGACCTGAACATAATGTCAGACACACTGAAACTAATAGAAGGTTAAGTGCGGAAGAGATTTGAGCACATGGGCACAGGGGACAATTTCTTGAACAGAAAAACAATAGCTTATGCTCTAAGATCACAAATTGACAAATGGGACCTCATAAAATTACAAAATTTCTATAACGCAAAGGACACTGTCAGCAGGACAAAATGGCAACTAACAAATTGGCAGAAGATCTTTACCAACCCTGTATCAGAGAAAGGGCTAATATCTAATATATCCAAAGTACTCAAGAAGGTAGACTTCAGAGAGTCAAATAACCCTTTTAAAAATGGAGTACAGAGCTAAACAAGGAATTTTCACCTGAGGAATATCAAATAGCTATGTTCAACATCCTTAGTCATCAGGGGAATGCAAATAAAAGCAATACTGAGACTTCAGCTCACACCAGTCATAATGGCTTAGATTAAAAAGTTGGTAGACAACAGGTGCTGGCAAGGATGTGGAGAAAAAGGAACCCTCTTCCTCTGTTGGGGGGAATTGCAAGCTAGTACAACTCTGGAAATCAGTCTGGAGGTGCCTCTGAAAACTGGACATTATACTTCCAGATGATCCTCTTATACTACTCCAGGGCATCTACCCATAGGATTCTCCATCATATAGTAAGGACACAGGCTCCACTATGTTCATCGTAGCCCCATTTATAATAGCCAGAAGCTGGAATGAAACCAGTTGTACCTCAACAAGGGAATTGATACAGAAACTGTTGTATATTTACAAAATGGAATACTACTCAGCTCATGAAATTCTTAGGAAATGGGTGGAACTGTAAAATACCATCCTAAGTGAGGAAACCCAATCACAAAAGAACTCACATGGTATGCATTCACTGATAAGTGGCCATTAGTCCAGAAGTTTGGTATACCTAAGACACTATTCCCATATCAAATGATGCCCAAGAATAAGGAAGAACAAAGTATGGATACTCTGGTCCTTCATAGAAGGGGGAACAAAATACCCACAGAAGAGGATACAGAGACAAAGTGTGGAGCAGAGTCTGAGGAAAAGACCATCCTGAGACTACTCCACCTAGTGATCCATCCCATATATATTTACAAAACACAAATACTATTATAGATGCCCACAAGTACTTGCTGACAGGAGAAAGATATAGCTGTCATCTGGGAGGCTCTGCAAGTGCATGGCAAATACACAGGAGGACACTCTCAGCTAGCCATTGAACTGAGCACAGGGTCCCCAATGGTAGAGCTAGAGCTGAAAGTGTTTGCAGTATCATGGGAAGAACAATGATATAGGTCTCCCAGAATGTCCAGAGCTCCCAGAGCCAAAACCACCAGCCAAATAATACTCATGGTGTTACCCAAGGCTCCGGATGCATAGGCAGCAGAGGATGGCCTCGTTGGACATCAAAGGGAGGGGAGGCCCTTGGAAATGTTCCATGCAACAGTATAGGGGTATACCAGGACAGCAAAGAGGGAGAGGGTTGATTGGGGAACAGGGTGAGGGGAGAAGGCTTATGGGATTTTTTTTGGGGGGGCAGAAAATGGGAAATCACTTGAAATGTAATTAAGGAATATATCTAATAAAAAATTCAATTCCTGTCCCCTGTGGTTGTGTAAGACTCTTAGGAGTCTTATATTACCTGAGACCCCTGAGGCAACAAAGTGGAGATTGGAGTCAATGCACTAAGCAAGAGGAATTTTATTTAATCCAACATGCTAGGATCCCCCTGCACATGGCATGAGAACAACCTTGCACAGCCTGCCCAGCCTATACTGCAAGCCTTTATAGAGTCCTAAAGGCTGCTGCCATTAGGCACAATGTGATTGGCAGAAGAATGTTACACTGAAACTGGTTGGATTTTAGGGAATGATGTAGGTGCCCAAAGGTCTTGGAATAACTCTGGGCCTCTACTTGCCTCTGGGACCTCCCTGTGGTCTGAAGAATATAATTTAACCTCTCCTTTGTGAGAGGGGCAAGTGTTCTATAACCTTTCCAAAGTTTCTAAGCTGACCCTTTCATTCCTCCTTTTTCTTTGTACAATATTCAGTCCTGAATCAATTGCTGTTATTCTGATATCTCATACTCCGGATCTTTGTGTCTAGTTCTTTGTATCTCTGCTTTAAGATCATTAGCTGTAATATATCTAAGTATTTCTTAACAATAGTGACCAGTTGGTTCTATTTGTGGGGGTCAAAAGTCAACTATATCTGGAGAACAATTAGGGATCTTAACGGGGTTAACTCCAGAATGGTCTATATAAGAGCAATACAACTCAGCAAAGGCAACATATAGTCCTCTTATTCTGCAGTTCTACTTCAGATAATGAAGTCAATGATTCTTGAATGTGATGGATGGGAGTGTCTATTTTCTCTATATATAAATCAATGGCTGCCCTTAGACAGTCATATTTTTTCTTTTGTTAGACCAGAGCAGAGGTTATTCTGGCTGCCCTGGCCATTCCCAACCCCAAAAGAAGGGAAACAGTGAATGCTGTAACAGGTTTGGCAGATAGGCACATAAGATTGAGAAAGGAACCAGAATCCAACGGTACCACTAGGCAGTCATGTTCAAGAGATTGTCCCTGATGCCTGTTTATATAGATCCAGTCACCTGTCTGGAAGTGGCGAGGGGTCTCTGCCATCCCTGGAACATTTAAGGCAGACAGTTGGAGCTAAACCTCATGTTGTGGGATAGCTCTTGTAAGGGTCCAGTGGACACCAAGGGCGTTGGGGTACCAAACATGATCTCAAAAGGGGTCAGATTAAAATGATAAAGGTTGTTTCAGCCTCAGAACAGGGTCAATGAAAGGAAACCACTAGTTTGGGCCAGTCTCCAAGGTCAATTTATTTAAGATCTCTTTCAGGCTTCTGTTTATTTTCTCTCTGTGTCCTGACCTCTGAGGATGGTATGCACAATGGAGCTTCCAATTAATCCTCAATGTCTCTGTCAATCCCTGACATACCTTAGAAAGAGAAGGAGGACCATTTTCCAATCCAATTACCTTGGGCACTCTGAACCTCAGGAAAATTTTCTCTAATATCTTCTTTAGCTATCATTGTAGTTTTTCCTGCTTTATGGGGAATGTCTCAACCCTTCCAGAGAAAACACCTAAAAGCATTAGAAGGTATGCATAACCATATTGTCCTTCCTTAACTTCTGTAAAATTTCTCAAAATATTCTAAGCTGTTCTCCCCTAGGTCTTTTGCCCTGCTTACTCTTTGCTGCATAAGCATTCACAAGCTGGCTTACCATACACTGTTTTATTTTATCTCTGGTACAAAATCTGAGTCTTATAAATATGTATTTTAGGTCCCTTAACTGCTTAGGCAAACTTTTCATCAAAAGCTTTACAATTTTCTGAGGGCCCATTTATCAATTCTTGATCTTAGAGGATAAGCTATTGGTGTTTTTTTTTTCAAGAAATTTTCCTCTGTGCCAATGTGCTTAAGACTCTTCCCCACCTCCTCTTCTATTAGATTCAGTATATCTGGTTTTCTGTGGAGGACCTTGATTCACTTGTACTTGAGCTTTATACAAGGAGATGACAATGGGTCGATTTGTGCTCACTTGGGCAGCACTTATACTAAAATTAGAAGAATGGGTCGATTTGCATTTTTCAACATGCTGACTACCAGTTTATGAAGCATCATTTGTTAAAAATGCTTTCTCTTAACCAATGGATGGTTTTAGCTCCTTTGTCAAAGATCAAGTGATGTTAGGGGTGCTGGTTCATTTCTGTGTCTTCAGTTCTATTCCATTGATCTTCCTGCCTGTCACTGTAAAAATGCCATGCAATTTTTATCATGATTGCTCTGTACTATAGCTTGAGATCAGGGATGGTGATGCAACAAGAAGTTCTTTTGTTCTTGAGAATGGTTTTTGCTATCCTGGGATCTCTGATTTTACAGATGTTTTTGGAAATGTCTCTTTCCAACTCTATGAAGAAATAAGTTGGAAATTTGATGATGGGTATTTCATTAAATCTGTAGATTGTTTTAGGCAAGGTGGCCATTTTTACTATACTAATCCTGCTAATCCATGTGCATGGAAAGTCTTTCCAACATCTCAGATCTTCAATTTCTTTCTCCAGAGACTTGAAGCTCTTTCACTTGCTTGGTTAGGATTGCATCAAGGTATTTTATATTATTTGTGACTATTATGAAGGGTGTCATTTGCCCTATTTCTTTCTCAGCCTGTTTATCCTTTGAATAGAAGAAGACTACAGATTTGTTTCAGTTATATTTATATCCAGCCACTTTTCTGAAGTTGTTTATCAGGTGTAAAAGTTCTCTGGTGGAATTTTTCAGGTCACTTAAGTATACTATCATATCATCTGCAAAGAGTGATATTTTGACTTCTTCCTTTCCAATTTTTATTCCTTTTACCTCTTTTTGTTGTCTAATTGCTCTGGCTAGGACCTTGAATTCTATATTAAACAGGTAGGGAGAGAATGGACATCTTTGTCCAGTCTCTGATTTTGGTTGGATTGATTCAAGTTTCTTTCCAATTAATTTGATGTTGGCTACTGGTTTGTATATTGTTTTACCATGTTTAGGTATGGGCCTTGAAATCCTTATCTTTCCAAGACTTTATTCCTGAAGTGGTGTTGAAGTTTGTCAAATGTTTTATCCATGTCTAATAAGATGATCATGTGTGTTTTTCTTTGAGTTTGTTTATGTAGTGGTTTTCACTGAGGGATTTCCATATATTGAACCATCTCTGTATCACTGGGATGAAGCCTAATTTATTGTGGTGAGTTATTGTTTTGATATATTCTTAGATTTGGTTGGCAAGAATTATATTGAGTATATTTGCATAGGTATTCATAAGGGAAATCTGTCTGAAGTTCTTTTTCTTTGTTGGGTCTTTGTATCGTTTAGGTATCAGAGTAATTCTTGGCTTCATAGAACAAATTAGTTAGTATTACTTCTGTTCCTATTTGTGGAATAGTTTGAAGAGTATTGGTATTAGCTCTTCTTTGAAGGTCTGATAGAAATCTGAATTAAGCCCATCTTTTTTTTTTTTTTTTTTTTTTTTTTTTTTTTTTTTGGTTTGGGAGACCATTAATGACTGCTTCTTTTATTTCCTATTCTTGGGCATATTTTTGTCTTTTTGTTCCTTTTCTTCTAGAGCCTTCTGATGAGCTGTCAAGCTGCTAGTGTATGGTCCTTCCAGTTTCTTTTTGGAGGCACCCAGTGCTATTTTTTCCCTCTTAGCACTGCTTTCACTGTGTCCCATAAGTTTGGATATGGTGTGCCTTCATTCACATTAAATTCTAAAGTTTTTAATTTCTTTATTTCTTCCTTGACAAAGTTATCATTGAGTAGACTGTTGTTCAGCTTCCATGTGTATGTGGAATTTCTATAGTTTCTTTTGTTTTGAAGATAAGCCTTAGACTGTGGTGATCTGATAGCATGCATGGTGTCATTTCAATCTTCTTATATCTGTTGAGGCCTGCTTTGTTACTGATTATAAGGTCAATTTGGGAGAAGGTACCATAAGGTGCTGAGAAAGAAGGTATAGTCTTTAGTTTTAGGGCAAAATGTTCTATGGATATCTGTTCAATTCATGTGTTTCATAACTTCTGTTAGTTTCACTGTGTCTCTGTTTTGTTTGTGTTTCCATGAACTGTCCATTGATAAGGGTGGGTTGTTGAAGTGTTACACTATTATTGTGTGAGGTGAAATGTGTGCTTTGAGCTGCAGTAAAGATTATTTTATGAATGTGCATGCCCATGCATTTGGATCATAGCTGTTTAATATTGAGTGCTCTTCTTGGTAGATTTTTCCCTTGATGAGTATAAAGTGTCCTCTCTTATCTTTTTTGATAACTTTAGGCTTAAAGTCAATTTAATTTGATATTAGAATGGCTACTCCAGCTTGCTTCTTGGTACCATTTGATTGGAAAATTGTATTCCAGCCTTTTACTCTGAGGTAGTGTCTGTCTCTGTCACTGAGGTTAGTTTCCTGTGTACAGCAAAATGTTGTATACTCTTTATGTATACAGTCTGTTAATGTAAATATTTTTGTTGGCGAATTGAGTCCATTGATATTAAGGGATATTAAGGAGCCGGGCGGTGGTGGTGCACGCCTTTAATCCCAGCACTTGGGAGGCAGAGGCAGGCGGATTTCTGAGTTCGATGCCAGCCTGGTCTACAAAGTTAGTTCCAGGACAGCCAGGGCTATACAGAGAAACCTTGTCTTGAAAAACCAAACAAATCAATCAAACAAACAAACAAGCAAACAAAAAACAAGAGATATTAAGGAAAAGTGATTGATGCTTCCTGTTATTTTTGTTATTAGAGGTAGAAGTATGTTTATGTGGCTATCTTCTTTTCAGTTTGTTAAAAGATTATTTTCTTGGTTTTTGTAGCATGCAGTTTATGTTGGAGTTTTCCATCCATTATCCTTTGAAGAGCTGGATTTGTGGAAAGATATTGTATAAATTTATTTTTGTCATGGAAGGACTTGGTTTCTTTGTGTATGTTAATTGATAGTTTTGCTTTGTCTAGTAGCCCTGGATGGCATTTGCATTCTAGTAGGGTCTATGGGACATGTGTCCAGGATCTATTGGCTTTCATAGTCTCTGGTGAGAAGTCTGGTGTAATACTGATAGGTCTTCCTTTATATGTTACTTGACCTTTTCCATTACAACTTTTATCATCTTTCCTTGTTTTTTGCATTTGGTGCTTTGATTATTATGTGATGTTAGGTATTTCTTTTCTGGTCCAAATTATTTGGAATTCTGTAGGCTTCTTGAATATTCATGGGCATCTCTTTCTTTAGGTTATAGAAGTTTTTTTCTATAATTTTGTCGAAGATATTTATTGGCCCTTTAATCTGGAAACTTTCTGCTCCTCTACACCTATTATCCTTAGGTTTGTTCTTCTTATTGGGTCTTCGATTTCCTGGATATTTTGAATTAGGAGTTTTGCATTTTGCATTTTCTTTGAATATTCTGTCAATGTTTTCTATGGTATATTCTGCACCTGAGATTCACTCTTCTATCTCTTGTATTCTGTTGTTGATGCTTGTATCTCTGACTCCTGATTTCTTTCCTAAGTTTTCTATCTCCAGATTTGTTTCCCTTTGTAATTTCTTTATTGTTTCTTTTTCTCTTTTAAGATCCTGGATGATTTTGTTCAAGTTCTTCACCTGTTTGTTTGTGTTTTCCTTTATTTTTTAAGGGATCTTGTATTTCCTCTTTAAGAACTTATAGCTGTTTACTTGTGTTCTTTTGTAATTCTTAAAAGGAGTTATTTATTTCCTTCTTGAAGTCTTCTATCGGCCTCATAAGATGTTATATTAATTCCAAATCTTGCTTTTCACGTCTGGTGGAGTAGCCAGGACTTGCTGTTGTGGGAGAACTTGGCTCTGATGATACCATGTAGCCTTGGTTTCTGTTGGTAATATTCTTGTGTTTGCCTTTCACCATATAGTTATCTCTGGTGTTAGTTGGTTTTGCTGCCTCTGCCTGGAGCTTGTCCCTGCTATAGGCCTTTAAAACTATCTCAGTACTCCTTGGAGCTCAGTTCTACCTTATCACAGAGCACTGTGAAACAGCACCAGTTCCCCTGTGAAGACAACATTCAGAAGGACCCTGTCCCACCTTCTCTGTCACTTCTGCGCCCTTTGTGCTCCTCGACAGGTCAGTGTTAGGTAGTCACTGGATTGAAAATGGCCATTTCACCTACACATCCAAGACTCAGAGCACACCCTGGAGACCAGATCTTCCCTGCACATAGGGCTGTGGAACAGCCCATATCCCCTGTGCTAAATCTTATAATTCTTATGTACCTGCTACTGCTTCAGAATATTGGGATTAAATTTATGTGCATGAAAAGTTTAGAATTAATGCTTTGAACTACTGCCAGACTATGGATTCCTTCTACTAATTTTTCTCATAGATTTTTGCAGGTTTAATTTTCTTTTGCTCTCTTCTTCAATTTTTTATTGTTGGAGTAAACCTTCAAGCCTTTCAAATGTGTAATTGATAATTCTTGCTGATTTATTCTAAAATTTCATGGACAAGTTTTAATATTTGTGTCTTAATTAAAAATAATGCCAATTTGTCAAGTATTTCTTTACTTTTTGATGTTCTGTCTGTATTTCCTATAAATAATATGCTTGCTACATATAAGTTTACATCATTGGTAAGTTTTGCTATGTTTTGCCATTTTCTTCCTTGCTTCCCATGATATCTTTGAGATTTACATGCCTGTTTCTGTATTTCCACCTTGATATCAATATTGTGTACCATCAATTTCCTATACACCTGCAATGAGATGGAGATGATAAAAGATTTTCCTTTTGCTTTCCTGTGTCTTATATCGGATAGTGCTGCACTGATTTTGTTACCTTCTCAGTACTAGCAGATCTATCCCTGGTCAAAGGCTTCTATTACTCAGTATGGTTTTGTTGTTGCTTTTGTTGCTTTTCTTTTACTTTCTGTCCATTTGTTTTTTTTTTTGTTCTTTCATCACTAATTAATGAACCAGTAAACCACGCATTAGACATATATTGTGACCATTCCATAGCTCCTAAAAGTTCTATGTATGTTTCTTTTTTTAGGAAAAAATGAGTAATATATAGAATTGGATTATAGGTAACAACTATTTCATTAGGGCCTAAAGGCACAGATCACTTTGGTACAATATGAGAGACAATAAGGAATTTGGATAGGTATCAATTCCAATGTAATATATTATATTTCCATAGCAAAGCTTACAAAGGCCTTTGTCTTTGAACATTGTAATGTGCGCATTTATGACCTTAGGATGGTTGGCTATATCTGAGCTTCTCCTTGCCTCATAAAAAGTCCATATTCTCTTTCTCAAAAACATAGTATTAATCCTTTAATAGAATTTTCTATAGTAGCCAATAGCAAATGGTAGATTACTCTTGGCTTTATTTAGAGTTCCAGTTGCCAATTCACCAATAGATTTGATATTAATAGGGTATCAACTGATTCAATAGTCATCATGGCCACATACATCCTGATGAGAATACTGATAGTTGCAAATAATAGACATTAATACTTTCCACATTATAGTAAGTTTGTATAGTGTTTTTTCTTTTACCTGTAAATATTGTGCAAAATTTCTCTATTATGCAAACATTCCAAATAGAAGGTCTATTTCACTTTAATTCCTGGGTGGTGGGACTAAAGACATGCATCACCACCAACTTCTTCAGTCATACACAAAAATGTCGAAAGCATTAACTTATAGAGATCTGCCTGTTGTGAATGTGCTTAATGGCATGGACTACTACAATCCTTCTCAAATATTTTGTGTTAGCTCCGAATCAACCAACTGCTATACACTTAGAAAATACATCTTAAAATATTTTAAATATTGTACATGTGTTTTTAATATCATAAAACAAAAATATCTTTTTTTTCTTTTGAAGAAAACTCAAAAGCTGATGTCAAAGTTCCAAGGGGTTATGTAATCATTTCAAACCTAATATTTTACTATGGAATTAAAACATGTCCTTAGGAAATTATATCTTCCATTACATGTAAATAAGGTAACAGTATCTTTGGTATGTTATCATTTGAGAACGTTATAGAACCAAGCATGGACTCTGTGCCCTGAAGGCGGACCCCACACTCCCTGCAGCCTCTGCCATCTTCCCAGCTGTTTGGAACTATCCAGTGGACCCAGGTACCTGAGATATCCCAAGTTTAAGACCTTTGGTAACTCAAGCCTTGAGCAGGAGTTGTGCACAGAGCAGCAGTTTAGGGGGCCCCAGCCAAGCATGGGCTCTGTGCCCTGAAGGTGGACCCCACACTCCCTGTAGTCTCTGCCATCTTCCCAGCTGTTTCGAACCAGTAGGCAGAACCAGGTACCCGAGATATCCTGAGTTTAAGACCTCTGGGGACTAAGGCTACCAGTCAGCAAACTGTGAGCAGGAGCCCCGCATTTCAGTAGTTCAGGTGTCCCAGTTGTGGGTAAATAGCCTTACAAGCCCACAGGAGGTTCAAGTACCAGCTAGTAACTACAGGACCAACTAATATCAGAGATATCCAGATGGCAAAAGGCAAATGTAAGATCATTACTAACAGATATCAAGGCAATATGGCAGCCTCCAAACCCAGTTCTCTGACAGCAATAAGTCTTGTAATCCTCAACACACGAGAAAAACAAGACTCAGACCTAAAATCACTGGTCAGGATGCTGATAGAGAAACACTTAGATAATTCTCTTAAAGTAATACAGGAGAAAATGGATCAAAAGCTAGAAGCTCTTACAAGGCAAACACAAAAATCATTTAAAGAAAATTAGGAGAATATGGATCAAAAAATGGATGTGAATAAGGAGGAAACACAAAAATCACTTAAAGAAATTCAAGACAACATGGGTCAACAAGTAGAAGACATAAAAGAGGAAACTCAAATATCCCTTGAAGAATTGCATGAAAACACAAACAAGCTAGTGAAAGATCTGAGAAAAACCATCCAGAATCTAAAAACAGAAGTAGAAAAGACTAAGAAATCACAAAGGAAGACAATGTTGGAGATAGAAAACCTTGGGAAGAAATCAGGAGTCATAGATGCAAATATCAACAATAGAATACAAGAGATAGAAGACAATCTCAGATGCTGAACATACCATAGGAACCATGGATTCAACAATTAAAGAAAATTAAAAATCCAAAAAGCTGGTAACCCAAAACATCCAGGAAATCCAGGACACAATGAGAAGACCAAACATAAGGATTATAGGTATAGATGAGAGTGAATATTTACAAGTTAAAGGGCCAGCAAACATCTTCTACAAAATTATGGAAGAAAACTTCCCCAACCTAAAAAGGGAGATGCCCATGAATATACAAGAAGCCTACAGAACTCCAAACAGACTGGACCAGAACAGAAATAACTCATGTCACATAATAATCAAAACCCCAAATGTACTAAACAAAGAAAGAATATTAAAGGCAGTAAGAGAAAAAGGCCAAGTAACATATAAAAGAAGACCTATCAGAAGTACACCAGACTTCTCACCTGAAATGATGAAAGCTAGAAGATCCTGGGAAGATCTCATGCAGACTCTAAGAGAACACAAACTTCAGCCAAAACTACTATACCCAGCAAAACTCTCAATCACCATAGATGGGGAAACCGAGTTATTCCATGACAAAACCAAATCTGCACGATATCTATCCACAAACCCAGCCCTAAAAGAATAATTGGAAAAGAAAAAACAACACAAGGGGGGAAACTACACCCCAGAAGAAGCAAGATAGAAACCCCCTCTCATCAAACCCAAAAGAAGATAACCACTCAAATATAAAAAATAACGCCCAAAATGTCAGGAAGTAATAATAACTATTCATTAATATCTCTTAACATCAATGGACTCAATTCCCCAATAAAAAGACACAGATTAACAGACTGGATATGGAAACAGGACACTACATTTTGCTACATAAAGGAAACACATCTCAGTGTCAAAGACAAACACTATCTTAGAGTAAATGGCTGGAAGACAATTTTACAAGCAAATGGTCTCAGGAAACATGTGGGAGTAGCCATTCTAATATCAGATAAAATTTACTTTCAACCTAAAATCATCAAAAGAGACACAGAAGGACATTTCTTGCTGGTCAAAGAGAAAATCTACCAGGAAGAATTCTCAATACTGAACATCTATGCTCCAAATGTAAGGGCACCCTCATTCATAAAAGAAACTTTACTAAAGCTTAAAGCACACATTGCACCTAACACAATAATTGTGGGTGACTTCAACACTCCAATCTCTAAAATGGACCAACCATGAAAGCAGAAACTAAATGGGGGCACAGTGAAACTAATTAAAGCTTTGGACCAATTGGATTATATATAAAACATTTCATCCTAAAGCAAAAAATATACCTTTTTCTCAGCACCGCATGGTAGTATCTCTACAATTGATCATATAATTGTTCTCAAGACAGACCTCAACAAATACAAGAAGACCAAACTAATCCCATGCCTCCTATCAGTTCACTATGGAGTAAAAGTGGTCTTCAATAGCAAGAAGAACAGAAATCCCACATACACATGGAAACTGAACAATACTCTACTCAATGACACCTTGGTCAAGGAAGAAATAAAGAAAGAAATCAAAGACTTTTTAGAATTCAATAAAAATGAAAGTACAAACTACTCAAATCTATTGGACACAATGAAAACAGTGCTAACAGGAAAACTTGTTGCCCTGAGTGCTTCTCAAAAGAAACTGGACAGAGCATGCACTAGCAACTTAACAGCACACCTGAAGGCCCTGGAACAAATGGAAGCTAATTCACCGAGGAGGAGTAGAAGTCAGAAAATCATCAAACTAAGGGCTGAAATCAATCAAGTAGAAACAAAGAGACCCATGCAAAGAATCAACAAAACCAAGAGCTGGTTCTTTGAGAAAATCAACAACAGAGATAAACCCTGAGCCAGACTAACCAAATGGAACAGAGACAGTATCCAAATTAACAGAACTAGAAATGAAAAGGGAATATAACAACAGAAACTGAGGAAATTCAAGAAATCACCAGATCTTACTACAAAAGCCTCTACTCAACACAAATGGAGAATCTGGAGGAAATGGACAATTTCCTAGACAGATACCAAATACCAATATTAAATCAGGATCAATTAGATCAGCTAAACAGTCCCATAACCCCTAGAGAAATTGAAGCGGTTATAGTAAGTCTCCCGAGCCCCCCCCCAAAAAAAAATGTACAGGACCAGATATTTTTAGTGCAGAATTCTATCAGACCTTCAAAGAAGACCTAACACCAATACTCTTCAAAGTACTCGACAAAATAGAAAAAGAAGGAACACTGCCCAACTCGTTCTACGAAGATACAATTATGCTGATACCTAAAACCACACAAAGATCCTACAAAGGAAGAGAACAACAGTCCAAATCCCTTATGAATATTGATGCAAAAATACTAAAATTATTGCCAACCAAATCCAAGAGCACATCAAAATGAATGTTCGCCATGATCAAGTAGACTTCATCTCAGGGATGCAGGGATGGTTCAATGTATAAAAGTCCATCAATGTAATCCACATAAACTAAAAGAAAAAAAAAACATGGTCATCTCATTAGATCCTGAAAAATAATTTGACAAAATTCAGCATCCTTTCATGCTAAAAGTCCTAGAAAAACAGGAATTCAATGCCCATACCAAAATATAGTAAGAGCAATATACAGCACACCCATAGCCAACATCAAAATAAATGGAGAGAAACTTGAAGCAACCCCACTAAAATCAGGGACTAGACAAGGCTGCCCTCTCTCTCCATATCTTTTCAACGTAGTACTTGAAGTTCTAGGGAGAGCAATTAGACAACATAAGGAAGTCAAAGGAATACAAATTTGAAAGGAAGAAGTCAAAATATCACTTTTTGCATATGATATGATAATATATGTAAAACCAAAAAACTCCAGCAGAGAACTTCTACAACTGATAAACAACTTCAGCAAAGTGGCTGGTTATAAAACCACCTCAAGCAAATCAGTAGCCTTCTTTTACTCAAAGGACAAACAGGCTGAGAAAGAAATTAGGGAAATAACACCCTTCACAATAGCCACAAAGAATATAAAGCATATTGGCGGGACTTTAAACAAACAAGTGAAAGATGGGTATGACAGGAACTTCAAGTCTTTGTAGAAAGAAATCAAAGAAGAGCTCAGGAAATGGAAAAATATCCCATGCTCTTGAATTAGCAGGATCAATATAGTAAAAATGGCCATATTTCCAAAAGCAATCTACAGATTCAATGCAATCCCCATCAAAATCCCAAATCAATTCTTCATAGATCTAGTAAGAGCAATTCTCAAATTCATCTGGAATAACAAAAAACCCAGAATAGCTAAAACTAGTCTCAACAATAAAAGGACTTCTGGGGGAATCAATTTCCCTGACCTCAAGCACTACTACAGAGCAATTTTGCTACAAAATGCATGGTATTGGTACAGCGACAGGCAAGTAGATCAATGGAATAGGATTGAGGACCCAGAAATAAACACACAGAATTATGGTCACTTGATCTTTGATAAGGGAGCTACAACCATCCAGTGGAAAAAAAGATAGCCTTTTCAACAAATGGTGCTGGTTCAACTGGAGGTCAACACGCAGAAGAATGTGAACTGACCCACTCTTATCTCCTTGTACCAAGATCAACACCAAGTGGATCAAGGACATTCACATAAAACCAGACACACTGAAACTAATAGAAAAGAAACTGGGGAAGACCCTGGAGGACATGGGCACAGGGGGAAAGTTTCTGAACAGAACAGCAAGAGCTTATGCTCTAAGATCAAGAATTGACAAATGGGACCTCATAAAATTACAAAGTTTCTGTAAAGCAAAGGACACTGTCAGAAGGACAAAACAGCAATGAACAAATTGGGAAAAGATCTTCACCAACCCCACCTCTGACAGAGGGCTAATATTCAATATATACAAAGAACTCAAGAAGTTAGACCCCAAAGAAGCAAATAACCCTATCAAATAGTGGGGTACAGAGCTAAACAAAGAATTGTCACCAGAAGAAATTCGGATTGCTGAGAAGCAACTTAAGAGATTTTCAACATCATTAGTCATCAGGGAAATGCAAATCAAAACAACCCTGACATTCCACCTCACACCAGTCAGAATGGCTAAGATTAAAAACACAAGGGACAACAGGTGCTGGCGAGGATGTGGAGAAAGTGGAACACTCCTACACTGTGGGATTGCAAGATGGTACAACAGCTCTGGAAATCAGTCTGCCGGTTCCTCAGAAAATTGGGCATGACACTTCCAGAGGACCCTCTCATACCATTCCTGGGCATATACCCAGTGAATTCCCCTGCAAGCAAGACACATGCTTCCCTATTTTCATAGCAGCCTTATTTATAATAGCCAGAAGTTGGAAGGAGCCCAGATGTCCTTCAAAGGAGGAATGGATACAGAAAATGTGATATATTTATACAATGGAATACTACAGAACAAATAAAAATAATGAATTCATGCAATTTGTAGGCAAATGGTTGGATCTGAAAAATATCATCCTAAGTGAGTTAACACAATCACAAAAGAATACACATGCAATCACTTATGATTGGATATTAATGGGCCCAAATGCTCTGAATACTCAAGGCACAATTAACAAATCAAAAGATTCACAAGAAGAAGGAAGGAAAGACCCTGATCCTGAAAAGACTGGATCCAGTTTTGTAGGAGAGTATCAGAACAGAGAAATGGGGGGGGGTGACTGGAGAATGTAAGGAGGGAAGAGGACTTATGGGACATATGGTGAGGGGAAAGGGGAAAGCCTTTGGAATGTAAACAAAAAATATAGAAAATAATATATATGTATATATACATATACATATATATACACATACACATACACACACATACACACACACACACATATATATATATATATATATATATATATATATATATATATATATATATATATATATATATAAGATTTCTTATATACTGGAGCACAGGACATTGTGATGTAGCTGGCTAGGTGGACAGACCTCAGAGTTTGCAGTCTTAGATTTGGCTGAATCAGCCCATTAGGGAAAAGAGGGGTAAATCTTTCCTCAATATCTCTGGGGACAGCCAGCCACCCCTTGATTGAAGATATTGGCCTGCAGATGCTACCTCTCTCTGCCTCCAGGGTGATAAACTATTATGCCTTAGTACTCTGGGAGAGTGTCTTTGCACCGAGTTTGGTCATGCAAGCAGTAACTGCTGGACGATGGATGACAATGGGCTTCAGAAGCATTGAACTGAGGCTGAACATGAGACATATCCATGTGAACTGGGAAATACTCATGAGCAAGGGGAAAGATGTCTTGTGACTTATATTAAAGAAACTGGAGACCATCCTACATACTACAGGGCTAGTGTGAAGTAGGCAGGGGATGATGCTAGACTATACTACACAGAGTTCCTAAGGAATACATGATTCACAGAGGAGAACATAGTAGGCTATTTCCCCAGATGGAGAACTGTTTGTGCCAGTATGATTTATCCATTTAAATCAAATGCCTCCAATTTGTACTTTAAGTAGTAGTCACTAGTCTGTGGTATCCTAAAGATGGAGTGAGCAGAAAGTGCAGACTGTATACACATATAAACTCATTGTATATAATTACACCTCAGTAAAATGCCTTTTAAATGATTCCTTCTAAGAATACTTCTTATGCTGTGGTGGTTTGAAGGAGAATGCCCCCCATATGTTTGACTTTGGTAGGACCTTGGAAGCACTGTTATCACGGGATATGGGCTTTGGGGTTTCTGAAAACCCATGCCAGCTTAATGTCAGCTCGCCTGCACTCTCTCTCTTCCTCCTGCCAACCCTCTCTGCCTCCTATTGGCAGATTAGGATGTAAGCACTTGGTTACTGCACCAGGATCGTGCCTACCGACCACCATGATCCCCAGCATGATGGTCATGGACTCAGCCTCTGGAACTGTTAAGTCCCAATAAACTCTTTGAGGGAGAGAGAGAGAGAGAGAGAGAGAGAGAGAGAGAGAGAGAAGGTTATAATTTTTTAAGTTTCTTTGCTTTCATTTTTTTAATTTTCTATATTTTTTGTTTACATTCTGAATACTTTCCCCTTTCCCAATTCCCCCCTTACCACCATCTGTCCTCTTGCCTCTACCCATTCCCCAATCATCCCCTCCCATTTCTCTGTTCTGGTACTCCCCTATAATACTAGATCAAGTCTTTTCAGGACCAGGGACCTTTCTTCACTTCTTCTTGGTAATTATATGATTTGCTAATTGTGCCATGTATTCAGAGCTTCTGGGCTAATTAATATCCACTTATCAGTGATTCCATTCTATGTGTATTCTTTTGTGATTGGGTTAGCTCACTTAGGATGATATTTTCCAGTTCCAACCATTTGCCTACAAATTTCATGAATTCATTGTTTTAATTGCTGAGTAGAATTCTATTGTATAAATATACCACATTTTCTGTATCCATTACTCCATTGAGGGGTATCTGGGTCCTTTCCAGCTTCTGGCTATTATAAACATGGCTGCTATGAACATAGTGAAGCATGTGTCCATGCTGCCTATAGAGGATTCCTCTGGGTATATGCCCAGGAGTGGTATGAGAGGGTCCTCTGGAAGTGTCTTGCCCAATGTTCAGAGGAACCACCAGACTGATTTCCCTAGTGGTTTGCCATCTTGCAATCCCACCAGCAGTGGAGAAGTATTCTTTCTACACATCCTCGCCAATACCTGCTGTCTCCTGAGTGTTTAAACTTAGCCACTCTGACAGGTGTGAAGTGGAATCTTAAGGTTGTTTTGATTTTAATTTCCCTAATGTCTTATGATGTTGAACATTTCTTAAGGTGCGTCTCAGCCATCCAAAGTTCTTCAGGGAAAATTCTTTGTTTAGCACTGTACCCCATTTTAATACAGTTATTTGGTTCTCTGGGGTTTAAGTTCTTGAGTTCTTTGTATATATTGGATATTAGCCCTCTGTCAGAAGTAGGGTTGGTGAAGAGCTTTTCCCAATTAGTTGGTTGCTGTTTTGTCCTTCTGACACTCTCCTTTGCATTACAGAAACTTTGTAATGTTATGAGGTCCCATTTGTCAATTCTTGATCTTAGAGCAAAGCTATAGGTGTTCTGTTCAAGAACATTCCCCTTGTGCCCATGTCCTAAAGGGTCTTCCCCAGTTTCTTTTCTATTAGTTTCAGTATGTCTGGTCTTATGTTGAGGTCCTTCATGCACTTGGAGTTGAGCTTAGTACAAGCAGATGATAGTGGATCAATTTGCATTCTTCTGCATGCTGACCTCCAGTATAACCATCACCATTTGTTGAAAAGACTATCTTATTTCCACTGGATGGTTGTAGCTCCTTTATCAAAAATCAAGTGACCATAATTCTGCAGTTTTATTTCCAGATCTTCAATTCTATTCCATTGATCTGCTTGCCTGTCACTGTACCAATGCCATGCAGTTTTTAACACTATTGTTCTGTAGTACTGCTTGAGGTCTGGTATATTGATTCCCCCTGAAGTTCTTTTATTGTTGAGAATAGTTTTAGCTATCCTGGGTTTTTTGTTGTTGTTGTTGTTGTTGTTATTCCAGATGAATTTGAGAATTGCTCTTTCTAAATCTTTGAAGAATTGATATGGGTTTTTGATGGGGATTGTATTGAATCTGTAGATTGCTTTTGGCAAGATGGCCATTTTTACTATATTAATCCAAGAGCATGGAAGATTTTTCCATCTTCCGATGTCATCTTCGATTTCTTTCTTCAACTATGTGAAGTTCCTGTCATGCATATCTTTCACTTGTTTGGTTAGAGTCACACCAAGGTACTTTATATTGCTTGTGGCTATAGTGAAGGGTGTGATTTCCCTAATTTCTTTCTCGGCCTGCTTATAGTTTGAATATACGAAGGCTACTGATTTGCCCGAGTTTACTTTATAAAGATCCACTTTGGAGAAGTTGTTTATCTGCTGTAGGAGTTCTCTGGTCGTGTTTTTTGGGTCATTTAAGTATACTATCATATCATCTGGAAAAAGTAATAGTTTGACTTCTTCTTTTCAAATTTGTATCTCTTTGACCTCCTTATGTTGATTAATTGCTCTGGCTAGAATTTCAAGTACTTTATTGAAAATATATGGAGAGAGAGGGCAGCTTTGTCTAGTCTCTGATTTTAGTGGGATTGATTCAAGTTTCTCTACATTTAGTTTGATGTTGGCTACCGGCTTTCTGTACATTGCTTTTACTATGTTTATGTATGAGCCTTGAATTCCTGTTCTTTCCAAGACTTTTAGCATGAAAGGATGCTGAATTTTGTCAAATGCTTTTTCAGCGTCTAATGAAATGATCATGCATTTTTTCTTTTGTTTATGTAATGGATTGCATTGATGGATTTACATATATTGAACCATCCCCTCATCCCTGGGATGAAGCCTACTTGATCATGGTGGATGATCATTTTGATGTGTTCTTGAATTCAGTTGGCAAGAATTTTAGTTAGTATTTTTGGATCGATATTCATAAGGGAAATTGTCATTAAGTTCTCTTTCTTTTTTGGATCTTTGTGTGGTTTTGGTATCAGGGTAATTGTGACTTTGTAGAAAGACTTGGGTAGAGTTACTTCTGTTTCTATTTTGGGAAATAATTTGAAGAGTATTGGTGTTAGGTCTTCTTGAAGGTCTGATAGAATTCTGGTCCTGTGGCTTTTTTTTTTTTTTTTTTTTGACTGAAGACTTTCTATTACCCCTTGTATTTCTATAGGGGATAAGGGATTTTCTAGTTGATCTATTTGATCCTGATTTAACTTTGGTATTTGGTATCTGTCTAGGAAATTGTCTATTTCTTCCACATTTTCCAGTTGTCTTGAGTATAGACTTTTGTAGTAGGATGTGATGATTTTTTGGATTTCCTCTGTTTCTGTTGTTATCGTTCCCTTTATATTTCTAATTTTGTTAATTTGGATACTGTCTCTGTGCCCTTTGGTTAGTCTGGCTAAGCGTTTATCTATCTTGTTGATTTTTTCAAAGAAGCAGCTCCTGGTTTTGTTGATTCTATGTATGGTACTCTTCGTTTCTACTTGATTGATTTCAGCCCTGACTTTGATGATTTACTGTCTTCTACTTCTCCTGAGTGAATTAGTTTCCTTTTCTTCCAGGGCTTTCAGTTGTGCCCTTAAGCTTCTAGTGTATGCTCTCTCCAGTTTCTTTTTGGAGGTACTCAGGGCTATGAGATTTCCTCTTAGCACTGCTTTCATTGTGTCCCATAGATTTTGGTAAGTTTTGCCTTCATTTTCATTAAATTCTAAAATGTTTTTGATATTTTTCTTTATTTCTTCCTTGACCAAGGTATCACTTGAGTAGAGTATTGTTCAGTTTCCATGTATACCTGGGCTTTCTGTTGTTTTTGTTGTTATTGCAGATCACTTTTACTCCATAGCAATCTGATAGGAGGCTTGATTTGCTCGATTTTTTTTATTTGTTCGATATCTTATCTTTGATGAGGACTGTCTTGTGACCAATTATATGGTCTATTTTGTAGAATGTGCAATGAGGTGCTGGGAAAAAGGTATATTATTTTGCTTTAGGATGAAATGTTATATCTACCTATCTGTATCTATATCTGTATCTATATCTATATCTATCTATCTATCTCTATCTCTATCTCTCTATCTATATATCTATGTCTCTATCTATCTATCTATCTATCTATCTATCTATCTATCTATCTATCATCATCATCTATCTATTTGTATGGCAAATATAATTGGTCCAAAGCTTCAATTAGTTTCACTGTGTCCCTGTTTAGTTTCTGTTTTCCTGATCAGTCCATTGAGGAGAGTGGGGTGTTGAAGTCATGCACAATTATTGTGTTAGGTGCAATGTGTGATTTGAGATTTAGTAAAGTTTCTTTTATGAATGAGGGTGCCCTTGCATTTGGAGCATAGATGTTCAGAATTGAGAGTTCTTCTAAGTGGATTTTTCTTTGACCAGCAAGAAGTGTCCTTCCACTTCTCTTTTGATGACTTTAGGTTGAAAGTCAATTTTATCTGATATTAGAATGGCTACACTGGCTTGTTTCGTGAAACCATTGCTTGTAAAATTATCTTCCAGCCTTTTACTCTAAAGTAATTTTTATCGTTGACATAGAGATGTGTTTCCTGTATTCAGCAAAATGTCGGGTCCTGTTTCCATATCCAGTCTGTTTTTCTATGTCTTTATATTGGCGAAATGAGTCCACTGATGTTGAGATATTAAGGAATAGTAATTATTACTTTCTGTCATTTTTGAAGTTATATTTTATATTTGGATGGTTATCTTCTTTTAGGTTTGATTAGAGAACGTTTCTATCTTGCTTCTTCCAGGGTATAGTTTCCCTCCTTGTACTGGAGTTTTGCCCCTATTATCCTTTGTAAGGCTGGGTTTGTGCAAAGATATCTTGCAAATTTGGTTTTGTCATGGAATACCTTGGTTTCTACATTATGCTGATTGAGAATTTTGCTTGGTATTGTAGTTTTGGCTGAAATTTGTGTTCCCTTAGAGTCTGAATGAGATCTGCCCCAAATCTTCTAACTTTCATGGTCTCAGCTGAGAAGTCTGGTGTAATACTGATAGGTCTTCTTTTATATGTTATTTGGCCTTTTTCTCTTACTGCCTTTAATATTCTTTCTCTGTTTAGTACATTTGGGGTTTTGATTTTATGTGACAGGAGGTATTTCTGTTCTGGTCCAGTCTGTTTGGAGTTCTGTAGGCTTCTTGTATATTCATGGGCATCTTTCTCTTTAGGTTAGTGAAGTTTTCTTCCATAATTTTGTAGAAGATATTTGCTGGTTCTTTTAAGTTGTAAATCTTTACTCTCACCTATACCTATAATCCTTAGGTTAGGTCATTGATTTCCTGGATTTCCTGGATGTTTTGGGTTACAACCTTTTTGCATTTTGCATTTTGCATTTTCTTTAACTGTTGAATCCATGGATTCTATGATATCTTCGGCATCTGAGATTCCTTCTTCTATCTCTTGTATTCTATTGTTGATATTTGCATCTAAGGCACCTGATTTCTTTTTTTTTTAAGGAAGCTGGTTGTTTATTCAGTTTTTTTAATACAATCATGTATATTTTCTTTGTAATCACCTTGTTTAGAACCTTCTTCTGCACATGGTTTCTTCCCTTGGGTTCCAGAGTATTTTACATGTTATAACATAGGTAGCAACTTTTAGTTATTGCCAATATTTCTTCCAGTTTCAAATGAGAGTCATGTAAAATAATATAAATAGCATCATAAAGTGTAGTTTAATAAAATTAATTTCCTCATTAAGTATTAATATTAAAATACAAATCTAGTTCCTTTGTTGTCTTCCTATAAATGTTTAGGAAGAGCACATACTAGAGTATTAAGTTTGTTTTTTTTTCTGTCAAATTGAGCAATACATTGACTGTAAACTAACCAAAGACCAGGATTATTTTCAACTCAAATTGCTCTGTTAAATGTGTACTAGATGAAGAAACAGCAAGAGAAATGTAAAAGGGAGAGATAGGAATAACTATACAGGTAAATAACTATACAGGTAAGATATAAGAAGAATCAGAAGATGTAAAATACAAACTAATATGCATATAGGATTAAGTAGATTAGATGTCAAGAGTTAGCTATGTGGATTGTTAAATATACAAAGAGAAGAAATGAAATACTAGAAATATTTTTTTTAGGTTTGTTTGTTTTGTTTTGTTTTGTATTTTTTATTTAATTGATATTTTCTATATTCTATGTTTACATTCCAAAGGCTTTCCCCTTTCCCAGTCCCCCCCACCATATGTCCCATAATTCCTATCCCCCCCAGGTATTCCCCAATCATTCCGCCCCCCCCACACACAATTTCTCTGTTCTAGGTCTACAAAACTGGATCCAATCTTTACAGGCCAAGGGTCCTCTATTTCTTCTTCTTGGGAGTCATTTGACTTGACAATTGTGCCTTGAGCATTTAGGGCTTCTGGGCTCATTAATATCCACTTATCAGTGATTGCATTTCATGTGTATTCTTTTGTGATTGGTTTAACTCACTTAGGATGATATTTTCCTGATCTAACCATTTACCTACAAATTGCATGAATTCATTATTTTTAATTGCTGAGTAGTAATCCATTGTATAAATATACCACATTTTCTGTATCCATTCCTCTTTTGAGGGATATCTGGGCTCCTTCCAATTTCTGGCTATTATAAATAAGGCTACTATAAACATAGTGGATCATGTGTCTTTATTGTATGCAGGGGAATCCTCTGGGTATATGCCCAGGAGTGGTATGCCAGGGTCCTCTGGAAGGGACATGCCCAATTTTCTGAGGAATCGCCACACTGATTTCCAGAGTGCTTTTTCCATTTTGCAATCCCACCAACAGTGGAGGAGTGTTCCTCTTTCTCGACATCCTCGCCAGCACTTGTTGTCTCTTGAGTTTTTAACATTAGCCATTCTGACTGGTGTGAGGTGGAATCTCAGGGTTGTTTTGATTTGCATTTCCCTGATGACTAATGATGTTGAACATCTCTTAAGGTGTTTTTTGGCCATCTGAATTTCTTCTGGTGAAAACTCTTTTTTTAGCTCTGTACTCCATTTTTTGATAGGGTTATTTGGTTCTTTGGGGTCTAACTTCTTGAGTTCTTTGTATATATTGGATATTAGCCCTCTGTCGGATGTGGAGTTGGTGAAGATCATTTCCCACTTTGTTGGTTGCCATTTTGTCCTTCTGACAGTGTCCTTTGCCTTACAGAAACTTTGTAATTTTATGAGGTCCCATTAGTCAATTCTTAATCTTAGAGCATAAGCTATTGGTGTTCTGTTCAGGAACTTTCCCTCTGTGCCCATGTCCTCCAGGGTCTTCCCAAGTTTCTATTCTAATAGTTTTAGTGTGTCTGGTTTTATGTGGAGGTCCTTGATCCACTTGGAGCTGATCTTAGTACACAGAGACAAGAGTGGGTCAATTCACATTCTTCTGCATGTTGACCTCCAGTTGAACCAGCACCATTTGTTGTAAAGGCTATCTTTTTTCCACTGGATGGTTGTGGCTCCTTTATCAAAGATCAAGTGACCATAAATCTGTGGGTTCTTTTTTGGGTCTTCAATCCTATTCCATTGATCTACCTGCCTGTCGCTGTGCCAATAACATGCAGTTTTTAACACAATTGCTGTGTAGTACTGCTTGAGGTCAGGGATATTGATTCCCCCAGAAGTCATTTTATTGTTGAGAATAGTTTTAGCTATCCTGGGTTTTTTGTTGCTCCAGATGAATTTGAGAATTGCATTTCTAGATCCATGAAGAACTGATTTCGGGTTTTTGATGGGGTTTGCATTGAATCTGTAGATTGCTTTAGGCAAGATGGCCATTTTTACTATATTGTTCCTGCCAATCCTGGAGCAAGAAATATTTTTCCATCTTCTGAGGTCTTCTTCGATTTCTTTCTTCAAGGACTTGAAGTTCCTGTCATACAGATCTTTCGCTTGTTTGGTTAGAGTTACGCCAAGGTACTTTATGTTGTTTGTGGCTATTGTGAAGAGTGTTATTTCCCTAACTTCTTTCTCAGCCTGCTTGTCCTTTGAGTACAAGAAGGCTACTGATTTGCTTGAGTAAATTTTATAACCAGCAACTTTCCTGAAGTTGTTTATCAGCTGTAGAATTCTCTGGTGGAGTTTTTTGGAATCGCTTAAGTAGACTATCATATCGTCTGCTAATAATGATAATTTGACTTCTTCCTTTCCAATTTGTATCCCTGTGACTTCCTTATGTTTTCTAATTGCTCTCGCTAGAACTTCAAGTACTATATTGAAAAGATATGATGAGAGAGGGCAGCCTTGTCTAGTCCCTGATTTTAGTGGGATTGCTTCAAGTTTCTCTCCATTTATTTTGATGTTGGCTACTGGCTTGCTGTAGATTGCTTTTACTATGTTTAGGTATGGGCCTTGAATTCATGCTCTTTCCAAGACTTTTAGCATGAAAGGATGCTGAATTTTGTCAAATGCTTTTTCAGCATCTAATGAGATGACCATGTGTTTTTTTTTTCTTTTAATTTGTTTATATAATGGATTACATTGATGGATTTCCATATATTGAACCATCCCTGCATCCCTGGAATGCAGCCTACTTGATCATGGTGAATGATCGTTTTGATATGCTCTTGGATTCAGTTGGCAAGAATTTTATTTAGTATTTTTGCATCAATATTTATAAGAGAAATTGGCCTATAGTTTTCTTTCTTTGTTGGATCTTTTTGTGGTTTAGCTATCAGCGAAACTGTGGTTTCGAAGAATGAGTTGGGCAGTGTCCCTTCTTTCTCTATTTTGTGGAATAGTTTGAAGAGTATTGGTGTTAGGTCTTCTTTAAAGGTCTGGTAGACTTCTGCACTAAAACCATCTGGTCCCATACTTTTTTTTTTTGTTTGTTTTGGTTGGGAGGCTTTCTATAGCCCCTTCTATTTCATTAGGGGTTATGGGACTGTTTAGCTGATCTACTTGATGCTAATTTAATTTGGTATTTAGTATCTGTCTAGGAAATTGTCCATTTCCTCCAGATTCTCCACTTGTTTTGAGTATAGGCCTTTGTAGTAGTATCTGATGATCTTTTGAATTTCCTCAGTTTCTGTTGTTATATCTCCCTTTTCATTTCTAATTTTGTTAATTTGGATACTGTCTCTGTGTCCTTTGGTTTGTCTAGCTAAGTGTTTATCTTGTTGGTTTTCTCGAAGAACCAGCTCTTGGTTTTGTTGATTCTTTGTATGGTTTTCTTTGTTTCTTCTTGATTGATTTCAGCTCTTAGTTTGATTATTTCCTCTCTTCTACTTCTCCTGGGTGAATTAGCTTCTTTTTGTTCCAGGGCCTTCAGGTGTGCTGTTATGTTGCTAGTGTATGCTCTCTCCAGTTTCTTTTTGGAGGCACTCAGGGCTATGAGTTTTCCTCTTAGAAGTGCTTTCATTGTGTCCCAAAGATTTGGGTAGGTCGTACCTTCATTTTTATTGAAGTCTAAAATGTCT
Organism: Apodemus agrarius; assembly: GCA_964023405.1. Lineage (NCBI taxonomy): Eukaryota > Metazoa > Chordata > Mammalia > Rodentia > Muridae > Apodemus > Apodemus agrarius. The sequence goes on along the minus strand of OZ030007.1, from coordinate 72,482,914 downwards.
TTGATTTCTTTCTTTATTTCTTCCTTGACCAAGGTGTCATTGAGTAGAGTATTGTTCAGTTTCCATGTGTATGTGGGCTTTCTGTTGTTCTTCTTGCTATTGAAGACCATTTTACACCATAGTGATCCGATAGGAGACATGGGATTAGTTCGGTCTTCTTGTATTTGTTGAGGTCTGTCTTGTGTCCAATTATATGATCAATTTTTGAGAAGGTTCCGTGCGGTGCTGAGAAAAAGGTATACTCTTTTGCTTTAGGATGGGATGTTCTATATATATCTGTTAAATCCAATTGGTCCAAAGCTTCAATTAGTTTCACTGTGCCCCTGTTCAGTTTCTGCTTTCCTGATCGGTCCATTGAGGAGAGTGGAGTGTTGAAGTCACCTACAATTATTGTGTTAGGTGCAATGTGTGCTTTAAGCTTTAGTAAAGTTTCTTTTATGAATGAGGGTGCCCTTACATTTGGCGCATAGATGTTCAGTATTCAGAATTCTTCTTGGTGGATTTTCCCTTTGACAAGCAAGAAGTGACCTTCTGAGTCTCTTTTGATGACTTTAGGTTGAAAGTCAATTTTATCTGATATTAGAATGGCTACTCTGGCTTCTTTCCTGAGACCATTTGCTTGTAAAACTGTCTTCCAGCCTTTTACTCTAAGGTGGTGTTTGTCTTTGACACTGAGATGTTTTTCCTGTATGCTGCAAAATGTAGGGTCCTGTTTCTGTATCCAGTCTGTTAGTCTGTGTCTTTTTACAGGGGAATTGATTCCATTGATATTAAGAGATATTAAGGAATAGTAATTATTACTGCCTGACATTTTGGGCATTATTATTATTATTATTATTATTATTATTTGTATTTGAGTGGTTCTCTTCTTTTGGGTTGGATGAGATGGTGTTTCTATCTTGTTTCTTCTGGGGTGTAGTTTCCCCCCTTGTGTTGGTGTTTTTCCCCTATTATCCATTGTAGGGCTGGGTTTGTACATAAGAATCATGCAAATTTGGTTTTGTCGTAAAATACCTTGGTTTCCCCATCTATGGCAATTGAGAGTTTTGCTGGGTATAGTAGTTTTGGCTGAAGTTTGTGCTCTCTTAGGGTCTGCATGAGGTCTGCCCAGGATCTTCTAGGTTTCATGGTCTCACGTGAGAAGTCTGGTGTATTTCTGATAGGTCTTCCTTTATATGTTACTTGTCCTTTTTCTCTTACTGCCTTTAATATTGTTTCTTTGTTTAGTACATTTGGGGTTTTGATTATTATGTGACGGGAAGTATTTCTGTTCTGGTCCAGTCTATTTGGGGTTCTATAGGCTTCTTGTATATTCATGGGCATCTCTCTCCTTAGGTTGGGGAAGTTTTCTTCCACAATTTTGTAGAAGATATTTGCTGGCCCTTTAAGTTGTAGATCTTCATTCTCATCTATCCCTATAATCCTTAGGTTTGGTCTTCTCATTGTTTTCTGGATTTCCTGAATGTTTTGGGTTACCAGCTTTTTGCATTTTGCATTGTCTTTAATTGTTGAATCCATGGTTCCTATGCTATCTTCAGTATCTGAGATTGTCTTCTATCTCTTGTATTCTATTGTTGATATTTGCATCTATGACTCCTGATTTCTTCCCAAGGTTTTCTATCTCCAACGTTGTCTCCCTTTGAGATTTCTTAGTTGTTTCTACTTCTGTTTTTAGATTCTGTATGGTTTTGCTCAGATCTTTCAATTGCTTGTTTGTGTTTCCTGTAATTCTTTAAGGGAATTTTGTGTTTCCTCTTTTATGACTTCTACTTATTGACCCATGTTCTCTTGAATTTCTTTAAGTGATTTTTGCTTCTCCCCCTTGTTGGGATTCATTTTTTGCTCTATATTCTCCTGGATTTCTTTAAGTGATTTTTGTGTTTGCCTTGTATGGGCTTCTAGCTTTTGATCTATTTTCTCCTCTATTACTTTAAGAAATTTATCTAAGTGATCCTCTATCAGCATCTGATTTCTTCACAAGGTTTTGTATATCCAAAGTTGTCTCCCTTTACAATTTCTTAGTTGTTTTTACTTCTGTTTTTAGATCCTGGATGGTTTTGCTCAGATCGTTCACTTGCTTGTTTGTGCTTTCATGCAATTCTTTAAGTGATTTTTGTGTTTACTCTTTCATGACTCTTGCCTGTTGACCCAAGTTCTCCTGTATTTCTTTAATGATTTTTGTATTTCCTCCTTATTTGTTTCTATCTTTTTATCCATGTTCTCCTGAATTTCTTTAAATGATTTTTGTATTTGTCTCATAAAGGCTCCTAGCTTTTTGATCCATTTTCTCCTGTATTTCTTTAAGAGATTTGATTATGTGCTTCTTGTGTTCCTCTAACAGCCTCATGACCAGTGATTTTAGATCTAAATCTTGTTTTACTGGTGTGTAGGTGTATCCAGGCTTTCTGCTTTTGGAGAATTGTGTTTGGGTGCTGCCACATTGCCTTGATTTCTGTTAGTAACATTGCTACATTTGCCTTTTGCCATCTGGTTATCTCTGAGGTTAGTTGGTCCTGTAATCACTGGATGGTGCTTGAACACCCTGTCTGCACATAAGACTATTTCCCCAACATTCGATGACTGGGTTTCCCCTGGCACAGATTGCTGATGTGCTGCCCTCCTCTTGGGTGCTTTTGACCCCTGGTGTATCTTGCTCCAAGCAATGTTATACTCTGTTGTCACTGTGGACCTGAAGCTGCTTGTCTTCTCTGTCAGGGAGCAAAGATGGTGGCCAGGAGCCCTTCCAAGTGCTGACCACCCTGCAGGGCACAAGATCCAGGCATGGCTGGCACACAGATGAACGTCCTTTCTGCCCAGATCCTGTGCACAGGTCACAGCCTGACAGTCTGAGTCCTCAGAGATCTTAAACTTGGGATATCTCGGGTACCTGGGGCTGCTTATCCTGAGAGAATAGAAGCAGAGATGGTGGCTGTTCTATGATTTCAGGACACCCCACAGGGCACAGAGCCCATGTCGGCCTAGCACAGAGGAAGTGCTGCTCTGCCAAGCTCCTGTGCCTGGTGGCCTGCATCCCCAGAGATCTTAAACTCTGGATATCTTGGGGACCTGGGTCTGCTTGTCTAATCCAAGCAGTAGCAAAGATGGCGGTGGGGAGTGCAGGATACCCCAGATGTAACAGAACCCATGCCTGGCTGGTACACAGGAACCACTGCTCTGCCTAGCTCCTGTACACAGGTCGCTCGAGAATGTTATATATATATATATATATATATATATATATATATATATATATTATACACACACATATATACATATATGTGTTTATATAATTATATATTATATAATTATAATTGTATATATTATATATATAATTTTTATTGTTTTATGCTAGATAAAAGGAAAGGCATTTGTGAGTCTTTAGAAGGTAGTTTTTCTGAATGATCAACTTCTCTAATAAGTAATCACTTCTCTTTATTCAGAATATATTTCCTGGTCATGTCAAACCTTTATCAAATTTGATCTTATCTATGGCATTTCTTAGCCTGTGGGAACAGATATAAAACATCTTCACTAATGTGGTGCATATCCTAGTTTCTATTCTGAGGTCCACAATGCTTTAAAATAACAGGATTGTTTAATTCATCTATATTTCTACTACTCAGCCTCTCTTCACATCTGTTGTTCTTATTTCATCATTATTTATGAATTAAAATTTACAATGTACTATGCAATTTATCTCTGTTGTTCTTTAGAATGTCTTTTTATTCTTTTTTTTTTTTTTGAGGCAGGGTTTCTCTGTGTAGTCCTGGCTGTCCTGGAACTCACTCTGTAGACCAGGCTGGCCTCGAACTCAGAAATCCACCTGCCTCTGCCTCCCAAGTGCTGGGATTACAGCCGTGTGCCACCACGCCCAGCTCCAATGTCTTTTTATTCTTAAGCATATCTTTTCATGAAGTATTATACCTGCATATAACTGTCCAAATTACATCATAAGCCTACAATATGATCTTTATTGTAATATGCAAAAATATTTCCTTTTACTAGAGACATATCCCAAAGTTTTGCCAGTCACAATTTATACAGATATCCCCATAATAGCCATAATTTATAATAAATGTGAATAACAAAATCATCCTTTTCAGGGTTGTCTTTGAAATCCTGAATTTATATCTAAGGTACTATGAAGAAACTTTAATTTTCCAAACTCTGTAGCATAAAAACAGTCATTTTATAAATATATTTTCTTTAGGTAAATATAGGAGACCTGCATTTCTGTAGGTCATTGAGTTTTGTAAAATGAAGTATAGGAAAGGCATTCCATTGACTTGTTGCAGAGTGACAGAAAACTCTTCAAACATTTGCAGTGAACATGAAGTTTCTGATGTAATTCTGGGGTTTCTGTTATATTTCCTATTACTTTTTAAAGGAAAATGTTTTTTAAACAGTGAAATTCATTCCTCTAAAAATGAGCCTTCCCAATTCAATTTTCACATACAAATATTTCATTTTCCAAGTTTCTTTTTTCTATCTGTTTTATTTTTTTTTATTTATTGAACAGTGGAGTGGACATTACATTTCAGTAGCACTTGCCTGGGAGAAGCAGAGTGTCTTGAATTCCTTCTCCTGGTTCTCTCCATTGCTCTATTCATACTCTTTGAGGTAAGGCCCAGGGAAATGACAATGCTAATGTTGGAGTGCACTGCTCTTCATCTTCTCATCATACTTAAGTTCCAGTCTTCCTATAAGGTCCAAAAACTCCTCAAAGATGAGTTTTTCTCCAATTCCTCCAATAATGCAGTCACAGTATCTTCCTTTATAAACTGGAAGAGAGATGATCAATAGCATTGTTTCTCCAGGGAAGAGGACCATGGAGCTCACTAAGAGAACAGATGGTAAATACATAGAAAAAGTGGCCCAGTCATGCTATTTAAGTCTAAAAGTCAAGTCCTAAATGAAGTACCGAAGATCTTAGTTTGGTAAACCATACTAAGCACATGCAAATGGTTTCTTAATTTGGTCCCTGACACTATTCAGACTTATTGAAAGCAATCTGTTCTGCATAAGAAAGACAGGCAATTTTCAAGTCTAAGCATAGCCCTTATTATAGAAGATTAGCATGCATTCATGTCATTTTCCTTAAGAAGACAGGAGAAAGTTGTCCTTACAAAAGATGAAAAGTTTTTCCAGTTGCAGAAGCTGAAAACAGAGGAGAGGAATAGAGAGGGAATATAAACCCAACCCTCACTTGGAGGAGTCTGTGCACCCTCAACACTTAAAAGTCATTTTTCCATTATTATTCCCATGAAGACATCCAGTGTATGGATCTCATTGATGTTTCTCACTGGGAAACATTTCGGAAAGCAACCCTGTATGAACTCTCTAAACAAATGGTAAATATTTCTAGGTATAAATGATGTGGTAAGATGTTTGCAGGAGATGCATGTGAGGGGGTTTCAAGCATAGGATGAGTCTTGATGTTTCTGAGAGCTTGCCTAACCCTCCCTCAGAATGCAAGTAGCCAAGACCCAGATGTCATGCTATGGATTAAAATTCATAGATGAATCAAGTAGAGTACAACTCTCTCAGAAATTTCCTGCAGACCCTCTTTGTCTACACTTGCCCAACACTCTGATATTCTGAGTTCCTCATTCATGGCAAACTTTCCAAAGGGGTTGGAAATATGGTAGCTATTTTAAGAACAGTTGCTGTTTTGAATGGGTTTTTTACTCATGTTGGATCACAAATATTTGCTTTCCAGTTAGTCTAATAACCTAGGGCTGCCGCCCTACTTGATACACACACACACACACACACACACACACACACAAACACATACACACACATACATGCATGCATGCACACACATATACCCACATATTCCATGCAAAATAATACTATACATAAATTAGAATAGAATAAAATAAAATATAGAAAGTTAAGAAGGGGGGTTGTCCACATCACTTATACTGTCCAAAAGGAAAATTTCCATCTAGAGTGTGTCCACAGAAGACTAGCATTTTGTTCCCAATTGTCAGAACTTACTGATTAATTTAAGACTGGCACCTCTGTGGCAATATTCTCCACATTTACCTCTATTTCTTCACATTTGAGAAGAAGCTACTAACTGTTTGAATGTGCTTTTCACATGTTCTTCATTACTTCATTTTGTACCCCACATTTCTAACCTGAGAGCAGTCCTGTAAGTCTGCTACAAGTTGTCATATAGGCTTAGTGTTCATTCACTGTCCAGTTAATGTGTCCCTTAAAAGGGATGTGACCTCAGCTTAAATGCTTCCAGTTTATATTGGAAGGTCCATCTCTTTTACCATATTTATTCACTTTTGCATTATTTGAAGAAAACTATGAAATCTATTTTCCAGGCATTTAGGGCTTTAGATTTAAGTTCATTTTTAATTTTGTGCTTTTCTGTGTCTGGCAGATGACTGTGAAATTCTGTCAAGAACAAAGTGCAGTCCAGTTGCACATTCCTAAGGATCACTATCTGATTTTGAGCACAGACGTGTATGAGCACTGATTGGAACTAAATGGATACAGGTTGAACTTTCTCTCTGGTTATAGCAGATTATAAACTCCAAATTCAGGAAGAAGTCCTGCCATGATGATATTTGGTAATTCCTTTTCCAATGCAATTTTGTAATGTTTCTTGGTCATGGCCAGTATATCAATATTAAAATCAATTTAGTTCTTCAGTATGTTGATGATGAACACTCTGTTTTGTTCCATCTGAGACAGATGTTGGCTCATCTTACCCTGTGTAAAGAATAGAAATGTAAATGTTATAATGAGGAGAAAGAATAACCTGTTTTCCTGGACCTGTCTTCTGAAAATGAACAGACTAGAAGCTGAGGAGAACATCAAATAAAATGAAATTCAGTGTTAAATAAGTTGGAATACAAGCTTGGAATTCACAAATAAAGCATGAGATATTAACCATTGAGAAAAATGTCAAAATGGAAAAAAAGTTTGTAGCATAAGGCTTAGAAATGATATTTAAAGCAACAAACCAGAGTTTAAAGAAATGCTGAATAAATTTAAAAAATGAATAAAACAATATCAACCAGTCAACAGCATCTAGCTACAGGAATCTGGAGCTCACTTACAAGGTGAGAAACCACACAGAGTGTTTGGTACAGTATTTCCAGGTCAGCATTTATAGGCATGTCCTTGGTAGACACATGGGAGACACTCCGGGGAAGTCTGACTCGCAAGTGAATAATGCAGTGACCCTGCAAAGGACAGAGTTGGAGTAAGACAAATCTATCTATATGTCTGTCTATCTATCTGGCATAAAACAGACAAGGAGTTTAATGAGACAGAATATAAGATCTAGTCAGAAAACCATGAAACTATAACATTAACTTAATTTTTGAGATTTTATTTATTTTTTAGTGTATGAGTAAGTATATTTTGCCAAGATACATAGATGTAGTTTATAAGAATTCAGTGCTCATAAAGACCAAAAATAAAGGCATTGGCTCCATTGAAACTTTATTTACTGATGGTTTTTAGTTGGCGCATGGGTATAAAGAATTGAATACATCTCTTCAGGAAAAAGAGATATTGCTTTATTAATTATTTAATAATTATTTTTTGCCATTTCTCAGCCTAATATATCTGAGTTGTTCTCCAGTTCTTTTTTTCATTAATTAATATTTACTTGCTTTTCATCCAGAATACAAACCCCTAGCCTTCTCTCCTCCAAGTCTTACCTTCATAGCCCCATACCTAATCCCACTCTCCTTTTCTCAGAAAATGAGAGGACCTCAAAGAGTACCAGTACACCCTGGCACATCAAGTCACAGCAGGACTAGGTACATCTATTCTCTTTGAGGCCTGGCAAGGCAGCCTAGCTAGTGGAAAGGGATCCCAAGGCAGGTAACAGACTCATAGACAGCCCCCTATCTACTTGTTAGAAGACACACATAAAGAACAAGCTGCACAGTTGCCACATATGTGTAGGGGGCTGAGATTTAGCCCATTATTTTTCTAGAGTTGGTGGTTATGTCTTTTATGATCCTCCATAGGCTCAGGGTAGTTGACTTTATAGATCTTCTTTTGTCTATACCTTGTTCTGGCAAGCTGCTAAATATGTTAATAGGGGAAAGCAGGCATGCTTGACGGATGCAGGAAACTTGATATCTGCATATAGATCAATTAAAATTGATGTTTATCTCGCCTCCTGCTTAATTATTACTGTAATAGAACAAATACATTAACTTACGACCCCAAATTCCAAAACATGCTAGTAAAAGACATAGGAAAAATTCTTTGATATATAAGGATGGACAAGAGAAATATGAATAAAACTTTGATAGTTCAATAAATAAAGCCAACAATAGGCAAATGCTTCTACGGGAAATAAAAACATTCCTGTATAAAATGTATGGCAATAACTGGAAGAAGAAAAAAACATACACAGTAGGAGAAAATTTTACTGAATAAGTTAGCCATATCTGTATGGTAAATTTCATTTAAAAAAGCCAATAACAAATGAGACAACCCAAAGAGAAAATAGGCTATTAAATGGATTCAAATGTTCTCAAAAAAGGTACATAAAAATGTCCTTGGTCACTTTAATTTTTTTGATATCCTTAGTCATTAGAGATGCAAACTAAACTTATTTTGTCATTACTTCCACAGTGTAGTCATAATAGCTATCATTGAGAAGAAAATAGACAATAAATACCGAAAGGGTGAGGAGAGAATATTCTTTCTTCACTATTGCAAATCATATGAACTGGAATTGTGACTTTGAAGATTCAGGTAGAAACAATCATATGACTCAGACAATCATTAAAGGTGATATTAGAAGATAGAAATATTTGTGCTTGCAGATCAGTTAGATTAACATAGGAAAATTTTCCCTCCTACCGAAAGCAATATACACATTCAAATCAAGCTCTGTAATCAAAATAACAACACAATTATTTAAAAACCTTGAAAAGACCATTTTCAGATTCACGTTTAAACACAAAAACTCCATTGACCATAGTTAAAAGAAACCTGAACCATAAAAGAACTCCTGAAAGTCCTCTCATTTCTGAATTCAAGATGCAGTACATACCTATATTAATAAAATATGTATTTTACTCGCATGAAATCAGACAGTTTGATCAATACAATCAAATCAATGTTGTATACATAAATCCATACATCTATGGACACCTGATTTTTTTTAAAATAAGAAGTTAGAAACCCACACTGGAAAGAAAAAATATCATATTAAACAAATAATGTCACTCATGTTGAATGTCTGCTTGTTGCAGAGTGCAAATAAACCCATATTTATCATGATGCACATATTGAGGTGCATGTTTGTCAAAGAGTTCAACACAAAACCTGATACACAGAACCAGATAGAACAGAAGGTGGAGGTTAGCCTTAAATTCACTGGCACAGGCAACAACAAACTGAAGGGATCTCTAATACCAAAGGCACTAAGATCAACAATGAACTACTGTGATATTATGAAATCAAAAGGCTTCTATAAGGCAAAGGATAATCTCATTTGGACAAGGAGGCATCCTATATACAGAATGGAAAATAATTACACCAACTCCACACTTGATAGACTAATAATAACCAAATTACTGAAATTACTGAAGGAAGAATATATATATATATATATATATATATATATATATATATATATATATAAAGAAAAATAGCCCAAAGAAAGAATGGGATATGTATATGTATATATATATATATATATATATATATATATATATATATATAACAAGATAATTTTCAATAGTAGGAACACAAATGGCTGAGAAATAAAGCAACTTTTAACATCTTTATCCAAGAGGAAAATGGAAATATAAACTACTTTTAGATTTCCCTATTGTAAAAGGACACACCTGGTATGCACTCACTGATAAGTGGATATTAGTCCAGAACCTTGGAATAACCAAGACACATTTTGCATATCAAATGATGTCCAAGAAGAATGAAAAAGAACATATGGATTCTCTGGTCCTTCTTAGAAATGGAAACAAAACTCCCACAGAAGGATATACAGAGACAAATTGTGGAGCTTAGTCTGAGGGAAAGACCATTCAGAGACTACCCCACTTAGGGATCCATCCCAAATAGTTACAAAAACCAGACACTATTATCAATGCACTGAAGTGCTTGCTGACTGGAGCTAGATATTGCTGTCACCTGGGATCCTCTGTTAGTGCATGACAAATACAGAGGGAGAACTGACAACAGGGTCCCCAGTGGAGAAACAAGAGAAAGGACCCAAGATGCTGAATGGGTTTGTAGATCCATAGGATGAACAACAATATGAGCCACCCAGTACTTCCAAAGCACTCACGGACAAAACCATAAATCAAAGAGTGCACAGGGAGTTACCCATAGCTCTAGATACATAGGCAACAGAGCATGGCCTTGTTACACAGCAAAGGGAGGAGAGGCTTGATGCTGTAGTATAGAGGAATACCAGAAGAGGGAAGAGGGAGAGGGTTGATTGGGGAACACATTGGAGGGGAGATGGCTATGGGACTTTTTTGGGGGGGGATGGAACTAGTTAAGGGGATGACATTTGAAATTAAAATGAAAAATTTATCAATAAAAAATAAAAAGGAAGAATAATAAAAAGATCTCATCAAAGACTGAATATCCATAAATATGAATACATACAAAACCTGATTGAATTTTTTTCATACAACCTATAAATTTGATCTATGAAACTTCTCTGAAGATAAGTTATTAAAATGTAGACCTGACAATGAGAAAACTTACCAAAAATAAAACAAACAAAAACACTCAATGATGTCATTGATATACACATTGTTTACTGTTCCAGAAATTTGAGAGATTCAAAGCTATCATTTTGTTGCTGATCTACAATTTGATTCTATTTTGGTTTAAAATATAATTTTTATCATTGTGAATTTGATAAGGTATTGATTGTGATTTCATAATATGCTCTTCCTTTTAAATGATTTCTACAAACTCAAGAAAGATTTGTCTATAATTTCTTAATTGTTTTTGATGTCAATCATTCATATTACTGTCACTTATACTCAGTATTATTTCACCTGAATCACATTGTACCATCGATGATTTTTCTTCCTCATTGGTCTATTCGTTTCTTACAGAGAAGCATTTTAGGTTCATCAATTAAAACAATGCCTTCATCTATTGTCCCTTGCAGGTTTGTTCCATATATTTGATACTTTTCTTTTGAATATATGGATATCTAACTTTGTTGTATCTCTTGGAGAACTAACCACATTACACTTATGTCCCCCTTTATACCTGATAACTCTCTTCATTGTTAAGTGCTCCTATCTCAAATTAGCATAAAACATTACTTTTTTATATGTTTTATACTTAAATTGAGTGTCTTGTACATGTGATTTCAAGCTCTAGCTCTATGAATGGCTATGGAGAATAGAGAAAAAAACATCTTGCAGTTGGTTTTATGGAGGAAGTGGAACATTTCTCCATTACTGGTGGTAGAGTGCAAACTTGTACAGATAATATAAGATAATTTTTCTATATCAATGTGCAGCTATTGTATTTACTGGGATATAGCCAAAGAATGTTTCATCTTACAAAGATACTTGCGAAACCATATTTATTCTGGCTTTACTTATTACTGACAGAAAATGAAAACAACTTAGATGTCTTACAGAAAAAAAAGAATAGATAAAAATGTGGTATTTTTATTTAATGGTGTATTAATCAGCTGTTAAACGTTATAACATGAAATTTGCTGAAATAATGAATAGAACTTCACAAACCAGCCAAGAATCCAACCAGCCAGCCAAACGCACAACCAACCAGCCAACCACCCAACCAACTAACAAACAAATTCACACTGAGTCATGTATCCTACGGCTAGAATGACCAATTTGATATGTATTCACCCACAAAGAGTTATAGACTCTTTAAGTGTATTTAGGTGTAATAAAAAGATCCTTGGAAGCCTTGGATTCAGAGGCTGCATAAATGAGATCTCTCTTAAGTGAAAATGTCCTAACTGCGTTCCTCAACCAAAAAAAAAAAATGAAAGAAATACAAGAAAGAAAAAATAACCTGGAAAGGAAAGTGGACCAGGATGGAGGATTCTGTCAGGTGGAAGGGAGGAGAGAGGGGAACCTGATCTGGTATTGAGTGAGGGAAAAGAACTAAAGCCCTGAGGACCAGCAGAAACAATAGAATCAGATAATTTCAGGAGATAGGAGGTTGGGGGGGTCGAGAATGCACTAAACACCAGAATGCACCTGGGAGGTGAAAGACACTCAGGACTCAAAGGGAGGGACCTAGATGAAGTGCTTGACAGTAGGGAGAGGGAACTTATAGAGCCCACCTCTAGCATGAAGACAGGGAACCAAATGATCAAGGTAGGCCATCCCAGACTCACAAATCTGACACATAATTGTTCATAGGGAATATAGATGTTAGTTGGGATGGGGAGTAGGGACATTGTTGTGGAATCAGGGGGTGTGGAGGAGTTATGGGATGTGGGACAGTCAGACGTTAGACAGGAGAGGGGGGAATATAAATGGAGTGTAAAAAATAAATTTAAAAAATAAAACATAGACAAAACGAACAAAACAAAATATTTTTATACAAGAAAGACATCTGAACCAGTTTGGTGTAGAGACTATTTGGAATCAGATTTCTATTTTGAGCAGATTGGGAATAAAATCTAAGTTCCCAAGAACTCCCTGAGAAATGACCCACCCTACTTGGCGAAAGAGACATGTGGGTATGTGGATGGGCAACTGAGTTCCTAATTGGGAAGTTGAGGCATGAATATTAGACAAGGCAAGTCCCCCTGCCACAGACAAATGCCCCAAATAATGGGAGCAGGATAAGTAGATAACAAAGACATGTGCCTAAGGAATTCCCCCTTCTCTAAGTCCAGATTGGTGGAATAACTTGGTACAGATGTGTCTTTGTCTGGGTTTCTATTCCTGAAAAAACATGAACAAGAAGCAAGTTGGAGAGTAAAGAGTTTATTCAGCTTACATTTCCATACTTCTGTTTATCACTAAAGGAAGTCAGGAGTGGAAGTCAAGCAGGCTGGGAAGCAGGAGCTGATATAGAGCCCATGGAGGGATGTTACTTATTGCCTTGCTTTCCCTGGCTTGCCCAGCTTGCTTTCTTATAGAACCCAAGACTACCAGTCCAGAGATGGTACCACCCAAAAGGGGCCCACCCTTCTTAGTCACTAATTGAGAAAATGCCCCACAATTTGATCTCATAGTGGCACTTATCCAACTGAAGCACCTTTCTTTGTGATAACTCCAGACAGTCAAGTTGACAAACAAAACAACCAGTATAAGACATTGGTGGATTTTAGGCATTAAATCCAGACAGAATCTTGACACTAGGTCACAGTTCAGCTTTGGAACCTGAATCATGGCCTGACTGATAATACCTGAGGCATATGCAGTTCAGGACAACCCAAACCTCCCAGCACGGCATGCTGGCCAAGATGCATGATGACCTAATTGACACCTGATTCTATTAGTGTGTGTGTGTGTGTGTGTGTGTGTGTGTGTGTGTGTGTGCATGTTTTGGGAAGGAGGTATGGGTATGTTCCTTGCCTGCATGTTTGCTTATCTGCCATTGTGTCTGTGATCCCTGTGTGTCTGATACATATAGAATTCAGATATAGGTCTCATGTCTGGTGAAATTAGAGTTATGGATATCTGTCAAGCTAGAAATAGGAGAATAACGGTGCTACATCCTATGGACTCAAAGGAACTGGACAATACAATGGTTTCAAGGGAAAATTAATGCATCTCATTCAGACAAAGAAACTAAACAGTCAAGAGAGGTTGATGATGAGCTGGACATCAGTAGAAGAGGATGGAGTGAAAGGGAATGAGTTGAGTAAGACCTGTGAGTGAGAATGTAAATCACAAGTAGAGGTAGTGAATAAATTACTATCAGAGCAGAATATAGATACTAAAATTGCCATCTACAGTCTAGGCAGAACACTCAGAGTAGAGAGGGATCATGAGTCCACCCATAAAAACCTTCAACTGAAAATTTCTTTTTCCAATGAGATGTGTACTGATAAAGAGCAAACAGAGACTGAAGAAAAACCCAAGCAATTACTGTCCAAACTAGAGACCAATCCAATGTGACAGAGCCAACCCCTGAGAATAATGGTGACACTCTGTGATACTTATATACAGGAAACTATCATAACAGTCTCTTGGGCTGATTCACACAGTTTTTCTACCATCTGAATATGCAGGCATCATTGTATACAATGCCAGACAAGAGGACATGAACCTTAGCAGAGTGAGTGGTATAGGCAGGACCCTGGATGACAAGAGAGTAGGAGAAACACCTTTCTACAGAAAAAGCATGGCATAAAAAATCTTTCTTTATTGGGGATGAATAGGCCTGTACAAAGATTGGGGAAGAGGTGTGGGTTTGAGATCTTTTTGACTAGTACTGAGGTGCTGGGTATGCATATTTGCAGAAAAGACATTCCAAGTGGTATCTGGACAAACCCCAATAAAAGAGAGGAAGGATAACTTCATATATAGCCATCAGGCTATGTCATTACCTCAAGTGAAGAAGTATTTTTGTGGGGGGTTGAGTTTGTAAGGCTAAGTGTACTAGGAAAATAATGTCAAGAACAGGAATGAACTCAATCCTAGTCCTGATAAGGAAAGTTTGAAATTTTAAATTTTGACATGTTCTGACACCACTCTTATTCCATACAAGCTTCCCTGGTTATATTGCTTTCTGGGCCAACACTCCCCTGTGAGTTTGTCAGCACAATAGCTCACAAAGTTTTTTATGGATCTTATCAAAATAGATGTACTAGGGCTGGAGAGATGGCTCAGAGGTTAAGAGCACTGACACTACTTCCAGAAGTCCTGAGTTCAATTCCCAAAAACTTCATGGTGGCTCACAACCGTGCTGTCTTCTGGTGCATTTGAAGATAGCTACAGTGTACTCATATATACATAAAATAAATAAATATCCTTAAAAAATAGATGTACCATTTCCACTATGCAGAGTAAAAGGGAAGAATTACAACTTTTACCTTGCAGTTGAGCATGTCATAATCTAAGCACTAAAGAATCATGCAATTATTCAAATGCTGGGACATATGGTACCAGAAATAGGTTTCATGCTGTTAATTTCACTTCTTGCTCTTCACAATACTAGAATTCCAGCATTTGCCTTCTGACATGAATTCCTAACTGTTACACTGTTAATGTTATAAACTCTGAAGTAGTAGAGAGATTAGTTCATAAATGGTGATGTATAGAATAAATCATACCCGTGACTGTGTAGAGTTGCAGATAGGTACTCAGGAATCTCGTGAGTAGGAGATCACTTGGGACACACCCTGGCAGGGCTCCACCTATACCCTGGAGCTCAGCAGCATCACAGTCACCTGGGCACATACCCTTCCAGGGGATATGTATGTTGTAGGGAGGCATTAAAGGGGGAGCCCCATGTTAAGAAGTGAGGCACTGCCATTTTTGTTCCTGTGACTGTGTAGACAGTAGCAGACAGGTATACAGATCTCCCTAGTAGAAGAGTGCTTGGGACACATCCCACCAGGGTCCTACCTGCAATCAGGAGCTGGGTATCACCATCACAGCAGTCTGTGCACCTAGTCAGGTTGGGGATATCTTCTCTGCATTGAGTTCTGCGATTAGAGATGAGGTCAACATGTTCTCTCCCACCACTGAGCAGGTTGTTGCAGCCAGGAAATAGAGTATGCCTGAGTGTAAGTTCACTTTGGGCTCTGTCTCCCAGGGTCCTACCTGCAAACAGGTGCTGCACAGCCCCACAGCAATCTGTGCCAAAAGAAATTTGGTCAACCAGGGGTGCTGAGATAGGCTTGCAGTCACACATGAGGGACAAGAAACAGCCAGTGACAGCAAGAGCAACAAACACCAGAGATAACCAGATGACAAAATGGAAATGTAGGGATGTTACTAACAGAAATCAAGGAAATATGCCAACATCTGCACCCAATTCTACCACAACAGCAAGTCCTGGTTACCACAACACACCAGAAAAGCAATATTTTTATTTAAAATCTCAGCTGATGATGCTGATGGTAAGCTTCAAGAAGGCCATAAATAACTCCCTTAAAGAAATACAGGAGAAGCCAGGTGGTGGTGGTGCATGCCTGTAATCCCAGCACTTGGGAGGCAGAGGCAGGTGGATTTCTGAGTTGAGACCAGCCTGGTCTACAGAGTGAGTTCCAGGACAGTCAGGGCTACACAGAGAAACCGTCTCAATAAACCAAAAAAAGTAAAAAGAAAAAAGAAATACAGGAGGAAACAAGTAAACAGAGAAAAGCCCTTAGGGAACTAAGGGGAAAAACAACAAAACAGGAAGGAATTGAACAAAGCCATCCAGGACCTAAAGATGGTGGGAGAAACAATAAAGAAAGCATAAATAGAAACAACTTTGGACATAGAAAACCTACGAAAGAAGTCAGGAGTCATGAATTCAAGCATCAACAACAGAATGAAAGAGATAGAAGATAGAATCTCAGATACAGAAGATACGATAGGAAGCAATGATACAAAAGTCAAAGAAAATGAAAAATGCAAAAAGCTCCTTACATCAAAGAATTCCAGAACAAAATGACAAGACACAACCTAAGTGTTATAGGTATAGAAGAGAGTGAAGATTTCCAACTTAAAGGACCAATAAATATCTTGAACAAAATTATAGAAAACTTCCCTAACGTAAAGAAAGAGATGTCCACGAACATACAAGAATCCTAAATCCAAATAGAATTGACAAGAACATTAATTTCTCCTGACAAATAATAATTAAAACACTTAATATACTAAACAAAGAAAGAATAATAAACACAGTAAGGGAAAAAGGTCGAGTAATATGTAAATATAGACCTATCAGAATTACACCGGACTTCTCATTAGAGACTATGAAATAAGAAGAGCCTGGGTAGATATCATACAGATGCTAACGGAACACAAATGCCCACCCAGACTTCTATAACAAGAAAATATGTCAATTACCATAGATGGAGAAACCAAGGTATTTAATGAGAAAAACAAATTTACACAGTATCTTTCCTCAAATCCAGTCCTTCAAAGGATAATGAATGGAAAACACCAACAAATGGAGGCAAACTACACATTAGAAAAAGCAAAAAAAAATTAATCTTCTTTCAACAAACCCAAAAGAAGATAACCACACAAACATACACCTAACCTCAAAAATAGCAAGAAGCAACAAACACTCTTCCTTAATATCTCTTAACATCAATGTACACAATTCCTCAAAAAAAAAATATGCATAGTCTAACAGACTGGATACATCTAACAGGACCCAACATTTTGCTGCATACAGGAAACCAATCTTTTTTTTTTTTTTTTTTTTTTTTTTTTTTTTTTTTGGCTTTTGGTTTTTCGAGACAGGGTTTTTCTATGTAGCCCTGGCTGTCCTGGAACTCACTCTGTAGACCAGGCTGGCCTCCATCTCAGAAATCTGCCTGCCTCTGCCTCCCGAGTGCTGGGATTACAGGCATGCACCAGCAAGCCCGGCTTACAGGAAACCAATCTTAGTGTAAATGAAAGACACTACCTCAGATTAAAAGCCTGTAAAACAGTTTTCCAAGAAAATGGTCTCAGGAAACAAACTGGAGTATCCATTCTAATATCCAGTAATATAAACTTTTAACCTAAAGTCATAAAAAATACACAGAAGGTCACTTTGTACACAACAAAGGAAAAATCTACCGGGAAGAACTTTCCATTTTGAACATTTATGCTCCAAATACAACAGCACCCTCATTCATAAAAGAAACTCTATTAAATATTAAAGCACACATCACATCTCACACAATAATTGTGGGTGACTTCATCACTCCAATCTCCTCAATGGACAGATCAGGGAAAAAGAAACTAAACTGAGACACAGTGAAGCTCACAGAAGTTTTGGACTACATGGAGTTAATAGATAACTATAGAACATTTCATCCTAAATCAAAAGAATATAAATTCTTAGCAGCTCATCATGGTACCTTCTCCAAATTTGACCATGTAATTGGTCATAAAATTGACCTCAACAAATATAAGAAGATGGAACTAATTCCATGTCTCCTATCAGATTACTATGGAGTAAGGGTGGTTTCAATAGCAACAAAAACAACAGAAAGTCCACAGACATATGGAAGCTGAATAATGCTCTACTCAATGACACATTGTTCAAGGAAGAAATAAGGAATTGGACCTATAAACCTTTTTAGAATTTAATGAAAATGAAGGCACAACATACCAAGATGTATGGGACACAATGAAATCAATGCTAAGAGAAAAACTCATAGCTTTGAGTGACTTCAAAAAGAAACTGGAGAAAGCATACACTCATAGCTTAACAGCAAACCTGAAAGTTTTAAGACCAGTGCACCCAAGATTATTAGAAGGCAGTAAATCATCAAACTCAGGGCTGAGATGAACCAAGTAGAAACAAAAAAGAACTATATAAAGGATCAAGAAAACCAGGATCCCTCTGGTTAGTCTGGTTAAAGGTTTATCTATCTTGTTGATTTTTTTCAAAGACCAAGCTTCTGGTTTTGGTGATTGTTTTTACCATTCTTTTTGTTTCAGCTTGGTTGATTTCATCCCTGGGTTTGATGATTTCTTGCCTTTTACTCCTCTTGTGTGTATATGATTCTTTTCTTCTAAAGCTTTCAGGTGTGCTGTTAAGCTGCTAAATGTATGGTTTCTCGAGCTTCTTTTTGGAGTCACTCAGAGTTATGACTTTCCCTCTTAGCACTGCTTTCATTGTACCCCATAAATCTGGGTATGTTGTTCCTTCATTTTCATTAAATTCTAAAAAAGCTTTGATTACTTTCCTTATTTCTTCCTTGACCAAGGTAACACTAAGTAGAGCATTGTTCTGCTTCCATATGCATGTGGGCTTTCTATTTTTATTTTATCTTATTTCGTTTATTTATTTATTTATTTGTTTATTTGCTTATTTTACTTATTTCTGCTATTGAAGACTACTCTTTTTTTTGCTTTTCTTTTTTATTTTCTATATTCTATGTTTACATTCCAAAGACTTTACCCTTTCCCAGTTCCCACCCTCCCTATGTCCCATAGTTCCTCTCCCCCCCACTATTCCCCAATCATTCCCCCCCCCCACAGTTTCTCTACAAAACTGGATCCAATCTTTCCAGGCTCAGGGTCCTCTCCTTTCTTCTTGGGAATCATTTGACTTGCTAATTGGGCCTTGAGTATTTAGGGCTTCTGGGCTCATTAATATCCACTTATCAGTGATTGCATTTCATGTGTATTCTTTTGTGATTGGGTTAGCTCACTTAGGATGATATTTTCCAGGTCTAACCATTTACCTACAAATTGCATGAATTCATTATTTTTAATTGCTGAGTAGTATTCCATTGTATAAATATACCACATTTTCTGTATTCATTCCTCCTTTGAGGGATATTTGGGCTCCTTCCAATGTCTGGCTATTATAAACAAGGCTGCTATAAACATAGTGGAGCATGTGTCTTTATTATATGCAGGGGAATCCTCTGGGTATATGCATAGGAGTGGTATGCCAGGGTCCTCTGGAACATGCCCAATTTTCTGAGGAACCTCCACACTGATTTCCAGAGCAGTTTTACCATTTTGCAATCCCACCAACAGTGGAGGAGTGTTCCTCTTTCTCCACATCCTCGCCAGCATTTTTTGTCTCTTGAGTTTTTAATCTTAGCCATTCTGACTGGTGTGAGGTTGAATCTCAGGGTTGTTTTGATTTGCATTTCTCTGATGACTAATGATGTTGAACATCTCTTAAGGTGTTTCTCAGCCATCCGAATTTCTTCTGGTGAAAATTCTTTGTTTAGCTCTGTACCCCATTTTTTGATAGTGTTATTTGGTTCTTTGGGGTCTAACTTCTTGAGTTTTTTGTATATATTGGATATTAGCCTTCTGTTGGATGTAGGTTCGGTGAAGATTTTTTCCCACTTTGTTGGTTGTCGTTTTGTCCTTCTGACAGTGTCCTTTGCCTTACAGAAACTTTGTAATTTTATGAGGTCCCATTTGTCAATTCTTGATCTTAGTGCATAAGCTATTGGTGTTCTGTTCAGGAACATTCCCCCTGTGCCTATGTCCTCCAGGGTCTTCCCAAGTTTCTTTCCTAATAGTTTCAGTGTGTCTGGTTTTATGTGGAGGTCCTTGATGCACTAGGAGTTGATCTTAGTGCAAGGAGATAAGTGTGGGTCAATTCACATTCTCCTGCATGTTGACCTCCAGTTGAACCAGCACCATTTGTTGAAAAGGCTATCTTTTTTCCACTGGATGGTTGTGGCTCCTTTATCAAAGATCAAGTGACCATAAGTCTGTGGGTTCATTTCTGGGTCTTCAATCCTATTCCATTGATCCACTTGCCTGTTGCTGTACCAATACCATGCAGTTTTTAACACAATTGCTCTGTAGTACTGTTTAAGGTCAGGGATATTGATTCCCCCAGAAGTCCTTTTATTGTTGAGAATAGTTTTAGCTATCATGGGTTTTTTGTTGCTCCAGATGAATTTGAGAATTGTTCTTTCTAGATCTATAATGAATTGAGTTGGGATTTTGATGGCGATCGCATTGAATCTGTATATTGCTTTTGGTAAGATGGCCATTTTTACTATATTGATCCTGCCAATCCAGGAGCAAGAAATATTTTTCCATCTTCTGAAGTCTTCTTCGATTTCTTTCTTCAAGGACTTGAAGTTCCTGTCATACAGATCTTTCGCTTGTTTGGTTAGAGTTACGCCAAGGTACTTTATGTTGTTTGTGGCTATTGTGAAGGGTGTTATTTCCCTAACTTCTTTCTCAGCCTGCTTGTCCTTTGAGTACAAGGAGGCTACTGATTTGCTTGAGTTAATTTTATAACCAGCCACTTTGCTGAAGTTGTTTATCAGTTGTAGAAGTTCTCTGGTGGAGTTTTTTGGGTCACTTAAGTAAACTATCATATCATCTGCAAATAATGATACTTTGACTTCTTCCTTTCCAATTTGTATCCCTTTGACTTCCTTGTGTTGTCTAATTGCTCTCGCGAGAACTTCAAGTACTATATTGAAATGATATGGAGAGAGAGGGCAGCCTTGTCTAGTCCATGATTTTAGTGGGATTGCTTCAAGTTTCTCTCCATTTATTTTGATGTTGGCTACTGGTTTGCTGTAGATTGCTTTTACTATGTTTAGGTATAGGCCTTGAATTCCTGCTCTTTCCAAGACTTTTAGCATGCAAGGATGCTGAATTTTGTCAAATGCTTTTTCAGCATCTAATGAGATGACCATGTGGTTTTTTTTCTTTTAGTTTGTTTATGTAGTGGATTACATTGATGGATTTCCATATGTTGAACCATCCCTGCATCCCTGGGATGAAGCCTACTTGATCATGGTGAATGATCGTTTTGATGTGCCCTTGGATTCGGTTGGCAAGAATTTTATTTAGTATTTTTGCATCGATATTCATAAGAGAAATTGGCCTGTAGTTCTCTTTCTTTGTTGGATCTTTTTGTGGTTTAGGTATTAGCGTAATTGTGGCTTCAAAGAATGTGTTGGGCAGTATCCCTTCTGTCTCTATTTTGTGGAATAATTTGAAAAGTATTGGTGTTAAGTTGAAGACTATCTTATTCCATGGTGGTCTGATAATAGGCATGGAATAATATGAAATTCTTACATCTGTTGAGGTCTGTTTTGTGACCAATTATATGGTCAATTTTGGAGAAGGTACCATGAGGTGCTGAGAGGAATGTATATTCTTTTGACTTAGGTTGAAATGTTCTATAGATATATATTAAATTTATTTGTTTCAAAACTTCTGTTAGTTTCATTATGTCTCTATTTATTTTGTGTTTCCCTGATCTGTCCATTGAGGAGAGTGGTGTGTTTAAGTCACCCACAATTACTATGTGGGTTGTGATATGTGCTTTAAGCTTTGGTAAATTTTCTTCTGTGACTGAGGGTTCCTTTGTGTTTGGAGCATAAGTGTTAATAATTGAGAGTTATTCTTGGTAGATTTTGCATTGTTGAATACAAAGTGACCAATGTCTTTTTTAATGTCTTTTAGTTGAAAGTCTATTTAATTAGATATTAGAATGACTACTCCACCTTGTTTCCTGGGATCACTTCCTTGGAAAACTGTGTTCCAGCCTTTTACTCTGAGGTATTGTTTGTCTTGACACAGAGATGCATTTCCTGTATGCAGCAAAATGTTGGGTTCTGATTACATATCTAGTCTATTAACATGTCTTTTTATTGGGGAATTGTGTTCATTGATGTTAAGGGATACTAAGGAATAGTGATTGTTACTTCCTGTTATTTTTTAATGTAATTTTTGTGTTTGTATGGTTATCTTCTTTTAGGTTTGTTGAAAGATTAATTTCTTGCTTTTTCTAGTGTGTAGTTTTTCTCCTTTTGTTGGTGTTTCATTCATTAATCTTTTAAGTGCTGTATTTGTGAAAGATACTGTGTAAATTTGTTTTTTGTCATTGAATTCCTTTGTATCTCCCTCTCTGTTAATTGAGAGATTTACTGGATATAACAGTCTGGGTTGGCATTTGTGTTCCCTTAGGTTTTGTATGACATATGCCCAAGCTCTACTGTCTGTCATAGTCTCTGTTGAGTAGTCTGGTGTGATTCTGAAATGTCTACATTTATATGTTACTTGACCTTTTCCCCTTACCACTTTTCATATTCTTTCTTTAATACATTTGATGTTTTAATTATTATGTGATGGGAGGAATTTTTTGGTCAAATCTATTTGGAATTCTGTAGGCTTATTGTACATTCATGGGCATCTCTTTCTCGGGGTTAGGGAATTTTCCTTCTGTAATTGTGTTGAAGACATTTACTGGCCCTTGGAAGTTGGAAATTTTCACTCTCTTCCATACCTATAATACTTAGGTTTGGTCTTCTCATTTCTTCCTGGATTTTCTGGATGTTTTGCATCAGGAGCTTTTTGCATTTTTCATTTTCTTTGACTGTTGTGCCAATGCTTTATATGATATCTTCTGCATCTGAGATTTTCTTTTCTATCTCTTTTATTCTGTTGTTGATTCTTGGATCCATGGCTCCTGACTTCATTCCTAGATTTTCTATGTCCAGAATTGTTTCCCTTTGTGATTTCTTTATTGTTTCTTCCTCCATTTTTGTTACTGGATGGTTTTATTTAATTCCTTCACCTGTTTTTTGTCTTTTCTTTTAGTTTTTTAAGGGCTTCTCCCTGTATTTCTTTAAGGGAGCTATTTATGTCCTCCTGAAGTCCACCATCAACATCCTTAGCTGTGGTTTTAAATGCAAATCTTGCTTTTCTCGTGTGTTGGTTTATATAGGACTTGCTGTTGTGGGAGAATTGGGTTTGGATGGTTCCGTATTGCCTTGATTTCTGTTAGTAACATTCCTATGTTTCCATTTTTGAATCGGGTTACTTCTGGTGTTAGTTGGTTCTGCTGTTACTGACTGGTGCTTGAGCCTACTGTTGCACATATTGCTGTGAGGATGGATGCCCAGCTCCTGGATGCAGATGGGGCCCTGGCATATTGAGTCACAATTGATCTTACACTCTGGTATTCTCTGAATTCCTGGCTGCCTGCTTAGTAACAGGAGTGAAGATGTTGGCCTCACTTCTAATCGTGGGACTAAACACCGTGCAGATATCCCCTAGCAGACTAGGTGCTCAGTTGGTTATGGAGGCTCTGCCCAGATTCTGGCTGCAAGTGGTGTTCTGCCGATCCATGTCCCAAACAATCTTAAACTTGGGTGATCTCTGCATACCTGACTGCATCTTGCTGCTCAGTCATAGGAGCAATAATGGTGGCAGCCTCAACTCTAAGTCCTGGACTCCCTATAGTTGTGGGACACCCTGCCTGGCAGATGTCCCCTGGCAGGGTAGGTGCACAGATGGCTGCAGTGTTGCCCAGCTCCTGAGTGCAGGTGGATCCCTTGCTGGCCATGTCCCAAGTGATATTCTACTTGGGTGATCTCTGTGTACCTGTCTATACCTGGCTGCTCAGTCACAGGAGCAAAGATGGCAGTGGCGACATCTCTAAACTCAGGACTCCCTCTAACCATGGGAGTCCCTGCCTGGCAGATGACCCCTGGGAGGGTAGGTGCACAAATGGTTGTGATGCTGCCAAGAATGAATCCCAAGTGATCTTACACTTGGGTTATCTCTTTGTACCTGTCTGCACCTGGGAGCTCTGTCACAGGAATATGAGATTTATTATGGAGACTATTATCAGTATTAACCTTCTTAGAAATACTTATAGAGCCATGACAATCCTATATTAAACTTAACATGATTTCTTTTCTCTTCAGATTGAACCATTGTCCTTGTCATATTTGGGAAAGTATATACAGAGATGTAGGCATAATTTTTCTCACCAATTCCCAGATGGTACTAATACTCATTCATCATAGATCATTTTCCTTTATCTATCAGAGATGAATTTCTGAGAAAAATACTCTAGAATCTAATTAAGAAATATTTGATATTGAGAACTATGGTTTTTGACCTGAATCTTGGGTATGTGAAATTTTGCCTGCAGAAACCAAGCAGGATAGTGATTTTGATTGTGCTAATCAGTGGACTTTAATATATGCATAAGTAAAAAGTAGATTATAAACTGAAAAATCTGCCTATGTTTTCATTGAGCCAATGTCTCAGGCAACTCAAAATGATCAGACATGTGAATGATGAAGAATTTCAAGACATGGATTGAATTATTCATAGTCCCCAAGAGATTGGGGTTTCAGGGCAAGATGATGCATAATTTCATCAATTGGGGTAAGTATCTCTTTCAACCCATAGAGATTTTAATGGCTGGATGGGGAGAGCTAGTGACAACTTTAACTATAAATGTGGAGGATCAAGAACCTTCTTGAGTATCCTATTACTATTCTCTACTGAGGAATTATGAGGACAAAGGACAACTTATTGGGCTCCCATGTATTCAACCTGAGATTCTTTCTTCCTTCTGTGAAATAAGTGTGTAGACTGATGATACAGTAAGTAGCTACTTTAAAAGAGATAATAACTTGAGGATGTTTCAAAAATGGAAACAATTTTCCATATGGGTGAAAACAACTTTACCAAAAATATTGAGATTTCTAGTGGAATATATTTCCTGCAACAATGTATTTCTATGTTTGCATATATTATTGTAAAAATTCCTGCAGTTACATTGAATGGGTTACGGGATTATTTGAAAGGAAAGCTGAGGATAGAACGGGGTGGCAAGAAGAAATTGAAGCTAAGACAAAATTTCTGATCTAGGATCAAAGTTTAATGGGGGCATATATATATATATATATATATGTATATGTATATGTATATATACATATATACACATAAATATATATGGGGGGAGGGGAAACCCTTACCCCAAAGGCTGAAAACTCTCCCAGAACCTGGTTGCTTCCTCCATGGGTGACTAGTGTCAGATGGCTAGTGCCTCTCTTGGGAAACTGAAGGTCCTTGGAGAGCAATGGTCTTCACCTTGGTCTGAGCACACTACCATAGGTGAAGGAGTAGGACAGGACATAGGACAGGTATTCCTGTTCAAATGTTGGGAGAGGAACTTCACCTTGGTCAATGTCAAGTTCCTGCCAGGAGGCATGACATCCAAATAAGGCTCTCTATATACATGAACAACAACAATAATAAAAACATGTTTCTTTTTCACCTATGTATGTAAAGTTTTCCCAAAGACATTTTTACAGTTCAGCTTCATGGCATTTTCTAATATAAGGTTTAACCACCTCACAACAGTGCTGGGTATCTGGTCCCTCAGTGATGAACCTTACCAACAGGCAGTGGGATGCTGAAGCCCTGGGGATGCGGCCTTTACAACCACATGGACAAGTGTCAGACAGTCAACACTTAGAAAAAAAAGATAAGCATGCTAATAGTTAAGAATATTATTACATGTCTTGAGTATAGGAGTTTTCTTATGTTGCATATAAAAACTCTTGTAATCATCTTCTAAAAGGCCTTTGATTCAAAACAGCAAGTTGAATAATGTTATAATTCAGTAATTACTCTCCATTTAACCATGATAGCAACAACAGTCTAAAGCTTCCCAGTGAATTAACTATGATGAAAAATGGCAGCTACCCCAATATCTCTTACGCCCCGATTGAGTGAAACTTATTTTAATAATGTAAAATTATATATATATATATATATATATACATATAATATATATATGTATATATATATATATATATATATATATATATATATATGTGTGTGTGTGTGTGTGTGTGTGTGTGTGTGTCTTCTAGGAAGAAAAAAACGATCATTTTTTTCTCACAAACAATTACTTTAAGAGGAGAATTGCTTATAAGTAAGCATAAGGTTCATGTATTTTAAAATATAATACCAAGGACTTGTCAACAAGCCTTTTATTTTTGCCATGCCATAATATTCAAAACATCCCAAATTATCTGCATATTAAAATGAAAAACTTGGAGAGATCATTTTTTTCTTAATTATGTCACAACATAAAGTTTGTTAGATTTACATTGTAAGCATAAAGTTGTAGAAATTTTTATTACACAAACTGGTCATAAAATACCACCATTATTACATATCAAATTAATTTAACCAACTCTGAGACATGTTTTGGAATCATATTTATATTTTGCTTTAGTTTTCAGTATTGGAATTTGAAGCAAGAAATATTTCATTTACCTAGAATATTTTTATATAACTTTTCTGCAATGCACTGGTTTTATAAAGTTAGTATAATTTTGTAATACATCTGAGCTCAGAACAATTCCCACAAGGAAAATTCAGCTACTGAAACATGTAAAAATTGGGCATAATCTTGGATTCTGAAGGTTGACCAGAATGTAAAGATGAGGGTCAGGGAAAAGTCCATGACTAGGAGTTAAGAAGGAGGATGGATACAAAGTCTATGGCAGTGACTGCTTAGTGAAGGAACCAAGAAGCCTATGGGGACTCTGAGAATCTGCTTCAGTCATCGTTGTGCAGTGTTCCCATGGTTTGTGTCTTATGGGATTTTGGAGTCATAGATCAATGGGTCCCATCAAAAAGATACTTCCCATTAGTCACTATCATTGTTTTCCCCATTGTTATATCAGATATTGTTTTCCCAAGTTATAACACATTTAATATAAAAAAAAGGCTTTAAACGGCTAATTCTTTTGCCAAACCAAGACATCTAAGAGATCTGTCCTTTGCCATATTGGATTAAAAGTTCTTTGAAGTAAAAACCTGAATGGATTTTTTCAACTTGACACCATTAGTTGGACAGTGTTTGAAGGTAATGATGGACATGTCAGTTATAGTATTCAATAAACCACATATCTGGCACTCTCTTATCCACACCATACAATAAGGTCGCTCTTAAGTCATTAATGTATGATAGCTGAAGTGAGTGTTATTTGCTCAAAAAATGTGAGTCCAGAACTACAACATGCTGTTAGAAATTGCATTAGACAAAGGAAACAGCTGTAAAATTCTTTCTCCATACTATGGATGGAACATGCTTTCTACTGTTCCTGTGATATAAAGCCGATCTGCTTAATTTGAATCATAAACCCATGGGTGAACATTTGGTCCTACAATGATTCATCTGTTTTTCCCAATAGGTGCCAAATGCATCCTGCTGGAAAGGAACAAATCTTCCCAGTTTGTAAAATTTGAGCAGTTTGATTAGGGCATAAAAATATAACACTGATTCCCATTTAAATAAGGAGTCACACTGTCAGAAATAGCCACAAAATGTCCACATTATTATTGTGTTGATTACCCAACATTGTTGGGCAAGTCCAGTTGTGAAACTTTTAGCTGTTATTTTTTTTAATCAGAGCAGTATCACGTTTTTCAATTAATTTTGAACACTAATTAGCCAATCAGGGCTATAATACATGTGAATAAATCATGGTATGAGTTTTTTAGTTTTTGTATTCAATTTTTAATCCCATTTTATAAGACCCATTTTTTCAAAGCCCCAAATCCATTTTTTCTTTTCTTTTCTTTTTTTCTTTTCTTTTTTTCTTTTCTTTTTCTCTTTTCTTTTCTCTTCTTTTCTTTTTTTCTTTTCTTTTCTTCCTCCCTCCCTCCCCCCCTCTCTCTCTTTCTCTCCATCTATCTCTCTCTACATCTCTCTCTCTGTCGTTCTTTTCTTTCTTTTTTTGTTGAGAAAGGCAGCTAGGACACTAGCAATTAAAAGGGATGGAGGCTGCATCAATGCAGGCTCTAAAGTAAACTTTATAAAGTCCTGTTCTACCTCCTAGGGAATGTATGACCCTCTGTGTGGGAATACATATTTAATTTGTCATTCAAGCTCTAGTGTACTTGACTCAGGATGATTTTATTTTTGGTAGTTCAATTCATTTTTCTGTAAGTTTCAGGTTATCATATTTTTAAAAGTTGATTAATAATTCATTGCATAATTATAGCCAGTTTTTAACACATTATTTTCTTGAAAATCATCAAGTTTGCTGCCATTTTCTGGCTATTATAAACAATAACACAAAAATATGATAGAGAAATTATCATTGTTGTAGAATGAAACACCCTTTGGTTTTATACCCATGAGTGATATAGCTACATCTTGAAATAGATCAATTGCTAACTTTCTAAAGAGCTGTCATTTTGATTTCTATTAGCTTTACCAGTTTGCACCCTGACTGGTAATGGGGGAATGTTCCCTGTGCTCCATAACCACACAATCATGATCTCTCACTTGCTCTGTTGTCCTCAGACATTCTAAGAGCTGTAAGATGAACTCTTGAAGTAGTTTTTATTTGTGTTTCTCTGATGGATGTTGAAGTTTTCTTTATCTCTAAGTAATTTTATTTTCTTCCATTGACATTCTCCATGTACATATGCTCAATCTTCTTTAATTGGACTACAAGTTTTCTTGATAAATAGCATTCTGACTTAATTCTATAATTTGGATATTAGTCCTCTACCAGTTTGAAGTGGGTGAAAACCTTTTTTTCTATTCTATATATAGGCTTCCTCTTTGTCTGTATGGCAGAGTCTTTGCCTTGCAAAAGCTTCTATGTTTCATGAGTTCCCACTTCTTAATTGTTGTTGATGTTAGTGCCTTTGGTATTAGTGATGTCTTCAGGATGTTGTTGTCTATGCCAAATGACTTAAGACTATCCTCCACTTTCTACTCTATCAGGTTCATTGTGTCTGTTTTCATGTTGAAATCTTTGATCCACTTGGGCTTCAGTTTTTGCAAGGTGATAAATATGGGACTAATTATATTCTTGTACTTTGAAATGTCCAGCATTACAGTTATCTCTTGGTGAAGATGCTCTCTTTCATTCCAGTGATTTTTAACTTTTTAATAAAAAAATCAGGTGCCCACAGATGCATGGATTTGTCTAGGGATTTGATTTGAATCTATTCATAATCCTGTCTGTTTTTATACTAGAACAATACAGGTTCCATTACTATAGCTATGTATTATAGAATGAAATTATAGATGAGACCCCCAAGCAGTGCTTTTATTATTCTTGGTTGTGTTAGCTATCATCAAGTCTTTGTGTTTCCATATCAAGTTGATAATTGTCATATTAAGGACTATGAACTATTCCAACTATTCATTTCAAATTTGGATGCTGGGGAATGAAATTAATCTTTAGATTGCAATTGATGTGATGGGAAATATTTTCTATGTTATTCTAACTGATCCACAATAACAGAACTTTCCATATTCTGATATCCACTTTATTGACTATTTTAATTGTTTTCACTTGTATCTTATGCCAGTTTACACTCTTACCAGTACTAAAGAAGGAGATTTCTCTTTCAAACTTCCCATAATTTATTGTATATTTTCTTCTTAATGATAGCCATTATGGCTAGAAAGGGGATGGGTGACCAAAGTAGTTTTTACCTGCATTTTACGAACAAATAAGTATGTCAAGAACTTTTGAAAGTATATCAATCATATTTATACTTCTTTGAGAACAATCGATTCCATTTATTAAGGTATTTCCTTTTGGTGTTGTTTCTTTTGTGATCTGTTACATGTTTATGTCTTGCAGATTATAGATAATGCTAACTAGTTAATCCAAAATATTAACATTCTAAATGCTATGTAGCCATGCCATTATTGTCATACGTGGTGCACAGGTATTTTGTTTTGATGTCATGAAGTAGTCCTTATCAATTGTTGACTTTATTTATTGACCAACCATACATTATTCACATTGTTTTTACCTGTTCTTTTTTTCCTTCTCTTTTTTTTTTCTTTAGTCTTCAGTCATATTTTTAGTCCAGACTTGATTCAACTTCCGGTCCAGCCTCCCACTGTTCTATATCTAATACCTCCTCCCAATCCCCTTATCTCGAAGATTATGTCCCCACTCCCCACCCCACCCACCCCACCAGAACTCCCCACGCTCCAGAACCCCAAGTCTCTTGAGACCTAGGTGCATCTCCTCTGACTGTGTCCAGACCTAGCAGCGCTCTGCTGTACGTGTATTGGGTGCCTCATATCAGTTGGTGTATGTTGTCTGGTTGGTGTCTCAGTGTCAGATCCTGAAGGTCCATATTAGTTGAGATGCTCATCTTCCTATAGGGTCACCCTCTTGTCCATCCTTTTATCTCTAAGAATTTTTCTGAATACTTTCCTCAAGAAGATTGAAATTTTGCATCCTATAGCAATGACTATAATCTATTGTAGTAATTATTGAGAAGGAGGAGAAATGGTCATTTAATTTAATTCTTTTACATGGGGATATCCAGTTTCTTGGCCTCAAGTTTTATTAACATTTTTAGGAGCTTTACAAAACAATGTTTTCCATAAGAAGTCCTACAGAGCCAAATAATCTGAGCCCATAGACTTTCATAAAGATTAAATCATCAACCAAAGAGCATTCCTGTGCTAGACATTTGCGACCTACACATTTGTAGTAGTTGTACAGCTTGGTCATTATGTCTATCTCCTAACAATTGGAACATGGGCTGTCTGAATATGTTACCTGCCTTTGGATTTCTTTCACCTGCCTGAACAACTTTGTCTATTTTCAATGGGAAAGGATATACCTAGTTCTGCTGTGACTTGATGTGCCAGGGTCAGCTAATCCCATAAGTGCCCCCCTCCTTCTTTATGAGTGGAATTTGATGAATGGGGATATGAATGTGAGTATTGGAGTAGATAAGGTTGGAAGGCTGTGATCAGGTTGAAAAGTGAATAAATAATTTAACAAATGAAAGCAAGAACTGGAATAAAAGTCAGATATGTGAGGCTGAGGCATAGATTAAAAAGAATCAGTGCTCTCCCTGAGTACAAGTATTCAATTCCTAGTATCAAAATGACAGCTATAAACCATCTCTAATTTTAGTTTCAGGAGAGCCAAGGCATTCTTTGAACTCTGTGAGCCATAAATGCCCATGGCACTCAGATATATATTTAGGCAAACACACACACACACACACACACATACACTCATAAAATGAAAATAAAATCTCAAATTTTTAATGTAATTATGTAGCTGCATAGATACTTGTCTATATCTCCTATTCTGTCTCATTGATTTCCAAGAATTATTTATGTCAGACAGGTAGGTAGATAGATGGAGAGAGAGAGAGAGAGAGAGAGAGAGAGAGAGAGAGAGAGAGAGAGAAGCGGACAAATACTTTTCTTCTTCCCCCTACTCCATTCTTGGCAGAACCATTGAATTATTCACTTGTGAGTCTGTTTTTTTCCTGGAAGAGTTGTGCATTCATTCAGGGCCTGCCTATAAATGTTTATGTGCAACTTTCTGCCAAGGACACGGTGTGGCTCCTCAGCCTTGGTAAATTACCTCCTGATTCCCATACTGCTTGTGGTTTGGTTTGGTTTGTAACCTTACTTTACCCAGCATTGTTCAAATCCCTCCTTTTGGAAGACATTTCTGTGGATCCTGGCTGGATAGTTGCTTTGTTTAAAATTTTTACATCTTAAGCTAAAAACTCTTTTGTTTTACATATTTTCTATAATGCCAAAATACTTTTTTTTATATTTTTACTAATAAATTTTCACCGCAACCTAGAAAACAATGGCTTTCTATTTAATGTTATCTTGACCTTCTTTTCAATTCGTTGCAGGAAGACAATTGCAGTAAAATTGTATCTTCATTTTTCTCTTTATAACCTTTATATTTCCATTCTTCAGTATAAGATAAACCAAGAACTCTATATAAGTATGCTATAGCTGTCTTCAGACATACCAGAAGAGGGTGTCAAGTCTCATTACAGGTGGTTGTGAGCCACCATGTGATTGCTGCAAATGGGCTTTTATATTTTTTGGGTGTGAGCCTAGCCTTTAATGGATGATCCTTCTCTCTAGCCCCAGGATCAGCTCTCAAATGTCCAGAGGACAATCATTTAAAGGAATATATCTTTTTAACTTGAAATATATTTGTATAAATTATTGTAAAATTTAAGAATTAGTAGGATCTAAAAAGGAACAATTTTAAGCAATTGTAAGCATATATAATACACACACATACACACACATACACACACACACACAAACATACATACATATATGCACTATCAGTATACAAATTAAAGGCTTGATTTTAACATTTTAAAAATAGCCACTACAGCACCCAAGGTAATTATCTCTTCTGAAGCAGTTGAAATCTCAAAAGAATATACATGTGATCCAATTACATGAGACTCACTTCCACAGTTGATGCATTCTTTACAGGATATATGTATAAATATATAGAAATATAAAAACATGCACGGAAGCAAAATTTAACATCTTATCTTTGGATAATACTTATCAATTTTGTCTGAAAATCTGCCATGTAATAGACCAACTATCAATATCAATGGCAAATTCGATTGCCGTTTGAAATAAGAAACATGTTTCATCAGGTTCTTAATACAGCACTTTTAAATTACTTTCATAATTTTATCTTATAACATTTTATTAACTCGCCAATACTTTTATTGGGGGATTTTAAAAATTTACTTGGAGCTGAAAAAAAGGTTATTTTACATTAATGTTCTCTTTGTCAAGCAATGGCAGTGAACTCATAACAACCTGCTGGCAAATGATTGCAGTAGGTTCCTCCAAATTATTTGTCCTTCAGTTATTTTAAATCTACCTTGTAAACAGAGGTTTAAGTCTACCTGTGGCAAGCTTAAGATGAGGTTAATGTAAGATCAATCCAATTAATATATCCTAACAATCTTTGTAAATCATTTAGAATAAGCAGATTGTCTTTGTTTGGATTTTCAGTGTCAATTTGCTAGTGATATAATTGTGATATTATCTTTGGATTGTTTTGGAACAACAGCTATTTAATTATTCTTTAAATCAAATTGTTAAGAGCAAATTCCCATAATAAAATTCTATGAATAATATATGCTGTAAGATTTAAAATACTAGATTCTTGTATTGAGGCAAAGACAAAACTTTTTTCTCATATAAGTTAAGGATATCTGCCATTTCTGGAGGAAAAGTTTTCTAATGAAATTGTTTATTGTTTCTTTAAGGTTAGCTCAATAGAAATGAATGCTTTTACAGTTATCAGAATGTAAAGAAAAAAAAACCATTTTATTCCATACAAATTTTGTATGGATTCTTTCCAGCTACTGGCTATTATATATAAGGCTGCAATGAACATAGTGGAGCATGTATCCTTATTGCATGCTGGGGAATCTTCTGGGTATATTCCCAGGAGTGGTATGGCTGGGTCCTCCGGAAGTATCACGTCCAGTTTTCTGAGGAATCGCCATACTGATTTCCAGAGTGGTTGTACCAGCTTGCATCCCCACCAGCAGCGGAGGAGTGTTCCTCTTTCTCCACATCCTCACCAACACCTGATGTCTTCTGAGTTTTTAATCTTAGCCATTCTGACTGGTGTGAGGTGAAATCTTAGGGTTGTTTTAATTTGCATTTCCCTAATGACTCAAGATGTTGAACATTTTTTTAAGGTGTTTCTCAGCCATCCGACTTTCTTCAGGTGAAAAGTCTCTGTTTAGCTCTGTACCCCATTTTTGGATAGGGTTATTTGGTTTTCTGGGGTCTAACCTCTTGAGTTCTTTGTATACATTGGAGATTAGCCCTCTGTCGGATGTGGGGTTGGTGAAGATTTTTTCCCAATTTGTTGGTTGCCGATTTATCCTTTTGACAGTGGCTTTGCCTTACAGAAACTTTGCCTTACAGAACCCAGATGTCCCTCAACAGAGGAATGGATACAAAAAATGTGGTATATATACACAATGGAGTACTATTCAGCCATTAGAAACAATGAATTCATGAAATTTTTAGAGAAATGGATGGAGCTGGAGAACATCATACTAAGTGAGGTGACCCAGTCTCAAAAGAATACCCATGGTATACAGTCACTGATAAGTGGATATTAGCCTAGAAGCTTGGAACACCAAAGACATAAATCACATATCAAGTGATGTCTCACAAGAAGAAAGGAGTGGACACTGGTGCTAGAATGGACCAAAACATCATTGTGGGGGAGTACAAGAACAGTGAGGTGGGAGGGGGTGGATGAGGGAGCAGGGGGAGGGAAAAGGGCATGTGGGACCTTTGGGGGTGGGGAACCAGAAAAAGGGAAATGAATTGTAAATATAGAATATATCCAATAAAAAATTTGGAGTAGGCGGGCAAGATTTTAATGCCCTTATAAGTTTTACATAGCCTTATTAACCTTTCATAGATTTTAAGTTTGAAGTGTATTTTTGAACTACACCTGGATAAATTTATCAAGAATGTTCTTTTGGCCAGAAACTTCCTATTTGGTGTTTACAAGACAAAAGCAGTACTTCATAAGTCTCCATTGAGGCAGCTCTGAACTTTGCATTAACTCAAATGTAAAATCTTCAAATGTGAGCCTATTGTCTAAGGCCATACTCAAACCCACTTGTCCAGAATGGCAGCAGCCTGCAACCATACCCTATTTTATGAGGGTCAAGTAACAAATGGAACCTGCAATTTAAGGGTTTATGGAAAAACTCTACTGTTTTTCAGTAGTCATAGAAGTCCATTTGATACCAAATAAATTCCCACTGAGATTTTTTTTTCAAGCTTGGGTGGTTACATTTTGCTTTTACCACTGTAGCCAATAAATTTGTAAAAAAGTTGCAACAGACCCATACTGCCCACATCTGTATTTAACCTTTATCACTCTAGAAATCATCTTAATTACAAAATATGTTAAGAATCATGAGCCTTCAACCAGACTGTAAACTGCAGTCAATTGTACACTGGCAGTTTTTACCATAATTCTTAATTTTCTCTTGCAATACTAGATAGTAACTACAATTCTGGAAATCAAAACCCAATTTTATACAAACTGTTCTCTTTCAAATCAACGGCAAATGCATTACTTTCACACTATTAAGATTTTCTGCCAGTTCTTATAATTGAATGCATAACAGTGCAACTTATTAAAGAGACATTGTTTTAAATCTTATTCCTTATAATTCTAATTTCTAGGATAAGATCCACATAAAGCATTACACCAACTTCACATATCTTAGAGACCTGTTTTTCCTGTGTTAGGTCATGCCACGTGTTGTTGTTTAACATGGCTCTAACCCTGAGTTACCAGTTTTAAACTAGCTTTTTGTTACCAGCATTACACATTTTGAATCATGCCCAATAACTTATAAGCCAATACTCTATAGTCAAAACATGCAATACATACTTATACCTTAAAGACAATCAGAAACAAATATGAAGCAATAACATGAATTTCTTAAACTTAAACCAAACAAAATGTTCCTTTTTATAGTTGTAATTTCAAGACAGAA
Source organism: Apodemus agrarius (assembly GCA_964023405.1). NCBI lineage: Eukaryota > Metazoa > Chordata > Mammalia > Rodentia > Muridae > Apodemus > Apodemus agrarius. The sequence continues at coordinate 72,447,170 of OZ030007.1, read as the reverse complement.
ATCACTTTGAACACAATGATCACAATTGCACATTTTTCCTAGGAGAAAACCATTAGCCCACTTGCCCTAGAAATTGTGGCTGCTGGCCCTTTTAAAAGCAGCTTTTTCTCCAACTGTGTTTGACTCCTAGCTGAGTGTAGGGTAACTCAAATCAATCTCTGCTGTGTAAAGTAAGACTAGATTAAGAAATGGACTGCAAGCAGATGAAGTTCTTACCATTTTTTCTTTTCAACATGAAACAGTACAACAGCCATTCAAACAACAAAACGAAAACAGGCACAAATTGACATGTGGACAAGTTGGTGCTCCAAAGCAAACAATACACAGAGAGGAAAACACTCTTGCTGTACAATATTAAGAATATCTCCAGTAGGATCCATAGAGGAAACAGGATGTCTCTAAATTTCCACCTGGCCCTAGGAGTGTTTTAAAATCCATTTTCCTTCTCTCTTTCTCTGTCATGTTTCTAAAATCTGTTTTTTTTTTTTGTTGTTTTGTTGCCGTTTGAAATAATGGGCTGCAAATGGGCTTTTATTAATTCAAAAAAATTTTATATTTCTGATATAAAAGTTGTAATTCCTTCAAAACACTCCACATAGTAGAAGTTGTTGAGCTTCTCCTTTAGTGAAATTCATGAAGATTGTTGTGGGGTAATTTCCTGTGGAATTCAAATGGAATGTAACCATTGGTTTATAACACTCTTTCATACCTTTAAGAAATACTCCCAATAAAGATCACTTTAAGTAATTGCTCAGGCTTTTCCTGCTTCATGAACTACAGAGGATGATAGACTTGAATTGAGTTCTTCCCAAAAAACTGAGAATCAGTTCCTCTGTTGTTTGTTTTTTAATCATTTTATTTTATTTTATTTTATTTTATTTTATTTTTATTTTATTTTATTTTATTTTATTTTATTTTATTTTATTTTATTTTATTTTATTTTATTTTATTGATTTATTCCCTAATCCTCTTGTCTGATGCAGTTCTAGACTGTAGAAAATTTGCCTAACTGAATGTCCCATTCTAATTTGCTGTCACACCCTAGCTGATCTCAATGTTGGGCCTACATTGATTCAGTCTAGCCCATATCCCTTTTGCACCCCTAAAACCACAGCCTCTAAAAAATGTTTATAGGGCAAAAATTAATGTTCTATGTTGCTTACCCTGCCAGACACATTATTTCATTTCCATTTTTGTAGTTCTGCAAATAAGACAGTGTCCCTCAGTTGGTCTCTCCTTTTCCAGACCTATCATTGGACATCAATCTGTAGCCACCTGATCCTACATTTGAAAGGGTTACCAGGTCACCTGAAAGGAAAGCTGGGGATGGGAACAGGGAGGCAAGAGAAACAAGGAGTCTAGACAAGATTTCCTGCTCAAAACTCAAAGTTTAATGGAGGTCTTCAAATATATCTAGGCAGGAGAAGACCCTTCCCCCAAATTCAAGGCTGTGTTCCAGGGAAATGGTCTGGATATTCACAGGGTGTTGGCTCCACTACTCTGGTCACCTTCTTCATTAAGGAATTTGTAGACCTTGAGAAACAATGAACTTCACCTTCACTCTGAGTATTCCGCCCTAGGCGGGAAGCAGTGGCTAGGAGAGTTCTCAAACTCCTGCTCAAATGGGCTGGGGAAAGGCACAGTCAATGATACTGCAGTCTATCTTCATTTTTTTAACTAAAGAAGACCCTGTGATTTATGCATTGGAACAGTTTCCAGAGAAGTTCAACTTTGAGGAGTTTTTAGGTAGGATAGAAAGGATGTTACTCAAGTACTGTGAGAAGATACAAAGCAATGCCCTTCAACATTAGCACCTTCATAACAATGGGATGGTCTTGAAGAGGGTTGACATAGCCATGGGCAGAGCTAAGAAGCAGGAGTTTAAGACACCTGACATTTGCCCTGTTAGTGCTACCAAAATGTAATGTCACAAGTATGACATAATGATTGTGGGTCTGGGTGTCCAGGAAGTAAATCTATCTCCACATCAATGTTCTCAGTGATGCTGCAGGCTCTTTCTGAACATGTTCTTCCCAAAAAACTGAGAATCAGTTCCTCTGCACTCTTGTATAGTAGCAAAAGCTCTCCATTCATTCATAGGAAATGAACAAGATCTAATCTCCAAGTCTGGTTTTAGCCACTTTTGTCGATATCCAATATCCATAAAATCTCTGGCATCAATCCTAACTACCCTAAACCAGCATTTTAATAGGGCCATTGCTACTGAAGACATCCAAATCATCTAGTCTCTTCCTGTCCATATACCATCTGTGTCACAATTGGATATGTTCTACTTCACACATCATGATTTATGAGCTCATCAATTTCTTCCTTAAAACGATATGCAACTCAAGTATTTCCTCAAAGAATCCATGTAAAAAGATAGATGCTGGAGTTCTATCCATGGGACAAATCCAAATGGAATCAGCACTAAGAAACACTTTTTTTAGTGTCTAGGTTTGCTTACTTTGGGACACTTGTAACATTCTCTGTTTACTAGACTGTAGCATCCTTATTTCTGATATAAAAGTTGTAATTCCTTCAAAACACTCCACATAGTAGAAGTTGTTGAGCTTCTCCTTTAGTGAAATTCATGAAGATTGTTGTGGGGTAATTTCCTGTGGAATTCAAATGGAATGTAACCATTGGTTTATAACACTCTTTCATACCTTTAAGAAATACTCCCAATAAAGATCACTTTAAGTAATTGCTCAGGCTTTTCCTGCTTCATGAACTACAGAGGATGATAGACTTGAATTGAGTTCTTCTTAAAATGATTTTTCCTCATACAATCAATGTTAGTTTAGGAAATTTCCCCATGTGCATCTAATTTAGGTCAATTTTATATCCAGTCAATTTGCTGAAGTTGTTTATCAGCTGGAGAAGTTCTCTGGTAGTATTTTGGGGTTGCTCATGTAAACTATCATCTGAAAATAGTGATTCCTTTACTTCTTTGCCAATTTGTATTCTCTTGATCAATTTTTGTCTTATTGTTTTAGCTAGCACTTTGATTACTATATTGAATATATGTAGGGACAGTGGTCATCCTTGTCATGTCCCTGATTTCAATGGGATTGCTTTAAGTACATCTCCATTTAATTTGATATTGGCTGTTAGCTTGTAGTAAATTTCTACTGTTATGTTTAGGTAGGGGCCTTGAATTCCTTATCTTTCCTACACTTTTAATATGAAGGGTTTTTGTATTTTGTCAAATGCTTTTGCTACATCTAAGGATATGATCATGTGATTTTTTGAGATTGTTTATAAAGTGGATTTTCATATACTGAACCAACATTGTATCTCTGGGATGAAACCTACTTGATCACGGTAAATGATGGTTTTGATGTGATCTTGGATTCAGTTTGCAATAATTATATTGAGTATTTTTGCATCAGTATTCTTAAGCAAGATTGGTATGAAGTTCTCTTTTTTTGGTTGGGTACTTGTGTGGTTTAGGTATCAGAGTAATTGTGGCTTTAAATAGCAAGTTAGGTAGTTTTGCTTCCCTTTCTAATTTATGGACTAGTTGGAGGAAAGTTGGTATCAGGTCATCTTTGAAGGTCTGGTAAAATTCTCCCTAAATCTATCTGGCCCTGGGCTTTTTGTTTGTTTGTTTGTTTGTTTTGTTTTGTTTTCTTAGTTTTTTTGTTTTGTATTTTTGATTTTTGGTTGGAAAGTTTTAATGAGTTCTTCTATTTCCTCGTGTTATATGGTAATTTCCTTAACATTATTCCAGTGGCTCAGGTTTTAGGATCAAGAGTTCATAAATGGGACCTCATGAAACTAGAAACCTTTTGTAAGGCAAAGGATATGGTCAATGAAACAAATTAGCAACCTACAGATTAGGAAAACATATTCACTAAGCACACACCTGATAGAGGTCTAATATCCAAAATTGGAAAGACCTTAAGGAGCTAATCATCAAAAAACCAAAATAAAACCCAAATTAAAAAAATGTGGTATAGATCTAAACTGAGATTTTACAACTGAAATATCTCAAAAGGCTGAGAAGCTCCTAAAAAAAATGTTCAAGGTAATCAATGATCAGAGAAATGCAAATCAAAATGTCTCTGAGATTTCACCTTACACCAATCAGAATGTTTAAGATCAAACCTCAGGTGACAATACATGTTGGTTAGGATGTGGAGAAAGAGGGACATTCCTCTATTGCTGGTAGGATTGCAAAAATGGTACAACCAATCTGGAAATCTAACTGGAGGTTCCTCAGAAAATTGGAAATAGATCTATCTGAAAACCCTGCAATACCACTCTTTGGAATAAACCCAAAAGATATCCCATCATGCCACAGGGGCACATGTTCCACTATGTTCATAGCTCCTTATTTGTGAAAGCCAGAATCTGGAAACAACCTATATGTGCTACAACACAAGAATTAAAAAACAAAATGTGGTTCATTTACACAATGAAATACTACTTAGCTATTAAGAATGAGGAAATCCAGAGTTTTGCAGGCAAATAGATGGAATTAGAGCATATCTTCCTGTATGAGGTAATTCAAAAGGCATGCATGACATATACTCACTAATAAGTGTATATTAGCCACAGAATTAAAAAAAAAAAGCTCAACAAGAGGAAGTGCCCAAGTGAGAACAGCTCATTCCTACCTGGGAGGGAAAATAAAGCAGTCAGAAGTCGGGAGGGAGGGAAGAACCTAAGAGAAAAAGTTGACAAGACAGTGGAGTAGGAGGGAGAGGGAACCCTGATCTGGTATTGGTCTAGAGAGAAGGACTGTAGCCCTGAGATCCAGCCGAGAGAACAGAAATGGGCAACATCAAGAGATAGGAGGTTGTGGGGACCCTCCAGAATGAACCAGAGTCCTGGGAGATGAGAGATGCTCAGGACTCAAAGAGAGTGACATTAGATAAAATGCCTGACAGTAAAGAGGGGGAACTTATAGAGTCCACCTCAAGCAAGAAGACAGGGCATCAAATGAGGGGAACCATCCGACAGTCAGGACACTGATCCATAATTGTCCCTGTGCAAAAGAAATACAGGTATGGAAATGGAGAGGAGCCTGAGGAAAAGTTCCAGATACAGGCCCAAAATGGGATCCAGCTCAAGGGGTGGTCCCAAGGACTGGTACCTTTTCTGAGACTTTGGGTTGCTCAAAAAAGAGGACCTAGCATGACCACACTCCAGACGACCCAAAAAGCAGCTGAAAGAGTCAGATGCAGATATTTGCACTCAACCAATGAACAGAAGCAGCTAAACCCTGTTGTTGAAGTAGGGCAGGCTAAGAGAAGCTGAAGAGAAAGGTTACACTATAGAAGGAATAGCAGCCCCAATTAATCTGAACCCATGAGATCCCTAAAACACTGGGCCATCAAGCAGGCAACATACAGCAACTGATATTATGAGGCCCCCAACACACATCCAATAATGGACTTCCAGATCTGTGTTCATTCAGAGATGATGCACCCAACTCTCATAAGTCCAGAGGCCCTAGGGATTCTGGAGTTCAAGTGGAGTGGGGGTTGGGATATCTATGTGGAAACAGGGAGTTGAGTAAGAGGAATGGGATGTGGAGCCATTAAAAAATGGATGAGGGAAATAAAATATGGAGGGCAAAAATTAAAAAAGAGAAAGAAAAATAAAAAATTATAAACAAAAAACAAAAAAATTCAAAACAAAATAGAAAACTAACAAATGTCAGTCAAATCCAAACAAATGATAATTAAAGGAAGACAAGCAAATATTACTCTAAGAGGGGTATCTTGTATATGATACAAGATTACCTCACCAAACTCTTAAAATAGAAAGGGAAGAGGCATTAGTTTTGCCTTCAGGTGATCTTTGTTACTATTATATATTGGCAAGATCTCACTGATACATAACATAACTACTTCTACAGAGCTTTGTTTTGTCCACAACATTCTTAGACCACATGGTCATCTCATTAGATGCTGAAAAAGCATTCAAAAATTTCAGCATGCTTTCATGCTAAAAGGCTTGGAAAGAGCAGGAATTCAAGGCCCATACCTGAACATAGTAAAAGCAATCTAAGGCAAGCCAGTAGTCAACATCAAACAAAATGGAGAGAAACTTGAAGCAATACCAATAAATCAGGGACTAAAGAAGGCTGTCCACTCTCTTCATATCTTTTCAATATAGTACTTGAAGTTCTAGTGAGAGCAATTAGACAACATAAGGAAGTCAAAGGGATACAAATTGGAAATGAAGAAGTCAAACTATAACTATTTGCAGACGATATGATTGTTTACTTAAACAACCCAAAAAACTCCACCAGAGAATTTCTACAGCTGATAAACAACTTCAGCAAAGTGACTTGTTATAAAATCAACTCAAGCTAATCAGTAGCATTCCTGTACTCAAAGGACAAGCAAGATGATAAAGAATTTAGGGAAATAACACCCTTCACAATATCCACGAACAATATAAAGTACTTTGGCGTGACTCTAACCAAACAAGTGAAAGAACTGTATGACAGAAACTTCAAGTCCTTGAAGAAAGAAATCAAAGAAGACCTCAGAAGATGGAAAAATATTTCTTGCTCTTGAATTGGCAGGATCAATATAGTAAAAATGGTCATCTTGCCAAAAGCAATCTACAGATTCAATGCAATCTCCATCAAAATCCCAACTCAATTCTTCATAGATTTAGAAAGAGCAATTCTCAAATTCATCTGGAGTAACAAAAAACCCAGTATAGCGAAAACTATTCTCAACAATAAAAGGACTTCTGGGGGAATCAATATCCCTGACGTCAAGCAGTACTACAGAACAATTGTGTTAAAAACTGCATGGTACTGGTACAGAAACAGGCAAGTAGATCAATGAAATAGGATTGAAGACACAGAAATGAACCCACAGACTTATGGTCACTTGATCTTTGATAAAGGAGCTACAACCATCCCGTGGAAAAATGATAGCCTTTTCAACAAATGGTGCTCGTTCAACTGGAGGTCAACATGCAGAAGAATGCGAATCGACCCACTCTTATCTCCTTGTACTAAGATCAACTCCAAATGAATCAAGGACCTCCACACAGAAACAGACACACTGAAACTAATAGAAAAGAAACTTTGGAAGACCCAGGAGGATATGGGCACAGGGGGGAGGTTCCTGAACAGAACACCAATAGCTTATGCTCTAAGATCAAGAATAGACAAATAGGACCTCATAAAATTAAAAAAAAGTTTCTGTAAGGCAAAGGACACTGACAGAAGGACAAAACGGCAACCACCAAATAGGGAAAAGATCTTCACCAACCCCACATCCGACAGAGGGTTAGTATCCAATATATACAAAGAACTCAAGAAGTTAGACCCCAAAGAACGAAATAACCCTATTACAAAATGGGGTACAGAGCTAAACAAAGAATTGTCACCAGAAGAAATTCTGAAGGCTGAAAAACACCTTAAGAGATGTTCAACACCATTATTTATCAGGGAAATCCAAATCAAAGGAACCCTGAGATTCCACCTCACACCTGTCAGAATGGCTAAGATTAAAAATTCAGGAGACAACAGGTGCTGGCGAGGATGTGGAGAAAGAGGAACATTTCTCCACTGTTGGTGGGATTACAAGATGATACAACCGCTCTGGAAATCAGTCTGGCGGTTCCTCAGAAAATTGGGATGAGACTTCCAGAGGACCCTGTCACACCACTCCTGGGCATATACCTAGAGGATTCCCCTGCATACAATAAAGACACATGCTCCACTATGTTTATAGCAGCCTTGTTTATAATATCCAGAAGTTGGAAAGTTGGAAGGAGCCCAGATATACAGAAAATGTTTATGAAGATATATATACATACATACATACAATGGAATACTACTCAACAATTAAAAATAACGAATTCATACTATTTGTAGACAAATGGTTAGATCTGGAAAATATCATCCCAAGCGAGTTAACCCAATCACAAAAGAATACACATGAAATGCAATCACTCATAAGTGGATATTAATTAGCCCAAAAGCCCTAAATACTCAAGGCACAATTAGCATGTCAAATGAATCCCAAAAATAAGAAAGGAGAGGACCCTGGACCTGAAAAGATTGGATCCAGTTTTCTAGGAGAGTACTAGAACAGAGAAATGGTGGGGGATGGGGATTGGGGTATATTTGGGTGGGGGGAGAGGACTTATGGGACATATGGTGGGAGGAGGGGAACTGGGAAAGGGGAAAGCCTTTGAAATGTAAACAAAGAATATAGAATAAAAATTGAAAAAATAAATAACTCATTTTTAAAAAATGTGTGACTTTTTTTTAAATTGTGACAAAACAAATTGAAAAGTTTGTATGGGATTGTCCACCAAATCTTGATCATGGTAAAGTCAAAAGAAGTTCTGATCATGAAGTAATGAAGTAAGTATTTTTTAAAATGAAGTAAAAGAACATTTTATATCTTTAAAAAACTGCCAAATTTAAGTGTAGCCTCTAATAGTAAGGAAGGAATGTTGCACATACTCACAGGTTACTAGACACAACCAAACATCATTAAATAAGGATAGATCTCTTTTATTAGTTTTCGTGACACTTGTGTGTACCACAGAACCTTGGCACAGAAATGTACAGTGTATTAATCCCATGTCTTCCTTCACAAGGATTTCTATAAGGAAAAAAAAATAAAGGATTCCAGTTATGTATCTCCAATTAATAGGACAAGTATTCAGTGCATAAAAACAATGCTCACACTAAATTTTAAAGTGTTGATGATGTGAAAACACAATAAATAAAGATTAAAGCGAAGGTCTGAGAAATATAAAAACATTTTAATTGTAACAGTTAATATATTTTCTACATGTATGAAATTCACAAATAAATAAGTATGTGATATTAAAAGATAATTGTAGCTCATAACACACATGGTATGCTAATGGGAACATATAGTAAGAAAATTTTAAAAAAGTAAGCATAGTTGCAAGTTTTAGGTTCTTTTTATACATGTGTACACATTCACCTTTCCTATATTGGCCTAAATGTCTGTTTCCTTCAGAAATTTCTTTAATGTGATTGTCCCTTCCTCAAATTGACTTGAACAGTGAAATCTTAGAAATAAGCAGCTGGTGTATAGTGTCTTCTGAAGGTGTGAGTGTATTAATCTAAAACACTCATGTCAAAGACCTCTGCTTTCTTGATTCTGATGTTCATCTCAGTTGTCTAAAATGTTATAATAACCTACATCAGTGTCAAATCAGAAAATCAAACAAACACACAAATAAACCAGCCCTCCAGCATTCAAAAAAAAAAATTGCGAAGTTTGTTTAGTCCAGAAACAGGAATAATTCCCCTTCCTGTTTGCCTGTGGCTCATATAAAGATATCAATATTAATGCTGGGAAATAAAAAAAAATACTTGCAAATTTTAAAGTCTTCCCCTAGATTCCTGTACTTCTCCAAAACTCCCCATTTCCTGTACTATTCTAATGATACAAAAATGAAAGGATTACTAAAATTATATCATCTGTTCTATAGTGGGACTATTATTAGATCCTTTTCTGATAGTCAAAACTGCAATGAGAACACTGCCAGTCTCCAATATGCCACCAGTTAATTTCTTGAAGATAGTAACCAGACTTTCTACAAATCAAAGTGCATTCCAAGAAGTTATAAAACCATTGACCAAAGGTTAGACAAAATGAATTAATGACTTATAGTAGTTGCTAAGACTGAAAATAAAATACCAACTGAGTTTATCTACACAAAACTTCACGAATAGCTTAGTTATGGGTTTTTAACTCTCATTAAATCTGTGGAGCTGTGACAGGTGATGAATGTCACAGATAATTACTCCTAAAGGATTTGCCTGTAAACATCTCTGTTTTAAACTTCTTTTTAAATTAATGATTTGAATTTTTGTAAACTTGTGTTGAACTTTTTAACATCTGATCATGTTTTTGGAAAGATGTATAAGTGCTGAGGGCAAAGAGAAGAGTCAGAAAAGAGCTGGGGAAAACTTTTTGGACAGAACACTTCGTAGACAATGAGGTGATGAAGAATTTTCCCTTATTCTACTTTTATATTCATTCGTTGTGTTTTTACCCCTTTTCTTAGATAGCTTTCATAGAAAACTTTATATAACTTAGCAAAAAATGCTATTATCACTTAAAAAAAAACTTTCCATCTTTATGAATGCAAAGTTTCTCCTACTCAAATTATTCCCATTTTTTTCCTGAATATCCTTCCTTCTTTGTTACCCACCTTTGGCCATGCTAAATCTGTTTCTTTTTCCTCTCTACTCTTAACTCTTAGAGCTGCCTTTGAGCATCTTTCCTCTCTTATCCATAATGAAGTTCTGCCCTGTAATAATGGAATCACAAATCTTCTGGTGGTTTCTTTACTGTGATGCACTCATCCAAATGGAATATTTATGATATTTTCATCAAGGAAATATAATTTTCCCAAAACATGTTACTTTTCTCAAAGAATATGAACCGATGCATCATATCCTTTACTTAGAAAACATTTCAGATCCCTCTGAATCAAAGTTTCAAAAGATACAGCTGCCAATAGTTGATTTCACTCACTTCAAACAATATTGTAGAGATATATTAAAAGTAATACCAACTCAATTTTGTGGGGGAATAATGATAGAAAATATATTGCTATGATTAATCTGATATGAGGTGCAAAGTAGTTATAAAAATACCTTTTCCAAGGATCCTGGAAGGGAGAACTTTTTAATGGAATTGAAATTTTATTTTGACCTTCTCCTCTTGAACACCAAACTGATGACTACAGTTGGTAAACAAACTACTAGGTATGAGGCCTCTTTAGTTCTCAGGCTGATGGGCCAGTGATGTAAATAGTCTAAGGCTAAGGCTCATGTCATCTGACACAGTAAAACATGCATTATCTTTCCTTAGTGGTTTTAAGAATTATTTTATTAAAAAATTGATTGAAAAATTGTAAGGATTGGCATATTTTCACAACCACAGATGGATAGATAGATAGATAGATAGATAGATAGATAGATAGATAAATGACTGCAATAGCATTTGTGTAATAATATGAGAAATAGTTGTATAATACATTATGTGATGTATATTCAACCCCAAAGATTTTCAGTTCCTAAATTTCAACGTATCCAGAGTGCATGTGAAAAAGACAGCATGTAGACTTCACCAACACCGTGACAATTAGAGCCTAATAAGTGCAAAAATCACAGGAAAATTTGAAGGCTATGAAGAAAGACACAAACATTAGAATACAATAAATTTTATGTAGGAGTGCCAAGAAAAATAAAGAAATGTGCATAAAACAACCTGAGAGATAAGCTTTAAATCATATAATTATTTAGAATACCATGGAAATCAAAAAATCACAGATAAACTATGGGAAATTAGAAGCTTGATGTCCACAGTATAAGGCTGTGACATATATGAGTAAATGCCACATACATCTCATTCCTTCAGATTTGTAGCTTTTTATTTTTGATTAATTTTTGATCCTCAAGTATTTATTCAGAATAACAGATTTTTCTCAACCACATATATATTTGTTTGAAATAACATAGATAATAGATGTAAGAGAGATATGGATTTATATCTGCGCTAATATGTGTACCTGCCTGCAGATTCTTGAACAGGTTCCTGAGGGGTGGAGTGAGGACCTAGGTGGCAAGAGACATTAGAAAATGAGACAAGACAATCCTGATCAAGTCTCGTTTAATGCAGGTTCACATTAGCCCTTATTTGGTATAACATTTGGCAGCAAAAATAAAACAGGATGTGGTAAACAACCAGTAAAGAAAAACAACGTGACCTTGCAGAGAATCTAAAATAATGTATATGTCAGCAGTCTGTGTCTCATCGATGGCTCAGGGTGCAGTCAGCAGCAACAGTCCCAGAATTATCAGACCACTTCCTGTGACTAATGCCCCCACTTTGACCCCACTCAGGCCAGAGAAAGACATGTCTGACTCCAGTGGTCTCCTACAAATATGTGTGCAAGAATAGGAGAAATAATTGGGTAATTATTGTGAAATGTATATTCATCCCCATAGATTCTCAATACCTACTTCTTTTAATCTATAAAATGCTAAGGTAAAAAAGGCAGTTTTCAAATATCATTAACACTATGAGCCTATGATTCTAAGACATGCCAAAATTGCAGGGGTCCTTAAAGATAACTGTGTTTGTATGATAGACTCAGAGAGCTTCATGAACAGGAAAGTCAGGCAATATTGAGGACTACACAAGAGGTTATATGCTTATTAATATATAAAAATATTGTTATACTAAACCCTAGAGGTACAAAGAATTGAGAATGAAACAACATGAGTGATAATCTGTTAATCTCAAAGATAAATACATAGTATACCTGGATACATAACAATCATAGAGAAAGATCATATAAAATTAGAATGACCGAGTCTTTGAAATGATTGAATTTTCAGAATAGTTAGAAATTGTCCATTCTGCAAACAGTGCAGCTCCACTGATATGTGCAATTATATGGTACTAAATAAAATAATATTAATCTGCCAAACCATAAAATACTTTATAATGATTTTCTGCTATATAACTGATTTCAAATCAGTGATACATTCCATTATGGTAATGAAAACATGTGAGTGAAACATATGTGTTGAAATGCCTCACATTACTCTTTGAAAACTAATAAATGTTTAGGTCAAGGTTATAACCAGGTTTTCCTAAAGATTGAATCTAGTTAGTTCTCAGAGTGTCCGTAAATTCTAAAATGCCAAGATTGGTCCAGCTCAAGATACGTTACTGATAAATTCCTGGTGGTTAGAAACAAACAAATAGAAAGCTCAAAACCAACATTAGTATTTACCAAAATTAGTGAAAAAAAATCTTGTTCAAACAAAAGTGTTTTCCCCTGCCTCTGGGAAAAGAAACACATCATTTCATTGCCTGGGACTCCAGTCAGGATTGTCAATAGCCACACTAGTCTATATTTTTACTTGAACGGAAAGCAAAGGTGATTTTTATAACTTTCACTTAGATTTTTGTTCATTCCTAAACATCTCCAATCAGTTTCTGCACTAACCTAACTCCCAAAATTGTCTTTATGAAGGCAACTTTTCTCTCACTCCCCCAGCTATCTCCATTTTTCTATCCTGACATTATCTGTTCTTTGACAACATTGTTAAAATCAAACTCTGATCTGCTCTAAACTTTTATAGATGCCTCTGAACATTTTTATCTTAACTATAGTAATATCATTCCCTATAATAAAGGAGTGGTTACTTTTTGATGGTTTCTTTATTCTACCCAGCTCATACAATCTGAATATTAAATTTTATATTAAGTGAATATAACTATTGTCAAAACATATGACATATCTTTCAGAGAATATGTAGAAAGACACCAACATTTATGTAGGAAGCATTTAAAACCCATGCAATTCAGTCAGGCAGAACACAGACAATGTTTGTCATTACATACTTCAAGCACTAATGTAAATATATGTTACAAAATAATACCAAATAACTTTCATGATGAACAAATTAAAAGGAGATTAACAAGTCCAGAAAGTAGTTCCTTTCTAATTTGAATTAATGTTCAAATATTCAGAAATAGTTTCTAATCAACACAATATGCATTGTAAACTGTAACAATTTGAAGAAAAGCAGGGATTTTTTATTTATTTTGGGTCTAAAAAATGTATGACCAATTATTTTTAAAAATCTTTGAGTCATGGTGATTAAAACAATTGGATTGAACATAAAATAATCCTCACTCATAACACTGGTTTGTTTTTTTTTTTTTTAAGATTTACAGAAACCTTTCTTCTCTATGCTCAAAGCATACCTCACCTCACATAATTATGTTCTTTGCACAGAAGATTAGTACTGAGAGTTATTTCATATGATATGGAGGATTCAAGAGAGAGCACTTCCTGATATGATTAGACTATCATGAGAAACTAAGTTCTTATAAAATTACCTTTTCTGAGAAGTCTGGAAGAGAGAACTTTCAATAAACTTGAATTTTGCCTTCCTAGTCTTGAGCAATTTACTTTTCTTGTTTTGGTTTTGTTTTTTTTGTTTTGTTTTGTTTTGTTTTGTTTTCGAGACAGGGTTTCTCTGTGTGGTCCTGGCTGTCCTGGAACTCACTCTGTAGACCAGGCTGGCCTTGAACTCAGAAATCCACCTGCCCCTGCCTCCCAAGTGCTGGGATTACAGGCGTGAGCCCTGGCTGAGCACGTTTCTTTTAAGTACCATTGGTAGACACACTAGTGAAGTCTGAAGATTTGGTAGTAGTCATGCTTAAGAACCATTGTGATGTCAATGTTCTAAGTTTCATGATAACTGACAAAGAGCCACATGCATTTCCTTTCTTTATACATAGTGGCTTTTTTTTTCTTTCTAGCAGTTGTTGAACCATAAGTCTTTATAAGAAATAAAATTTTCACAACCACACATATGTATATGAAAGTTGTACAGGTGAGTGTTAGAATATATTGAGAGATGGATGATAGATCAATAGACAGAGTCATGCTAATCTTTTGGTGGTTTGTTACTATAACCTGCTCATACAATTAGAATATTAAAACATACATTATGTTAATAGCGCTCTGCCCCAAACATTTGATATATCTTTCAAAGAATATGTAGAGACATTCAATCTTTTATTTAGGAAGCATTTAAGAGCGAAGAGATTAGTGGAGTCTGGAGTAATAGCAGCCACTTGTTATCATCACATATATAGATATTTTTTAAAAAATTATTTTTCAAAAATATTTTGAAAAAATATTTTTCATAAGTAATACCAACTCTGTTTGATGATATTCAAAATTAAAATAAGTGAAGATGTTTGGAAAGTGATTCCTTTCTAACCGAATGAACATTTAAATATTGAAACCTTAAAACAATTGTATCTATTTAAAAAAAAAATTTGCTGAAAACCAAATAGTTCATAGGTTTTATGTTGAAACCTTACCAGTTTAAAACAAAATTTTGTGTTCATAGTGGGATTAATAATACTCCTATCTCATGTCCAGTGTAGGTATTTTTAAGAATTAAAAAAGAAAGAAAGAAACATTCTCCTGGAAGCTCAAAGCATACCTCTCCTTACATGATAACTTTGTTTCTTCAGGGGATTAGTTATTAATATTGCTAATGAGTAACCATTCATGAAGCCACTGTCAAGTTGTAAGCTGAATAAATGCATTACTCCCCAACTTGCTTCTTGGTCATGATGTTTGTGCAGGAATAGAAACCCTTACAAAGACATGGATGTTACTCATATTTCTGAGTTTTGAAAACTAAAATATGTACATGTGGCTATTAATACCTTCTCAGGCTTTATAGTTGTAACTTATTTAACAGGAAAAGTAACAAAAATGAATTTAGTTATTGGCAAGATTGTTTCTATGCTGCTGGGTGTACTAAATTTGATTAAAACAGATAATGGAACTGCTATTGTACTCAATCATTACAGACATTTTGTCCACAATTAAATATTACCCATATTACTGGAATTCTTTATAATTCTAAAGGACAATGTATTATGGAATTTTAAAACAAAATAATCATAAAATACAAAAGAGGAATTTTATCGCCATAAAGCAAATTTTTTCAAATCATATTTTTTTGTATTTTAATATTTTAAAATTTGGATGCTAAGGAACTCTCTGCTGAGTATCTGTGGCATCCTCCAATTAAGGTTATTTATGTCTAGAAGAAATGGAAGGATCCACTTACTTGTATATGTCATGGTCCCAATAGAGTATTAATTGGGAAAAGGAGCCCATGTTTGTTTTTTTCTGCAGGAAGCTGAAGGAGCAGAGTGTGGTAGGAACAAAGAGTGATACTGACCTATGAGCTTGCTGAGTACCCTGGCAATGGTGACAGGTGAAGTGGGCATATGTTCCTGACCCACCATTGCTTATCAATATCCGAGATTGGACAAGATGCCTTGCTTCAAGCTTATAGAACTTGTGAGAGATTATATGGAAACTGGAAACTGCTTTAGAAATATTAAATACAAAAGGGAAGTTATAATGACTTCTCTCTTTCCTTTAATATGATCAGTTATTCTAACTCAATCATGGAGTTGTCTAGAAATCAATCCATTTTTTTTAAATGAAAGTCTTTATTTGGAAGGCTGGTTCTGGACATTTTTAGAGACATATTGTAATATTTAGAACTTAATTGCATAATGTTATGTGTGCAGTGGATAAAATTGGGACAGGGTCTAGATTTCTAACAATGCTTTGCAAATGTGTTAAGGCTCCTAATATTTTCCTAATTGGTCATGTAAAATTATTTTTTCTTCTACAGTATTTAAGATAAGTTGTATTGATTGCATAGTTTCTAATAGTGTTAGTGTATTGAAACTCGTCATGTCATTTGTGGTGGTTTTTCAAATAGCTTTTGTTTTGTTGCCTGTGAGGATTACAGGACCTTGGTATTCTGAAAACAGATTGGAAATACCAGAAGAAGTGAGTCAGGATAAAGCAGAAGCAAGTTGGTAGTAAGTTTGATAATTAGAGCTGGTATAGCAGCTTTGATTATATTAATAGCTAGTACCCATGTTTCTCCAGCTTTTTTGACACAAGAAATTAAGACATAATTTTGTTAATCATTTTGCAAAAAATGTTGCAATACTGTGATTATTCAAGAAGATTTAGATTGGCATTTAGAACAAGGAATTGATGCTCTTTATTATTTTATTCAAATTATTGTAGAAGAGGTTCAGAGTATCTGAGTAAGCAGCTATCTTGATTGTCATGCTGAATATCAATAAATATGTGTCACTTCTAAAATTTATGACAGTAAAATAATAATATTGTATATTAAATAATAATATTTGGTATAATTAAACAATCTCTCTGGAAGTTTTACCTTTACATAACAAGATTATGAATTTAAAGAATGTTATTCTACTGAGTTTTAATGCTATAGATACTGCTGATAAAAATATTAGTGGCTTAATATCAGTGAATCTTAGTGGGTCAGGTTTCAAGAATGGCATATATAGCTTGATCATGTCAGCCTTCTTGCCATGGGAATACTGTTATTCCTGCCCATTGTGATAATACTTGCCTTTAACAACATCAACATGTTGGCTGACAAAATACATGGATTAAAAGTAAAAAGAGACAACCAGACAGAATCCTCAATTTAAGAGACTGGCAGTCAATGATGAGTTAGATTCTTTACAGATCCTTTCCAACATAAGACTGAGATTCATTGATTTTGGAATGCATATGCCAGGACTCTAAGGAAAGTTATTCCTGCCAGTAAAACCTGACAGGTGTAATCTTGTTTATGAAATAAATATGGGGAAATGTGAGGAACATTTGGTGCTGCTTTGTAGGAATTTAAGAGGAATTTGACATATGGTAGTACTCTGGAGGTAGGCTCAGGAAAGATTATTTACATTTGGGATAATACAACTATCAATGTAAACTCAGCCAATGAATGTGGGACATTCTTTTTCTTCTCCATCTTGATGAGCCCCAAGAAACAATGATCACGAGATTTTGTTTATTTCCTTGTTGAGTCCTTGACCTAGAACTGACCTTATTCTTTGCATGTACTTAGAGTGGTATAAAAACAGGCTGGAGAAAAATACACCTGCTTCATTAAGCTTCAGCACTGGCTGGAGTCATGTTTTAGTGTTGTATTTTTTCCTTTTTCTTTTCAATCCTCACTTCCTCCCTTGAGAGTGGTTGATTGACTAAGCTTGCTTGGTCAGATGCTGCCTCAATTTTGAAGGTCATGTATTAGGCGATACAGAGAAGGACTCAGCTATTAAAGAGGATGCACAAAAGAAATTTGGGCCAATGGTGAATAAACCCATGTGAAATTTGCATAAACAGTTCACAAGTAGATATTATAGCCAACCATTTGTTTTCCTAATACATGTCCTAAAAAGCACTGGCTGTCACACTCTAAATCACAATCCTGCTCAATTTCTGCAAGCTAAATTTAACAGACCCAAGAATCAGGCAACAACCATAGTTCTATATTGTCCAAAATTTCTGAATTGAATTCTAGATCATTCCTTCAATGGGTTGATCTATGATGGGAACAACAAAATGATCTCTGATAAATGGAAGCTAGTATAATCTGGAATTTTGCAAGCAAAAACATGCCCATGTCTCGGTACATAACTCTCCTAAATATAACAAGGTCAATAGGCTCATTTGGAGAGAATGGTATTCATGTCTATCTAATACATCATTACCTTGTCTCTATGAGTATTTAAGAATGTCTATACTGATGATAACCCTGCATATCTGACTCACAAGCATCAGCATTTTAAATCACTTTAATTTATTTTTTATTATTGGATATATTCTATATTTACATTTCATTTACATTTCCCATTTTCTGGTTTCCTGCCCCCCTAAGGTCCCACATTATGTGACTTTGACTTCATGCACCAATTATTACTGATCTACCTGCCCACTTATAGTCCCTCTGTCCTTCAAATCTCACCCAAAAATAAATATATGAATTAAATATTTTTTAAATATTAGAAAGATCTGTAATGTGTCACATAATGTTCAGTTAATTTTTGCACCAAACATCTTTATTTGCACATGGTCATTGAAGTTGGTTATTAGTGTGGTTCCTGATGTCTGGCATCAGCTATACTATTAACACATCTTTCTCACCAGAACTTTTCTATGATATTCTGCAATTTCCCTTCATCATAAAATACTGCATTTTTGGTTTGGTAGGAGAGTTCCCTGTACATACATCAGAAGTTCATAGAAATAGTAGATGGTTGGGTAGGTCAACTCTAATTGCTAGATTTGGGCCTGTTTGCTAGTGAGTTCGTCAGCCCTCCAGTAGATTTTTTGAGCATGTCATACCAGGGTCGCCCTTGCTTTTCCTAGATGAACAGTGGAGGCATATATTATCCCTGAAGCTGTGGCATTCTTGTACTTATATCACAATGTCAAATTTTCCTGGTCCATGACTACAGGCCAGCTCTCTTAATACAAAATCAGGCATGATGCAGATCCTCATTCCTCAGGGCTTCAGCCAGCAATGTACAGGTCCAGATCTTCTCCATCACAGTGGTGAGTGGTGGTACCAGCTCTCCAGAATGCTGTAGCTGGCTCCATCTTTTCAGATCTCCCTTTCTCATAATCTATGAGACCACCTTTCCAAAAAAGGCTAGGAGAGAGGGATGGAAATCTCTTCATTGTGTCTCAGCCTGTGCTGAGTGGTTACATCTCTGTGCTATACCTGTGATATCAGCATGCCACTATGAAAAAGCCCAGATCAGTAATATTTTCATATTCTCTTGAACACTGACATAGACCACCACTGATACAAGCACTTTGACAGTGTCATGGCTCTTAGTGACAACATAAGATATCACCATGTACTCAAGAAGTAGTACACATATATGACCATTTTTTACAACCTTTCAACCCCCAGTTGTCTCTTTTCAAAGTGTTCCAAATATTCTCACATCTCTTTCTCTTTAAATTTTCTACCACATGTAAACACCATAATGTATTCTGCCTTCCTGCAGCACACAGTGATGAGCAATGGCTTATATAAAATTTTTCCAATCCTGCCAAGTTTCAAAGAAATGTGGAAGGTGATGTAACTCTAAGACAGTTCATTGAAGAATGCAAAGTCTGCATTATTCATGCTCTATTTTTGAAACCAAAAGGAAGAAATAGAAGGCTTAGACTACAGGGCATGGTAACTATATTTATATAGAGTATTGTCCTTAAGAAAAAATTAATTGTGTCAAAGTAACAACATTTCTACAAAAGACTATTTCTTGTCTAATAAACCAAAGGAATAGATCCCATTGCTAAATTTTACCTAATGATATACATGGTTCTAAAGTTTGAGAGAAGATGTGTGCTATATTATAGGTTAAATATTTTTGTCAGTATCATTTCAGAAGAACACATTCTGGAGCCATTGGCTGAAATTAAAATTTGAGATGATTCAGGTATTAGCATGTCTTGGAATCTCCATGTTGAATTTGTAAAGAAGAAAATGCATTTAGTTTAGCAATCTGGAAAGCAAGGATTATTTTCATCATTCAGGGATATGATACATGATCTAAAACGACTGGATCATGCCTTAGGTCATGAAAACATATTTTAGAAGGCATTATTTTTAGTTTATCAAGGTCCATTCATTGATGCCAAGCTGCCTGAGCAGCTCTCTGTACTTTGGACATCCATTTTTGGCCACAACTCTAGATCTAATTGTCAAGGAAATGTGTGCCAAAGAGGTGACTGACAAAAAAATAGAATGGAACCCTCAGTGTTTTATCCTAAGGACAGAAAAACTACTCCCATGGAGGTTGTGTCTCCGTAAGGTTATTCCAAAGTGTCTGTAAAGTAGTAAAGATTTGTAGATTTAAACTCAATATCAAGAGTCAAGAAGTCCAGTCAGAATCATAAACAATTGCTTAGAATATGGATCATGATGGAGGAACCAGTTTTGTTGTTTGAGATACTATTAGTTCATCTTTCTGTTTCAAAAAACTTTCTATTTTGTCAGTTTGTTCTAATAATTGCTTTGGAATTTTATTCAAGTGAATGAATCCCACCTTGTAACATTGTGCTTTGCTCAAATGCCTATTAGGTATACACAGAACTCAAGATATTTAATATAGCTTGGATCAGAAGAGAGTGGGACTATAGTGATTCCTCATGATGGAATGGATTAGACCCATGGGTAAGAAGAATATATTTGTGATATTGGGAGTAGGTGTTAGAAATCAGTACTATCTATGACTTCCTTTTTGTTTGCTAGAAAATATGTGAGGATATGAGAAGCCAAGGATGTGTGACCTTTGCAGTGGATATTTCTGGCTTTGACTCTGATCATACTTCTTAGATGTTCTGCCAAAACACCATGAACATTCTTTTGCAAAACTATCCCACAGCTTTCCTGAAATGAAACCCAAGCCAGTGGTTTGTTTACAAAACTTTGGGACCTGTTTGTTGCACCACACATCTCATTCTTAGAAGTCATAATGATAATGGCGGTTGTTCTGAGAATCAGGTAGGGTTGCTGTTGTTGTTTTTGTTGTTAAGTATGCCTGGAATAGAACTGTATGAGAAAGTGGAAACAAGAAAACTATATGTACTGACTTTTCTGGACTGTTTTGTGTCTTTAATATTTAGTAGGATCATTTAGTACGGAGAGAAAAATATGAAAGGAAATTTTTCAAAATAATGAGAGGAGAGACGATCCAATAAAAATACACAGCTAGAATTTAATAAGCAAACACACAGTGGAAAATGGATATAACTTTATTTTCACAGAGATTCTGGATTTCTTAAAAAAATGCTCTAGAATCTTCATACATTTAAGTGTCTCTTATACTTCTCTCCTGGGTGATAATTCATAGGCAACAGAAACAGGACATTTATTTGAAGAACATTCTTTGGATTCTGTAGTACCTTGCAGTAGAGTGTAATGGATCTTTCTTCAGAGATTTAGTAGCCTGTTACCAAAGAAAGAGGCTGAGCTTTCAGTCATTTTTCATTTTGTTTTCTCTTACAAAACACTCCTTCCACGGTTTTCCAAAATGAAACTAGGTAAATTTCATTTATATTCCAGAGCACTGCTAAGGCCAACTGTTGCCTTGCTCATCAGTGAAATCTTGCCAATATATAATACCACCAATTGTCACTTGAAGTAAAAAAAAAAATACCTTCTTGTTCCTCTTTTGTGTACAATAAACCATCCTGAAATGTGGAATTTATGTAGGAGATTGGTTAGGTAAGTTATCCTCATCTGCACGATTCCCTCTTAGATTGCTTCCTGCATGTCTCTCTTTCTATTTTACTTCTTTGGATTATGCTGACATTGCTTTTATTAGGAAATAGTCTTTCGAAGAAGTACTGAACCAAATTCCATGGAAATCTATAGGCAATGAGGAAAGAAACTCTGAGACACTTCATCAAGCAAAAATTACTCTTATCTGAGAGTAAACACATAAGGTTACATACTAACTGCAACCTCCCCTGTGAGTCTGTCAGCACAATAGGTCATGAAGTTTTTCATGGATTTTATCAAAGCAGATAGATATACTATTTTCACTATGAAGAGTAAAGGGGAAGAATTATAACTATTAACTCTCAGATGAGCATGCCACAATCTAAGGAACAAAGAATCTTTCAATTGACCAAAAGAAAGGAACCAAGGAGTCAGAAATAGGTTTCTTGTTGAAAGGACAAGTTAATAAGAGCAGAAATGAAAAGGAAGACATAACAGAAACTGTGGAAATACAAAAAAAAAATGTCATCAGATCCTAGTACAAGATCTTATACTTTAAAAAATGAAAAATCTGGATGAATTGGACAATTTTCTGGATACATACCAGGTGCCATCATTGAAACAGGATTAGATAAAAAAAAGCAAAATAGTCCCATAAGTCATGAGAGAATAGAAGCTGTTGTTAATAACCTCCCATCCCAAAAAAAAAAAAAAAGTCAAGGACCAAATGGGTTTAATGAGGAATTCTATCAGATCTTCAAAGAAGAGCTAATATCAATTACTCTTCAAACTATTCCACAAAATAGAGACTCAAGGAACACTATCCAATTATTCTATGAAGCCACAATAATGCTTATATATAAACCAAACAAAGAACAAACAAAGAATGAGAACTTCAGACCAATATACCTTATGATCTTTGTTGCAAAAATACTCAACAAAATTTTGGCCACCTGAATACAAGAATGTATCAAAACAATAATTCACCATTATCAAGTAGGCTTCATCCCAGGAATGCCAGGGATAGTGGAATATATGGAAATACATCAATGTAATCCACTGCATAAACAAACACAAAGAAAAAATTAAACATGGTAATTTCATATATGCTGAAAACATTTTCGACAAAATTCAGCATTGCTTCATGAGAAAAGTCTTGGAGAGATCAGGAATTTAAGTTCCATACCTAAACATAATGAAGGCAATACCCTGTAAACCAGCAGCTTAATCAAACTAAATGGAGAAAAACTTGAAGCAATCGCACTAAAATCAGGGACAAGACAAGGCTGACCACTCTCTCCTTATCTATTCAATATAGTACTCAAAGGTCTAGCCAGAGCAATTAGACAACAAAGGGGTGTCAAATGTATACAAATCAGAAGGGAAGAAGACAAAGTATCACTATTTGATTGTATACTTAAGTGCCCCAAAAAATTCTGCCAGAGAACACCTAAAGCTGATAAACAACTTCAGCAAAGTGGCTGGATATAAAATAAATTCATACAAATCAGTAGCCATCCTCTACTCAAAGTATAAACAAGCTGAGAAAGAAATTATGGAAATGACAACCTTCACAATAGTCACACATTATATTACATACCTTGGTGTGACTCTAACCAAGCTAGTGAAATGTCTGTAAGACAAGAACTTCAAGCCTCTGAAGAAAGAAATTGTAGAAGATCTCAGAAGGTGGAAGGACCTCCAATGCTCATGGACTAGAAGGATTAATATATTAAAAATGTCCATCTTGCCAAAAGCAATCTACAGATTCAATGCAATGCCCATCAAAATTCCAAAATTATTTCTTCATAGAGCTAAAAAGAGAAATCTTCAAATTCATTTGGAATAACAACAACAAAAAAAAAAAGGAAAGTTAAAATTCTTCTCCAAAACAAAAGATCTACTGGGTAAATCAACATTCCTGATCTCAAGCACTAAAACAGAGCATAGTGATAAAAACTCTATGGTATGGATATAGAGACATACAGGAAGATCAATGGAACAAAATTGATCCAGATATGGCCCAACATACCTAAGGTGACTTGATATTTGTCAAGGAGCTAAAAACACCCAGTGGAAAAAAAGACAGTATTTTTAACAAATGGTGCTCGATCAACTGGAGGTCAGCATGCAGAAAAATTCAAATTGACCCATTCTTGTCTGCTTGTATAAAGCTCAAGATCTAGTAGATCAAGAACCTCCACATAAAACCACATACACTGAAATTTATATAGGAGAATGTGGGGAAGAATCTTGAATATATGGGCACAGGAGAAATTTTGCTGAATAGAACACCAATGGCATATGCTCTAAGAACAAGAATTGACATATGACACCTCATAAAATTGCAAAGCTTCTGTAAGGCAAAGGTACTGCCAATAGGACAAAACAACAACCAACAGATTGGAAAAAGATCTTTGCCAATCCTACATCCGACAGAGGGCTAATATCCAATATATACAAAGAACGCAAGAAGTTAGACTCCGGAGAGTCAAATAACACTATTAAAAATGGGATACAGAGGTAAACAAAGAATTTTTACTAAGGTATATTGAGTGGCTGAGAAACACCTAAATAAATGTTCAACAATCTTAGTCATCAGGGAATTGAAAATCAAAACAACCCTGAAATTCCACCTCACACAAGTCACAAGTCAGAGTGGCTAAGATGAAAACACAAGGACAGCAGATGCTGGAGAGTATGTGGAGAAAGATGAGCATGTCTCCATTGCTGGTGGGGTTGCAAGCTGGTAATAGCATTCTGGAAGTCAGTTTAGTCGTTCCTCAGAAACTTGGACAGAGTATTACATGCGGACACAGCTACACCACTCCTGGGTATATATCCAGAAGATACTCCATCATGTAATATGAACACATGCTCTACTATGTTCATACCAGCTTTATTTATAAGAAGTTGTAAATAACCCAGATGTTCTGAAACAGAGGAATGGATACAGAAACTGTGGTATATAAACACAATGAAGTCATTCAGTTATTAAAAACAATGAATTCATGAAATACATAAGCAAACAGGTGGAACTAGAAAGTGTCATCCTGAGTGAGGTATCCCAATCATAATAGAGTATACATGGTATACTCTCACTGATAATTGGATTTTAGCTCAATCGCTTGGAATATCCAAGGTACAATTCACAGACCACAGGAAACTCAAGAAGAAGGAAGACAAAAGTAGTGGTGTTTTGGTTCCTTGGAGAAAGGGAAGAAAATATTCACAAGAAAACTATGGAGAAAAAGTGTGATGCAGAGACTTAAGAAAAGCCCACACAGAGACTGTCCAACCTGGGGATTCATCCAATAAAAAGTCAACAAGCCCCAAAATGACTATAGATGACAGGAGATATATACTAAAAGGAGCTTGTTCTGGTTGTCCTCTAGAGGGGTCTTGCCAGAGCTTTGCAGATACAGAGGTGGATATTAGCAATCAACCACTGGATTGAGTGTGGGGTTCAAAATGGAGGAGTTGGAGGGCAGACTGGTGGAGCTGGGCGTGGTGTTGCAACCCTATCAGAAGAATGACAATATTGTCCAACCAGATGCTTCAGGGCTCCTAGGGACTAAGCCATCAACCTAGGGGTGCACATGGTTCCAGCCAAAAGAGTGGCAGAGGAATGCCTTGTTGGCGATCAGTGGGAAGAGAGGTCCTTGGTCCTGTGAAGGCTCAATAGAGGCCCCAGTGTGGGGAAATTTTGTGGGGGTCCTGGGAGTGGTTTGCGTGGACAGGTACATTCTTGGAGGCAGGGGGTGAGAAGATGGGTTGGGAGTTTTAGAGATGGGGTGAAACCCAAAATGGGAATAATATTTGAAATGTAAATGAAGAATATTTTTAATTAAAAGAAGAAAAAGAAAGATAGAAAGGAAGGAAGGAAGGAAGGAAGGAAGGAAGGAAGGAAGGAAGGAAGGAAGAAAGAAAGAAAGAAAGGAAGGAAGGAAGAAAGAAATAGATTTCTTTATGCTAATCACACTTCTGTCTTTGTTCTCACTACCAGAGCTCTGGCATGCATCTTCTGACATGGATTCTTAGCAGAAAAAAAATGTTTAGCACAATTTCTTACATAGTGATGCATAGAATAGATCTGTAACATGACAGATATGATGAGAAGAGGATACTATCTGCTTTGAATTTCTGCCATGACAAGGGCCATAATAAGTGAATATGGGAAGCTGGACTGATTTCAACAGTATGATATTGTTACAGAGATGAACAAAAGTTGTTAAAAACAGTCCTAATATTTTGTGGTTAGTCATTTCTTTGTAAAGGAATAAAGTCCATAAAACACTGTAGAAGACTTCAAAACCCTGGTGGATAGTTTTATGGGAAGGACAAAGAAATCAACATCAGCAGCACTGAGAGCATTAGTGTGGATAAAGAATTTATTCCCCTGATGTCCAGGCTCACAACCATTAAATTAATGTCTGTGGCATAACATTTATGTAGCAATGGTTGTTTATGTGCAAGATACCTTCAACTCCTGCCTAGTAGATCTAATCCTGCCTATGTTTTACCACCTTTAATGCCAGTTGAAGCTAGAAATATTAGACAGCATTGCTCTACATATCTTCATAGTATTAAGTCCCATTTTTATTACCATATACCATAACTCTTCAAAGCCAGTCGGTCTCCTTAGATTGGTTCAAAACATGTGTTGCAGAATCTGATTCTATCATCTGAAAGAGAGATGGATATTAGTATTTATTGTGTCCAGTGTAAAGGATCAGGGTGTACATTGAGCAACCAGACAACAAATATATAGGAAAACTGACCAAGGAATTCCATTTAAGAATAAAAGTGAAGACCTGAGTGCTCATGATGAGCTAAAATCAGCACATGTTAGTACTTTGCATTTTTTCCCTTGATGACGTCCAGATTCTGAGCCATGTCTATTTTTTACACAAGAACATAAAATAGTTATTAAGTCTAGAAATTCCACACATTCATCCTTATAAAAATTTAACCTGCATAAATGCCATTGTTGTTGATGAAATAGATAACTGGCCTTAAAAAAGGTAAGTGTTTTTTTTCAGATGCAGAGACTGAAAGTTCAGGAAAGCAAAAGAGACAAAGACATAAATCAAGTCCTCATGTGAAGGAGTATGTTATTCCTCTTTAATTTCCCTCAAGGCAATTTTTAGTTGAATCTCATTCAGGTCTCTTACAGGAAGACACTGAGGAAAAAATTCCTGTATGGACTCTTGAAGAAGAAAAGTTTTGTAGGTCCTAAAGGTTACAGTAATCAATGTGCAGGAGATGCATGTGAGGGGACACAAATTTAGTAATAGATCTTAGTGTGTTTGAGCCACTGATTAGCTGTAGATCTTACACAGACTTGTTGGGGCACCATAGCTAAGCCCTTCCTAGAACCCAAGTGTCTAATGATGTAGTTTTCATATTAGGGAATAGAATTCTTGGAGGTATCAAGCAAAGAACAACTCTGCTATGGAATTTTCATTTCACCCTGTGCATCTCCAACATTCACCATTCTGATATTCTAAGTTATTAATTTATGGCAATCTTTCCACTGGTGCTGGAAATACGATTCAGCTATTAAAAAATCTTGGTGCTTTGGCATGGGCCATAGGTTTAGTACTTTATATTGACCCATGAACATTAGAATTCTTATAAATATGTCTTATTCCCTATACTTGACTCCATGGATACTACTAGAAAACACACACACACACACACACACACACACAAACACACACACACACACTGCACAAACATATACTCCATTTAAAAAATAATTCATGGAAGAACATTCTAAAAATGAAATAAAATAAGTAACATTAAAAGTAATTAAAAGAGGAGTGGACCACATTACTAATTTTGTCCACAAGATCAAATTTCCATTTGAAGGGAATGTTAGGCAAGCTGGCTTATTGGTCATAGATGTTAAAACACAGTATCTGGGAACAACATGTCACCTGTCTCCATGTATGTCTCTATTTCGGCAAGGTTAAAAAGAAAATAATAACTTTGTTGAAATGTGCTTTTTTTCTTGCATTTTCTACACAAAATGTCTATGAGAACATCCACCTACAATTTCTCCAAGTCCACAGCTGTGTCTTAGTGTTCTTCTAAACCAAAGTTATGAACCAACTTAGAGTTTGCCCTTTAATAAGGAAATGGCATTAGCTCAAATGTCCTCACTTGATAGAAGTTCATTCTTTTTTAGCATATATTTCATCCAAAAACAAAAACAAAACAAAAATCTATGAAATCCATCCTCCAGGCATTTAATACCTTGGATTTACAGTGGTTTTATTTTGTGCATCACTATCATTAGAAGAAGACTACATAGCTTTATCTAGAATATGGCATCTCGCAATATAGTCCACCACTTGAAATTTGGTGCTTCCTTTTCCAACAACTTTCTTATAGCATTTTTATTCAGCTATTGATGATGTCTCTTGCACACAGTATAATTGTTGAGTATGTTGATGATATACATTACTTTGTGTTTCATTGGGGACAAACCTTGGTCCATATTACACTGTTTGGAGAATAGAAATATGAAAGCTGTAGGGAGAAAAAAGAGCATCCAATATTGCTGGACCTGTCTTTTGGCAAATAAGAGTCTAAACGATGTGAAGAACATCAAAGACAAGAAAGTCATTATGAACAAAGTTGGTAAGGAAGCTTGTTAGTGACATATAAAAAAAGGACACTTTCTCCCTCTAGATTATGTCCAAAAGTAAACTACTTTGTAGCACAAGTATATTAGAAAGTTAAATAAATCAACACACCATTCATTATCAATTGAATGGGCTTACAGGAGGAAGAATGTTAGGTACAGACAAAAATAAAATAAACAAACAAATGGCAGGAGGTAGGCAACTGCCTGAGGAATCTCTTGTTCATTTATCAAAGCTGAGGAGACACAGAGAGTTCTTGTTAGAGGAGGTATAGGCCAACATTTATAAGCTGACCATGTAGGAACCCATGACTCTCCCATAGAAAGACAGACTCATATGCGAATAATGCAGTAATCCTAACATTGTCTGTCTCTTTGACTATCTATCTATCTATCTATCTATCTATCTATCTATCTATCTTTCTATCTATCTACTTACTTTTCTATTTATTTATCATTTATCTGTCA
This sequence comes from Apodemus agrarius, assembly GCA_964023405.1. Classification (NCBI taxonomy): domain Eukaryota; kingdom Metazoa; phylum Chordata; class Mammalia; order Rodentia; family Muridae; genus Apodemus; species Apodemus agrarius. The sequence goes on along the minus strand of OZ030007.1, from coordinate 72,418,371 downwards.
CAAAACCGATATGCATTTCTTTCTTTATTTTTTGTTTTGTTTTTTGGATTTGTTTTTTTTTGTTTGTTTGTTTGTTTGTTTTTTCTGAGACAGGATTTTTCTGTATAGACCTGGCTGTCCTAGAACTCACTCTGTAAACCAGGATGACCTCAAACTCAGAAATCCGCCTGCCTCTGCCTCCCAGAGTGCATAGATTACAGGTGTACACCACCACCGCCCGGCTCTGATATGCATTTCAATGAGACAGAACAGAAGATCTAGATGTGGATTTCATGCAACTATGTTATTGAATTAATCTTTGAGATTTTATTTATTTCATGAGTATGTGCATTGCCTCATTATATATCTGTGTGTCATGTGAATTCAGTGCTCACAGGGACCAAAACAAAATATTGGATCCCTGGAAACTGGAATTAAAGATGGTTTTTAGCTGTCATATGTATACTGGGTCGTGAACCCACATTTTTGGGAAGAACAGACACTGGGTTGATTTATTTATCTAGGCCTAAGCCTCTCCTATCTGTGTGTTCATTTTAAACAGATTTATTATTAATTATTTAATTTATTTATTTTATTTTCACACCGATGACAGACACAAAACATCCTGTTCTCCAACTCTTTCCTTAATAAACACCTACTGTGAAACCACCTTCACCTTTTTGGAGAAGGGTAAGAGACAACTTGGCCCCCATGGGTACAAACATACCTTGGAATATCAAGGAACAGCAGAACTAGGTATATCCTTTCCATTTGAGTAAAGAAAATGCCACTGAGATAGGAGAAATGAATCAAAAGGCAGACAACAGAATTAGTGGTGGCTCATGTTCTTTTCATTAGGAGACACTCATAAAGACCAACTTTCCAATAGGTGCATATGCTTAGGGTCTTAGTTTCAGTGCATAACTGCCCATTTGATGGTAGTTATGCATCAGAGAGCCTCACTAAGCCCAGAATCATTGACTATGTAGATCTTTTTGTGGATATCCCTAGACTTCAGAAGCCGTTAAGAATGTTAATATGTGAAAGAGGTGTGTTTTACAAGCAGTGCAAAGAAACTGGATATCTGCATGTAGAAGATTTAAATGCTTATTTGCCCTGCTGTTCAATAATCAATACAAGAGGTTAGAGATCTTAACATTATACCCAAAACTCCAAACTGTTAGAGGAAATGATTAGAAAAAAATCTCTGAGATATGAGGATAAGCAGAGAATATTAACAAAATTTTGGTTGATCAATAAATAATGCCAACATTTGACAAGTGGAACTTCAGGAAATAAAAATGAAGTATCTGTATACCAATATATGGCAGCAACTGTATGAAGACACAACATGCAGAGTGGGATAAAATTTTGCTGAGCATTTTAGCAGTATCTGAGATCTAAAGACATATAAACATAAACAACAACAGAAGAAAAACCCAAAGAATAAAAAAGGTATATAAATGGAAATTAATATTCTCAATGGAGAAATATAAAAAGTGTTCTATGTATATTTTAAGTTTGTGACATAATTTGGTGTTTCGGAAATGCAAATTGAAATGATTTATGCATCTCATTTTCAGTCTAACAATAATGGTACTCAGTAAGAAAAAAAAGACAATAAATGTTGGGAGAATGGTGTGAGAAGATTTTTTTCATCATACCTGATAAGTCTATGAACTAGAATAGCAATTATGAAGATGCCTGTGGAAAATAGAATATGACTCAGATAGTCATTAAAGGAAAAATCAGAACATGGAATGACCTGTGGGTTTGGATCATTTAGCTTAGCACATAAAATAACTTCCCTCCTAACAAAAGCAAAGTACAAGTACAAATAAATCACAATCTTCAAAATTCCAATACAATTTCTCACAGACATTGAAAGGAAACATTTCTTCTTCTTGTGGAAATACAGTTTCCATGATAGTTTAAACAATCCTGAATAATAAAGAACTTCTTAAGTTCTCACTATCCATGATTTCCGTTTATACTACATAGCTATATTAATAAAACCTCTATAGTACTAGTATAAAAACAGACAGGTTGATCAGTGGAATTCAATGAAGCCCAGACATAAATTCATGTATCTATGTACACATTATTTTTATTAAGAAACCAGAAATTTACACTGGAAAAACATAGCACCTTAAAAAAATGATGTCACTCATAGAAGATGTTTGTGAGAAGAGTAAAAATAGATGTATATTTATTGCCATGCACAGGAGTGAAGCCCATGTGGATCAAAGATCTCAACATAAAACCAAATATACTGAACCTGATCAAATACATAGTGGAGAATAACCTTAAAATCATTGGCATAGGCATCAGCAAACTGAAGAGATGGTTGATACAAAATGCACTAAGACCCACAATTAATAATTTAGACCTCATAACACTGAAAGGTTGTATAAGACGAAAGGATACTGTCAAACAGAGAAAGAGGCAGCCTATATATAGAAAGGGAAAAGAGTTTCACAAACTCCACATTCAACATTGGAATAATGTCCAAAGTCAAGGAAGAAGTCAAGAAACTATAAATCAGAAGACAAATAATTCCCACTTTGTTGGTTGCCGTTTTGTCCTTCTGACAGTGTCCTTTGCTTTGCAGAAACTTTGTAATTTTATGAGGTCCCATTTGTCGATTCTTGATCTTAGTGAATACACTATTAGTGTTCTGTTCAGGAACTTTTCCCCTGTGCCCAAGTCCTCCAGGGTCTTCCCAAGTTTCTTTTCAAATAGTTTCAGTGTGTCTGGTTTTATGTGGAGGTCCTTGATCCACTTGGAGTTGATCTTAGTGCAAAGAGATAAGAGTGGGTCAATTCGCATTCTTCTGCATGTTGACCTCCAGTTGAACCAGCACCATTTGTTGAAAAGGCTATCTTTATTCCACTAGATGGTTGTGGCTCCTTTATCAAAGATCAAGTGACCGTAAGTCTGTGGGTTCATTTCTGGGTCTTCAATCCTGTTCCATTAATCTGCTTGCCTGTTGCTATACCAATACCATGCAGTTTTTAACACAATTGCTCTGTAGTACTGCTTGAGGTCAGGGATATTGATTCCCCCAGAAGTCCTTTTATTGTTGAGAATAGTTTTAGCTAACCTGGGTTTTTTGTTGCTCCAGATGAAATTGAGAATTGCTCTTTCTAGATCTATGAAGAATTGAGTTGGGCTTTTGATGGGGATTGCATAGAATCTGTATATTGCTTTTGGCAAGATGGCCATTTTTACTATATTGATCCTGCCAATCCAGGAGCAATAAATATTTTTCCATCTTCTGAGGTCTTCTTCGATTTCTTTCTTCAAGGACTTGAAGTTCCTGTTGTGCATATCTTTTGCTTGTTTGGTTAGAGTTACGCCAAGATACTTTATGTTGTTTGTGGCTATTGTGAAGGGTGTTATTTCCCTAATTTCTTTCTCAGCCTGCTTATCCTTTGAGTACAAGAAGGCCACTGACTTGCTTGAGTTAATTTTATAACCTGCCACTTTGCTGAAGTTGTTTATCAGCTGTAGAAGTTCTCTGGTGGAGTTTTTTGGGTCGCTTAGGTAAACTATCATATCGTCTGCAAATAATGATAGTTTCACTTCTTCCTTTCCAATTTGTATCCCTTTGACTTCCTTATGTTGTCTAATTGCTCTTGCTAGAACTTCAAGTACTATATTGAAAAGATATGGAGAGAGAGGGCAGCCTTGTCTAGTCCCTGATTTTAGTGGGAATGCTTCAAGTTTCTCTCCATTTATTTTGATGTTGGCTACTGGTTTGCTGTAGATTGCTTTTACTATGTTTAGGTATGGGCCTTGAATTCCTGCTCTTTCCAAGACTTTTAGCATGAAAGGATGCTGAATTTTGTCGAATGCTTTTTCAGCATCTAATGAGATGACCATGTGGTTTTTTTCTTTTAATTTGTTTATATAGTGGATTACATTGATGGATTTCCATATATTGAACCATCCCTGCATCCCTGGAATGCAGCCTACTTGATCATGGTGAATGATCGTTTTGATATGCTCTTGGTTTTGTGTTACATCGATCAGGATAATATGCTCAATTCTGTACATTTACATGCAAAATTTGTGATATCATCATTTTTGATGGTGAAATGTTATTCCATTTGGATATATACCACGTTTTCTTTAGCCATTCTTCAGTTAAGGGATATCTAGTTTGTTTCCAGTTTCTAGCTACTACAAATAAAGCTTCTATGAAAACAGATGAACTAGTGTCCCTGTGGAATAGGGAAACATCTTTGTATATAGCTGGGAATGGTATAGCTGGGTCTTGAAACAAAAATTTTCCAAGTTTTATGAGAAACTGCCAAATTGATTTACAAAGTGAAGGTACAAGTGTAGACTCCCAGTAGCCATAGAGAAGTGTTCAAATGGCATTCAACATCTTGAAGCATCCAAATTGATCAATTTTTATCACTCTGTACAAAGCTCAATCCCAAATGTATCAAGGACCTTCAGATAAATCCAGATACACTGATTCTAATAGAATAGAAAATGGGGAAAGCCTCAAACTTATGGGCACAAAACTTTGACCATCCTGCACTCTCTGTGGACTTTCTATATTCATAAACATAAGTAAAAATAAAATTAAATAAAAATAATTGCTGACATGTTCTTGTCAAAAAGCCTTTTGTTGCCAACTAAACCATTCAAAACATTCTAAGTTATCTGTATATTAAAGTGAAAAAAATTAGATCATTTTTTATAATTACCTTAAATCATATTGCTTCTAAGATTATATTGTAAAGATGTGAACATAGACAAGTTGATTGTACATAGTGGCCATCAAAGGTCAGCATTATTTCAATTCTAAGACTTTTGTAACTCCCCGATATAATTCTGGAACCATGTATATATTTTACCTCAGTTTCCAATATTTCAATATTTGATACTTTACAAAGAAAAAATTCACATACCTGTGATGTTTATCTCTAATTTTCTCTAAAGCACTTATTGTATATTGGAAGTTTAATCATGTAACATATGTAAGCTCTTAAATTTTCCAACAAACAAGCAGATTAACCTATAGATACATGTAGATGATCTTCTTGGCCATAAATGTTCTCAACATTGGCAATAGATGTGTCAAGTTTAAGGCCTGAACTAGAAGTTAAACAGGAAGATGTATACAATGAACGAATTTATGTCTACTGAGAGGTAAGAAGCCCAAGGAACTCTGTGAATCTGTCTCAGGCATTCCCTTGCCTTGTACCAAAGGTTTGAGTCATGTTGAGTTGGCCATCATGGATCAATGGCCCTCAACACAAAGCACTTACCATCATTTATCATACGTACAGTCCTCATTGATTTATGAGATCTCATCCCAACAAATTTATGATACATTAAATATAAAAGTCTTAAAACAGCTAGTTTTCTTTCCAGTCCAAGGCATCTAAAAGTTTATGTCCTCTACCATATTGAAGAAGTGCTTATATCAGAAACCTGAATGGGTTTCATCAGCCAGGCTTTTGACTCCATGACTCAATATGACATTTTGGTAGCTCAATACATTTTTTTTTGAAAAAAATCATGTTGTCATCTATTTTGAACAGCTGTTTAATACTGTATTGTGTAAATATACTAGTTTCTTTATTCATTATTATCCTGAGGGATATCTAGGTTGTTTATATTTTGGGCAATTATGAATAAAGCAGTAAAAACCGTTGTTGAGAAATTATCTTTGTTTTAGGATGAAAGATCCCTTGGGTATATGCTTGTAAATGTTAGAGCTGGATCTTGAGATAAGTTTATGCCCAACTATCCAACAAATGCCACATTGATTTCCACAGTATTTATACTCATTTGCACCTTATCAGTAATGGGAGTGCCTTCCCCTGATCCATACGGTCTTCTGTAATCTCCACCTGTCCATAACTCTGTTGATCTCAGCCATTCTGAGAGGTGTGATATGAAATTTTCAGGTACTTTAAATTTGCATTGTTTTTTGATGAATAGAAATGTTAACACTTTCTTTGATTTTCACTCACTCAAGTTTCCTCTATTAAAAAGTCTTTGTTTAGATATGTACCCCATTATTTAATTTGATTCTCTCTTTTCTTGATATATCACTTCTTAAATTCTCTATATGTTGTAGTTTAGACTTTTATCAGGCATGTTGGTGATGAAAATCTTTTCCCATTCTGGAAGCTACCATTTTGTTGAAAGGAAATTGTACTTTTTCTTACAGAAGCATTTCATTTTAGGTTTCTTTTTAAATGTTGGTCTTCTTGGTGCCTTTGCTGTCAGTGTTCTGTTCAGAAAATCTTCTGTGCCAATTATGTCAAGGCTGTCCTTTATTTTTCCTTCTATCAAATCTAGCATGTGTGGTTTTATATTGATTTTTTTTAACCCATTTGTCTTCAGTTTTGTTAGTAACATAATTTTAAATCCATAACATTGCCAGTAAATACATGGGAATTAGATGTTGAGGTGAAAGCCTGCTAACTCAGAAAAGTAGAAAAGGCATGCATCTGGCCTTTTTCCTCAGCAAATGTACTAAATGAAAATAACCTCTCCTTTTCCATGTCATCTCAAAACCCCTTCAAACTTAATGTCTTCCTCTTCTGCTTCATCTTTGTCTCTACACCTCCTCCTGACTTTCTATTGCTTTCTATAGGTTTTTCATAGGTTCAATCCCTGTCAAGTAGTTGTTTCTTTGAACTCTTCACCAACGGTTGACTATACTTATTCCTTTTTAACACTTAAAATTATATTCTCAGGTTGAGACATAGCACATCTAGAAACAGGGCTTTCCAATAAGTACACAATCCGAGGAATGTGTCCCATATTTTGCATATAAAAATATCTCAAACATCCACTATTTAGAATAATGAAGCCATTTCTTCCAAGCGTTCCACAGTCCCCAGCTTTGTTTTATTTGGAAGTTTAATATTAAGTTATTTTGACTTCAAATTTTTGTAAAATATTTGGCCTGGTCTCATATGGACTCCACAATTTGAATATCCTGAGAAGTTTGTAGTCCAAAGCTAGTCTTTGGATGGTGTTTCTCAAATTAGTGGCAATTTTATTTAGCTCGAATACAGTAGTCAACACAAAAGTGCCCACTCTTTGTGCAGAGGCTTGGGTCAGGTTTTTCTATTGGTTAGCATTACCACATTCCAAGTGTGTTCATCATTTCACAGACCCATCATCTTCTCAGAGATCTCAAAAGCTATGGTCAGGGATGGTAGATAACTGAAATATTTAAAATACCATATTCAGCAGATCTCAGAATGGTTTACGGACCTCAATCTAATATGTAGACCATAGGCACACAAATTTTGTTCCCAGTTATATTTTTCAGACTCAAACATGAAAGCACCTACAGGTAGCTTGATTCAACTCACTTCTAAAATTGTTTAGTGCTCAGTATGACTACTAGTATCAGGACAGGAAGTTTATATATACATGAAAACCTTATAGATTTTGAGGTCATGTTTACACTTTTTGAAAAGTTTTAGAATATAAAAAAAACCAAAAACAAAACAAAAACAAGAGTTTGAGTGTAGTGGCAATATAATTGTCCCACATTTTTTACAATTTTAGTTTTCCATTCACTTTACAACCCACTCATTGCTACCCTTGTGGCCCTTCTGCCAATCCTTCCTCCAATATCTGTCCTCTTCTTCTCTAAGTGTGTTTTGGTATCCTCTACTTTTCTTACCTACTCTGTAATTTCATCTCTCAATGAGGTCAGACAAGGCATCCCAGAACATAGAACAATTTCCAAATCCAGGAAAATGCTTTTGTTATAGCCCTCATTCCAGTTATTTGGGAACCACATGAAGGCCAAGCTGCACATCTGCTACATATGAGTAAGGAAGCCCAGTTCGTTTGTGTATGTATTTGGATGGTGGCCCTGACTCTGAGATCCCAATGTGTCAACGTTAATTGACTCTGTGTCTTCCTTTAGAGTTCCTATGCTCTTTGTACCCCACAATCCTTTCTCGTATTTTTACATAAGAGACCCTAATCTGCCCCCACTGTTTGTATAGGAGTGTCAGTATCTGAGTCATGTGCTGGATAGAGCCTCTCAAAAGACAGCATGCTTCTCTCTTCAAGCATAACAGAATATTGTTAACTGCATTAGGGATTGGTGTTTGCCCATGAGATGGTTCTCAACTTTGGATGGTTATTGGTTTTCCATTCCCCCATTTTTTGCTCTATCCACAGTTCCTGCATTTCTTGTAACCAGGGTGTATTTTCGGTTGAAAGTTTGGTGGGTATGTTTGTGTCTCTATTATTCCACTGGTGTTCCTGCCTTCCTTTAGGAGATAGCCTCTTCGTGTTCCATATCATTAATAAAGTGAATCACAGCTAAGGTCACCTCCATTGAGTGTTGGATGCCCCACTTATTCAGGGCCTAGAGATGCCCACTTCACCTCCTCATCCCACTTTGTTTTGGATTTCCATTCATTTTCATGGCCACCAATACATCTCTCCTGTCCTTTTCCACATGATCACGAAGCCTTGTTTCCCCTCCCAAGGGCCCTCTCTTCCAGCTCCCTCACATACAACTACCCTCATCTCTAAATGAAGCCATACTGCCCTGAGAAGCTTTCAATACTAGGGGTATCTTTATTCTCCTGCAACCTCTCCTCCACATCTATCAGTCTATTGAATCATATGGTAAGCTTCCCTCCATCAACTTATACTCCCTGCTCTTTTTGCCAAACCATGAGGCCCTGATCATTCTGGAATCCCAGTTGGACCACCTTACTCCAGCTGCATTCCCCACCATAATCAAACTTTACACTTCTGAATCATGCTAGTTGGGTTCCATTCCTGTACTCATCTTCCCTGTTGGCTGACCCCTCTGGGCCAAACCAAGTTGCACTAAGCAGCTAAACCACAGGAATATTTATTTTCCAACCACATAACCTTCACCTTCATCAGACTCCTGAACCGCTACAAGTAAGTTCCCCTTCTTCCACCCATCTTCTTTGCTTTCTGAGCCCTGCATGGCAAGCCATGCTGTAATGAGCAGCCTGATAGCCCAGTGGAGAACTCCATTCACCTGCCACCTCTCAGCACACCTTCACAGAACCTGAGGATCCTAAAGCTTATGGACATGTAGGTCAGGAACAATATACCCCAAGGATACCCACCAGAAATCTGTCATACCAGTATCACTGAGAATCACCCTCTCCCCAATACTTACTATCACAAGAACATACAGGGAACAAAATAATCTAGACAGCTAAAGACACTAGAAAGAACACAATCTACAAGTCTCTTATTTTTTATTGTTGTGGTCCTCTGTATTATAAAAGGCATATCCTCTTATATGAGACAAGTATTGCATATTTTTTTCTTTAAAAAGCATGCATGGATTTAAAGGATTAAAAAGGTAAACAAAACTAAACAAAACAAAAACCAAAACAAAACCACACAAACAAACAAAAAGCATGTTCATGTTTACACTACCAAAAGACAGCTTTACTTTTTAAGTGATTTGAGAACACATAAAGACTCCTTTCCACTTATGACTTACAAGAGAGCAGAGACAAATCAGATGTGGGTGATACTACTTATAAATTTATTCTATTTCCTCAGGAATTTTTTCTCTTGATAATGCTGCCTTTTTATTCACATGTTTCACTTGCCCAATGGTGCCCAAAATCCTTATTTGGTTGCTTTTATTTTCTGGAAAGATAATACCAAAACCTTGCCTCAAACCAAACACTGTGGGGGTTCTTTTTTGGCCATAAAAATAGAACCTTTCTATTGGACTTTTAAAAAACTGAAAATTTCATCCTCCCGAAATTTTCTTTTTCCTTTCTTTCTTCTCTTTCTTCTTTCTTTCTTTCTTTCTTTCTTTCTTTCTTTCTTTCTTCTTCCTTCCTTCCTTCCTTTCTTCCTTCCTTCCCTCCTTCCTTCTTTCCTTCCTTCCCTCCTTGCTCCCTGCCTCCCTCCCTCCCTCCATGTCTCTGTCTTTGTCTCTCTGTCACTCTCTGTCTCTCTGTCTCTGTCTCTGTCTCTGTCTCTGTCTCTGTCTCTCTCTCTCTCTCTCTCTCTCTCTCTCTCTCTCTCTCTCTCTCTTTCTCCCTTTCCCTTCTCCCATTACCCTGACCAACCCACTCCCACTTTACTGTTGTAGTATTCCCATACACTGGGGCATTGAGCCTTGACAGGACCAAGGGCCTCTTCTCTCACTGATGTCTGACAAGACCATTCTCTGGTACATATGCAGCTGGAGTCATGGATCCCCCAATTTTTACTGTTTCGTTTCTGGTTTAGACACTGGGAGCTCTGGGGCTACTGCTTGGTTAATATTGTTGTTCCCCCTATGGGGCTGCAAAACCCTTCAGCTCCTTGAGTTCTTTCTCTAGATCCTTCATTGGGGACCCTGTGCAAAGTCCATTGGTTGGCTGTGAGCATCAACTTTGTATTTGTCAAGCACTGGCATAGCCACTCAGGAGACAGCTATATCAGGTTCCTGTCAGCTAATACTTGTTGGACTGCACAATAGTGTCTGTGTTTGCAACTGGATAGGTGATGGATTCCCAGGTGAGGCAGTCTCTAAATGGCCTTTCCTTCAGTCTTTGCTCTATACTTTTTCTCTTTATCTCTCAACAATGGTATTTTGATCCCCATTTTAAGAAGGACCGAAGTATCCACACTTTGTTCTTCCTTCTTGAGCTTCAGTTGGACTGAGAATTATATTTTGTGTATTCTGAGCTTTTGGTCTAATATCCACTTATCAGTGAGAGCATACTATGTAATTTCTTTTTTGAGTAGGATTCTTCACTCAGGAAGATATATTTTAGTTCTACCATAGGGGAAAGCCTTTGGAATGTAAACATAGAATATAGAAAATAAAAATTAAAAAAAATAATTTCATGAATTCATTGATTTTAATTGCTGAGTAGTACTCTTATTGTGTAAATGTAGCAAATTTTCTGTATCCATTCCTCTGTTGAGGGACAGCTGGTTTCTTTCCAACTTGTGGGTGTCAAAAAGAAAGTTGCTATGAACATGTTTCAACATGTGTCCTTATACCATGTTGGAGAGTCTTCTGTGTATATACCCAGGACTGGTATAGCTGGGTCCTCCAGTAGTACTAAGTCCTCCTTTCTGAGAAACCACCAAACTGATTTCCAAAGTGGTTGTACCAGCTTGAAATCCCTATATCAACAAAGATGTGTGCCTCTTTCTTCACATCCTCACAACATCTGCTATTCCCTGAGTTTTTTATATTAGCCATTCTTTCTGGTCTGAGGTGGAATCCAAGGGTTGTTTTGATTTCCATTAATTAAATAAGTATTTAATTCATTAATTGATTTGATTAGTTTTGATTAAGGATGTTGAAAATTTGTCTAGGTGCTTCTTAGACAATCAGTATTCCTCAGTTGAGAATTCTTTGGTGAGCTCTGTACCCCATTTTTTTTTTTGGTTTTTTGAGACAGGGTTTCTCTGTGTAGCTCTGGCTGTCCTGGAACTCACTTTGTAGACCAGGCTGGCCTTAAACTCAGAAATTTGCCTGCCTCTGCCTCCCAAGTGCTGGGATTAAAGGCGTGCGCCACCACTGCCCGGATCTGTACCCCATTTTTAATAGGGTTATTTGGTTCTTTGGAGTCTGACTTCTTGAGTTCTTTGTATATATTGGATATTAGCCATCTATTGGACGTAGGATTCGTAAAAACCTTTTCCCAATATGTTGGTTGCCATTTGTCCTATTGACCATGTTCTTTGCTTTGTTATTTTATAAAGTCCCATTTGTCAATTCTTGATCATAGAGAGTAAGCTACTGGTGTTCTGTTCAGGAATATTTCCCATGAGCTCATGTACTCCAGGCTCTTCCACAATTGCTCTACTATTAGAGTCAGTGCATCTGGATTTATGTGGAGGTACTTGATCCCCTAGGACTTGAGATTAGTACAAGGAGATAAGAATGGATCAATTTGCCTTTTTTACATGTTGTCTGCCAGGTGAACCATAATTATTTGTTGAGAATACTGTCTTTTGGATGGATTTTGCTCCTTAGTCAAAGATCAAGTGACCATAGGTCTGTGGGTTCATTTCTGGGTCTTCAATTCTATACATTCATGTTCCTGCCTTTCTCTGTACCAATACCATACAGTTTTTTATCACTATTGCTCTCTAGTAGAGCTTGAGGTCAGGCTGTTGATTACCCAACAAGTTATTTTCTTGTGGAGTAAAGAGTTTAGTCCTTTATCAGGCATGTTGTTGTTAAAAATCTTTTCCCATTCTGTAAGCTGTCATTTTATTGTAATGATAATGTACTTTGTCTTACAGAAGAGTTTCAGTTTAGGTTTCTCTTTTTAATTGTTGGTCTTCTTGATGCCTGTACTGTCAGTATTCTGTTCAGAAAACCTTCTGGGCCAATTATGCTAAGGCTATCCTTCATTTTCCTTCTATCAGATTCAGTATATGTATTTTTATGTTGATATTTAAACCCATTTTGGCTTAGGTTTTTTTTTTTTTCAGAACATAAATTCAAATCTGTAAAATTACCAGGAAATACATGGGAGAGAGATGTTGAGGTGAAAGCATGCAAACTCAGAAAAGTAGAAAAAGCATGCAGCTGACCTTTTTCCTCAGCAAATGTCCTAAATGAAAAGAACCTCTCCTTTTTCATGTCATCTCAAAACACCTTCAAACTTAATGTCCTTCTCTTCTAATTCTTCTGTGTTTCTACACCTCCTACTGATTTTCTATCACTGTCTATAAGATTTTCATAGGTTCAGTTCCTACCAAATAGTTGTTTCTTCCACCTCTTGGAAAATGATTGACTATACTTATTCCTTTTTTTACACTAAACAATGTATGCTCAGGCTGAGCCATACCACATCAGAAACAAGGGTTTCCAATAAATACACATTCTCAGGAACGTTTCTTACTTTTTGCATATAAAAATAAATTCTAACACATTCACTATTTATGATAATGAAGCTAATTCTTCCAAGCTTTCCATAATCGCCAGGTTGGATTAATTTGGCAAATTTAAGATTAAGTTAGTTTTGACTTCAAAATTTTTGTAAAATATTTGTGCTGGTTTCATATGGACGCAACAATTCGAATATCCTGGGAAGTTTGTAGTCCAAAGCTGATCTTTGGATGGTGTTTGCCAAATTAGTGGCTTTTATATTTAGCTGTAATACAGTAGCCACCAGAAAGTTGTCCACTGTTTGTCCAGAGGCTTGTGTCAGGTTTTCCCATTGGTTAGCATTATCAAAATCCAGGTGTGTTCATCATTTCAGAGACATCATCTTCTAAGAGATCACAAAGACTCTTGACAGGAATGGTAGATAACTGAAATGTTTAAAATATTATATTCAGCAGATTTCAGACTGGTTTAAGGAACATGTTCTATTATGTACACCATAAGAACACAAAATTTGTTCTCAGTTACATTCTTCAGACTCAGTCTGACAACACATACAGGAAGCTGGACTCAGCTCACTTATAATATTTTTTAGTACCCAGTATACCTACTTGTATCAGGTCAGAAAGCTTATATATATATATTTATGTATGCATATATATATGTAAATATATGTGAATACATATATAACATCTTATCTTCATATATATATGAATATATATATATATATATATATATATGTAAATGTGTGTATATATATATATATATATATATACATTCAAATCTTATAGATTTTAAGATCGTGTTTACACCTTTTGAAAACTTTCAGAGTGTCAAATAAAAGACAAGAGCTTGAGAGTAGTGGCAATAGAATATTCCCATATTTGTTCCACTTAATTTTAGAGTTTATTTTCTTTCCATCCCACTCACTCTTCCTGTTCTTCAATACCCGCACCCTACCCACACACACCACCTACCACTTTGTCTACAATTCTTCCTCCATCATCTGCCCTCTTCTTCTCTCTGTATGGGTATGGGTCCCCTGTCTTTTCTTTTGCACTCTGGCACTTTCTCTCCCACTGAAACCATACTAGGCATCCCAGGATATAGAACACTTTCCAAATCCAGGGAAATGCTTTTGCGATAGCCCCCATTCCAATTATTTGGGAACCACATGAAGACCAAGCTGCACATCAGCTATATATGAGTAAGGAAGCTCAGTTTCTGTACGTATTTGCTTGGTTGTCCTGAATCTGAGAGTCCAAAGTGTAAAAGTTAGTTGACTCTTTTTTAATTTTTATTGCATATAGTCTATATTTACATTTCATTTCCTTTTCCTGGTTCCCTGCTCCACAAAAGTTACCACATTCCCTTATCCCTCCCCCTGTTCCCCCATCCACCACTTCCCATTGCCTGTTCTGGTATTCCCCTACACTGATGCTTTAAGTCTTTCCGCGCCAGGGTCCACTCCTTCCTTCTTTTTGTACATCATTTGGTATGTGGATTAAGTCAATGGTGTCACAGGATTCTAGGCTAAAATTCACTTATCCGTGAGTGCATACCATGGGTATTCTTTTGAGACTGGGTTACCTCACTTAGTATGATGTTCTAAAGCTACATCGATTTCTCTAAGAATTTCATGAATCCATTGTTTCTAGTGGCTGGATAGTAAGCCATTGTGTATATATACCACATTTTTTGTATCCATTCCTCCATTGAGGGCCATCTGGGTTCTTTCCAGCTTCTGGCTATTATAAATAAGGCTGCTGTGAACATAGTGAAGCATGTATCCTTATTGCATGCAGGGGAATCCTCTGGGTATATGTCCAGGAGTGGTATGGCTGGTTCCTCCAGAAGTATTGTGTCCAGTTTCCTGAGGAACTGCCAGACTGATATCCAGAGTGGTTTTACCAGCTTGCAATCAAACCAGCAGTGAAGGAGTGTTCTTCTTTCTCCACATTCTCACCAACACCTTCGGTTTCCTGAGTTTTAAATCTTAGCCATTCTGACTGGTGTGAGGTGAACTCTCAGGGATGTTTTGATTTGCATTTCTCTAATGACTAATCATGTTTAACATTTTTTTAAGGTTTTTCTCAGCCATCCGAATTTCTTCAGGTAAAAAGTCTTTGTTTAGGTCTGAACCTATTTTTGATAGGGTTATTTGGTTTTCTGGGGTCTAACTTCTGTTTTTGTTTGTTTGTTTTTTGTTTTGTTTTGTTTTTTCTTATATATCCAATAATTTTTATTGGATATATTCTATATTTACAATTCATTTCCGTTTTTCTGGTTCCCCACCCCCAAAGGTCCCACATGCCCTTTTCCATCCCCCTGCTCACTCATCCACCCCCTCCCAACTCCCTGTTCTTGTACTCCCCACAATGATGCTTTGGTCCATTCTAGCACCAGTGTCCACTCTTTTCTTCTTGTCACTCATCACTTGGTCTGTGATTTATGTCTTTGGTGTTCCAAGATTATAGGCTAATAGCCACTTATCAGTGACTGCATACCATGGGTATTTTTTTGAAACTGAGTCACCTCACTTAGTATGATGTTCTCCAGCTCCATCCATTTCTCAATGAATTTCATGAATTCATTCTTTCTAATGGCAGAATAGTACTCCATTGTGTATATATGCCACATATTTTGTATCCATTCCTCCGCTGAGGGACATCTGAGTTCTTTCCATCTTCTGGCTATTATATATAAGGCTGCTATGAACATAGTGGAGCATGTATCCTTATTGCATGCTGTGGAATCTTCTGGGTATATTCCCAGGAGTGGTATGGCTGGGTCCTCTGGAAGTATCATGTACAGTTTTCTGAGAAACCGCCAGACTGTTTTCCAGAGTGGTTGTACCAGCTTGTATTCCCACCAGCAGTGGAGGAGAGTTCCTCTTTCTCCAAATCCTCGCCAACACCTGTCTTCTGAGTTTTTAATCTTAGCCATTCTGACTGGTGTGAGGTGAAATTTCAGTGTTGTTTTGACTTGCATTTCCCTAATGACTAATGATGTTGAACATTTTTTAAGATGTTTCTCAGCCATCCGACTTTCTTCAGGTGAAAAGTCTCTGTTTATCTCTGTACCCCATTTTTGGATAGGGTTATTTGGTTTTCTGGGGTCTAATCTCTTGAGTTCTTTGTATACATTGGATATTAGCCCTCTGTCGGATGTGGGGTTGGTAAAGATCTTTTCCTAATTTGTTGATAGCCGATTTATCCTTTTGACAGTGTCTTTTGCCTTACAGAAACTTTGTAATTTTATGAGGTCCCATTTGTCTATTCTCGCTCTTAGAGCATAAGCAATTGGTGTTCTGTTCAGGAATTTTCCCCCTGAGCCAATGTTCTCAAGGGTCTTCCCCAGTTTCTTTTCTATTAGTTTTAGTGTCTCTAGTTTTATGTGGAGATCCTTAATCCACTTGGAGTTGAGCTTAGTCCAAGGAGATAAGAGTGGAACAATTCTCATTCTTCTGCATGTTGACCTCCAGTTGTTGAAAAGGCTATCTTTTTTCAACTGGATGTTTTCAGCTGCTTTGTCGAAGATCAATTGGCCATAGATGTGTGGGTTTAATTCTGGGTCTTTGATCCTATTCCATTGATCTGCCTCCCTGTCACTGAACCAATACCATGTTTTTAACACTACTGCTCTATAATATTACTTGAGGTCTGGGATATTGATTCCCCCAGAAGATCTTTTGCTGTTGATGATAGTTTTAGCTATCCTGGGTTATTTGTTATTCCAGTTGAATTTGAGAATTGCTCTTTCTAACTCTATGAAGAACTGAGTTGGGATTTTGATGGGGAATGTGTTGAATCTGTATATTGCTTTTGGCAAGATTGCCATTTTAATAATATTAATCCTGCTAACCCACTAGCACGGAAGATTTTCCCATTTTCTGATGTCTTCTTAAATTTCCTTCTTTAGAGACCTGAAGTTTTTGTCATATAAATCTTTCACATGATTTGTTAGATTCACTCCAAGATACTTTATATTTTTGTGGCTATTGTGAAGGGTGTCATTTCCCTAATTTCTTTCTCGGCCTGCTTATACTTCACGTATAGGAAGACTACTGATTTGCTTGAGTTGATTTTA
The DNA here is from genome assembly GCA_964023405.1 of Apodemus agrarius. Lineage (NCBI taxonomy): Eukaryota > Metazoa > Chordata > Mammalia > Rodentia > Muridae > Apodemus > Apodemus agrarius. The sequence continues at coordinate 72,401,447 of OZ030007.1, read as the reverse complement.
TAGCCATCCACCTTGCTGAAGTTGTTTATTAGTTGCAGGAGTTCTCTGGTGGAGTTTTTTGGGTCACTTAATTATACTATCATATCATCTGCGAATACTGGTAGTTTGACTTCTTCCTTTCCAATTTATATCCCTTTGACTTCCCCTTGTTGTCGAATTGCTCTAGCTAGTACTACAAGTACTATATTGAAGAGATATGGTGAGAGGGGACAGCCTTGTCTAGTCCCTGATTTTAGTGGGATTGCTTCAAGTTTTTCTCTGTTTACCTTGATGTTGGCTACTGGTCTGCTGTATATTACTTTTACTATGTTTAGATATGGGCCTTGAATTCCTGCTCTTTCCAAGACTTTTAGCATAAAAGGATGCTGAATTTTGTCATATGCTTTTTAAGCATCCAATGAGATGACCATGTGGATTTTTTCTTTGAGTTTGTTTATGTAGTGGATTACGTTGATGGATTTCCTTATACTGAACCATCCCTGCATCCCTGGGATAAAGCCAACTTGATCATGGTGAATGATCGTTTTGATGTGTTCTTGGATTCTGTTGGTAATTATTTTGTTTAGTATTTTTGCATCGATATTCATAAGAGAATTTGGCCTGTAGTTCTCTTTCTTAGTTGGATCTTGGTGTGGTTTTTGTATCAGGGTAATTGGCTTCATAGAATGAGTTGGGTAATGTTCCTTCTTTTTCTATTTTGTGGAATAGTTTGAAGAGTATTGGTATCAGGACTTCTTTTAAGGTCTGATAGAATTCTGCATTAAAACCATCTGGCCCTGTGCTTTTTTGGGTTGGAATACTTTCTATGGCCCCTTCTATTTCTTTGGGGGTTATGTGGCTGTTTAGACGATCTATTTAATCCTGGTTTTATTTTGGTATTTGGTAACTGTCTAGGAAATTGTCCGTTTCCTCCAGATTCTCCAGTTGTGTTGCATATTGTTTTTTGTAGTAGGATCTGATGATTTTTTTTTGAATTTCTTCTGTTTCTGTTGTTATTTCTCCCTTTTCATTTCTAATTTTGTTAATTTGAATACTGTCTCTGTGCCCTTTGGTAAGTCTGTCTAGGGGTTTATCTATCTTGTTGATTTTCTCAAAGAACCAGCTCCTGTTTTTGTTGATTCTTTGTATGGTTCTCTTTGTTTCAACTTGAATGATTTCAGCCCTGAGTTTGATGATTTCCTGTCTTCTCTTTCTGGGTGAAATTGCTTCTTTTTGATCCAGAGCTTTCAAGTTCACCATTAAGTTGCTAGTATATGTTCTCTCCTGTTTCTTTTTGGAGACACTCAGGGCTTTGAATTTTTCTATAAGCACTGCTTCCATTGTGTTCCATAGATTTGGGTATGTTGTGCCTTCATTTTCATTAAATTCTAAAAAAAATCTTTGATTTCTTTCTTTATTTCTTCCTGGACTAAGGTATCATTGAGTAGAATATTGTTCAGCCACCACTTGTATGACGATTTTCTGTTGTTTGTGTTGCTATTGAAGGACATTCATACTCCTTCATGATCTGATAAGAAGCATGGGATTACTTCAATCTTTTGTATTTGTTGAGGTCTGCCTTGTGACCAATTATGTGGTCGATTTTGGGGAAGGTACCATGAGGAGCTGAGAAAAAGTTATAGTCTTTTGCTTTAGGGTGAAATGTTATATATATATATATATATATATATATATATATATATATATATGTTAAATCCAATTGGTCCAAAGTTTCAATGAGTTTCTCCGTGTCCCTGTTTAGTTTCTGGTTTCCTGATCGGTCCACTGAGGATAGTGGAGTATTGAGGTCCCCCACAATTATTGTGTTAGGTGCAATGTGTGCTTTGAACTTTAGTAAAGTTTCTTTTATGAATGAGGGTGCCCTTACATTTGGAGCGTAGATGTTTAGAATTGTGAGTTCTTCTTGGTGGATTCTTCATTTGACTAGCAAGAAGTGAACTTCTGTGTCTCTTTTGATGACTTTGGGTTGAAAGTCAATTTTATCTGATATTAAAATGGCTATTCCAATTTGCTTCCTGCGGCCATTTGCTTGCAAAATTGTCTTCCAGCCTTTTACTCTAAGGTAGTGTTTGTCTTTGATTCTGAGGTGTGTTTCCTGTAAGCAGCAAAATGTAGGGTCCTGTTTCCATATCCAGTCTGTTAGTCTATGTCTTTTTATTGGGGTATAGATTTTTTGGATGTTAAGAGATATTAAGGAATAGTGATTATTACTTCCTGACATTTTTTATGTTATTTTTGTTTTTGAGTAGTTATCTTCCTTTGAGTTTGATGGAAGAAGGTTACTGTCTTGCTTTTTATTGGGTGCAGTTTCCTTCCTTGTATTGGACTTTTCCTCCTATTATCCTTTGTAGAGCTTGGTTAGTGGAAAGATATTGTGTAAATTTGGTCCTGTCATGGAATATTTTGATTTCTCCATCTATGTTGATTGAGAGTTTTGCTGGGTATAGTAGTCTTGGCTGACATTTGTGTTCTCTTAGGGTCTGCATGAGGTCTGCCCAGGATCTTCTAGCTTTCATGGTTTCTGGAGAGAAGTCTGATATGATTCTGATGTCTTCCTTTATATGTTACTTGGCCTTTTTTCTCTTACTGCCTTTAATATACTTTATTTGTTTAGTACATTTGGGGTTTTGATTATTATGTGACAGGAGGTACTTCTGTTCTGGTCCAGTCTGTTTGGAGTTCTGTAGGCTTCTTGTATATTCATGGGCATCACTCTCTGTAAGTTAGGGAAGTTTTCTTCCATAATTTTGTTAAAGATATTTGCTGGCCCTTTAAGTTGTAGATCTTCATTCTCATCTATCCCTATAATCCTTAGGTTTTGTCTTCTCATTGCGTCCTGGATTTCCTGGATATTTTGGGTTACAAGCCTTTTGGATTTTGCATTTTCTTTGACTGTGGAATCAATGGTTACTATGGTATCTTCAGCATCTTAGATTCTTATCTCTATCTCTTGTATTCTTTTGTTGATGTTTGCATCTACGACTCCTGATTTCTTCCCAAGGTTTTCTATCTCCAAAGTTGCCTCCTTTTGTGATTACTTAGTTGTTTCCACCTCTGTGTTCAGATCTTGGATGGATTTGCTCAGTTCCTTCATTTGTTTGTTTGTGTTTTCTTGTAATTCTTTAATAGATTTTTGTGTTTCCTCTTTCATGACTTCTGCATGTTGTTTCAAGTTTACCTACATTTCTTTAACTGATTTTCTCATTTCCTCTTTATTGCTTTCTGTCTGTTGGTTCATATTCTCCTGGACTTATTTAAGTGATTTTTTTTGTTTGCATTGTAAGAGCTTCTACCCTATTGATGTTCCCTTGCATTTCTTTAAGAGATTTGTTTATGTCTTTTTGCGTGTGTGTGTGTGTGTTCCATCATGACCAGTGCTTTTATATCTAACTCTTGTTTTTCTGGTGTGCTGGGGTATCCAGGACTTGCTGTGGTTGGCGAATTGTGTTCAGATGGTGCCATATTGCCTTGATTTCTGTTAGTAACGTTCCTATGTTTGCCTTTTGCCATCTGTTTATCTCTGGAGTTAGTTGGTCTTATTATTACTGGTTGGAGTTTGAAGCTCCTGTGAGCCTGGCCTTTGGCACTGCTGTAGTAGAGGGTGTCCATGTTCCTGAGTCCAGCCTCCAGTCGTCCTCGGTGACCTGACCCCAGCAGCTAGCAGTCTGCTGTGTCCCAAGGCAAGATAGTACCTCCTGCCAGCCTGGTTAGCCTGTCTGCAGCGGTCTGCAACCACAGCTGAGCTGTAGGTGCCCGGATCTGCTGATCTCCTCTGACTCTGGGTGCCGGCCAGAGCCTGGCCATGTTGTCTATGCTAAATTATGCTAGGTCTCAATCCACACACCTGACTCCAGCTGCTAGAATTCCTCATGGTGTCCCGAGGCAATATGGCACCTCACTGTCAGCCTGGCCAGAGAGCCAGTCCGCAGTGGTCTGCAACCGCAGCTGAGCTGTAGGTGCCCATATCTCCTGCAGAGCTAAGCTAAGCTAGGTCTCTGTCGACACACCTGACTCCAGCCTCCAGCAGTGCCCACAGTTTGCGCAGTGTCCCGAGGCAAGATGGCGGCCCTGCTGAAAGAACAGCGATCTTGTCTCCTGAGGTCAGTAACTGCTGCTGAGCTGTAAGTGCCCGGATCTGCTGATCTCTGACTCTGGACTCTGGTCAGAGGCTGGCAGTGTTGTCTATGCTAAATTAAGCTAGGTCTCAGTCCACACACCTGACTCCAGCTGCTAGAATTCTGCATGGTATCCCGAGGCTAGTTGGCACCTCACTGCCAGCCAGCCTGGAGAGCCGGTCCACAGTGGTCTGCAACTGCAGCTGAGCTGTAGGTGCCCAGATCTCCTGCAGAGCTAAGCTAAGCTAGGTCTCTGTCCATGTACCTGACACCAGCTGCCAGCAGTGCCCACAGTTTGCACGATGTCCCGAGGCAAGATGGCGACCCTGCTCTCTTGGGGATTCTAAAACAAGTCAGCCAGCAGATGTTCAGTTACTGCTTCTTGTCCAATCTGAAATCACATTCTAACTAGCAGGCCAGCAGGCCACCATGCACAGGCCTACTGCACCCTGGGTTCTAACTACTTGAGTTCTTTTTATACATTGGATATTAGCCCTCTGTAAGATGTAAGGGTGCTGAAGATCTTCTCCTAAATTGTTGTTGCCTATTTGTCCTTTTGATAGTGTCTTTTGACTTACAGAATCTTTGTAATTTTATGAAGTCCTATTTGTCTATTCTTGATCTTAGAGCATAAGCTATTGGTGTTCTGTTCAGGAACATTCCCCCTGAGCTAATGTCCTCAAGGGTCTTCCCCACTTTCTTTTCTATTAGTTTTAGTGTCTCTGGTTTTATGTGGAGGTCCTTGATCCACTTGGAGTTGAGCTTAGTACAAGGAGATAAGTGTTGATCAATTCTCATTCTTCTGCATGTTGAACTCAAGTTGAGCCAGCACCATTTGTTGAAAAGGCTCTCTTTTTTCCACTGGATGTTTTCAGCTGCTTTGTCGAAGATCAATGTATGGGTTCAATTCTGTGTCTTCAATCCTATTCTATTGATACACCTCCCTGTGACTATACCAATACCATGCAGTTTTTAACACTACTGCTCTGTAGTATTACTTGAGGTCTGGGATATTGATTCCCCCAGAAGATCTTTTGCTGTTGATGATAGTTTTAGCTATCCTGGGTTTTTTGTTATTCCAGATGACTTTAAGAATTGCTCTTTCTAACTCTATGAAGAACTGAGTTGGGATTTTGATGGGGATTGGATTGAATGTGTATATAGCTTTTTCCAAGATTGCCACTTTAATTATATTAATCCTGACAATCCATAAGCATGGAAGATTTTTCCATTTTCTGAGGTCTTCTTCCATTTCCTTCTTCAGACAACTGAAGGTTTTGTCATACAAATCTTTTACTTTTTTTGTTTAAAATCATATCAAGATACTTTATATTGTTTGTGGCTATTGTGAAGTATGTCATTTCCCTAATTTCTTTCTTAGTCTGCTTATCCTTTGAGAATAGGAAGGCTAATGATTTGCTTGAGTTAATTTTATTTTATTTTTTATTTTTTTTCAATTTTTTTTTATTTTCTATATTCTTTGTTTACATTCCAAAGGCTTTCCCCTTTCCCAGTTACCCCCCACCATATGTCCCATAATTCCTCTTCCCCCCATGCTATTCCCCACTCTTCCCCCCCCACACAATTTCTCTGTTCAGGGTCTACAATACTGGATCCAATCTTTACAGGCCCAGGGTCCTCTCCTTTTTTTCTTCTTGAGAGTCATTTGACTTGCTAATTGTGCCTTGAGTATTTAGGGCTTCTGGGCTCATTAATATCCACTTATCAGTGATTGCATTTCATGTGTATTCTTTTGTGATTGGGTTAGCTCACTTAGGATGATAGTTTCCAGATCTAACCATTTTTCTACAAATTGCATGAATTCATTTTTTTTAATTGCTGAGTAGTACTCCATTGTATAAATATACCACATTTTCTGTATCCATTCCTCTTTTGAGGGATATCTGGGCTCCTTCCAATTTCTGGCTATTATAAACAAGGCTGCTATAAACATAGTGGAGCATGTGTCTTTGTTGTATGCAGAGGAATCCTCTGGGTATATGCCCAGGAGTGGTATGCCAGGGTCCTCTGGGAGTGGCTTGCCCAATTTTCTGAGGAACCGCCACACTGATTTCCAGAGTGGTTTTACCATTTTGCAATCCCACCAACAGTGGAGGAGTGTTCCTCTTTCTCCACATCCTCGCCAGCACTTGTTGTCTCTCGAGTTTTTAATCTTAGCCATTCTGACTGGAGTGAGGTAGAATCTCAGGGTTGTTTTGATTTGCATTTCCCTGATGACTAATGATGTTGAACATCTCTTAAGGTGTTTCTCGGCCGTCAAAGTATCATTATTTGCAGATGATATGATAGTCTACTTAAGCGATCCAAAAAACTCCACCAGAGAACTTCTACAGCTGATAAACAACTTCAGCAACGTGGCTGGTTATAAAATTAACTCAAGCAAATCAGTAGCCTTCTTGTACTCAAAGGACAAGTAGGCTGAGAAAGAAGTTAGGAAAATAACACCCTTCACAATAGCCACAAACAACATAAAGTACCTTGGCGTAACTCTAACCAAACAAGTAAAAGATCTGTATGACAGGAACTTCAAGTCCCTGAAGAAAGAAATCGAAGAAGACCTCAGAAAATGGAAAAATATTTCTTGCTCCTGGATTGGCAGGATCAATATAGTAAAAATGGCCATCTTGCCAAAAGCAATCTACAGATTCAATGCAATCCCCATCAAAATCCCAAATCAATTCTTCATAGATCTAGAAAGAGCAATTCTCAAATTCATCTGGAGCAACAAAAAACCCAGGATAGATAAAACTATTCTCAACAATAAAAGGACTTCTGGGGGAATCAATATCCCTGACCTCAAGCAGTACTACAGAGCAATTGTGTTAAAAACTGCATGGTATTGGTACAGCAACAGGCAGGTAGATCAATGGAATAGGATTGAAGACCCAGAAATGAACCCACAGACTTATGGTCACTTGATCTTTGATAAAGGAGCCACAAACATCCGGTGGAAAAAAGATAGCCTTTTCAACAAATGGTGCTGGTTCAACTGGAGGTCAACATGCAGAAGAATGCGAATTGACCCACTCTTATCTCCTTGTACTAAGATCAACTACAAGTGGATCAAGGACCTCCACATAAAACCAGACACACTGAAAGTATTAGAAAAGAAACTTGGGAGGACCCTGGAGGACATGGGCACAGGGGTAAAGTTCCTTAACAGAACACCAATAGCTTATGCTCTAAGATCAAGAATTGACAATTGGGACCTCATAAAATTACAAAGTTTCTGTAAGGCAAAGGACACTGTCAGAAGGACAAAAGGGCAACCAACAACGTGGGAAATGATCTTCACCAACTCCACATCCGACAGAGGGCTAATATCCAATATATACAAAGAACTCAAGAAGTTAGACCCCAAAGAACCAAATAACCCTATCAAAAAATGGGGTACAGAGCTAAACAAAGAATTTTCACCAGAAGAAATTGAGTTGATTTTATAACCAGCCACTTTGCTGAAGTTGTTTATCAGCTGTAGGAGTTCTCTGGTGGAGTTTTTGTGTCACTTAAGTATACTATCATATCATCTGTGAATAGTGATATTTTGACTTCTTCTTTTCCAATTTATATCCCTTTGTCTTCCTTATGTTTTCGAATTTTTCTAGGTAGTACCTCAGTACTTTATTCGGAAGATATGGTGAGAGGGGGCAACCTTGTCTAGTCCCTGATTTTAGTGGGATTGCTTCAAGTTTCTCTCTGTTTACTTTGATGTTTGCTACTGGTCTGTTGTAAATTGCTTTTACTATGTTTAGGTATAGACCTTGAAATCCTGTTCTTTCCAAGGCTTTTAGCATGTAAGGATGCAGAATTTGTCAAATGCCTTTTCAGAATCCAATGAGATGACAATGCTTTTTTTTTCTTTGAGTTTGTTTATGTAGTGCATTACTTTGATGTATTTCTGTATAATGAACCATCCCTGCATCCCTGGGATGAAGCAAACTTGATCTTGGTGAATGATCGTTTTGATGTATACTCTGATTCAGTTGGCAACAATTTAATTGAGTATTTTTGCATCGATGTTCATAAGGGAAATTGGTCTGAATTTCTCTTTCTTAGTTGGATCGTTGTGTGGTTTTAGTACCAGGGTAATTGTGGCTTCGTAGAATGAGTTGAGTAGTGTTCCTTCTGTTTCTATTTTGTGGAATAGTTTGAAGAGAATTGGTATTAGGAATTCTTTGAAGGTCTGATAGAATTCTGCACTAAAACCACCTGGTCCTGTGCTTTTTTTGGTTGGAATACTTTCTATGACCCCTTCTATTTATTTGGGTGTTATGGGACTGTTTAGATGATCAATTTGATTCTGATTTAATTTTGGTATTTGGTATCTGTCTAGGAAATTTTCCATTTCCTCCAGATACTCCATTTGTGTTGAGTATAGGCTTTTATACTAAGATCTGATGACTTTTGTAATTTCCTCTGTTTCTCTAGTTATATCTCCCTTTTCACTTCTAGTTTTCTTAATTTGCATACTATCTCTATGCCCTTTGTTAAGACTGGTTATGGGTTTTTCTATCTTGTTCATTTTCCCAAAGAACCAGCTCCTGATTTTGTTGATTCTTTGTATGGTTCTCTTTGTTTCAACTTGATTGATTTCAGCCCTGAGTTTGATGGTTTATTGTCTTCTACTCTTCCTGTGTGAAATAGCTTCTTTTTTGTTCCAGAGCTTTCAGGTGTGCAAATAAGTTGGTAGTATATGCTCTCTCCTGTTTTTTTGTTTGTTTGTTTTTGTTTTGGGTTTTTTTGGTTTTTTTTGTTTTGTTTTTGTTTTTGTTTTTCTTTTCTTTTTTTTTTTTTTTTTTTGGAGGGGGCACTTAGGGCTGTGAGTTTGTGAGTTTTCCTCTTAGCAATGCTTTCATTGTGTCTCATAGATTTGGGTATGTTGTGCCTTCATTTTCATTAAATTCTAAAAAGTCTTTGATTTCTTTCTTTATTTCTTCCTTGACTAAGGTATCATTGAGTAGAATATTATTCAGCCTCCATGTATATGTGGATGTTCTATTGTTTCTGTTGCTATTGAAGACCACTCTTACTCCATGCTGATCCTATAGGAGGCATGGCATTAGTTCGATCTTCTTATATTTGTTGAAGTCTGTCTTGTGACCAATTATATGTTCGATTTTGGAGGATGTATCATGACGTGCTGAGAACAAGGTATAGTCTTTTGCTTTAGGATGAAATGTTTTATATATATATATATATATATATATATATATATATATATATATATATATATAATGTGTGTGTGTGTGTGTGTGTGTGTGTGTGTGTGTGTATTAAATCCAATTGGTCCAAAGCTTCAATAAGTTTCCCTGTGTCCTGTTTAGTTTCTGTTTTCCTCACTGGTCCATTGAGGTTTGTGGAGTGTTGAGGACCCCCACAATTATTGTGTTAGGTGCAATTTGTGCTTTAAGCTTTAGTAAAGTTTATTTTATGAATGAGGGTGCCCTTGCATTTGGAGCATAGATGTTCAGAATTGTGATTTCTTCTTGTTGGACTTTTCCTTTGACCTGCATGAAGTGACCATCTATGTCTCTTTTGATGACTTTAGGTGGAAAGTCAATTTCATCTGATATTAGAATGGCTATTTCAGCTCGCATCCTTAGACCATTTGCTTGTAAAATTGTCTTTTACTCTAAGGTGGTGTTTTTCTTTGACCCTGTTTTCTGTATGCAGAAAAATATAGGGTCCTGTTTCTGTAACCATTCTGCTAGTCTATGTCTATTTATTGCCTTGATTTAGTAATGTTCCTATGTTTGCCTTTTGCCAACTGTTTATCTCTGGTGTTACTTGGTTTTATTGTTACTGGTTGGTGTTTGAACCTCCTGAGAACCTGGTGTTTGGCTGTAGTAGAGGGTATCAGTGCTCTTGATGTGGAGACCAGAAGGTTTCTGCTCTTGGGCTCGGGATAACCTCCTCAGCTCTACTGGGCCAGACCTAAGTCTCCTCTGGCTTGCTGCTGGACTCACAATTGGCCTCCTGCTGTCTCCTCCTGGCCTTTCTAGTTGTCAGCTCCTAAGAATCAGATCTTTTTTTCCACCGATATGGGCACGTCTGTTAGATCTTTATGGTGACCTGGGTGGGCTCCTCTGTTGGTTCTCTATTGTCCCCTGGACAGGCTACCACCTACAAGATGGTGGTGGTTCTTGGGGCTCTGTCTAACCACAGGATTTCCTTCAGGACTGGAGGTTCCCTGTTTTGGCTGCTGGAGCCTAGATGGTGGTGCTCTCAGTCTACAGGGCTCTGTCTGGTTAGCTGTCTGTGGTGCCTCGAGGCAAGATGGCGGCCTCTGCTGTACAGACCCTGAGCAAGTTGGCGCCACACAGGTCACAGAGACTGCCCACCCAGCTGATATGCCTCTGGGTGCAGGCAATAGCCTGACTGGGTAGTCAATTTTAGACTTGGACTCTGTCCATTCATTCACCTGGCCCCAGCTGCTAGCTGTCTGTAGTGTCCTGAAGCAAGATGGTGGCCTCCCCTGTACTCCAGACACAGACCCCCGAGAAATTTGATGCCTGAGCTTGTTGGTGCAGAGACCGCCTGCCAAGCTGATCTGGCTCTGGGTGCAGGCAAGAGCCTGATGTGGTAGTTGAAGTTAGACTAGACTCTGTCCACGTAAGTGTCCCCAGCTGCCTACTGTTGGCAGTAACCTGAGGCAAGATGGATGCCTCTATTGTAAGCTGAGCTAGCTGCCCCCCAGCAGTTGGTGACAGCCCAAAAAGCTGTCAGTGCACAGACCTCCTCCTGAGCTGATCTAGCTCTGGGTGCAGGCAAGAACCTGATGGGGTAGTCAATGTTAGACTGAGACTCTGTTCATGCACATGGCCCCAGCTGCCAGCTGTCTGCCGTTAGTTGACTCTTAGTCTTCCTGTGGACTTCCTATCCCCTTTGGGCTTCACAATACTTTATCCTGCTTGGATATGTGTCTGTCTCTATTTGAGTCAGGAACTGGATGAAGCCTCTCAGAAAAGAACTTATTTCTGTCTGCGAACATAACAGTATCATTAATAGCATTAGGAATTGGTTTTTCCTATGATATGTTTCTCAAGTTTTGCTGGTTATTGGTTTCCATTCCCCAAGTTTTTGCTTTCTCCATTTATGCATTTCATGTAACCAGGTTATATTTAGGGTTGTAAGTTTGGTGGGTGTATTTGTGTCTCTATCATTCATTCCATTGGGTTTCCTACCTTGCTACAGGAAATGGCCTCTTCAGGTTCTATATCCCCAATGAACTGAGTCACAGCTAAGGTTACATCATTTGGGTTGTGGATGCTTCGCTTATCCTAGGTCGTAGAGATGGCCCCTCACTTCCTCATCCCAGTCTGTTTTGGATTTCCATTCTTTTTCATGGCAACCAACATCTCTCCTGTCCTTCCCAACAAGATTATGAACCCTTGGTTTCCCTCCCAAGCTTTTTCAGCTCCCTCACATCTATCTTCCCTCATCTCTGAATCAAGCCATACTGCCCAGTGTAGCCTTCAATACTAGGGGTACCTCCATTCTCCTGCCACCTCTCCTCTACCTCCATCAGAATCTTAAGCCATACAGGTAATCTTCCCTCCAGCAACCAGACTACCAAGATGAACTCTCAATTCTGAACATCTATGCTCCAAGTGTATGGGCACTTGCATTTATAAAAGAAATTTTATTAAAGCTCCAAACACATTGTACCTCACACAATAATAGTAGTGGACTTCAAGATCCCACTCTTATCAATTGACAGTTAGTGGAGACAGAAATTAATGAGAGACAGAATTATGAACCAAATGAATTGAACAGATATCCATAGAGGATTTTACCCTAAAGCAAAAGAACATGTCCTCTATCTCTGAAGTTGTTAATAAGGTTTAAGAGTGCTCTGGTTGAATTTTGAGGGTCACTTACGTATACTATCATATTATCTGCAAATAGTGACATTTTGATTTCTTCCTTTGGAATGTTTATCCTTTTTTACCTCATTTGGGTGTCTCATTGCTCTGGCTAGGACTTTGAATACTATATTAAACAGGTAGGGATAGAGTGGATAGCTTTGTTCAGTCCCTGACTTTGGTTGGATTGCTTCAACTTTCTCTCCATTTACTTTCATGTTGGCTACCAGGTTGTATATTGTTTTTTCTTTGTTTAGGTATGGGTCTTAAAATCTTGACCTTTTGAAGACTTTAATCATGAAGAGGTGTTGGCATTTGTCAACTGCTTTCTCTACATCTAATGAAATGATCTGTTTTTTTTTTCTTTGAGTTTGATTATGTAGTGAATTAAATTGATGGGTTTCCATATATTGAACTATCTCTACATCCCTGGGATGAAGCTTACTTGATCATGGTGAATTATTATTTTCAAGTATTCTTGGATTTGTTTGGCAAATATTTTATTAAGTATTTTTGCATTGATATTCATAAGGGAAATCTGTATGAAGTTATTTTTCTTAGTTGGGTCATTGCATGGTTTAGTCATCAGAGTAATTGTTGGCTTCATAGAATGAATTAGTTAGTATTCCTTCTGCTTCTCTTTGTGGAATAGTTTGAAGAATATTGGTATTAGGTCTTCTTTAAAGGTCTGATAGAAATCTGCATTAAGCCCACCTGGGCTTTTCTGTTTGTTTGTTTTGTTTTGTTTAGGAGACTATTAAGGACTGATTCTATTACTTTAGGGGGTATAGGATTGTTTAGATCATTTATCTGATCGTGATTTAACTTTGGTATCTGTTATATGTCCAGAAAATTGTCCATTTCATCTAGATTTTTCTGTTTTGTTGAGTATAGGATTTTGTAGCAGGATCTGATGACATTTTTTGATTTGATCATTATCTGTTGCTATGTCTCCTTTTCATTTCTGATTTTTGTTGATTTGAACACTGTCTCTGTGCCCTCTGGTTAGTTTGGCTAAGGATTTATCTATTTTGTTGATATTTTCAAAGAACCAGTTCCTGGTTTCATTGATAATTTTTATAGTTCTTTTTGTTTATACAAACAAAAGCCTGCTTTCATTGTGTCCCATAAATTTGGTTATGTTGTGCCTTCATTTTCTTTAAATTCTAAAGTCTCCAATTAATTTATTTCTTCCTTGACCAAGTTATCATTGAGTATAGGGTTATTCAGCTTCCATGTGTATATGGGTTTCTAATGTTTCTTTTTTTGTTGAAGACCAGCTTTAGACTGTGGTGATCTGATAGAATGCATAGGATTACTGCAATCTTCTTATGTCTGTTAAGCCCTCTTTTGTTACTGTCAGTTTTGGAGAAGGTACCATGAGGTCTGAGATAGAGGGCATGTTCTTTTGCTTTAGGGTAAAATCCTCTATGGATATCTGTTCAATTCATTTGGTTCATAATTCTGTCTCTCATTAGTTTCTGTTTCCACTAACTGTCAATTGATAAGAGTGGGATCTTGAAGTCCACCACTATTATTGTGTGAGGTACAATGTGTTTGGAGCTTTAATAAAATTTCTTTTATAAATGCAAGTGCCCATACACTTGGAGCATAGATGTTCAGAATTGAGAGTTCATCTTGGTAGTTTTTTCCTTTGATGAGTATAAAGGGTTCTCTCATATCTTTTCATATAATTTCAGGTTTAAAGTCAATTGTATTCAATATTAAAATGGCTACTCTAGCTTGTTTCTTGGGACTATTTGAGTGGAAAATTGTTTTCTAACCTTTTACTCTGAGGTAGTGCTGTCTTGAACACTGAAGTTAGTTTCCTTTATACAGCAAAATGTTGTGTCCTTTTTATGTATCCAGTCTGTTAGTGTATGTCTTTTTGTTGGGGAATTGAGTCCAATCATATTAAGAGTTATGTCTTTGCTCTCTACTATACCTATTATCTTTAGGTTTAGTCTTCTCATTGTTTCTTCAATTTCCTGGATATTTTGAATTAGGAGCTTTTTGCCTTTTTCATTTACTTTGAATGTCCTGTCAATGTTTTCTAAGATATCTTCTGCACTTGAGATTTTATCTTCTATCTCTTGTATTCTGTTGTTGATGCTTCTTTCTATGACTCCTGATTTGTTTCCTTGGTTTTCTATCCTCAGAGTTGTTTCCATTTGTGATTTATTTGTTGTTTCTACTTCCTATTTTAGATCCTGGATTTTTTGGTACAAGTTCTTCACCTGATTGGTTGTGATTTCCTTTAATTATTTAAGGAATTTTTGTATTTCCTCTTTAAGAGCTTCTAGCTGTTTACTTCTGTTCTCTTGTATTTCTTAATAGGAGTTATTTATGTCTTTCTTGAATTCTTCTATCAGCATCATGAGGTTTGATTTTAAATCCAAATCTTGCTTTTCCAGTGTGTTTGGGTAGCCAGGACTTGCTGTTGTGGGAGAACTTGGCTCTGATCAGTCCACATAACCTCGGATTCTGGTGGTAATATTCTTGTGTTTGCCTTTGACCATCTAGTTATCTCTGGTGTTTGTTGGTCTTGCTGTATCTGTCTGGAGCGTGTTACTGATGTGGCCCTGTAAGCCTTTCTCAGCCCTCCTTGGATATCAGCTCTTCCCTGGCACAGGGGACTGTAGAACAGCCCCAGCTCCCCTGTTCACATGGCATTAACAAGGACAGTGTCCCAGCTGTTCCATCATTCCTGTGCCCTGTGTGCTCCTGGCTTGACCAAGGTTGGGTAGACACTGGAGAGAAAATGGCCATCTCATCTCCAAGCCTGAGAGTCAGAGCACTCCCTGGAGACCAGATCTACCATGCACTGAGGGCTGTGGTGCAGCCCCATCTCCCGTGTTCTAAATCTTGTAATTTTTATGTGCATGCTTCTGCTTCCAAATATTGGGAATAAAGTTATGTGCATGACAAGTTTAGAATTAATGCTGTGAATGACTCCCTGGCTATGGATTCCTTTTAATAAATATTCTCATACATTTTTTACAGGTTTAATTTTCTTTTCCTTTCCTCTTCAATTTTTTAGTGTTGGGTGTAATCCTTCAAGGCTTTCAAATATGTAATTGATAATTCTTGCTAATTTCTTCTGAAATTTTCACTGGCAAGTTTTAGTATTCTTTTCTCAGTTAAAAATAATGACAATTTGTCAAGCATTTCTTTACTTTGATGTTTTGTCTGTGTTGCCTGTAAATAATAAGCTTGCTATATATAAGTTTACATCTTTGGTAAGTTTTGCCATTTCCATCCATGCTTCCCATGGTATAGTTGAGATTTACATGCCAGTTAGTGCATTTCTACCTTGATGTCCATATTGATGTACCATCCATTTCCTAAACACATGCAATGAGTTTGAGATAATAAAATAGTATCCTTTTGCTTTCCTAACTGTTTGTCTTATATCTGATAGTGCTGCACTGATTTTGTTTGTTGATCACTACTAAAAATTCTATTCCCTGAACAAAGGCTGCTACTATTCAGTATGCTTCTGTTTCTGTTTGTTTGTTTTATTTGCTCTTTCATCAGTGATTGATGAACCTGCAGTAACCAATGAATTAGACATATATTGTGGCCATTCCATAGGTACTAAAAGTTCTCTACATGTCTCTTTTGGGGGAGAAGTTTG
Source organism: Apodemus agrarius (assembly GCA_964023405.1). NCBI lineage: Eukaryota > Metazoa > Chordata > Mammalia > Rodentia > Muridae > Apodemus > Apodemus agrarius. The sequence continues at coordinate 72,385,809 of OZ030007.1, read as the reverse complement.
TAGTACATAGAATTGGATTATAGGTAACTGAGCTATTTCATTATTGCTTAAAGACACAGATCACTTTGCTACAATATGAGATTCAAGAAGGATTTTGGGTGGGTACCAATGTAATACCTTCTGTTTCCATAGCTAAACAGACAAAGGGCTTTGCTTTTGAACACTGTAAGAGGCACATTTAAGACCTTAGGATGGCTGTCCATATCTGAGGTTCTCCTTGCCTCATAAAAAATCCATATTCTTTTTCTCAAAGACATAATATTCATCCTCCAATAGAATTTGCTATAGACACCAGTAGCAAATGGTACATTACTCTTGGCTTTATTAAGTGTTCCAGCTACCAATTCACCAGTAAATATGATATTAATTGTTAGGATATAAACTGATTCAATACTTGTCTTAGCTGCATGCATAGTGATAAGATTACTGATTGTTGCTAATGCTACACATTAATACTTTCCACATTGGAAATTAACTTCTTTTATAGTAAATGTGTATGATGGTTTTGTTTTAATCTGTAAATACTGTACACAATTTTTCAAGTATGTAAACATTCCAAATAGGAGTTCTATCTGACTTTAATACTGGGTGGTGGGACTAACGGCATGCACCACCACCAACTTGATCATTTTAACTCTAAAATTTAGAACATATTTGGCTTATAGAGATCTGCCTGTTATGACTGGTATTAATGGCATGGACTATTACCATCCTTTTCAAATATTTTATGTTAGCTCCTAATCATCCAACTCATACAAACTTAGAAAATTCATTTAACTATGATAAAACTTTGAATATACTTAAAATATTATAAATCCCTTACATGTGTTTTTAATATAACCAAGCCTGCTCAGTCAGGCAAGTTTCTCCAGTGCTGGTTGATACATGAAAAAGAGAGAGAAAGAGAGAGAGAGAGAGAGAGAGAGAGAGAGAATTAGACAACATTGCAGCATGACCACAGTCAATCGTGAGAGTGAAGGTTGGTTTAATAATTTCCAATCCAATTGCTCTGTAGTACTGCTTGAGGTCAGTGATATTGATTTCCCCAGAAGTCCTTTTGTTGTTGAGATTGTTTTAGCTATCCTGGGTTTTTTGTTACTCCAAATGAATTTGAGAATTGCTTGTTCTAGATCTATGAAGAATTGATTTTGCATTTTGATGGGGATTGCATTGAATTTGTAGATTGCTTTTGGCAAGATGGCCATTTTTACTATATTGATCGTGCCAATCTAAGAGCATGAAATATTTTTCCAGTTCCTGAGGTCTTCTTCAATTTCTTTCTCCAAGGACTTGAAGTTCTTGTCATACAGATCTTTCACTTGTTTGGTTAGAGTCACGCCAAGATACTTTATATTGTTTGTGACTATTGTGAAGGGTGCTATTTCCCTAATTTCCCTGACCTCAAGCAGTACTACAGAACAATTGTGTTAAAAACCACATGGTATTGGTACAGCGACAGGCAAGTAGATCAATGGAATAGAATTGAAGATCCAGAAATGAACCCACAGAGTTATGGTCACTTGATCTTTGATAAAGGAGCTACAACCATCCAGTGGAAAAAATATAGCATTTTCAACAAAAGGTGCTGGTTCAGTTGGAAGTCAACATGCAGAAGAATGCAAGTTGACCCACTCTTATCTCCTTGCACTAAGATCATCTCCAAGTGGATCAAGGGCCTTCACATAAAACCAGACACACTGAAACTCATAGAAAAGAAACTGGGGAAGACCCTGGAGGACATGGGTACAAGGGGAAAGTTCCTGAACAGAACACCAATAGCTTATGCTCTAAGATCAAGAATTGACAAATGGGACCTCTTAAAATTACAAAGTTTCTATAAGGCTAAAGACACTGTTAGAAAGACAAAACAATAACCAACAAATTGGGAAAAGATCTTCCCCAACCCCACATCTGACAAAGGGCTAATATCCAGTATATACAAAGAACACAAGAAGTTAGACCCCATAGAACCAAACAACCCTATTATAAAATGGGGTACAGAGCTAAACAAGGAATTTGCACCAGAAGATATTTGGATGTCTGAGAAGCACCTTAAGAGATGTCCAACATCATTAGTCATCAGGGAAATGCAAATCAAAACAACCCTGAGATTCCACCTCACACCAGTCAGAATGGCTAAGATTAAAAACTCAAGAGACAACAGGTGCTAGTGAGGATGTGGAGAAAGAGGATCACTCCTCCATTGTTGGTGGGATTGCAAGATGGTACAACCGCTCTGGAAATCAGTATGGTGGTTTCTCAGAAAATTGGGCATGACCTTTCCAGAGGACACTGTCATACCACTCCTGGGCTCCACTATGTTCATAACAGCCTTATTTATAATAGCCAGAAGCTGGAAGGAGCCCAGATATCCCTCAAAGGAAGAATTGGAAAGAGTACAATCAATATAACTTACATTAAATACTGTAGAAGAAACAAACAGAATTTTGACATAACCAATTAATAAAAGACTAGGAGCTTTAACAAATGCACTAACACATGTTTGAATTCTATATCCTGTCACAATTTTATCTATTGCTAACATAACATCATAGAGAACTGGAGCTCACTTCCAAATGTGTCTCTGAAAACGTCTAGAACCAGCCTTTCAAATGAAGACTGCCATTTCCAATATTGGATTGATTTCTATAACAGTTCATGAGTGAGTCAGACTGAGTGGTCACATTAAAGGATATAGAAGAGTCATTAAAACAACTTCTCTATTTGATTATTTTTTTCTTTGCCACTTTCAACAGTCTCCATGTTCTCTGTCCCATAAGGTCCAAAAGCTTGAAGCAAGACAGCTTGTCTAATCTGAAATATAGGCAAGCAAAGGTGGGTCAGGAACCAATGTTCAAAACATCTTTCCTGTCACCATTGTCAGGGCACTCAGCAAGCTTACAAGTCAGCATCATTCTTTGTTCCAGCAACATTATGTCACACCAATCATTCTGGCAATCAGCATACTCTTTCAATATCCTGTAGATAAAACACAAACATGCCCTCATCCCCACATTAAATACCTGATTAGGATCATGACATACACCAGTATGCGGATCCTTCCTTTTCACCTAAGCGTAAGTATGCCTCATTGTAAGTAGCCATAGACACTCAGCAGAGGGTTCCTTGGCATTCACTTTCATTAAAAATGTAAAATAAAAAGATTATGATTTAAATAATTGTGTCGTTTATATGGAGGATATAACTCCCCCTTTTTATTTTGTGAAGATATTGTTTTTACGTTCCATGAGCCTTTTCAACAATGCCTTGTTCTTGAATATTATAAGGAATCCTAGTAATATGGGTAATATTAAAGTGTCGCAGAAAGTCTCAAATGCTCGACTGAAATAGCCAGTTCCATTATCTGTTTTTATCTGATTGGGAACAACCAATATAGTAAAACAGTGTAGGCCACGATTGATTACATTTTTAGTTGCTTTTCAAAGCAGTGGCAACTAGAATGCATGAAAAATATCAATAGTCACATGTACAAATTTTAATTTTCCAATATTCGAAATACGAGTAACATCCATTTGCCATAATTGACTAGGCATCAATCCTCAAGGATTAACCTCATTTTGTGGTAAAGGAAGAAACTGAGGACATTTAGGGAAATTCTTTACAATTTGACATGCAAATTCTCTAGAAATACCAAATTGTTTTCTCAGGCTATTACTATTTTGATGGTGTAAAGAACGAGATTGTTTGTCTAATTGTGTAAATTAGACAAACAATGTAAAATCTATATAACCTTCCTGGTACATAAATCTGCTGTGGCATTGCCCTCACTAAGGGGTCCTGGCAATCCAGTATGAGCTCTTAAATGGCCTACAAAAGTAGAAATTGTACATTCTCTTCAATTGAGTTGTATTTGCATAAATAATTGCAAAATTTTAGAATTAGCAGTAACTAAAAAAGGAACAGTTTAGAGTAGTCCCAAGCCATGAGCTATATATTGGCTATCAGTATACAAATTAAATACTTGGTTTTTCAGCATTTCAAAAACAGCAGCTACAGCATGTAGTTCATTTATTTTTGCTGAAGAAGGGGAAATATTAAAAGAATGAACCCGTAATCCAGTCACATATGCAGCCCTCCTATTAGATGAGCTATCTGTAAATACAGTGAGTGCATTTTCTATGGGTTGCATGCCTAAATTCACAGGGAATACAAAAGCATGCATAGAGGCAAATTGTAACAACGTGTCTTTGGGTAATGATTATCAATTTTGCCTTGAAAATTTGCAATAGGACAAATAGTATTTTGCAATAGTCAATTTAATTGTTATTTGGAAAAAGGAATAAATAATTCATCAGGCTTTTTCCCAAAATATTTTTCTTGATTCTAACCTACAATTCTGTATTAACACAGCAAAAGCTTCAAAATAAGGTATTAAAACTATCTTCCCTCATGACTTTTAGAGGAGAATTAGGATTTGCATTTTCCTTGAGGGTATCAGTGGTTTAAGTTCTCCTGTAGTAAGCTTAAGATGAGGTTTTAGCCAATTAACATCTCCTAACAACTTTTGAAAATCACTTAAAGTAAGCAAATTATCTTTTCTTATTTGAATTTCCTGTGATACAATCTTTTTAGGATATAACTGATTTCTAAAATATTGGAAAAAGATACTGACATTGAATCTTTTCTGGAACAACAACTACTCTACAAAATTTTAAAGGTCATTGTAAGAGCAAAGTCCTGAAATAAAATTCCATTAATAATATACACTGAAAGATTTTAAATCCTAACTTCATTTATTGAAGCAGAAACAAAACATTTCTTACAAAAAGCCATGCTATTAGTCATTACTTTAGGCAAAACTTTCCAATGATATCACTTCACAAAACCTCTACCATCATCAGTATGCAAAGGAATAACAGAAAACAATTCTCCAAATCCATTATAAATCTATATGAGGTAGGCATGTTAGATATTAATAACTTCATAAGTTCCATAGATTAATTAACTTGCCATAGACCTTAAATTTGAACTTCATTTTGAACCCTTTGATAGATCTGCAGTAATGGTGGTTTAGCCTTAGAGAAATTCCCTGATTGTGAGAGGAGGGCCCAAAAAACTTCCATAGGAAGTAAGTGTCACAGAAGCCTCTGAAGCTGCTCTGAGCTTTACAATAACTTCAAAAGTAAGTCTTACTTTTGAAAATTATTTCTTAATCTGAGACTATTTCCAGAGTCTAGTCCCAAAGATGACCCCTCATGCAGGAGAGGACAGACTCCAGGGGAGCAATTCTACTACCTGTCTATGGCTTTAATTTTTTGCACAATCTTTCCTAAAATTATTTATGCCCCATAATTAAAACAGTCCTTATCACCTCAGTGATGTGAAAGCATCCATTGTACTCTAGTCTCCTGCAAGGCAGCAGCAATAGCCAGACCCCAATTGTATGAGGGTCCAATTTAATTCTATCTTTACTTTGTGTGGCTGGTGGCTGTGTGGAAGACTACATTAATATTCTTATCATCCAATTGTGTAACAAAATGAACCCCTGCTTGAGAGTCTCCAAAAATTCTACTCACTGTTTATTTTTGGCTATCCACAAATTCCTGAAACAGTTCATCAGGAGCCTCTTTGATGCCAAATACATTCCCACCAAGATCTCATTTTTAATCTTAGGGGGTTAAATTTTGCTTCTCTGACTATATCCAATAAAGATTGTGCAAAAGGAGAAGCAGGCCTATACTGGTCACAGCTGTTTGGAATGTTTGTCCTTCTTGAATCCATCCTAATTACAAAATAAGGGTGAGTTAAAATCGCTTGTGATCAAACTGCAAAGCACAGTAAATGGAACACTGGCGGTTTAACCATAATTCTTAAGGCTCTTTTGCAATATGCGAGCATAACCACAACTTGGTGGAAAACAAAACCCAATTTTATACATTCCATTCTCTAATCAATATCAAAGGCATTACTTTAACGTTAGCAGGGGGAGGGAAAAGGGCATGTGGGCCTTTGGGGGCTAGGGAACCAAAAAGAGGGAAATAAAATGTAAATATAGAATATATCCAATAAATTTATTTGATCCAAAAACAAAACAAAACAAAACAAAGTTTGACTGCCACTTCTCATATGAATGCTTGACAGTGAAACTTTTAATACCTCATTAAAGAGACAATGTTTTAAGTCATATCCCTTATAAGCCTAATTTCTATAATAAGAAATACACAAATTATTATCCCAACTTAATATCTTTTAAGGCTTGATTTCCTGGACTGGTTCATGCCATGTGTTGTTTAAAATGACTGCAAACTTGAGTTACCAGTTTTAAGCTAAGCTTTATTTACCAGTGTTACTTTTTTAATCATGCACAATAACTTATAAGCCAAAACATGCAAGATATAGTTATACCAATCAGAAACAAAATGACGTGGCTACACACATCTTATAATTTTGACCAAACAAATTTTTTCAGCTTTCTCATTGTAATTTCAAGAGAGGAGCTTTTTGTCACCAGCTGAACCCATTAATAAAGATAACAGAGATTTTTGTAGGTAAAACAGTCACCAGCTCCCTTACCATAGAAGCCATGAAGTTTCTGGCCCTTTGAAGATCAGCTTGTGCAGAGAAGTTCCTGGCAGGACTTCTCAGTGTGCTATTCTCCTATCTACAGGTTCAGGGCTCCATAGGCCAATTGAGACTGCTTTTAATTTATTTTTCTCTTTTGCACTTTTTATGAAATTAGTTAAAACTAAATCACAGGGTGAACAACCAGCAGATAAAGTTTTAATCGTTTCTTTTTCTTTTGAACATGAAACACAAAACAACAAACCACAAAACAAACCACAAACAACAACAACAACAACAACAACAACAACAACAAAAACCCACAGACTTAAACCAGTCAGTTTTGACAGTCATGGACAAATTGGTACCCCAAGTACAAACAACAGACAAAGAGGAAATATAATTAGAGGTCCTAAAGGGACCCAGATATTCTACCTAAGGGACCCTGAAACAAATATTTATCCAGTAGGAGCCAGAGAAGGCAGGACATCTCTGAACTCCTGCCCCTAGGAGATCTCTGAGACAGCTTGTGTTCATTTTCCCTCTCTTTTGCCAAAGCATCCCAGACAGTTGGGAAAGACTGGGTTTCTCTAGCCCATTCTCTCACATCTAAGGTGTAAACTGTCACTAGGCAGAGTCCAAAGAATGAAAGCATCTATAGGAAGTTTTCCAGGACCATGTTTTGAATAGTAGCCTTTTTTCCCTTCTTCCTCTTTCTCCCATGTCTGTAAACTTATCATATCCTCTTCAGGAAACCAAGGACCTAATTTTTATAAAAGTCAAAAACTGGGTATTTTGTTACTGGCTTATTCTCAGCTCCTCTGACCTTTAGCATACTTTTAGGAAAATACAAAAAAGATATTCTACCATTGCCTTGGCCCACATTTATAGGGTTTTCTCACCACTGGCCCAACATTTCTTCTGTGTGTGCTTCCTTTTCTTGTGGTGTCCATCACTGTACCTCACTTTCTGGAGCTCCAACATTGAGGCAACCACTTGACCAAGCCCACTCAGTCAGTCAGCATGTTCTCCAGTGCAGGAGTGAGAATTAAAAAGAAAGAGATATTTAGACTCATTGCACCATGATTCCAGTCAATTCTGAGAGTGAAAGTAGGTTTAATAATTTCCAATCCACGTTTATACCAATGTAATTACATGCTGGAATTAAGGTCGATAGTAGTACAATAAGGAACAAGCAAGACAGTAAACACAAAATTGTCAAGGAAATAAGCAAAGTTCTGTAACAGTTGTTTCCAAGGCTTATCTGAATGACCAAAATACCTAAGCCTACTTTCTTGTCCAACTCCAAAATCTTGTCTGAAGCCTGCTTCTTTCATTTCACCATAAGATTAAAATTCTTGCCTTAACCTACTTCCAAATCATGCCCTAATGTCAGATTCCTGCTTGGAGCCCTGGTCCTTGGTCAATATCAAGTTCCTGCCAGGCAGCAGTGCACCCCAATAAGGCTCTCTTAATTGATATAAAAAAACAAAAATATCTTTTTTTTCATTTGAAGAAAACTCAAAAGCTGATGTCAAAGTTCAAAGGGGTCATGTAATAATTTAAAACCTAACATTCTAACATGGAATTAAAACATTTTCTTAAGAAAACCCAGTTTCATTTCATGTAAATAAGCCAAGAGTATATTTGGTAAATTATCATTTGAGAACATTATTACTTTTTATTTTTATTTTTCATTCCTGATCAAATGAAAGGCCTTTGTTAGTCTATAGAAGCTAATTTTGATCAAATGACCAATGTGTCTAATAAGCAATCACTTCTCTTCTTTCAGAATGTATTTCCTTGACAAGTCTAATCTTTTTCAAATTTGATCATGTATATTGTCTTTTCTTATTCTGTGGAAACAAATATAAAACATTTTCACTTATGTGGCACATATCCTAGTGTCCATTCTGAGGTCCAAACTGCTTTAAAATAACAGGCTTATTTAATTCAGCCTTATTTCTACTACTCAGTATCTCTTCCCATCTGATGTTCTTATTGCATTATTTTTTAAAACTTAAAATATAAAATGTACTATGTAATTTATCTCTAGGCATCTTAAGAATGTCTTTTTAATCAGTAAGCATATATTTTATGGACTACTAGACCTCCCTATAACTGTTTGTCCAAATTGCATAATATGTCTGCAATATGCTTTTAATTGTATTATTCAAAAATATTTCCTTTTTCTAGAGAAATATGCAAATCATTGTCAGTCACAATTTATACAGGTATCCCCATAATAGCCATAACTTCTAATAAATGTGAGTAACAATATCACCTTTTTCAGGCTTATCTTTGAAATCCTGAATTTATATCTATGGTATGGTGTACAAACTTTAATTTACCAAACTTTGCAGAATAAAAAGAGTAATTTAATAAATATCATATCTTTAGGTAAATATAGGGGACCTTCATTCCTGTAGGTCATTGGATTTTCTATATGAAGAATAAGAAGAACATTGCCTTGGCCTGTTGCATAGTGACAGAAAAATCTTTCTTCAGACCTTTGCAGTAAACATGGTGTTTCTTACATAATTCTGGTGCTTCTGCCACATTTCCTATAACTATCTCATTTTCTTCATTACTTTGTGGTAGATGGTAGTACAGAATAATATGGAATCTGTTATGTGTCATATACCATGAATGGTTTCTATTTCCAATTTCTTGTTGTAATTGAACAAATAGCTATGTTATTTATGAGTCAGAATAAGTTCAGGAGCTTTGATATTTAAAACAATTCTCTGCATATTGAGAGTTAGTAACTCTATTAATAGATTCAGGATAATCTAATAATAACACAAGATTGGCATGCAGCTCTGATTTTTTGACTGAAACACAAAGGATTTGGGCTACTTTACAATTTTGTTTTGCTTATATAATATATTTCCTGATTTTGGTCAGCAGTATAGTTTGTAGAGACTCTAGAACTTGATGTCTCCCTAAGTATATGAGGGAGAATTTATCATTATCTTTCAAAAACTGAAGTACCTTGTTTCAGGATATTTGTTATTAATCTACCCCTTCCCAAATTAATGTAAGCACTTTGACAAAGTTCATTTTCTTTCCAAAATGATGGAATTTCAGTATTTATCTAGGTACCACTATTTCTTTTATGTCTATTATTGCTAAATTCATCGATAAATTATTTCTCCTATCACAGTAGCAACATAAATGTGAGATCCAATAACAAAAATATTTCTACTTCATTTGTCTAATTGTAGTGATTATGCTCTTAAAGATCTAATCACCATTTTGCATTGACAAGTAGCATTTTCAAAAGTGAATGATTAAATTACTGTTTGCCTGTAATCCTAATCTGATAGTATTCTATTTATAGCTGAAGTAAATCTTTGCAAAAAAAAATAAAGTAAAAGATTCTTCTGGTTCTTATAAAATTTTAATAAGTAATGCAGAAAAAATTCCTGATTTTTCATCTGTTATTACATTTTCTTATATTTTAAAAATTGTTCCCACCCCTTTCCATTTCCCCTCTACAAATTTCCTATCGTGTCCCTACTTCTCCCTGTGTATTAGTCAGGGTTCTCTACAGCCACAGAACATATGTGTAGTCTCTATATAGTTAGGGAATTTGTTGATGACTTATATTCTATAGTCAAATTCCCCAACAAAGGTCAGCAGCAGCTGTGGATGGAAGTCCAATGATCTAGCAGTTTCTCAGTCCCACCAGGCAAGCAACAAGGAAGAGTGAGTCAGACTTCTTTCTTCCAATGTCCTTATGTAGGTCTCCAGCAGAGGGTTTGGCCCAGGTTAAAGGTGTGTGCCACCTTCCCTTTAATCCAAGATTATCTTGAACTCAGAGATCTCCTGTCTTAATCTTCTGGAATTCATAGCCACTATGCATCAAGATATCTACACCAAGATCCAGGTCAGCAACTTGTATCTCTCAGCACTCAAATTATCATCACAAGTGAGCCTTCCAATTTTTGATTGTAGTTCATTCCAGATATAGTCAAGTTGAAAACCAGGAATAGTCACTACACTCCAGAAATATTGTTTAATATTTGAAACATCAATTATATCCCAAACAAATTATGACATAGAAGTCTAATTAAAAAAGGATAATTATTTACTTTAAATGGTTTACAAAACCTATTAGGAGAGTTAATTGACTAAGACCTTATCTTAAACTTGCCATGGGAAAACATAAACCTCTGATATTCTCAAAGAAGATGCAAATCCTAATTCCTCTGGACAATTAACTGATGAGAGATAGTTTTACAGAAGCTAGAGGAAGCTATTAACCAACAACAGATACATTGTATTTACTTTGACCAATTATTGGCTGTTTGAGTTCTTGCTACTTCCTATGTATCCACAGCAGAGTTTTGGCAAAAGGGACCATTAATGTGGACTCATCTTGTTTCATCTCCAAATAAAGTTTGAAGACCCTATTATGAAGCTCCTACTACAAAAATTAAGAATTGTAGGATAGAATCAGGGAAGTATTTTGGGAAAGAACCTGATGAAATATGTATACTTTATTCCACACAGCAATTAAATTGGTTATTGTCCATTACCAATATTTGGCCTATTGCATATACAAACTTTCCCTGCAAAATTGATAATCATTATCCAAAAGACTATATGTCACAATTTGCCTCTCTGCATGAATTTGTATTTCCTGTAAATTTATGTATGCAGTCCATATAAAGTGCACTTATTATATTTACAGATAGCTTATTTAATGGGAATGCAGGACACGTAGTTAGGTCACTTGTTTATTCTCTTGAGTTTCCCCCTTCTATAACACAAATAATAGAATTATATGCTTTAGTCACTGTTTTTGAAAGGTTGACAAGACAAGGTTTCAATTTGTATACTGACATCCAATACATAGCTCATGGTTTGCAATTGCTAGAAACTGTTTCTGTTTTAGATACCACAAATTCTCAAATTTTGCAATTATTTATGCAAAACAACTGAAGTTTAGAGAATCTACTCTTACTTACTTTACAGTACATAAGTTCCACAGAATAATTAACTTGACATAGACCTTAAATTTGAACCTCATTTTGAACACCTTGATAGATCTCCAGTAATGTTGGTTTAGCCTTAGAGAAGTTCCCTGGAGGTAAGAGGAGGACCCAAAAAACTTCCCTAGGATGGAAGTGTCACACAAGCCTCTGAAGCTGCTCTGAGCTTTACATGAACTTCAAATGTAAATATTTCTTAATCTGAGACTATTGCTTGAATCTAGGCCCAAAGACAAATTGCCTGGATCCCTTAGTGAGGGTAATCCCACTGAAGATTTGTATACGAGGCCAATTATAGGCCTTACACTAGAAAAATAGGCAAACAATCTTTTTCTTTACATCAAAATAGTAATATTTTGAAGCAACATTTGCTATTTCTAGAGAATGTGAATGTCAAGTTGTAAAGAATTGTCGTCAATATTTTCAGTTTCTTCCTTTAACACATAATGATGTTAATTTGTGAGGACTAACTTGTGTGCATACTCACTTATGGGAAATTGATTGTACTTGCTGGTTGGTTGTGTGTGTGTGTGTGTGTGTGTGTGTGTGTATGTGTGTGTTTGTGTATGTGTGTGTATGTATGTATGTGTGAATGTGTGTATGTCAACTTGTCACAAGCTGGAGTTTTCACAGAGAAAGGAGCTTTAGTTGGGGAAGTGCCTTCATGAGATCCAGCTGTGGTACTTTCTCTCATTTCTTTATCAAATGGGGGAGAGGAGGGCCCATTGTAGGTGATAACATCCCTGAGATGGTAGTTTTGAGTTCTATAAGAAACCAAGATTAGTATGACAGCAGAAGCAAGCTAGTAAGTAACATCATTCTGTGGCCTCTACATCAGCTCCTGCTTCCTTTCCTGCTTGAGTTCTAGTCTTGACTTTCTTTGGAGATGAAAATAAGTGTAGACATGCAAGCTGAAGAAACCCTTTACTCCCCAACTTTTTGGTCATGAAGTTTGTGCAGGAATAGAAACTCTAATACATGGATGTTATTCATATTTCTGAATTTTGGAAATTAAAATATGTACATGTGTCTATTCATACTTTCTCAGTCTTTATTGTAACTGCTTTAGCAGAAGAATCTAAAAATGAAATTAGTCATTGCCAACATTGTTTCTCTCTGCTGGGTGTTGCAAATTTGAATAAAACTGATAATGGAACTGCTATTTCTGTCAAGCATTTGAGACATTTTGTTGACAATTAAATGTTACCGATATTACTGGAATTCCTGATAATTCTAAGGGAAAAGGCATTATGGAATATTAAAACAAAATTTTCATAAAATAAGAAAGGGGAATTATGTCCCCATATGCCAAAAATTTATTTAAATTGTGTTTTTTAATTTTAATATTTTAAAATTTGGATGCTAAGGAATTCTCTGGTGAGTATTACATCCTACAACTAAACATACTTATGCCTAAATGAAATGGAAGGATCCACTTAGTGGCTTATGACATGGTCCCAATAGGGTATTAACTTAGAATAGAGGCCATGTTTGTGAATTTTATGCAGGATGCTGAAGGAGCTTGGTAGCTTCCAGAATGAAGAGCCATGCTGAAATTGGGACAAAGAATGATGCTGAGCTTGCTGAGTACCATGACAATGGTGACAGGGAAGCTGAATTGAGCATATGTTCCTGACCTACCTTTGCTTGTCTATATCCTAGTTTGGACAAACTGCCTTGTTTCAAGATTATAGATTTTGTGAGAAAGATTACATGGAGAATGTGGAACTGCTTTAGAAAAAGTAGTCAAAAGGGGAAGTTATATTGACTCTTCTCTTTCTTTTAATGTGACAAGTAATTCTAACTCAATTATGGACTTGTCTAGAAATCAATCCAATTTTTAAAAAAAGAAAAGAAAAGAAAGCCTTTATTTGGAAGGCTTGTTCTGTATATTTTCAGAGACATACTTTAGAATTCACGACTACCGTGTACAATGTTATGTTTGCAGTAGATAAAATTGAAATAGGCTCTAGATTTCTAACAATTTTTAGTGCAAGTGTTAAGGCTCCTAATACTTTCCTAATTGGTCATTTTTTGTTTCTCCTACAGTGTTTAATGAAAGTTGTATTGATTGCATACTTTCTAATAGTATTAGTGTATTGAAACCCGGTATGTCAGTTATGATGTTTTATCAACCAACTTTTGTTTTATTGCCTGTGAGTATTATAGGACCTTGGTATTCTAATAACAGATTGCAAATATCAGAAGAAGTGAGTCAGGATTAAAGCAGAAACAAAAGGGTAGTGAGCTTGTTGATTAAAGATGGTATATCGGATTTGATTACATTAATAGCTAGTACTCCTGTTTCTGTCACTGTATTCACATAAAAAGTTAAGACAGATACTGTTAATTATTTCACAAAAAATATTACTAATAATCTGACTATTCAAGAAGTTTTAGATAGGCATTTGGAACCATGAATTGATATTCTTTATAATTATATTCAAATTATTGAAGAGGAGTTTCAGAGTATAAGAGTAAGCAGTTACGTTGATAGTCATGCTGAATACCAATTAAAATATGTCACTTCTAAAATTTATATGACAGCCACAATAATTGGGAGAAAGTTCAAATATATTTGCAGAGTATTTGGTATAATTAAAACACCTCTCTGGATGTTTAAACTTGGCATAACTATATTATGAATTTAAAGAATGCTGCTCTACTTAATTTTAATGCTATAGGTACTGCTGATAAAATTATTAATTGCTTAAGATCAATATTTCTAAATTGGTCATGTTTCAAGAATGACATATAGAGCTTGATCATGTTAGTGTTCTTATCCTGTGAATACTATTATTCCTGCTCACTGTAAAAAATGATTTCTTTAGCAATATAAACATGTTGGCTGACAAAATATGTGGATTGAAAGTAAAAATGGACCCCCAGACAGAATCCTTAATTTTAGAGACTAGCACTCAATGATGAGAAAGATTTTTCACAGAGCATTACCAACCTAAGACAGAGATGCCTTGTTTGTGATTGCATGTTTTCACAACTCATAAGAAAGGCATTCCTGCCAGTAAAACCTAAGACAGGTGCAGTCTTGTTTATGAAATAAAAATGGGTAGATGTGAAAAACTTTTGGGGCTGCTTTGTAGGAATTTAGAAGGAATTTGAGATTTTGGTAAGTCTTTGGAAGTAGGCTCAGGCAAGACTATTTACATTTGGGATAAAACAGAGCTCAAAGAAGACTCAGCCAAGGAATCAGGGGCATTCCTTTTTTTTTTCTTTTCCATCCTGATGATCCCCAAGAAACAATGATCATGAGACTTTGTTTATTGCCTTGTTTGGTCCTAGACCTAGAACTGACATTATTCTTTGCATGTACTTAGAGTGGTATAAAAGCAAGTTGGAGAAAAATACATGTGCTGCAGTCTCAGCAGTGACGAGAGTAATGTTATAGTGTTGTCTAGTTGCATTTTTCATTTCAATTTTCACTTCCTCCATTGAGAATGGTTGATTGACTAAGATTGTTTGGTCAGATGCTGCCTCAGTTTTGAAGGTCAAGAATAAGGGGATACAGTGAAGGACTCAGCTAGTAAAAGAGTATACACAAAATAAAATTTGGGTCAGTGGAGAATAAACCCATTAAAATTTGCATAAATAATTCACAAGTATATATTTTAGTCAGACATCTTTTTTCCTTATACATGTCCTAAAAAACACTGGTTGTCACATGCTAAATCACAATCCTGCTGAATTTCTACAAACAAAATTTAACATACCTGACAACCAGGCAACCCTAGCTCTACGAAGTCCAAAATATCTGAATTGGATTCTAGACCATTCGTTTCATGGGTTCATCTCTGATGGGAACAAATCGATCTCTGATAAATGGAAGCTAGTATAATATTGAATTTTTCAAGCAAATCATGCCCATGTTTTTGTACATAACTCTCATAAATATGGCATGGGCAATAACCCAATATAGAGAGAATGGTATTTATTGTACCTATAACTCAGGATTACCTTGCTTCTATAAGTATTTAATAAAGTCAATACTTATTATAGCCCTGCATAACAGTATCATAAGCATCAGCATTTTAAATGGCTTTAATTTATTCTATGTGAATTTGAGTTCATGCACCAAAACCACTGATATCCCTGCCAATTTATATACCCTCTGTTCTTCAAATCTCTCACATACATAAAGATATGGATTAATCTGTGATGGGTCACATAATGTTCATGTTTTGCACCAAACATCTTTACTTACAAATGTTCATTGCAGTAAGTTATTAGTGTGGTTCCAGGGCTCTGGAATCAGCTATACCATTAACACATATTTCTCACCAGAAATTTTGTAAGATGTTCTGTAATTTCCCTTCATCATAAAATACTTCAACTTTGGTTTTGCAGTAGAGTTCCCTGTACATACATCAGATGTTCATAGAAAAAGGAGATGGTTGGGTGGGCTAACTCTAATTGCTAGATATGGGCTTGTTTGCTTAGTGAGTGGGTCAGCCATCCAGTAGCTTTCTTGAACCTTTCATACCAGGGTCTCTCTTTATTTTCCAACATGAAGAGTGGAGGCATATATTCTCCCTGCATCTGCTGGTTTGGACAGAACTGGAATTTTTGTATTTATATCAAAGTGGTGATTTTTTATTATCCATGGATATAGGCCAGCTCTCCCAATACAAAGTCAGATATGATGAAGAGCCTGATTCATTAAAGCTGCAGCCAGCAATGTGCAGGTCCAGATCTTCTCTATCTTTGTGGTGAGGGGTATGACCAGCTCTCCAGAATGCTATAGCTAGCTACATTTTTTCAGATAGCCATTTCTCATGCCCTTTGAGACCACCTCTCCCAAAATGGCTAAACTAGAGGGAGGGACAGATGTTCATTGTATATCAGCCTGTGCTGAGTGGTTACATCTCTGTGCTATATCTGTGACATATGCTTGATTCCAGGCAAAAGCCAAATTAGTTATATTTTCACGTCCTTGGTGGTACATTTACCATAGACACTGACAAAAAACCCTGTTGCTACAAGGTCATTGACACTGACATGGCTCTTGGTGGCAGCATAAGACACCACCATGTATTTAAGAAGTTATACACATATATGACATTTTTTACCACCCTTCAAACCCCAGTTGTCTATTTTTATAGTGCTACAAATATTCCCACTTCTCTTCTCTCCAAACATTCTACCACAGTTGAACACCATAGTGTATTCTGCCTTCCTTCAGAACACAGTGATGAGCAATGGCTTATATACAATATTTTGTACAATCCTGTCAAGTTTCAAAGAAATGTGTAATGTGATGTAACTATAAGACCAGTAAATCATTGAAGAATGCAAACTCTGCATTATTCATGCTCTATTTATGAAACCAAAAAGAATAAATAGAAGGATTAGGGCATGGTAACTACACACTTATATAGAGTATTTTCTTCAATGATTTTAAAAATTGTGTCAGAATAACATTTCTACAAGACTATTGTTTCTCTAATAACTCAAAGGATTAAATTCCATTGCTAAATTCTTCCTGATGCTATACATTGTTCTCAAGATTGAGAGGTATGTGCTATGATATAGGTTAAATATTTTGTCTTTATCATTTCAGAAGAACTCATTCTGGATTTATTGGTTGAAATTAAAATTTGAGATATTCAGGTACTAGCATGTCTGAGAATTTACGTGTTCAATTTGTAAAGAGGAAAATGCCTTCAGTTCAGCACTCTGGAAAGCAAGGACTGTTTTTATCATTCTGGGATCTGATGCATATTCTAAAAAGACTGGATCATTTCTTAGGTCATTTCAACACATTTTAGGAGACATCATTTTTTAGGTTATCAAGGTCCGTTCTTTGATGCCAAGTTACCTGAGCAGCTCTCTGTAATTTGTCCTCCATTTTTTTTTGCCACAGCTCTACCTACTTCTATCAAAAATACTGCTGTGGAACCATACAGTTTAGATTTCCTTCTAGTACACATGGTTCCTTTCTGTATTGCCTCTGGGATAATCCTTCATGCCCTGAGAAGCTCTCTGTCTTTTAGACTTCCCTTTTCTGGACATATCATTGCCTAACTTCTTAAGAACTGCTGATCTGAAACCATAAATTTAGATTATCTTCCTGTACACATTTAGCCTTCTAGCATCCATTTCATCTGCATCCTAAGACTTTGGGTGCAAAAGCAGCAGATCTGTGCTATCTGACCTCTTCCTGTACTTCCATTGTCTAGCTACCTCTCTATCTGGCTTCCTCACTCAAATACCTTCCATTCATGTATCCAGGGTCATGCGCAACTACTGAAAAATTTTCAAAGTTTCCTGTGTTTTACTGTGTATATCAAAACTGCATAGGGAGAAACAGATGGTTTAACATGAATGAAACAACACAGTCAACAAAATCCAATGAAATACATCTTGAGAGCACATATTAAAATTTAAATCAGAAATAAATAAATTTCCTAAAGAAATACAGCAATATAAAATTATACAATAAGAAGCCTTTAAGAGGTGAAAAATGTCTTAAATAAATATAGGAAAATAAAGCTTAACAGCTGAATGAAATAAACAAATTCTTGAGGACATCAATTGGAAATAGAAGCAATAAAAAAACAAAAACTGAGGGAATTCTAAAGATGTAAAATTTAGGAAATTAAGATATATGTAGAAATATACATGAAGTTTACCAAAAAGCAATCAGAATTGACCAGAAAAGAAAATCCATCCACAAAATAATAATCAAAACAAAGAAAGATATTAAAAACTGTGAGAGCAAAAATTGAGGTAACCAAAAAAGGAACTCCTAGCAGAATAAAGCCAACTTCTTAACAGAATCCCTAAAAGCAACAGGGGCCTCCAACAATAACTTACAACTTGTAAAAATCCAATGGTGCTATTCCAGACTCCTAAATAACCAAACCTCTCAATGCTCAAAATGGTGAAAACAATATATTTCTGTACAAACCAAAAATTTAAGTAAATATATATACACAAATACACACACTCTCATTCCCACCACACACACATATGCACATGTACATACAGAAGCACATGCACGTGTACTTGCACATACACACACAAATGCACTTACACAGGTGTGCACACACATACATACACATACTAGAACCACTACCAATATAAAAATATATAAAAATAATCTGTTATTGCTCCATAATATTTTTCATCATTGTGAATTGAATACCTGAATAAAAATCAGAGGCTAAGCAAATGGATGCAAAAATTTGATCTTTTATCCTGTTCCATACAAGAAAAATACTTCCTCAGAATATAGGGCTGGCAAAGAGTTTTCCAAGCAAATAGACTGAAGAAGAAAACTGAGTAGCCATTTGTATATCTAATAAAATGGAGTTCAAACAAAACTTGATAAAAGATATATGGAATGGCACCGTCATACTCATGGAGGGGAAAGCTACCAAGATGATACCTCATTTCTGAATATTTGTGTTCCAAACACCAGGACACCTAAATTTGCAAAAGCAATTTACCAAAATTTTAATCAAACATTAAACCTCAAACTTAAATACTGTGAAACTTCCACATCTTAATCTCACCAACTAGTCTTGGGACAGAAACTAAACATAGAAAATTATGAAACTAATAGAGGCTAAAAATAACATGGATCTTACAGTGAACTACAGATTATTTCACCCAAACACAAAGAATAAACATTCTTCTGAGCACTTCATAAATCATTCTCCAAAATTTACCATACAATTTACCACTTAAATAACTTCTTCTATTTTAGCATAACATAAAAACACTAACACCAGAAGACCTAAACAGGAATGGAAACTGAACAACTCTCGTATTTGGGTCTGGGCAGAAATAATGAAAAAAATATGAAACTCTTTCTAGATTTTAATGAAAATGAAGGCACACTATTCTCAAATGCATGCTACATAATTAAAGCAATTTTTAATCGAAGTTCATCCTTACATGGGCCCTTCGAAATGTTAACTTTCTTGAATTCTGTGCATTGTCTCCTAGGTATTCTCTCTCTCTCTCTCTCTCTCTCTCTCTCTCTCTCTCTCTCTCTCTCTCATATTCATGTATAAATAAGTATAGACCAGCTTGTCCTTTGGGGTCTGAGTTTCCTCTCTCAGGATGATATTTCTTCTTCCATCAATTTGCCTGCAAAACTCATGATGTCCTTCTTCTTAAAAGCTGAGTAGTATTCCATTGTGTAAATGAATCATATTTTCTGTATCTATTCTTCTGTTGTAAGATATCTGGGATGTTTCCAGCTTCAGGATTTCATAAATAAGGCTGCTATGAACATAGTGGAACATGTGCCCCTGTAGCATAGTTGGGCACTTTTGGGTATGTGCAGGAGAGTGGTAGAGCTGGATTTTCAGGTAGATTTATTTCCAGTTTCCTAAGGAACCTCTAGTTTGATTTCCAAAGTGTTTGTACCAGTTTGCATTCCCCTGAGCAGTTGAGGAGGGTTCTTTTTCTTTACATCCTCAATATCATGTGAGATTAACTGATTTTTTTTATCTTACCCATTCTGATTGGTGTATTGTACAATCTCAGAAATGTTATCATTTGCATTTACCTAATCACTAAGGACTTTAAACATTTTTAAGTGCTTTTCAGCCGTTTGAGAGTCCTCTTTTGTGAATTCTCTGTTTAGTTCTATATCCCATTTTTGATTGGGTTTTTTTTTGTATTTTTTGGAGGTTAGCTTCTTGAGTTTTTCACATATTTTGAATATCAGCCCTCTCTCTGATATCAGGTTAGTGAAGAATTTTCCCAGTCTAGAGGCTCCCAATTTGTCCTATTGAATATGTCCTTTGCCATACAGAAGTTTTTCTTTTTCATGAGCTCCCATTTACCAATTCTTGATCTCAGAGCCTGAGCCAGCTTGAGTTCCATTGAGGATATTTCCCCTCATGCCAAAGAATTTAACACTCTTTCGCACTTTTCTTCTATTTGACTTAGTGCATCTGGTTTTAGGTTGAGGTCCTTGATCCATTTCAACTTAAGCTTTGTAGAAGGTGACAAATATGTATCTATTTTCTTTTTCTATATACATTCTTCCAGTAAGAGAAGAACCATTTATTCAAGATGCTTACTCTTTCCCCTTATATATTTTTGGCTCTGACTCAGAATTGTCCCCTTTAAGGGGATCTGTAGGGACAAAAATGGAGAAGACCCTGAGGGAGAAGAATTCCAGTTACAGGCCCGAATTAGAATGCTCCAGGGGAAGCTCCAGGGCTTGACATTGTTACTGATGCAGTGACGATCTTAAAAATGTGAGCCCCGCATGGATGCCCTCCAAGAGGTCCAACAAGCATCTGAAAGTGTCTCATGCAGATACTTACTTCCACACCATGGACAGAAGCTAGGTTCCATGAGGTTGATTTAGGGAAAAGATCGAAGAAGAGTAGGTGGAGGATGATCCCATAAGACCACCAGCAGTCTTAAATAGCCTGGACACTGGAGATCTCACAGACACTGAGCCATCAAACAAGCAGCAAACACCAGCTGGTATGAGACTCATGACAGTTATACAGAAGAGGACTGCCTGGCCTGGCCTCAGTGAGAGAAGATACATAAAACCCTTGAGAGACTTGAGGTTCCAGGCAGTGGTGATCTGATGGGCATGGGGAGAGTGAGTGTGGACATCTTGGAAAAGTCAGTGGAGTTATGTTTAGGAGAGATATGGAAACGACTGGGCTCAGAAGTGGTTAGTGTTGGGGATGGATAGGAGGATTCAGTGATAATTTTAATCATCATCATCATCATCATCATCATCATCATCATCATTATCATCATCATCACCAGCAGCAGCAGCAGCAGCAGCATTGGAAAGCCAATGCAGGGGAAAAAATTAAAATTATCCCACATAACACTATGTGCTTCTAAGTTCTCACACTGTCAATGGAAAGTATATCTGAAAGTTCTAGAAAAAATGAAGCAAATACACACAAGAGGAATAGAATGAAGCAAATAATCAAAATTAGGGCTCAAATCAATCAAATAGAAGCAATGAATCCTGGGACACCAAAGACATAATCCACATACCAAATGATGTCCAACAAGAAGGAAGTAGTGGACCCTGGTTCTGGAAAGGCTCAAAGCACCAGTGTAAAGGAATACCAGAACAGGGAAGAGGGAAAGGGTGAATGGGGGAACACGGGGAGGGAAAAGGGCACGGGAGACTTTTGGGGGCAGGGAAAGAGAAAAAGGAAAATAAAATGTAAATAGAAAATTTATCCAATAAAAAATAGATAAAAAGGATTTGCAATGATAAAGAGGGAACAGAGACTGAAGGAAAACCCAAGCAATAACTGCCCAAACTAGAGACCTATCAAATCTGAGAGAGCCAATCCCTGATTATAATGGTGATACTCCAGTATGCTTATTGACAGAAACCACTCATAACTGTCTCCTAAGAAGATTCACACAGCATTTTTCTCATCTGAGTATTCAGACATTTCATAAAATAATAGACTAGAAGACATGAACTTTAGCAGAGTGAGTGGAATAGGCATGCTCTTGGATGGGAATAGAGTTGGAGAAACACCTTTCTCCAGAGAAAGCATGGAGTGAAAAACCTGTGATTATTGGGGATGAAAATGGCTGTATAAACCTTGGAGAAGAGGGTTAGTGTATATTATTTTCTAGCACTGATGTGCTGTGAATGCATATTTGCAGAGAAGGCATTCCAAGTGGTATCTGTACATATCCCAATAAGGAAAGAGGAATGATAACTTCATATATGGGTATCAGGGCATGTCATTACCTCATTTGTATATTTGTATATTTGTGGGGTTGTGAGAGTTTGTAAGGTTAAGTGCACTAGGAAAATAAGGTCATGAACATGGAAGAAATCAATCCTAGTCCTGATAGGGACAGCATGAATTTTTCTATTTGGATATGTTATTAGACCACTTTTATTCCATTCCAGTTTCCCTGGTTATTCTGCTTTCTGGGCCAATATACAAGTGAGGGAGAAAGCTACAATCAACCCTCAGCACTATAGCATGTCTCTGTTTTGAACCAGTGAGGCAGAGATGTCATTGCATCTGAATTGATAGTTTCCCTTTGTTGTGGTGGTATTATTCTATATATCATCTTCCTTGGGATCACTGGCAGGAACTTGAACTTCTTACAATGTAGTCACATATTTAGAAGACATACATAATAAGCTCCAGTCCTCAGAAATATTTCCTGGTGTCATGTACACCAGCATCTCAGTGTCAGGGAAATGTGTGTTCAAAGAACTGACTCACAAAATATAGGATGGTACCCTCAGAGATTTTATCATAAGGAGAGAACACTACTCCCATGGAGGTAGTGCCTATGTAAGGTTTTTCTACAATGTCTGTGAAGTAGTAAAGATTTGTAGATTTAAATTGAATCACGTGTCAAGAAGCCGGGTCAGAATCACAAACAATTGCTTAAAATATAGATCATGATGGAGGAACCAATTTTGTTCTTTGAGATACAAGTAGCTCAATTTTCTGTTTCAAAAAACTTTCTATTTTGTAATTTGTTATAATAATTGCTTTGGAATTTTACTTAAGTGAATGAATCCCACCTTAATGGGTAGAACTGTGTTTTGCTTTGCTCAAGTTCCTATTAGGTATGCAGAGAAATTAAGATATTTAATATGGCTTTGATCAGAGTATGGGACTCTAGTGATGCTTCATGATGGAACAGATTAGAAACAGGAGTAAGAAAAAAATTCTTAGTGACTTTAGGATAAGGCTGTAGAAACCAGTACTGTCTATGACTTACTTTGTTGTTTGGTAGAAAATATGTGAATAGATAAGAAAAAAGGGTGTGTGTCCTTGGCAATGGGTACTTAAGTCTGTGACACAGAACATACTTGTTAGGTATTCCTCCAAAACTGCATGAAATTACGAATCCATTCTATAGCTTTCCTGAAATAAATGCAAGTCAGAGGGGTATTGCCAAAGCTTTGGGACCTGTTTGCTGCATCACACAGCTCATTCTCAGATGCGATAATGGGGGTGTTTTGTGAATGTGGTAGGGTTTTTTTTTTTGTTGTTGTTGTTCTTAAGTATATCTGGAGTAGAATTGTATGAGAGGGTAGAACAAGACAATTATCTACACTAACTTTTCTGGACTGTTTTATGTCTTTAATATTAGGTAAGATTATTTAGTAAGGAGAAAAAAGGATGAAAGGAGATCTTACAAAATAATGAGAGGGGAGAAAACTCAATAAAAATACATATCTACCAATTCACCAAGAAAACCCTCAGTGGAAAAATGGAGATAACTTTGTTTTCCAGCACTTCTTGATTTCTTAAGAAAATGATCTAGAGTCTTCATACATGTAAGCGTCTCTTGCACTTCTCTCCTAGGTGATATTTTAGAGAGAGAAGAAACAGACATTTATTTGGGGAACATTCTTTGGATTCTGTGGCACCTTGCATTTGAGTGAAATTGAGCTTTCTTCAGAGTTTTAGCAGTCTGATCAAAGGAAGAGTCAGAGCTTTAAGGATAAATGTTATTTATTATATTTTTTCCTCACACAACATTCCTAACATGGTTTTCTAAAATGAACCACGGGGAGTTTCATTCATATTCAGAGCTCTGCTGAGGCCAACTGTTGCATAGCTGATCAGTGAAATCTTGCCAATATATAATACCACGAATGGTCACTTGAAGTCAAACACAAATTCCTTCTTGTTCCTTTTTTGGGTACAATGCACCATCCTGAAATGTGGCTTTTAAGTGGAGATTGATTAGGTAACGTATCCTCACCTGCATGGTGACCTCTTTGAATACTACCTGCATGTCTTTCTTTCTATTGTAATTGTTTGTATTATGCTGACATTGCTTTTATTAGGAAACATTCTTTTGAAGAAGTTCTCAACAGAATTCCATGGTGTAATCTATAGGTAATGAGGAAAGAATCTCTGAGATATTTCATCAAGTGGAAATTAATCTTATCTCAGAGGAATCACATAAGGTTATGTATCAATTGCAACCTCACCAGTGAGTCTGTGAGCACACTAGCGCATGAGGTTTTTGATGGATTTTATCAAAGTAGATGTACCACTTCCACCATGAAGAATAAAGGGGAAAGGTTAAAACTCTCAACTTGCAGATGATCATTCCACAATATAATGACCAAAAATTATGCAATTGACCAAAATCAAGGAAACATGGACTCAGAAGCTGATTTATTGGTGCTAATCTCACTTATGTCTTTGTTCACAGTATGAGAACTCTGGCATTCATCTTTTGATATGGATTCCTTGCAGAAAAGCTGTTGGTTTTGTACAATTTCAAGTAGGTGAGACATTAGTTCTTAAATAGTGATTCACAGAATAAACACCTAAACCAGAAAAGAACAAACAAGGATTGAGAACATCAGACCAATTTCCCTTATGGACATTTATGAAAAATTCTCAACAAAATTCTGGCTAACTGAATCCAAGAATGCATCAAAACAATAATTCACCACGATCAAGTAGGCATCATCCCAGGGATGCAGGGATTGTTCAATATACAGAACTCCATCTATGTATTCTTCTATATAGACAAATTCAAAGTACAAAAAACAAATGGTCATTTCATTAGATACTGAAAAAGCTTTTGACAAAATTCAACTTCCCTTCATAAGAAATGTCTTGGAGAAAACAGGAACTGAAGCCCTATACTTAAACCTAGTGAAAGCAATATACTGTAAACCGGCAGCTTACATCAAACTGAATGGAGAGAAACTTGAAGCAATCCCACTAAAATTGGGAACCAGACAAGGCTGCCCACTCTCTCCCTAGCTATTCAATATGGTACTTGAATTCCTAGCCAGATCATTATACAACAAAAGGATGTCAAAGGTACACAAATTGAAAAGGAAGAAGTCAAAGTATCAATATTTGCAGACGACATGATTGTATACTTCAGTGACCCAAAAAATTCCACCAGAGAACTCATAAAGCTGATAAACAACTTCAACAAAGTGGCTGGATATAAAATTAATTCAGACAAATAAGTAACCTTCCTCTACTCAAAGGATAAAGAAGCTGAGATAGAAATTAAGGAAATATCACCTTTCACCATAGTCAAAAATAATATTATATATCTTGGTGTGACTCTAACCAAGCAAGTAAAATATCTGTACAATAAGAACTTCAAGCCTCTGAAGAAATAAATTGTAGAAGATCTCAGAAGATGGATGGTTCTTCCATGTTCATAGACTGGAAGGAATTAATATAGCAAAAATGTCCATCTTGCCAAAAGCAATCTACAGATTCAATGCAATGCCCATCAATATTCCAAATCAATTCTTTTTATAGCTAGGAAGAGCAGTCTGCTAATTCATTTGGAATAACAAAACACCCAGGATAGTTAAAACTATTCTCCAAAACAAAATATCTACTGGGGGAATCACCATCCCTGACTTAAAGCTGTACAATAGAACATACTGATACAAACTATATGATATGGGTATAGTGATATACAGGAAGATCGATGGAATAAAATTAAACATCCAGATATGGCCCCATATACCTAAGGTCAATTGATATTTGTCAAAGGAGCTAAAACACCCAGAGGAAAACAGACAGCATTTTTAACAAACTGTGCTGGATCAACTGGAGGTAAGCATGCAGAAAAATGCAAATCGACTCACTCCTATCTCCTTGTACAATGCTCAAATCCAAGTAGATCAAGGACCTCCACATAAAACCAGATACACTGAAGTTTATAGAGGAGAATGTGCAGATGAATCTTGAACATGTGGGCACAGGGGAAAATTTGCTGAATAGAACACCAATGGCTTATGTTTGAAGAACAAGAATTGACAAATGGCACGTCATAAAATTGCAAAGCTTCTGTAAGGCAAAGAACACTGTCAATAGGACAAAACACAACCAACAGATTAGGAAAAGATCTTTACCAATACTACAACCAACAGAGGGCTAATATACAATATATACAAAGAACTCAAAAAGTTAGACTCCAGATAGTTAAGTAGCCCTATTAAAAATAGGGTACAGAGCTAAACAAAGAATTTTCACCTGATGAATATTGAGTGGCTGAGAAGCACCTAAAGAAATCTTCAACATCCTTAGTCATCATGGAAATGCAAATTAAAACAACACTGAGATTCCACCTCATACCAGTCAGAATGGCTAAGATGAAATCCTCAGGGGACAGCAGATGTTGGAGAGTATTTGGAGAAAGAGAAACATGTCTCCATTGCTGGTGGAATTGTAAGCTGGTAAAAGCACTCTGGAAATCAGTTAGGAGGTTTCTCAGAAATTTCTACAGAGTGCTACCTCAGAGACGCAGGCAGGTATACCACCCCTGGGTTTATAATCAGAAGATACACCAAAATGTAATAAGGACACATGCTCCACTATGTTCATACCAGTCTTGTTTATAAGAAGTTGTTAAGAACCCATATGTCCTGAAACAGAGGAATGGATGCAGAAATTATAGTATATATACACAATGAAGTACTATTCAGTTATTAAAAACAATGAATTCATGGATTTTATAGGCAAAAGGATGGATCTAGAAAGTGTCATCCTGTGTGAGGTAACCCAACCACAAAAGAGTATACATGGTATACTCTCATTGATGAATGAATATTATCCCAAATGCTTGGAATACCCAAGATACAATTCACAGACAACAGGAAGCTCAAGAATAAAAAAGACCATAGTAATGGTGCTTTGGTTTCTCCCAGAAAGGGAAAAAGTATTCACAGGACAACTATGGACACAAAGTGTGCAGCAGAGACTAAAGAAAAGGCCACTCCGAGACTGTCCCACCTGGGGATTCATCCTATAAACAGTTGCCAAGCCCCAAAACTACTATGGATAACAAAGTTGTATAGTGAAAGGAACTTGTTATGGTCGTCCTCTGTAGGGGTCCTGCCAGTGCCTTACAGATACAGAGGAAAATACTAGCAGTCAACCATTGGATTGAATTTGGGGGGTGAACTGGTGGAGCTGTGGGCGGGGTTGCAGCCCCATCAGAAGAATGACAATATTGGCCAACCAGATGCTCCAGGGCTCCAATGGAATAAGCCATCAACCAAGGTGTACACATGGTTCAAAACAAAATTGTGGCATAAGAATGCCTTGTTAGGCATCAGTGGGAGGAGAGGTCCTTGGTCCTTTAGAGGCTCAATAGAGGCCCCAGTGTGGGGAAATTGAGTGGGGTTCCTGGGAGTAGTTTGGGGTGGAGGAGCATATTCTTGGTAGCAGGGGATGAGTAGATGGGTTGGGGGTTTTGGGGGAGAGGGAAACCAGGAAGGGGAATAATATTTGAAATGTAAATGAAGGACAGCTTGCCTCAGGGCACCACAGACAGCTAACAGCTAATGCCAGGTAAGCTGACAGAGTCCAAGTCTAACATCACTGGGATCCTATCCCATAAGGCTCTTGCCTGCACCCAGAGCCTGAGCATATCGGTGGGCTATCTGTACTCTGTACTGGTCTGACACCAAATTGCTCAGGGGTCTGTGCCCAGCTTACAAAGGAGCATACCCTCTTGCCTAGGGGCACCACAAACAGTTAACAGCTAAGGCCAGATATATCGACAGAGTCCGTGGCTAACATCTCTCAGTTCCTAAACTGGCAGGCTTTTGCCTGCACCCAGAGCAACTCAGCGGACCATCTGTATGGCAAACCGGTTGGTTGTTCATCAACACAGATGGTCGTCATCTGCCATACAGAGTGATCAGAACTTGGAGAAAATCCCTGCAGCATCCACCATCTGTGCTCCCTGAAGGAGCAGACAGGCATCACCAGGCTCACAGAGACAAATGGAGTATAGCATTGCTTGTGTATGGACACATTAGGGTTCCAAGGTCACCCAAGAGGAGGGCAGCATATCAGGAACCTGAGCCAGGGGGAACCCAGAAATCCAGAGGTACGAAATTAGCTCTATATGCTCACAGGAGGCATAAACAGCAGCCAGTGACAACAAGAACAACTAATAGCAGAGATGCAAAAGGCAAACATAGGAACGTTACTAATAGTAATCAAGGCAACATGGCAGCATCTGTACCTAATTTTACATCAATAGAAAGTCGTGGATAACCCAGCACACCAGAAAAACAAGACTTAGATTTTAAATCCCTGGTCATAATGCTGTTGGAGGAAGACAAGAAGAACATAAATAAATCTCTGAAAAAATACAGTGGAAAATAGATCAAAATGTAGAAGCCCTTACAAGGGAAACACAAAAATCATATAAAAAATACAGGAGAAAACGGATCAAAAGATAGAAGCCAATTGGTAATAATGCAAAAATCACTTAAAAATACAGGGGAATGTGTGCCGACAGGCAGAAGTCATGAAAGAATAAACACAAAAATCTCTCAAAGAGATACAGGAAAACAAACATGCAAGTAAAGGAACTGAGAAAAACCATCCAGGATCTAAAAACAGAAATAGAAACAACTAAGAAATCACAAAGGGAGACAACTTTGGAGATACAAAACCTAGGGAAGAAACCAGGGGTCATAGATTCAAATATCAAGAGCAGAATATAAGACATAGAAGAAAGAATCTCCAATGCAACCCCCATCAAAGTCCCAAATCAATTCTTTATAGATCTAGAAAGAGCAATTCTTAAATTCACGTGGAGTAACAAAAAACCCAGGATAGCTAAATCTATTCTCAACAATTAAAGGACTTCTGGGGGAATCAATATCCCTGACCTCAAGCAGTACTACAGAGAAACTGTGTTAAAAACTGCATGGTATTTGTACAGCGACAGTATGTAGATCAATGGAATATAATTGAAGACCCAGAAGTGAACCCACAGAGTTATGGTCACTTGATCTTTGACAAAGGAGCTACAACCATACTGTGGAAAAAGATAGCCTTTTCAACAAATGCTGTTGGTTCACCTGGAGGTCAACATGCAGAAGAACCCTAACCCTAACATGCAGAAGAATGCAAATTGAACCACTCTTATCACCTTGTACTATGACAAACTCCAAGTGGATCAAGGAACTCCACAAAAAGCCAGACACACTGAAACTAATAGAAAAGTAACTGGTGAACACCATGGAGGACATAGGCACAGGGGGAAAGTTCCTGAACAGAACAACAATAGCTTATGCTATAGGATCAAGAATTGACAAATGGGACTTCATAAAATTACAAAGTTTCAGTAAGGCAAAGGACACTGTTAGAAGGACAAAATTGCAACCAACAAATTGGGAAAATATCTCCACCAACCCCACATCTGACAGAGGGCTAATATCCAATATAGGCAAAGAAATCAAGAAGTTAGACCCCAAAGAACCAAATAACCCTATAAAAAATGGGGTACAGAGCTAAGCAAGGAATTTTCACCCGAAGAAATTTGGCTGAGAAGCACCTTAACAGATGTTCAAAATCATTAGTCATCAGGGAAATGCAAATCAAATCAACCCTGAGATTCTACCTCACACCAGTCAGAAAAGCTAAGATTAAAAAGAACAGACAACAGGTGTTGGCGAGGATGTAGGGAAAGAAGAACACTTCTCCACTGTTGGTGGGATTGCAAGATGGTACAACCGTTCTGGAAATCACTCTAGCAGTTCCTCAGAAAATTGGGCATGACACTTGCAGAGGACCCTGTCATACCACTCCTGGGCATATACCCAGAAGATTCCCCTGCCTGCAGTAAAGACACATGCTCTACTATGTTCATAGCAGCCTTATTTATAATACCGAGAAGCTGGAAGGAGCCCAGATAACTCTCAAAGGAGGAATGGATACAGAAAATGTGGTATATTTATACAATGGAATACTACTCAGCAATAAAAAAAAGGAATTCATGCAATTTATACGAAAATAGTTGGATCTGGAAAATATCATCCTAAGTGAGTTAACCCAATCACAAAAGAAAACACATGAATTTCAATCACTGATAAATGGATATTAATAAGCCCAGAAGCTCTTAGTACTCAAGGCACAATTAGCAAATCAAAAGATACCCAAGAAGAAGGAAGAGAGGACACTGGTCCAGAAAAAACTGGCTCCAGTTTTGCAGGAGAGTACCAGAACAGAGAAAGAGTTGGGGGCCTGATTGGGTAATTGGGGGGAAGAGGACTTATGAGACACATGGTGAGGGGGGAACTGGGAAAGGGGAAAGCCTTTGGAATGTAAACAAAGAATATAGAAATTTAAATAAATAAATTTAAATAAAAGAAGAAGAAGAATCTCAGAAGCAGAAGATACCATAGGAACCATGGACAAAGAAAGAATTTTAAAGGCAGTAATAGTAAAATGCCAAGTAACATATAAAGGAAGACCTATCTACAACATTATCACAGACTTCTTACCTGAGACCATGAAAGCTAGAGATCCTGGGCAGACCTGATGCAGACATTAAGAGAACACAAATGCCAGCCAAAAGTACTATACCCAGCAAAACTCTCAATCACCATAGAGGGAGAAACCAAGATACCCCAAGAGCAAACCTAAATTACACAATATCTTTCCACAAACTCAGGCCTACAAAGGATAAGAGGGGAAAGCACCAACACAAGGAGGGAAATTATACCCTGGAAAAAGCAAGATAGTAACCTTCTTTCATCAATCCCGAAAGAATAAAACCTATCAAATATAAAAAATAAAATAAAAAATGATAGGAAGCAATAATCACTATTCCTTAATATCTTTTAACATCAATGGAATCAATTCCCCAATAAAAAGACATAGACTAACAGACTGGATACATAAACAGAACCATACATGTTGCTGCATACAGGAAACAGACCTCAGTGTGAAAGACAAAAACTACCTTAGAGTAAAAGGCTGGAAGACAATTTTACAAGCAAATAGTTGCAGGAATCAAGCTGGAGCAGCCACTCTAATATCAGATAAAATTGGCTTTCAACCTAAAGTCATCAAAAGAGACATGGAAGGACACTTCTTGCTGGTCAAAGGAATAATCTACCAAGAAGAAATCTCAATTCTGAACATCTATGCTCCAAATGCAAGGGTACCCTCATTCATAAAAATAAATTACTAAAGCTCAAAGCACACATTGCACCTATAACAATAATTGTGGGTGACTTCAACACTCCTCTATCCTCAATGGACCAATTAGAAAAACAGAAACTATACAGGGACACAGTGAAACTAATTGTTGATACTTTAGAGCAATTGGATATTATATATATATATATATATATATATATATATATATATATATACACACACACACACATATACATATATACATATATATACATATATATACATATAACATATATATGTTATATGTGTAGCCCTGGCTGTCCTAGAACTCACTCTGTAGACCAGGATGGCCTAGAGCTCAGAAATCTGCCTGCATCCGAATCCCAAGTGCTGGGATTAAAGGCGTGTGCCACGACCGCCCGGCTGTCTATCACACTTTCAAAGAAGACCTAACACCAATAGGATTCAAGCTATTCCACAAAATAGAAACAGAAGGAACACTACTCAACTCGTTCTACGAAGCCAAAATCATGCTGATTACAAAGCCCAGAAATGAACCCATAAATTTATGGTCACTTGACATTTGATAAAGGAGCTACAACCATTCAGTGGAAGAAAAAAGCCTCTTCAGCAAATGATGCTGTTTCAACTGCAGGTCACCATGTATAAGAATGCAAATTGATCCACACTTCTCTCCTTGTACTAAGATCAACTCCAAGGGGATCAAGGACCTCCACATAAAACCAGACACATTGAAACTAATAGAAAAGAAAGTAAGGAAGAACCTCGAGAATATGGGCACAGAGGAAAAATTCCTGAACAGAACACCAATAGCTTATTCTCTAAGATCAAGAACTGACAAATGAAACCTCATAAAATTACAAAGTTTTTGTAAAGCAAAGGACACCATCAGAAGGACAAAACAGCAACCAACTAATTGGGGAAAGATCTTCCTCATCTGACAGAGGGCTAATATCCAATACATACAAAGAACTCAAGAAGTTAGACCCCAGAGAACCAAATAACACTATTAAAATTGGGGTACAGAGCTAAACAAATTATTTTCATGGAAAGAAATTTGGATGGCTGAGAAGCACCTTAAGAGATGTTCAACATCACTAGTCATCAGGGAAATGCAAATAAAAACAACACTGAGATTCCACCTTACACCAGTCAAAATGGCTAAGATTAAAAACTCAAGAGACAGCAGATGCTAGGGAGGATGTGGAGAAAGAGGAACACTCCTCCACTATTGGTGGGATTGCAAGATGATACAACCATTCTGAAAGTCAGTCTGGTGGTTCCTAAGAAAATTTGGCATGACACTACCTGAGGACCCTGTAATACTACTCCTGGGTATATACCCAGAGGATTCCCCAGCATGCAACAAAGACACATGCTCCACTATGTTCACAGCAGCCTTATATATAATAGCCAGAAGCTGGAAAGAAACCAGATGTCCCTCAGTGGAGGAATGGATATAAAAAATGTGGTATATTTATACAATGGAATACTACTCAGCAATTAAAAACAATGAATTCATGAAATTTTTAGGCAAATGGTTGGAACTGGAATATATCATGCTAAGTGAGGTAATCCAATCACAAAAGAATACACATGAAATACAATCACTGATAAGTAGATATTAATGATCCCAGAAACTCTGAATACTCACCTCACAATTAGCAAATCTTAATTCCCAAGAAGAAAGAAGGAGAGGGCCCTGGTCCTGATAAGACTTGATACATTATGGTAGGGGAGGACTAGAACAAAGAAATGGGGAGTGATTGTGAATTGGGCATAGGGAAGAGGACTTATGGGACATATGGTGAGGGGGTACTAGGAAAGGGGAAAGTCTTTGGAATGTAAACAAAGAATATAGAAAATAAAAAATGTGCATCCCATGTGCAAAAAAATAAAAGAAATGTAAATGAAGAATATACTCAATTAAAAAAAAAACGAAAAAAGAAAGAAATAGGTTTCTTTTTTTTCCTTTTTTATTGGATATATTCTATATTTACATATCACTTCCTTTTTTTGGTTTCCCCACCCCCCTAAGGTCCCACATGCCCTTTTCCCTCCCCCTGCTAGCTCACCCACCCCTTCCCACTTCCCTGTTCTGGTATTCCCCTAAACTGATGCTTTGATCCTTTCCAGCATTAGTGTCCATTCCTTTCTTGTCAGACATCATTTGGTATGTGAATTGTGTCTTTGGTGTCCCACGATTCTATGCTAATATGCACTTATCAGTGAATGCATACCATGGGTATTCTTTTGAGATTGGGTTACCTCACTTAGAATGATGTTCTCCAGCTCCATCTATTTCTCTAAGAATTTCATGAAATCATTGTTTCTAATGGCTGAATAGTATCCCATTGTGTATATATACCACATTTTTTGTCCATTCCTCCGTTGAGGGACATCTGGGTTCTTTCCAGCTTCTGGCTATTATAAATAAGGCTGCTATGAACATCGTGGAGCATGTAATCTTATTGCATGCTGGGGAGTCTTCTGGGTATATTCCCAGGAGTGGTATGGCTGGATCCTCCGCAAGTCTCATGTCCAGTTTTCTGAGGAACCGCCAGACTGATTTCCAGAGTGGTTGTACCAGCTTGCAGTCCACCAGCAGTGGAGAAGTGTTCCTCTTTCTCCACATCCTCGCCAACACCTGATGTCTTCTGAGTTTTTTTTTTTTTTTTTTTATATTTTTTTTTTAATTTTATTTTCTATATTCTATGTTTACATTCCAAAGGCTTTCCCCTTTCCCAGTTCCCACCCACCATAGTTCCCATAGTTCTTCTCCCCCCCATCTGTTCCCCAATAATTCCCCCTCCCCCCTCGGTTTCTTTACTAAACTGGAAGCAATCTTTACAGGCCCAGGGTCCTCTCCTTTCTTCTTCTTGGGAATCATTTGACTTGCTATTTGTGTCTTGAGTATTTAGGGCTTCTGGGCTCATTAATATCCACTTATCAGTGATTGCATTTCAGGTGCATTCTTTTGTGATTGGGTTAATTCACTCAGGATGATTGTATCCATTTTTTGATGTTGGCTACTGGTTTGCTGTAGATTGCTTTTACTATGTTTAGGTATGGGCCTTGAATTCCTGCTCTTTCCAAGACTTTTAGCATGAAAGGATGCTGAATTTTGTCAAATGCTTTTTCAGCATCTAATGAGATGACCATGTGGTTTTTTTCTTTTAGTTTGTTTATGTAGTGGATTACATTGATGGATTTCCGTATATTGAACCATCCCTGCATTCCTGGAATGAAGCCTACTTGATCATGGTGAATGATCGTTTTGATATGCTCTTGGATTCGGTTGGCAAGAATTTTATTTAGTATTTTTGCATCTATATTCATAAGAGAAATTGGCCTGTAGTTCTCTTTCTTTGTCCCGTGCGTCAGGCTCGCCTGCTTTCCGTGGGCTGCTGCCATCGCCGGTGCCGGGTCCCGTGTCGTTCTCGTTCCGTCTTCTGAGTTTTTAATCCTAGCCATTCTGACAGGTGTGAGATGAAATCTCAGGGTTGTTTTGATTTGCATTTCTCTAATGACAAATGATGTTGATCATTTTTTAAGGTGTTTATCAGCCAGCCGAATTTCTTCAGGTGAAAAGTCTTTGTTTAGCTCTGCACCCCATTTTTGGATAGGGTTATTTGGTTTTCTGGGGTCTAACTTCTTGATTTCTTTGTATACATTGGATATTAGCCCTCTGTCAGATGTGGGGTTGGTGAAAATCTTTTCCCAATTTGTTGGTTGCCGATTTATCCTTTTGACAGTGTCTTTTGCCTTACAGAAACTTTGTAATTTTATGAGGTCCCATTTGTCAATTCTTGATCTTAGAGTATAAGCGATTGGTGTTCTGTTCAGGAATTTCCCCCCTGAGCCAATGTCCTCAGGGGTCTTACCCAGTTTCTTTTCTATTAGTTTTAGTGTGTCTGGTTTTATGTGGAGGTCCTTGATCCACTTGGAGTTGATCTTAGTACAAGGAGATAAGAGTGGGTCAATTCGCATTCTTCTGCATGTTGACCTCCAGTTGAACCAGCACCATTTGTTGAAAAGGCTATCTTTTTCCCACTGGATGGTTGTAACTCCTTTATTAAAGATCAAGTGACCATAACTCTGTGGGTTCATTTCTGGGTCTTCAATCCTATTCCATTGATCCACTTCCCTGTCACTGTACCAATACCATGCAGTTTCTAACACTACTGCTCTGTAGTATTGCTTGAGGTCCGGGATATTGATTCCCCCAGAAGTGCGTTTACTGTTGATAGTTTTAGCTGTTCTGGGTTTTTTGTTATTCCAGATGAATTTGAGAATTTTTCTTTCTAACTCTATAAAGAACTGAGTTTGGATTTTGATGGGGATTGCGTTGAATCTATATATTGCTTTTGGCAAGATTCCCATTTTAACTATATTAATCCTGCCAACCCATGAGCATGGAAGATTTTTCCATTTTCTGAGCTCTTCTTCAATTTCCTTCTTCATACACCTGAAGTTTTTGTCATATAAATCTTTCAAGGAAATCATCAAACTCAGGGCTGAAATAAATCAAGTTGAAACAAAGATAACCATACAAAGAATCAACAAAACCAGTAGCTGGTTCTTTTAGAAAATCAACAAGATAGATAAACCCCTAGCCAGTCTTACCAAAGGACACAGAGACAGTAATCAAATTAACAAAATTAGAAATCAAAAGGGGGGTATACAACAGAAACTGAGGAAATTCAAAAAATCATCAGATCCTACTACAAAAGCCTATACTCAACACAACTGGAGAATCTGGAGGAAATGGACAATTTCCTAGACATAAACCAAATACCAAAATTAAATCAGGATCAAATAGATCATCTAAACAGACCCATAACCCCCAAAGAAATAGAAGGTGTCATAGAAAGGCTTCCAATGAAAAAAAGCACAGGACCAGATGGTTTTAGTGCAGGATTCTATCAGACCTTCAAAGAAGTCCTGATACCAATACTCTTCAAACTATTCCACAAAATAGAAACAGAAGGAACACTACCCAACTCATTCTATTAAATCACAATTACCCTGATACCAATACCACAGAAAGATCCAACTAAGAAAGAGAACTACAGGCCAATCTCCCTTATGAATATTGATGCAAAAATACTAAATAAAATACTTTCCAACCGAATCCAAGAACACATCAAAACGATCATTCACCATGATCAAGTAGGCTTCATTCCAGGAATGCAGGGATGGTTCAATATATGGAAACCCATCAATGTAATCCACTACATAAACAAACTCAAAGAAAAAAAACCACATGGTCATCTCATTGGATGCTAAAAAAGCATTTGACAAAGTTCAGCATCCTTTCATGCTTAAAGTCTTGAAAAGAACCGGAATTCAAGGCCCATATCTAAGCATAGTAAAAGCAATTTACAGCAGACCGATAGCCAACATCAAAGTAAATGGAGAGAAACTTGAAGCAATCCCACTGAAATCAGGGACTAGACAAGGCTGCCCCTTCTCACCATATCTCTTCAATATAGTACTTGAGGTAATAGCTAGAGCAATTCGCCAACATAAGAAAGTCAAAGGGATACAAATTGGTAAGGAAGAAGTCAAACTATCACTATTCGCAGATGATATGATAGTATACTTAAGCAACCGAAAAAACTCCACCAGAGAACTCCTACAGTTGATAAACAAGTTCAACAAAGTGACTGGTTATAAAGTCAACTCAAGCAAATCAGTAGCCTTCCTATATGCAAAGGATAAGCAGGCCAAGAAAGAAATTAGGGAAATGACACCCTTCACAATAGCTACAAACAATATAAAGTATCTTGATGTGACTCTAACCAAACAAGTGAAATAAATAGGTTTCTTGGTGCTAATCTCACTTCTGTCTGTATTTACACTACCAGAACTCTGCCATGTATCTTCTGACATGGAGTCTAGCAGAAAAACTTTTAGATTTGCACAATTTCAAGTAGGATAAAGATTAGTTCTTAAATAGTGATACATAGACTAGATTATACTTGGATGTAATGTGCCAGATATGTTGAGAAAAGGATACTATCTGCTTTGAATTTCTTCCATGGCAAGGGCCATAATAAGTGGACATGGGAACCTGGACTGATTTCAACATTATGATATTGTTACAGAGATGAACAAAAGTGGTTAGAATAGTCCTAATATTTTGTGGTTGGTCATTGCTTTGTAAAGGAATGAAGACCATAATCCACTGTAGAAGACATCAGAGCAACTGGTGGACTGTTTTATGGGAAGAACAAAGAAATCAACACCAGCAGCACTGAGAGCATTAGTGTGGATAAAGACTTATTCCCCTGAAGTCCAAGTCCACAACAGTTATATTAATGTCTGTGTCATAACATTTATGCAGCTATGATTGGTTAGATGTAAGATCACTTGAACTTCTGCCTAGTCGCTCAAGCCATGGCTATTTTACCCCCTTTAAGGACAGAATAATGATTGTGAAGCTCAAAATATTAGCAGGTATTATTCTACATATCTTCATAGTATTTAAGTCCCATTTTTATTATTATATACCATAAATTTTCAAAGACAGTCTCCCCATTTGATTAGAACAAAACATGTTTTGCAGAATCTTCTTACATCATCTGGAAGCAAGATGGATATTAGCATTTATTGTGTCCA
This sequence comes from Apodemus agrarius, assembly GCA_964023405.1. Lineage (NCBI taxonomy): Eukaryota > Metazoa > Chordata > Mammalia > Rodentia > Muridae > Apodemus > Apodemus agrarius. The sequence continues at coordinate 72,347,744 of OZ030007.1, read as the reverse complement.
GTGTAAAGGATCAGGGTACACATTGAGTGACCAGACTGCAAGTGCATAGGTAAACTGACCAAGGAATCCCATTTAAGAATAAAAGTGAACATCTGAGTACTCTTGATAAGCTAAACACAGCACATGCTAGTACTCTCTACTTTTTCTTTGATGATTTACAAACTTAGAGCTATGTCTCTGCTTTGCAAAAGAATATAAAATATTTATTAAGTCGAGAAATTTCCCACATTCAAACTTATAAAAATATAACGTACATAAATGCCATTGTTGTTGAAGAAATAAGGAGACAACTGGCCTTACAAAAGGTGTTTTTTGTCAGGTGCAGAGGCTGAAAGTTCAGGAAAGGAAAGGTGACAAGTATATAAATCAAACCCTCATGTGAAGGAGTCTGTTATTCCTCTTTATTTTCCCTGAAGGCAAATTTTGTTCATCTCACTCAGGCCTCTTACTGGTAATCACTGAGAAAAACAATCCTGTATGGACTCTTGAAGAGGAAAATCTTTGTAGGTTCTAAAGGGTACATTAATCTATGTGCAGGATATGCATGTGAGGGGACTCAAATTTAGGAATGGATCTTAGTGTGGTTGAGCCCCTGATTAACTGTAGATCTTATACACTCTGGGTGTGGTACCTTAGCTAAGCTCCTCCTAGAACCCAAGTGTCTAATTATCTAGTTTTCAGATCAGGGAATTCTTGGAGCAATAAATCAAAGAACAACTCAGCTATGGAATTTTCTGTTCACCCTCTACATCTGCCATGTCCAGCATTCTGATATTCTGGGTTCTTCATTTGTGAACAATCATTGTACTGGTGCTGGACATATGATTCAGCTATTAAAAAAAATTCTTGTTGCTTTGGCATGGGACATAGGTTTAGTACTTATATTGTCTCACAAACATTATAAATCTTATTAATATGTCTTATTGATATGTCCTATAATTATTCCCTATACTTGACTCCATAAATATTACTAGAAACTACACACGCACACACACAGACACACACAGACACACACACACACACACACACACACACACACACACACGCACACACACTCACTCCTACACTGCACAAACATCTATTCCATCTCAAAAAAACTCATAGAAGAACACTTAAAATTGAAATAAAATAAGTAACATTAAAAGGAATGAAAAAGCCGGGCGTGGTGGCGCATGCCTGTAATCCCAGCACTTGGGAGGCAGAGGCAGGCGGATTTCTGAGTTTGAGGCCAGCCTGGTCTACAGAGTGAGTTCCAGGACAGCCAGGACTACACAGAAAAACCCTGTCCCAAAAAACCAAAAAAAAAAAAGGAATGAAAAGAGGAGTGGACCATATCACTAATTTTGTCTACAAGGCCAAGTTTCCATTTGTAGGGAATATAAGGAAATTTGGTATCTTTCTGATAAATATTGAAACTCAGTATCTGGCATCTGTGTGTTACCTGTCTCCATGTATACATCTATTTCTGCAAGATTGAAAAGAGAATATTGATGTTGTTGAAATGTGCTTATTTCATTCATTTTTTTCTATCCAAAATATCAATGATAAGAATTTCCCCTTATGTCTTCTCCAAGTCTTCAGCTGAGTCTGTGTCCTTCTAACCCATAGACATGAAGCACCTTGGAATTTGACCTTGAACAGTAACCTGGCATCAGCTCAAATGTTCCCACTTGATAGTTGAAGTTCATTCTCTTTTGCCATAATATTCATCCAAAAACAAAAACAAAACTAAAACAAACAAACAAAAAAAACCAAAACAAATATCTATACAGTCCATCCTCCAGGCATTTAATACATTGGATTTACAGTGTATTTATTTTGTGCATCACTGTCATTAGCAGAAGAGTGAATACCTCTATCTACAATAAGGTGTCTCACAATATAGTCCACATGCAGTTTCCTAAAGATCATTATCTAAGTATGAGCAGAAGAGTAACTGTGTACAACTTAACCCTAAACTGGAAGAGACTAACCTGTCTCTAACTATTGCAAAACATATTATCCACTATCAGGAAGGAACCTTACCAAAATGAAATTTGGTGCTTCCTTGTCCAACAACTTTCTTATATCATTTTTATTCAGATATTGATGAAGTCCCTTGCTCACAGTGTAATTGTTGAGCATGTTGATGATATACTTTACTTTGCATTACATTGTGGGAAAACCTTGGTCCATATTACACTGTTTGGAGAATGGAAATATAAAAGCTGTAGGGATGTCCCCGCTTCCACCTTCACTCCCAGTCGGACAGGACAAGCCGCTCTAGGTATTGAGATATCCCTAGTTTAAAATCTCTTGGGACACAGACTGCCAGACATCTGCCTGTGCCCAAGACCTGGACAGCTCTGTGGTTCATCTGTGTACCCAGGATGTTGTGGGTCCTCTGCCCTTCAGAGTAATTGGCACATGGAGGGGCTCCCACCTGCCATCTTCGCTCCCAGTCAGACAGGACAGCTCCAAGTACACAGAGACAATCCCGAGTATAATATTGCTTGGGGTAAGGCACACCAGGGCTCCAATGACACCCAAGAGTAGGGCAGCATATCAGTAATCTGTGCCTGGGGAATCCCAGTCATCAAGAGGAGCAGAAATAGACTTATGGGCTTACAAGAGGTTCAAGCACCAGTGACAACTGGACCAACTAACACTAGAGATAACCAGATAGCAAAAGGCAATTTTAGGAACTTTACTAACAGAAATCAAGGCAATATGGTAGTAACCGAACCAAATACAATGACAACAGCAAGTCCTGGATACAACAACACACCAAGAAAACAAGATTTGTATTTAAAATCACTGGTCATGATGCTGTTAGAGGAATACCAGAAGGACATAAACAAATCTCTTAAAAACGTACAAGAGAAAATGGATCAAAAGTTAGAAGCCCTTACAAGGGATATACAAAAATCATTTAAAGAAATGCAGGAGAATAGGGGTCAACAGATAGAAGCCAATAAAGATCAAATGTAAAAATCACTTATAGAAATACAGGAGAACTTGGGTCAACAGGCAGAATTCATGAAAGAGGAAACACAAAAATCTCTTAAAGAATTACAGGAAAACACAAACAAATAAGTGAAGGAATTGAGCAAAACCATTAGGATCTAAAACCAGAAGTAGAAAAAAAACTAAGAAATCACAAAAAGAGACAACTTTAGAGATAGAAACTCTTGGGAAAAATCAGGGGTAATAGATGCCAATATCAACAATAGAATACAAGTGATAAAAGAAAGAATCTCAGATGCCAAAGATACCAGAGAAACCAGTGACCCAACAGCCAAAGAAAATGCAAAATGCAAAAAGTTTGTAAACCAAAACATCCAGGAAATCCAGGACACAGTGAGAAGACCAAACCTAAGGACTGTAGGTATAGATGACAGTGAAGATTTACAACTTAAGGGGTAGGCAAATATCTTCAAAAATTATGGAACAAAATGTCCCTAACCTAGAGAGAGTGAATCCCATGAATACACAAGAAGGCTACAAAACTCCACACAGACTGGACCAGAACAGAAATACCTCCTGTCACATAATAATAAGACCCCAAATGTATTAAACAAAGAAATAATATTAAAGGCAGTAAGAGAAAAGGGACAAGTAATATATAAAGGAAGACCTATCAGAATTACACCAGACTTCTCACCAGAGACCATAAAAGCTAGTAGGTCCTGGGTAGATTTCAGGAAGACGCTAAGGAAACTCAAATGCCAACCCAAACTGCTATATCCAGCAAATATCTCAATTACCATAAATGAAGAAACCAAGGTTTTTCATAAAAAATATACACAATATGATTCCATAAATCCAACCCTTAAAGGATAATGACTGACAAACACCAACAAAGGGAGGGAAACTACACACAAGAAAAAGCAACAAAGTAATCTTCTTTCAACACACCCAAAAGAAGATAACCACACAATCATAAAAATTATGTCAAAATAACAGAAGCAACAATCACTATTCCTTAACATCTCTTATGATCAATAGACTCAATTCCCCAATAAAAAGAGATAGATTAATGTACTCGATTCATAAAAAAGACCCAACATTTCGCTGCATACAGGAAACATATTTCAGTGTCAAAGACAAACCCTACCTAAGAGAAAAAGGCTGAAAAAGCGTTCTCCAAGCGAATGGTCTCAGGAAACAAGCTGGAGTAGCCATTATAATATCCGATAAAATAGACTTTCAACCAAAAGTCATCAAAGAAGATACAGAAGGACACTTTATACTCATCAAAGGAAAAACCTACTAGGAAGAACTCTCAATTTTGAACACCAAATAAAAGGGCACTGGCATTTATACAGGAAACCTTACTAAAGCTTAAAGCACACATTGCACCCCACACAATAATTGTGGGGCACTTAAACACCCCACTCATTTCAATGGACAGATCAGGCAAACACAAACTAAACAGTCATAGAAAAACGAACAGAAGTTTTGGATGAAATGGATTTAATAGATATTTATAGAACATTTTATCCTAAATCAAAAGAATATACCTTCTTCTCATCACCTCATGGTACCTTCTTCAAAACTGACTATATACATGGTCACAAAACAGACATCAACAGATATAAGATGATCAACTTAATTTCATGCCTCCTATCAGATCACTATGGAATAAGGGTGGTCTTCAATAGCAATAGAAACAACAAAAAGCCCACATACACATGGAAGCTGAACAATACTTTTCTCAATGATAACTTGGTCAAGGATGAAATAAGGAAAGAAATCAAAGACTTTTTATAATTTTATGAAAATGAAGGCTCAACATATCCAAATTAATGGGACACAATGAAAGCAGTGCTAAGAGGAAAACTCATAACTCTGACTGCCTACAAAAAGAAGCTGGAGAGAACACATACTAGCAGTTTAACAGTACACCTGAAAGTTTTAGAACAAAAAGAATTTAATACAACCAATAGGAGTAGAAGGCAGGAGATAATCATTCTCAGGTCTGAAATTAACCATGTTGAAACAAAATGAACTATACAAAGAATCAACAAAAGCAGGAGCTGGTTCTTTGAGAAAATAAACAAAATAGATAAAACTTTAGCCAGACTAATCAGAGGGCACAGAAACAGTATCCAAATTAACAAAATCAGAAATGAAAAGGGGGAAATAACAACAGAAACTGGAGAAATCCAAAAACTTATCAGATCCTAATACAAAAAGCTGTATTCCAACACAACTGGAAAATCTGGATGAAATGGACAATTTTCTAGAAAACTATCAAAATTTAATCAGGATCAGATAGAACATCTAAATGGTCCCATAACCCCTAAAGAAATAGAAATGGTCCTTGACATTCTCCCAACCAAAAAAAGCACAGGACCACATGGCTTTAGTGCAATATTCTATCTGCCTTTCAAAGTTGCCACGGACCGACTCAGTTGGAACACACTCCCGTGGGGAAATCAGGGTCTTTGGTATGCAGGAAGGTACAGGTCCGGCGAATGACAGACAGACACACACAAGATCTGAATGTGTCTGAATGCACTTTACTGTTCTGAGGCAGGTATTTTTAAATGTTTACAAAGAATAGTTACCATGAGTATCTGGCACAAGGAAATACAAAATTAGTCAGGTATGAACGTCAGAGATTACACACAAGGTCATCGCGTCCCTCTGTAGTCAATGATAAATTAGTAATTGGAATTAGTAATTAGTTCTTGGAAACACTATGTATGCTATCTTTCTCAGGCTTATTTTGAAACTTTACTAACTGATGGTTTCCATGTCAGAGTGCCAAAGTCAGCTAACCATACAAATAAATTGTTGGGAGGTTAATTCTTTAATGTATCTAGGTAATAACTGTACAGCTAATTAAAAGCAAAGCAATGGATCTCTAGAAGGAAAATCATGGCCAGTACTGTAGTTCAAAGAATGAACTCTGAATGAACTGTCACGCCTGGAATGCTCGCACCTCTGGCTGGCAGAGACATCTCATAAGTAAAAGAACAGGTCAGATAAAGGTTTACACAGCTTGCCATGAGAAATTTCAGCTCAGCTCTATCTGCAGCCAAGGAGGCCCACAGCGGCATTCTTCTTGGACAGCCCTGCCAAACAAGGCGTTCCCCAGTAAATATCACACAGCCTCTGCCTGGATTGCAGCTTGTCTGCGTGAAATTACGGGGTCCAAGAAATGCGCAGTGATACAAAGTAGACCTAATGCCAATACTTTTGAAACTATTCCAAAAAATAGAGACAGAAGGAACATTACACAACTCATTCTGTGAAGCCACAATTTCACTGATACGAAAACCACACAAAGATCCAACAAAGAGAACTTTAGACCAATTTCTTTTATTAATATAAATGCAAAAATACTCAAAAAATTGTTGCCAATCGCATACAAGGACACATCAAAATAATCATTCACCATCATCAGGTAGGCTTCATCCCAGGGATGCAGGGATGTTCCAATGTATGGAACTCCATAAATGTAATCGACTATATTAACAAACTCAAAGAAAGAAACCACATGATCATTTAATTATATGCTGAAAGTGTATTTGATAAAATTTAGTATCCTTTCATGTTAAAGGTCTTAGAAAGAACAGGAATTCAAGGCCCATATCTAAAGATAATAAAAACAATATACAGCAAACTAGTAGCCAACAACAAACTAAATGGAGAGAAACTTGAAACAATTCTACTAAAATCAGGGACTAGACAAGGCTGCCCTCTCTTTCCATATTTATTCAACATAGGACTTGAAATTCTAGCCAGAACAATTAGACAACAAAAGGAGTTCAAAGTGTTACAAATTGGAAAGGAAGAAATTAAATTATCACTATTTGCTGATGATATAATAGTATACATAAGGGACCCAAAAAACTCCAGCAGAGAACTCTTACAGCTTATAAACAACTTCATCAAAGTAGCTGGATATAAACTTAACTCAAGCATATCAGTAGTCTTCCTATACTCAAACGATAAACTGGCTGAGAAAGAAATTAGGGAAATGACACCCTTCACAATAACCAGAAAAAAAAGATAAAGTATCTTGTTGTGACTCTAACCAAAGAAGTGAAAGATCTGTATGATAGGAACTTCAAGTATTTGAAGAAAGTAATCAAAGAAATCTCAGAAGATGGAAAAATCTTCCATGCTCTTGAATTGACAAGATTAATATAGTAAAAATGTCCATCTTGCCAAAAGCAATCTACAGATACAATGCAATCCCCATCAAAATCCCTATTCAAGTAATAGACTTGGAAAGAGCAATTCTCAAATTCATCTGGAATAACAACAACAACCAAAAAAAAATCCCAGGATAGTTAAAACTATCCTCACCTGTACTAGAACTTCTTGGGGAATCAGTATCCCCTACCTCAAGCAGTACTACAGAGCAACTGTATTAAAAACTGCATGGTATTGGTACAGTGACAGGCAAGTAGATCAATAGAATAGAATTGAAGACCAGGATATGAACCCACAGAATTGACAAGGGAGCTACAAGGATATAGTGGGAAAAAAAAAGATAGCCTTTTAAACAAATAGTGCTGGTTCAACTGGAGGTCAACATGCAAAAGAATGCAAATTGATCCGTTCATACCTCCTTGCAATAAGCTCAAGTCCAAGTGGATCAAGGACCTCCACATAAAAGCAGACACACAGAAAGTAATAGAAAAGAAACTGTGGAAGATCCTTGAGGACTTGTTGTACAGTGAAACACCCATTGAGAATATCTCCTGAGTGATGTATGTGCATCTTGACATAGATTGGCTGCGAAATCTCTAAGGAATGGCCATTTCGACTCCTGTTAGATTTATGTTTGTACCACCAACTGTAATGGAGGAGTCTTGCCCTTTCTCAATGCGCATTGGCCTTATCACTTGTTCTGTTGACCAGGTTCATTTTGAGATATGTAAAATGAAACACAATGAAGTTTTAATTTGCATTTTCCTGATGGTGTCATTATCTCTCAGCCAGCTCAGTTTCTTTGATTGAAAATTAACTGTATCGATATGTATACTAATCATTATTTGGATTATTTTTTCTTCTTGATATATAGCTTCTTGGCTTCTTCTTTTATTTTAGACATTATTCCAATATCGTGTGTGGAGTTTGTGAAACTCTTTTCCCATTCTATATCTGGGCTGCCTCTTTTTCTGTTTGACAGTGTCCTTTGCCTTACACAAAATTTCAGTGCTATGAGGTCCAAATTGTTAATTATGTATTGTAGGACAGCCAGTACAATTGACCCCTTGTCAAATTGACAGCCCAACATATCACAATTAAGCCACAACCCTTAATTTCTTATTCATCCTCAAGATCTAAATGATATTAAAAGTCCCTCAGTCTTTACATATTAAAAGTCCAATCCCTCTAAAATGTTAATATCTTAAAATTTAAAGTTTTTTTTTTTTTTAAAAAAAAAACTCAAAGTCTCTTAACTGTTGGATCCTCTAAAATACTTTCTTCCTCCAGGAGGGAAAAATATCTGGGCACAGTCACAATCAAAACTAAAAATCAAAGTCCAATGGTTCAATGTCTGTGATCCAACTCAAGATCTTCCAGGCTCCTCTAAGGGCTTGGGTCTCTTTTCCAGCTCTGCGCTTTGTAGGTCACACATGGTCTTCTAGTTTCCAGCTGCCTGTACTCCACTGCATCCAGATGCCTGTACTCCACTGCTGCTGCTATTCTAGGTGTTCACTACATGGTACTGGCATCACCAAAACACTGCTATCTTCTGCTGTAACTAGGCTTCACCAATAGCCTCTCATAGCTCCGCTCGTGGTGCCAAGCCTCACCTCTTTTGCATGTCCACTTGAGTCCTGGCCTATCAATTGCAACTGAGGCTACATCTTCACCAATGCCTTCTACATGCTCAGTGCTGAGAGTCTCAGCTGCTCTTCATGACCCCTTGATTTCTTCAAAATCAGTACCACCTACAAGACTCTTACACAGTACCAATTCCTGCTACAGCATGAGGTACAATCTTGGCTATCTCTGGAACACACCCTCTGTGCTCTCAGAAAACACTTCCCAGAAGAGTTTACCTCAGTGATTCTGGTTTCTTCTTAATTACTGCTAATTTCTAAGCTTCGGCTAACCAGAATCAAAGTAACCAGCATCCCAGTAACACAAAGCTTTGCTTTAGTTATTCTGGTACCTTGTAAATCACAGCTGATTCTTCAGTCCCAGCTAACCAAAACCACAGAATCTTCATGGCCCTGATAAGAGTCTTTACTCTTCCCTGTGAAATTTCACAAGCCAGGCCTCCACGTTCTGCATTATTCTCAACATAATCTTCCAAGTTTCTACACAACATCCCACAGACGTCTCAACACTGAATGAACCATCTTGCCCAAAGTTCCAAAGCCCTTCCACAGTCCTCCCCAAAACATGGTTAGATTGTCACAGGAATAATCCACTCTGCTGGTACCAATTTTTCTTAGTCATGGTTTCTATTCCTGTAAAAACATCATGACCAAGAAGCAAGTTGGGGAGGAAAGGGTTGATTGGGCTTACACTTCCACACAGCAGTTCATTTTCAAAGGAAGTCAGGACTGGAACTCAACAGGTCAGGAAGCAGAAACTGATGCAGAGGCCATGGAGGGATCTTACTTTCTGGCTTACTTCCCTGACTTGCTCAGCCTGCTTTCTTATAGAAACCAAGAATACCAACCCAGAGATAGTACCACCCACACGGGGCCCTCCACCCCTTGCTCACTAATTGAGAAAATGGCCCACAGCTGGATCTAATGCAGGCACTTCCCCAACTGAAGCTCCTTTTCCTATGATAATTCCAGCCTCTGTGAAGTTGATACACAAAACCAGCCAGTACAACAGGCATCTTCATAATTGCTATTCCAGTTCACAGACCTATCTTCTCTCCCCACCTTTATTGTCTTTTGTTTCTTAATGAGTACCATAATGGTTAGACTGAAAATGAGATGGATAAATCATTTTAATTTACATTTTCCAAATACAAAATTATGTCACAAACTTAAAGTATACATAGAATATTTTTTTTATATTTCTCCATGTAGAATAATAATTTCCATTTTGTTGCCCTCTATATTCTTTGGGCTATTTCTTCCGTTTTTGGTTATGTTTATATCTCTTTTAGATCTCTGATAATGCTAAAGTCCTCAGCAAAATTTTCTCCCACTCTGCATTCTGTATCTTCATCCAGTTATTGTCATACATCTTTGCACAAATAACTCATTTTTGTTTCCTGAAGATCCACTAGTCAAATAGTCAAATGTTGGCACTATTTATTGATCAACCAAAGTTTTGTTTATATTCTCTTTGCTTATCCTCACATCTCATAGATTTTTTTTCTAATCATTTCCCCTAATAGTTCTGAGATTTGTGTATAAAGTTAAGGTCTCTGACGTCTTGTAGTGATTATTGAGCAGCAGGGCAGATAAGCATTATATCTTCTACATGCAGATATCCAGTTTCCTTGCACCATTTGTAAAACACACCTGTTTCACCTATTAACATTCTTAGCAGCTTCTGAAATCTAGAGATATCCACAAAAATATCTACAAAGTCAACGATACTGGGACCAGGGAAGCTCACAGATGATAACTACCATCCAATGAGCATTCGTGAACTAAAACTAAGACCTAAGCATATGTACCTATTGGAAAGTTGGTTTTTATGAGTGTCTCCTAATGATTAGACCATGAGCCACCACTGATTCTGTTGTCTGCCTACTTGTGTTCTCCTGTATTTCTTTAAGGAAGTTATTTATGTCCTCCTTGAAGCCCTTCATGAAGCTCTCCATTAGCATAATGATCAGTGATTTTAAATACAAATCTTGCTTTCCTGGTGTGTTGGAGTATCCAGGACTTGCTGCTGTAGGAGAATTGGGTTTGGGTGGTGCCATATTGCCTTGATTTATGTTAGCAATGTTCCCACGTTTGCCTTCTGCCATCTCATTTTCTCTGGTGTTAGTTGGATCTGCTGTCACCAGCTGGAGCTTGCCCCTCTTGTGTTCCTGTAGGCCTATCTAAGCAACCCTGGGTTACCTGCTTTCCCCTGGCACAAATTGCTGTGGTGCTGCTGAGTTCCTGGGTACAGGTGTAGTCCTAGTGCCATGTGTCTCAAGAGATCCTCTACTTTGTGGAACCTACTTACCAATCTGTTGTACAGTCATAGAAGCAAAGATAGTGGTTTAGACCCACTCTCTTTTAAGTATATTTGGGTATGTAGCTTTGTGGCCCAGATCCGATCTGGTTTCAGACACTGCAAGCTGCCTCTGCTGTGCAAGCTGCCTCCTAATCACTGGCTCCTGGGTGTATAGATGGCTTCTTGCACTGCTTGGAGATTGGGATGTGTTTTACAATGATGGGAAGTAAACAAAATTAAAAGGGGATATCTAGGGGCTACTCCTTGCATAGTAACTGTAGCTGCTGATTTACTGGTGAGATGATGTATCTTTTTTATGTTCCAAGACAAATGCCCAAATATTAGGAACTGTAGAGTTTTGTTCCTTCCAAAGATACCACCTATTAAGAAAAAGCAGACATACTCTCATAGGACTAAATGTGCTCCCAAGGATTTATGATTCAAAATAAACAAATCGATTCTTTTTTTTCATTTTATTTATTTTATTATTTTCTATATTCTTTGTTTACATTCCAAAGACTTTCCCCTTTCCCAGTTCCCCACTCACCATATGTCCCATAAGTCATCTTCCCTCCGTCCATTCCCCAATCACCCCCACCACCATTTCTCTGTTCTCATACTCCCCTACAAAACTGGATCCAATCTTTTCAGGACCAGGGTTCTCTCCTTCCTTCTACTTGGGAATCTTTTGATTTGCTAATTGTACCCTGAGTATTCAAAGTGTTTGGAATCATCCAATATCCACTTATCACTGATTACATTTCATGTGTATTCTTTTGTGTTTGGGTTAACTCACTTAGGATGATATTTCTCAGATCCAACCATTTGCCTACAAATTGCATGAATTCATTATTAATTGCTGAGTAGTATTATATTGTATAAATGTACCACATTTTCTGTATCCATTACTCCTTTGAGGGACATCTGGGCTCCTTCCAGCTTCTGGTTATTATAAATAAGGCTGCTATGAACTTTGTGGAGCATGTGTCTTTATTTTATGCAGGGGAATCTGCTGGGTATATGCCAGGAGTGGTATGACAGTGTCCTAGGAAATTGTCATGCCCAATTTTCTTAGGAACCACCAGACTGATTTCCAGAGTAGTTGTGCCAACTTGCCATCCCACCAACAGTGTAGGAGTGTTCCATTTTCTTTACTTCCTCGTCAGCACCTGTTGTCTCTTAAGTTTTTAATCTTAGCCATTTTGACCAGTGTGAGGTGGAATCTCAGGGTTATTTTGATTTGCATTTCCCTGATGACTAATGATGTTGAACATCTCTTAAGGTGCTTCTCATGCATGAGAAATTCTTCTGGTGAAAGTTCTTTGTTTAGATCTGTACACGATTTTTTTTTGATAGGGTTAGTTGGTTCTTTGGGGTCTAACTTCTTGAGTTCTTTGTATATGTTGGAATTAGCCCTCTGTCAGATTTGGGGTTAGTGCAGATCTTTTCCCAATTTGTTGGTTGCTGTTTTATCCTTCTGATATTGTCCTTTGCCTTACAGAGACGTTGTAATTTTATGAGGTACCATTTGTCAATTCTTGATCTGAGAGCATAAGCTATTGGCGTTCAGTTCAGAAATTATTTCCCTGTGCCCATGTCCTCCAGGGTCTCCCCCAGTTTCTTTTCTATTAGTTTCAGTTTGTCTGGTCTTATGTGGAGGTCCTTGATCCACGTGGAGTTGATCTTGGTAAAAGGAGATAAGAGTGGGTCATTTGCATTCTTCTGCATGTTGACTTCCAGTTGAACGAGTACCATATGTTGAAAAGGCTATCTTTTTTTCCCACTGGATGGTTGTAGCTTCTTTATCAAAGATCAAATGACCATAACTCTGTGGGTTCATATCTGGATCCTCAATTCTATTCCATTGATCTACCTGCCTGTCGCTGTACCAATACCATGTAATTTTTAGCACAATTGCTCTGTAGTACTGCTTGAGGAATGGGATATTGATTCCCCCAGAAGTCCTTTTATTGTTGAGAATAGTTTTAGATATCCTGGGTTTTTTTGTTACTCCAAATGAATTTGTGAATTGCTCATTCCAGATCTATGAAGAATTGATTTGGGATTTTGATGGGGATTGCATTGAAACTGTAGATTGCTTTTGGCAAGATGACCATTTTTACTATATTGATCCTGCCAATCCAAGAGCAGGGAATATTTTTCCATCTCTTGAGGTCTTCTTTGACTTCTTTCTTCAAGGACTTTAAGTTCCTGTTATACAGATCTTTCACTTGTTTGGTTAAAGTCACGCCAAGATACTTTACATTGTTTGTGGCTATTTTGAAGGGTGTTATTTCCCTAATTTCTTTCTTCGCCTGCTTGTCATTTGAGTACAGGAAGGCTAATGATTTGCTTGAGTTGTTTTTTTTTAACCAGCTACTGTGCTGAAGTTGTTTATCAGCTGTAGGAGTTATCTTGTGGAGTTTTTGAGTCACTTACTTATACTATCATGTCATCTGCAAATAGCGATAGTTTAACTTCTTTGTTTCCAATTTGTATCCCTTTGTTTTCTTTATGTTGTCTAATTGCTGTCAAAAGAACTTCAAGTACTATATGGAAAATATATGGAGAGAAAGGGCAGCCTTGTCTAGTCCCTGATTTTAGTGGGATTGCTTCAAGTTTCTCTCCATTTATTTTGATGTTGGCTACTGGTTTGCTGTAGATTGCTTTTAATATATTTACGTATGGGCCTTGGATTCGTGTTCTTTCAAGGACTTTTAGCATGAAAGGATGCTGAATTATGTTACATGCTTTTTCAGCATCTAATGAGATGACGATGTGTTTTGTTTTTGTGTTGTTTTTTAGTTTGTTTATGTGGTGGATTACATAATGGATTTTCATATATTGAACCATCCTTGCGTCCCTGTGATGAAGCTTACTTGATCATGGTGAATGATTGTTTTGATGTGCTCTTGGATTCGGTTGGCAAAAATTTTATTTAGTATTTTTGCATCGATATTCATAAGGGAAATTGTCCTGTAGTTCTCTTTCTTTGTAGGATCTTTGTGTGGTTTTGGTATCAGTGTAATTGTGGCTTCATAGAACGAGTTGGCCACTGTTCCCTCTGTTTCTATTTTGTGGAATAGTTTGAACAGTATTGGTATTAAGTCTTCTTTGAAGGTCTGATAAAATTCTGCACTAAAACCATCTGGTCCTGTGCTTTTTTGGTTGGAATACTTTCTATGGCCCCTTCTATTTATTTGGGGGTTATTTATGGGTCCTGATTTTTTTTTTTGGTATTTGGTATCTGTCTAGGAAATTTTCAGTTTTCTCTAGATTCTCCAGTTGTGGTGAGTATGGACTTTTGTAGTAGGATCTGATGATTTTTTGAATTTCCTCAGTTTCTGTTGTTATAGCCCCCTTTTCATTTCTAATTTTGTTAATTTGGAAACTGTCTCTGTGCCCTTTGGTTATTCTGGCTAAGGATTTATCTATCTTGTTGATTTTCTTAAAAAACGTGCTCTTGGATTTGTTGATTCTTTGTATGGTTCTCTTTGGTTCTACCTGATTGATTTCAGCCCTTATTTTGATGATTTCCTGTCTTCTACTCCTCCTTGGTGAATTAGCTTCTTTTTGTTCCAGGGTCTTCGGGTTTGCTGTTAAATTGCTAGTGTATGCTTTCTCCAGTTTCTTTTTGGAGGCAATCTTGGCTATGAGATTTCCTCTTAGCACTGCTTTCATTGTGTCCTGTAGAATTTTATAGTTTGTACCTTCATTTTCATTGAATTCTAAAAAGTCTTTGATTTATTTCTTTATTTCTTCCTTGACCAACTTGTCATTGAATAGAGTACTGTTCAGTTTTCATGTGTATGTGGGCCAACAAATCAATTCTATATCATGATATCCATACAAAATATGTTCCCTCTCTATGTTGGAGAGAATTTCCAAATGTTTCCATTGCCTTGTATAGTTTCTCTTATTATGGTTTGCTTTAGAGAACTTTAAGGGATACTTTGGGGATGGTGTCTTTGTCAGTACTAAAATTCAAATCAGGTATAATACTATAATCACTTAAGACTGTCCTGACATTAACGTGTGGATAAAAGGTTGCCAAATTTGGTATTCATTGACTACTGCCACTGTCATGTCTGTAATTGCGTTTTAAACCTGTTCAACTAACTGTGCTAAGGGAAAGACACCCAATCAATTTTCTGATATCGGGACTTATCAAATATGGTTGAGGACAGAAACTCTTCGAGCCTTGGAAATAGAATTAGCTGCCTTAGCCTTTAATAAGTACTGTCTCCTAAAGTTGTAGGGACAAGATATGATGTAAAAAGTAGGAACTATCTTCATAGTAACTAATATGTATAACATTTATGATGATGGCATTGATCCATGATTGCCAAATTTCATATGGGTCAAAGCTTGGGAATATTACTATGGATTGTACAAGGCAGATTCTCAGAGAATAATTTCTCCCCATCTTTGTTAAGCAGTCACTGTATCAGTATTTGCACCCACCCATCTTCCTGCATAATTCCTGGACTTGGCCTGGACACTGACCCACATCTTTCCATTCTGTTGAACCTTCATAATGCATGACCTAGCATATCTGATTAAGGAGAATATTATGGAAGCAGTGATGGGTCTCTTTTATTCCTGGAGAAATTAAGGCAGAAATTTTGGGATAAATCTCACATTGTGGGATACTTCTTGGAAGGGCCCAGTGGATTCCAAGGGTGTTGGGGTACCAAATGGGATCTCAAAAGGGGTCACGTTAGCATGAACTTTCAGAAATTTTTCTCTAATATCTTCTAATATCTGTCTTTATAATAACTATCATAATGGACTTGGCATAATTTTTTCTACATCCTGGCTTCTAATACAGCTGCTTATAAGTTAACTTGACATCTCAAAAGCAGCCTCTACATGATTCACCAGGGAAACACAAGATCATTTCATAGATGTGGGCTTAAATAGGAACAGAGGGAGATACTTCTTGTTATTATGAAATGAATGTAATTATATAATAATTAATGCTAATTGAGAAACTTGTAAGTCTGGAGAGTGATAATATTTCGCTCAGATTCAACAACTAGTGGATTGTCAAAGTAAAAAACTATCAAAACCAGAGTCATAGTTGAAGAGATGGCAGACGCAGCTACTACTCGAGTAGATAGACAGGAGCTCAAGGGAAGGGCCTGTGTTGCCAAACCACAGTCAAAATTTCTTACCCGGAACTGTTCCTGTTTAAAAGAACTGCAAGGACAAAAATGAAAAAGGGACTGAGTGAACGCTGGTCCACTTACTGGCCCAAATTGGTATCAATTTCATGGGGAGGAATCAAGGCCTGACTCTATTAATGATATTATGGTGTGCTTACAGATTGGAGTCTAGCATCACTGTCCTCTGAGAGGCCCAATCATCAGCTGACTTTGACAGATGCAGATATTTATACACAACCCTTTAACTGAAGTGGTGGACCTTTATACTTGAATTATGCAAAGGTTGAAGGAAGGCAAAGAGGAGGGTGACCCATTAGAAGGAACAGCAGTGTCAACTAACAAGAGCCCTGGGAATTCCCGGAAACTTAGCCACCAACCGGGAAGCATGCAGATTCTGTTTTAAGACCCCAAGGATATATATAACAGAAAATTGCCTAGTCTGGGATCAATAGGAGAAGATACACCTAATTTTGAGAGAACTGAGGCCCCAGGGAGAAAGGCGGCCCAACGGGTGGGGGGAATATCCTCCAGGAGAGAGGGGAAAGGTGGAATGGGATGAGGATGTGTTGGAGGAGGAAATGGGAGGGGTAGTAATTGCTGGATTGTAAAAACAAAAATAATGGTTATCAAAAAACAAAGAAAGAAACAGACAAACAATAAACAAAAACCCACAAGTGGGTCAAAACGCTCAACATAAAACCAGAGAAACTGAACTTTAGAGAAGGGAAAATGAAGAATTGGATTGAACTCATTGACACGAAATATTTTTTTTTAAAAGAACCCTGACAGCAAAGTTAAGAAGATCACCAGTTCACAAAAGGAACCTAAACTGAGTTTTCTATAGTACAAAAGATATTGTCATTCCAAAAATTTGGCAGCCTTCCAAATGTGTAAGAACTGATAAAAACATACCCGATAGAATATCAATCTGAAAAATTTGGGAAAAAAAACAAGATATGATATATCAAGAAAATAGATAACAACAATATAAAAAATCATGTAAAGATCTAAAAAGAATTCTTATAGTGGAAAGTCAAATGGCTTGGAAATAAACTTCTAGCATCCTTACCCATCAGGCTAAGCAAATCAAAATTTCTATGAGATTTCACCTTACTTGCTTGAAAATGGCTAGGATAATCTACAGAGTATCTGACTCAACAGGGAATACTTTTCCATTGCTGGTGAAGTGTAATGTACTATAATCTCTACAGAAATAAATATGTTATTTTCTTAGATAGTTAGAAATCTATATCACTATCCAGTTATATTGTATGTGGGAAAATAATAAAAGAGTATTTCTTCCTATATCACAGATACTTATGAAACCATGTTTATTGTGATTTTACTCATTAAAATAAGAAAATATAAACAAACTACAAGTGTTTCAAGAGAAGAACTATTAAAAATAGCATTGTACATTTACAAAATGGAGTATTATTTAGCTGGTAAAATAAGCAGAGATGACAATATGATTTTTTTTTTTTAGAAATAAAAAACACATTGATAAAACATAATCCAGAGTCAACTCTTCTAGAGCCAGAATGACAATTTCTTATGTATTCAAGAACATGGAATAGTGGTCTCCTTAGGAGCTATAGCAGGGTCTTTGGATTATTTCAGAGGCAACATAGATTTATGCTCTATCTTTTATCAGAGATACTGTCCTAGCTGCCTTCCTCAACCAAAAATATCAACAAGTGAAATGTTTTTGTTGTGACAAAATGGGTCTTATGAAAAGGGATAAAAAAGAAAATGAAAAAGAAAAACCTTGTAAGTACAAATAGACATGTGATTCTAGCCCTTATAAAAAAGAAATGCATTGGGCTAATCAGTGTTCTTCATTTGAAAAACATGGCATTCCACTAACTGATTTGGGACATTCAGCAATAAACTTCTTTCATGGACCTTACCCAAGAATTCAATACAGTTAAATACAGTTATAATAATATAATAATAATGTCAATACAGTTAAAATGGAGACTTTTGGGGTACAATTGTCACTGTGGCTGCTTACTTATAGGTGAAACAAGGTTTTTTTCAACTCTCAATCAAAATGCCCAAATTTTACAAGATGAGATAATTAACTCTTTCTCACCAGGAACTTTTTTGCAGCTATTTTGGTGAAGCAGACTGATCCTTAAAGGATCAAAAGATCACCCAACTGTTTATGATTCAAATTACAAATATCAACTTTATATCATGGATTAAATAGAAAAAAAATTCCATCCATAATCTTGGGAAAGAAATTCACAGCTGTCTTTATTGTCCTATTTAATTTCTAACACACTGTTATTCTTCTGTACTGCCATTTTTACCAGTATTAACAATCAGATCACATAAACTTTATTTGCTGACAAATGAAACGAAAGTATGGTGTGGACAAGATGGTGACAGGTCTGGGATTTATTGAATGATGCCACTGACATGTCTGTAATTGCCTTCAAACACTGCCCTACTGAATTGGTCACAGTGAAATATTGCCTTAAGGTTTCTAAAATAGGGATTTATTTAAAATGGCAACTGAAAGAAACAATTCTTAGATGTCATGGAATGGAAAGAGAATAAGGCATTTTACTTCTGTTGTATTAAATATTTTTAAAGTAATGGGAATGACATCTGATGCTACAATGGGGACTCTGTTCACAGTAACTAATGGGAAGAATATTTTAGATAGTGGTTTTATTTACACATTATACCCAAATCCCATAAGCCACAATTCCTGAACACACTACAGGTGCATGCCTGAGGCAGAGGGCTTTTCCTCATCACTAAGCATTCACTGCTTAGTGACTTAGACTTGGTATCCATCCATCCTACTGCTTTATTTCTAGTCTTGACTTGAACCCTAACCTTCAGCTTCCCATCTTGTGAATTTCACAATGCATGAGTAATATCTTTGATTCAAGTCTCTCTAGATGACTATTCCTTCCTGTGGGAAATGTTTTTAGTTAAGATGTAAGACATGAGTAAACTACCAAAATATATTCAATGTACTATGGTAAATTTATGGAAAATTTATATCCCTGGCTTACAAAACACTAGTACACAAGTCATAATATTATTAACCAAAAACATACTTCTGGAGTATAGTAGAAAATGTCAGAAAGGTAACCTGTAAAAAATATCTTTGGGAATATTTTACATTCATTGATGAAAATGAAACCTGTTGTTGTTGTTGTTGTTGTTGTTGTTGTTGTCATTGTTGTAGGTCAAGCAATATATTCCTATGAGAAATAAAAATGTTTAAGAAAAAATTCTTTGTCAAAATTTATTTTCAGGTTTTCATGGAGTATTTGATTTTTATGCTGTTTTAACTTGGTTTTCAATTTTGAATTATGCTTGACATATTATCTGTTTTTATCTTGCCACTTCTTATATTGATTTCAAGATGGGACAAATGACCTCAAGGAGGCATACATAGGAACTGATAAAGTTGATTATTACACTAATTATTGTTCAGTTGACTAGAGTAATTAGATAGTCATAACATTAATAGAGCATTATTTGTGAGCTTTTGGGGGCTCCTTGTGGGAATTTGGAAGGAATTTTGCACTGAAGTAGTTTCAGTTTGGAATTTAACTTTGGATTAAGACTCAGGAAGTAGGCTCAGGCAAGAACATCTACATTTGGGTAATATAAAACTCAAGTTTGGTAAACTCAGCCAAGGGATTATGGTATTTCTTTTATCTTCATCATTCAGTTAATCCCCTAGAAACAGTAATCATGGGATAATTTATATTGCCTTTTTGTTCCTTGAGCTAGAATTGACCTTATTCTTTGCATGTACTTAGAGTCATATAAAAGCAGTCTGGAGAAAAATACACCTGCTTCAGCCTCAGGACTGACTGGACTCATGTGATAGTGTTGTCTAATTGTCTTTTTCATTACAGTCATCATTTCCTCCTTTGAGACCAGTGGATTGACAGACCTGGCTTTCCCACATGGTACCTGAATATTGAAGGTCAAGTGTACGGGTGTACAATGAAGGATAAAGCTGGAAACAGATTATGCACAAGAGAAAATTTTGACCAGTGCTGAATAAACCATGTGCAAAGGGACTAGATAATGGTAAAATGCTTTTGTATGTATATTTAGAATTATGCTAAAATATAGAGAATCAAAGATGATTCTCAAAGATGCTTTTCATCTTTTGACAATGATTAAAGATAGTTTATAACATGGACATGGGAGAAGGAATGGGTTTCAGAAAAATGGTTGTCCAGAATATGTTGGCAAAAAGGAGGGAAAATGATCATATGCTGTCCCAGACATCTGCTAGGGACAGGAGGAGGTTGGGAGACATCCCACCTAATCTCTGACTCCCACTCCACAAGTCTCAGTTCTGGTTGTGGGTCACTTATGTAAGATATCTGGGTACCTTTGATGATATATCTAGTTCTCTTCACTCTCCGTCTATTGTCTATCATTGGCTTGCCAATATGTCTTTGTCTGTCATTTTATATCTGTGTTTTTGTTTTGCTATTTAATTGTTGCTATGTGTTTCATATTCAAAAGAAAAAATGGGTAAGACTTATTATGCTGGTAGTACACATCTTGATTTAGGTTTAATTCATTTCACACACTCAAAAATGGCAGTCTCCATTGACACAACAAATACTGATAAACTGCCTTTGGAGCCCTGCACCTGTAGCTTGGAGTCTAGCCCAGTTGAAGAAGCCCTGCCAGAGGATGACTGTCTGTTTCTACAAACTGCTTTTTAAGGGGCCAGAAGCTTCTTGGATTCTATGATGAGGCAGCTGATGTCTGTTTTTCCTAGGAAAATCTCTATAACTGTGTTTCTTGGGTTAATCAGGTAACAAATGTGCTCCTATATTGAAATTACAGCTATAAAAGTTAAGAATTTTTTCTGGCCTAAACATATATGATGTGTTTAGTTATTTCATTTTGTTTCCTACTGGTTTTAAATGTTTAAATATGATCTTTATGTCTTGGTTATAGACTACTGGCTAATAAGTTATTGGGTCTGTATTGTGGATAGGCCTGATCTTGTATTTTGATGTTAATTCCACTCCTGGGAGGGGCCTTGTGAACCTTCTCCTCTACCTTAACTTTTAAAATAATGTCTAGAGCCAGTGATTGGGCAGTAGGACAGAATATAGAGATTAAAAGTTTTGTTGGGAGACAGGAGGAGATAGGATTGAAGGAGGTGGCAGAAGAATGGAGAGAAGCATGTGGCTTTGAGAAACCCCAAGTTATATGGGATTATATAGATGGGAATAGAGTAGTGGTAGATCTGTCCATCTAGATGTGTGGCTTTGTTCCTATAAATTGAGTTGTGGTTTCCTTAATTGGGTCATTGGCTTGGAGATTTACTGTAACAGGTAGGCTTAAAAATTTGTAACATCAGCAATTCAACAAAATAGAAACAGAAGGAATAGTTCCAAAATTGTTCTATGACGCCACAATTACACAGATACCAAAACCACAAAAAGATCCAACAAAAAAAGAGATCTTCAGACCATTTTCCTTAATGAATATCAATGCAAAAATACTTAATAAAATTATTGCCAACCGAATCCATGAACAAATCAGAACAATAATTCACCATTATCAAGTAGGCTTCATGCCAGGGATCCAGGGATGGTTCAATATAAGGAAATCCATCAATGAAATCCACTCTATAAACAAAATCAAAGATTTTGTCTCTATTCCCCTTTTTGATTGGATAGTTTGGAATTTTGAGATTAGTTTCTTGAATTCTTCATATATTTTAATATTAGCCCTCTCACTCACGTGGGGTTAGTGAAGACTTTTTCCAAAGCTGTGGCATGCCAATTTGTTCTATTGACGATGTTCTTTGCCTTACAGAAGATTTTCACTTTCATGAGCCACCATTCATCAATTTTTGGTCTTAGAGCCTGAGCCATTCAAGTTTCGTTTAGTTAATTTCCCCCAATTGCAATGAATTTAACACTCTTTCTCACTTTTCTTCTATTAGATTCACTGTATCTGGTTTTATGGTAATGTTCTTGATCCACTTGGACTTGAGCTGTATGTAAGGTGATAGATTTCTGTTTCCTTTTTTCTGCATACATTCTCCCTGTAAGACAAACATCATTTATAGAAGGGGATTTCTCTTTTCCATTACTTATTTTTACCTTCTTTTCAAAGATCAAGTGGGAAGAAAGCAATCATGTGTTACAGAGGGAGGGAGAGATCTGTGTGGCAGAGGGCATAGGGAAGGAAAAGAGGAACTTGATCATGTATTGGGTGGAATACAGGAATGAAGCCCTGAAGATCAGAAGAAAGAATAGAAACAGGCAACCTTTGGAGGTAAGAGGCATGTTTGAGTGTGTGGGGGGGAACCTTCTAGAATTTACTAGAGACCTGGGAGATAACAGATGCTCAGGACTCAAAGGAAGGGACCATATATGAAATGGACTACAGTGGGGAGAAAAAAAAAACTTTTGGAATCCACCTCCAAGGGAAAGATAGGGCATCAAGTGAAGTGATAGGGTTGCCATGTCACATACAGGAACTCTGACTCAGAATTTGTCCCTGTCGATGTGAAATTCAGTGTCAAAATGGAAAAGAGCCCGAGGGAGAAGAGGTTACTTCACAGGCCCAGTTTAGAATTCAGCTCTGGTGGAACCTCCAGGGTCTGACACTGTTACTGACGTTCAAGAGGCCCAACAAGCAGCAGAAAGAGTCTGGTACAGATGCTTACTTCCACCCACTGGACATAAGCTGAGTACCAATGTGGTTGAAGTAGAGAAAAGTTGGAAGAAGCTGAGGTAGAGGGAGACCCCATTAGACCACCAGAAGTTTCAAATAGACTGGACACTGGAGATCTCACAGACACTAAGCCACCAAGCAAAATACACCAGCTGGTATGAGGTCCATGACATTTATAGAGCAGAGGACTGCCTGGTCTGGCATCAGTGAGAGAAGATGCACCTAACTACTGAGAGACTTGAGGCCTAAGGAAGTGGGGAAACCTGGTAGGTTTGGGGAGAGTCGATGGGACATCTTGGAGATGTCAAAGGAGGTATGTTATGTGGAGAGGTGGGAAGGAGTGGATCCAGAGTGGGAAATTGCTTGGAATATAAAGGAAGATTAAATCATCAACATCATCATCATCTTCATCATTGTCATCTTCATCATCTTCTTCGTCATAGTCATTGTCTTCATAGTCATAGTTGTCGTCGTCATCATCATCATCATCATCATCATCATCATCACCATCATCTCAGGAAAACCAATGGAGGAAAAGTAGAATAGTACATGGCACTGTGTGCTTCCACAAAAGAATTAGAACGTTCTAAACTATTAACTGAAAGTATATCTTAAGCTCTATAAAAAAATAAACACACACAAGAGGAATAGAAGTTAAGAAATAATCAAAATTAGGGTTCAAATCAGTTAAATAGAAAGAAAAAAAACAATAGCAAGTATCTACAAATCTAGGACCTGACTTTTTCAGTAAATTAACAGGAAAAAATAGCTCTCAGCCAAACTATCTAAAAGTTAGAGACAAAAAAAAAAATCACCATGGACAGGGTGATATAATTATAGATGACAAAGAAATTCAAAGAACAGTCTATCTCATTTCAAAAGATTGTACTCCACAAAATTAGAAAAGCTCAACAAAATGGATGGCTTTCTAGAAAGATACCATGTAACAGAGTTAACTCAAGATCTATTAACTATTGGAAAGCCTTATAACCTTATGAAATAGAAGCAGTCATCAAAAGTCTCAAAACCAAAAAAAGGCACAGCCCTAGATACTTTACGAACATTCAAAGAAGAGCTAACACCAATACTCCTCACATTATTCCAAAAAATGGAAACGGAAGGATCATTGTCATATTGATTATTTGACACCAGAGTCACCGTGATACATAAAGCACACCTAGATTCAACTAAGAAAGAAAATTCAGACCAATACCTTTATTGAATATTGATGTAGAAACACTCAATAAAATGCATGAAAAATGAATCCAGAAATACATAGTCTGCAATGATCAGGTAGGTGTCATCCTAAGGATGGTTCAGTATGTGAAAATTCATCATTATAATCCAAGATATAAATAAACAAAAAGTAAATTATGGCAAGAATTTCTCTTTAGTTGTTGAAAATTCCTTGACAATATTCAACACTCCCTAAGGTTAAAATGGCTTAGTGATAACAAGAAGTATACCTAAACTCAATAAAGTTAATATTCCAGAGGCCAGCATCAAATTAAATCGAGAGAAATTTAAAGCATTTTAGCCATAATCAGGTCCAAAGGATAAGGACATTGTCAAAAGGGGAAAATGAGAGTTCACTGGGGAAATATATTAGCCAAACCACAATTTGAGGACTAATATCCAAAATTTATAAAAACATATCAAGTTAAACAGAAACAATTTAAATAACCCAAGTATAATGGGGTACCTAGCTAAACAGAGAATTTTCAACAAAGGAATTCTTTAGCAGCTGAGAATGATTACTCTCCTTAGTCATCAGGGAAATGCAAATAAAAATGATTCTTTATTCCATCCAGCAACTAGTAAGAATGGCTAAGATGAACAATTCAAGTGATTGCACAAACTATTTATGATGTGGAGCAAATGGAACACTCTACAATTTCTAATGGATGTTCAAACATGTACAACCACATTGGAAATTGATTTGGCTGTTTGTCAATAAACAAAATATATGAATAGTTTTACCTCAAGACACTTAAATAACACCTCTGCAAATACACCCAAAGAAGCCCTATCATACATCATGGGCAATTGCTTAATTATTTTAATATTAGTCATGTTCATAATAACCAGCAACCAGAAAAAAAAAAAAAAAAACCAAATGTCCCTCAGCAGAAAAAATGGATTCAGAAAATATGGTATATCTACAAAGTGGAATATTCATTGGCTGTAAAAATCAATGACATTGTGAATGTTGCATACAAATGGATGGAACTTAAAAATATTCCAAGTTAAGTACCTCGGGAGTCAGAAAGACATTCTTGGCATATACTCACTTATAAGTGGATACTAGCTAGAAATTACAGGATAATTAATCATGGTACAACCTACAAACTGAAAGAAACTAGACAGTATACTGGTTCCAAGGAAAAATGAATGAATCTCACTCAGAAGAAGAAACTAATCTGTCAACAGAGGTTGATGATTAGTTGGACCTCAGTAGGAGAGGAGGGAAATGAAAGGAAATGAGGTGAGTAAGGCCTGGGAGTGAGAATGTCAAACACAAGTTGAGTCAGTTTATAAATTCCCATCAAAGCAGGATGTAGATAATAAAATGGCCATCTACAATATAGGCAGATATCCCATAGGAGAGAGGGATCATTAATCCGACCATAAAAACCTTCATGTCTGAACTTGTCTTTCCAATAAGATGTGCAGTGATAAAAAGCCAAAAGAGACTGAGGAAATCCCAAGCAATAACTTCCCCAATTAGAGACATATCCAATGTGTGAAAGCCAACCCTTTATTCTAATGGTGATACTCTGTATGCTTATAGATAGAAACCTATAATAAGTGTCTCCTATGCAGATTCACACAGTTTTTCCCCATTCTGAATATTCAGACATCATTGAAAACAGTGGCAGACCAGAGGGATGATCCTTAGCAGAGTGAGTGGTATTAGGCAGGATCCTGGATGGCATGAGAGTAGGAGAAACACCTTTCTCCAGAGAAAACATGGAGTGAAAAACATGTCTTTATTGGAGATGAACTGGTCTGTATAAATCTTGTGGAAGAGGTATGGTTTTGAGGGATAGTGTACATTATTGACTGGCACCGAGGTGCTAAGAAATAGATATTTTCAGAAAAGACATTCCATGTGGTTTCTGGACATATACTAATACGAGGAGAGGAAGTAGAACGTCATATATGGCCATTAGGCCATGTCACTACTTCAAGTGAAGAAGTGTGTATATGTGTGGGGTGAGAGTTTGTAAGGCTAAGTTCACTAGGAAAAGAAGGTCAAGAACAGGGAAGACCTCAATCCTAGTCCTAATAGGGACAGCTTGAAATTTTGTATATCAACATGTTCTGACACTACTCTGATTCCATCCCTTCGTCCCTGGTTATACTGCTTTCTGGGCCAACACTCAAGTGAGGTATAATATTCAGATCAACCCTCAGCCCTATAGCATGGTTCTGTTTTTAACCAGTGAAGCAGATATGTCATTGCATCTGAATTGATAGCTTTCACTATGTTGTTGTGGCAATATTCTATATATCCTCTTCCTTGGGATCACTGGCAGGAATGTAATATTCTTATAATTCAGAAGACATATACAATAAATTCCACTTCGCAGTAGGATTTCTTGGTGTCCTGTACACCTGCATCTCAGGGTCATGGAAATGTGTGTTCAAAGGTCAGACTTACAATATATAGAATGTAACCCTCAATGATTTTATTATAAGGTCAGAACAATCTCTTGCATGGAGTCAGTGTCTATGAAAGGTTTCTTTAAAATATCTGTAAAGCAGTAAAGTTTTGTAGATTTAAACTCAAGATCAATACTCAAGAAGCCTGGTCATCAAAATCACAAACAATTGCTTAGAATGTGGATCATGATGGAGAAACCAGTTTTGTTCTTTGAGATAAAATGAATTCATCTTTCTGTTCAAAATCTTTCTATTTTGTCAGTGTGTTTTAATAATATATATATTGGAATTTTGCTCAAATGAATGAATTCCACCTCAGTATGTGGCACTAGGTTTTCCTCAAGTTCATATTAGGTATGCAGAGAACTCATGATATTTAATATAGCTTGGATCAGGGTATGGGACTCTAAATATTCTTCATGATGTAACAGATTAGAATCAGGAGTAAGAAAAATGTATTAGTAACTTTAGGGTAAGGTAGTAGTAACCAGTACTCTCTATGACTTTCTTTGTTGTTTGGTAGAAAATATATGAAGAGATGAGAAACCAAGGGTGTATATCTTTTGCAGTGTGTACTTATGGCTGTGACACTGAAGATACTTGTTAGATATTCTCCCAAAACTGCATGAAAATTCTCTTACAAAACCATCCCATAGCTTTCAAACCCAAGTCAGAGGGGTATTTCCAAAACTTTGGGACCTGTTTTCTGCATTACACAGCTCATTCTCAGATGCAATAATGGGGGCGTATTGTGAATATGGTAGGGATTTTTTTGTTCTTAAGTATGGCTGGAGTAGAATTGTATGAGAGGGTGGAACAAAGACAATTATATGCACTAACATTTCTGTACTTTTTTGTGTCTTTAATATTTGGTAAGATCATTTAATAAGGGGAGAAAAAGATGAAATGAAATCTTACAAAAAAGTTGAGAGATAACTCAATAAAAATACACAGCTACCAATTCACCAAGCAAAACCTCAGTAGAAAAATGGAGATAACTTTGTTTTCCCAGCACTTCTTTTTTTCTTAAGAAAATGCTTTAGAGTCTTTTTACATGTAAGTGTCTCTTGCACTTCTCTCCTGGGTGATACTTCATAGGTAACAGAACAGGACATTTATTTGGGGAACATTCTTTGGATTTTATGGCACCTTGCAGTTGAGTGAAATTGAGCTTTCTTCAGAGATTTAGCAGTCTGACTAAAGGAAGAGGCAGAGCTTTAAGTATACATGTTGTTTATCATTTTTTCTCTCACACAACACTCCTACCATTCTTTGCAAAAAGGAACCAAGGCGTATTTCATTCATATTCAGAGCTCAGCCGAGGCCAACTGTTGCCTTGCTGATCAATGAAATCTTGCCAATATATAATACCAACAATGGTCACTTGAAGTCAAACACAAATTCCTTCTTGTTCCTTTTTTTGTGTACAATGCACCATCCTGAAATGTGGCCTTTAAGTAGGAGATTGGTTAGGTAACTTATTCACAACTGCATGATGCCCTCTTTGATTACTTCCAGCATGTCTCTCTTTCTATTTTAATTGCTTGGATTATGGTGACATTACTTTTATTAGGAAACATACTTTTGAAGAAGTACTCAACACAATTCCACAGAGTAATCTATAGGTAATGAGGAAAGAATCTCAGAAACATTTCATCAAGTGGAAATTATTCTTATCTGAGAGGAATAACAGAAGGTTGTGTACCAACTGCAACCTCCCCAGTGAGTCTGTCAGCACATTAGCTCATGAAATTTTCGACGGATTTTATCAAAGTAGATATACCTCTTCCACCATGAAGAGTGGAGAGGAAGAAATACAACTCTCAACATGCAGATGAACATGCCACAATATAAGGACCAAAGAATCATGCAATTGACAAAAATCAAGGAAACATGGTCTCAGAAACTGGTTTCTTGGTGCTAGTCTCGCTTGTATCTTTGTCCACACTATAAGAACTCTGGCATTCATCTTCTGATGTGTATTCCTAGCAGAAAAACTATTGGTTTTGCACAATTTCAAGTAGGTGAGACATTAGTTCTTAAATAGTGATGCACAGTCTAGATCATTCCCTGCTGTAACATGACAAATATATTAAGAAGAGGAGACTTTCCGCTCTGAATTTCTGCCTTAACAAGGACCATAATAAGTGGACATGGGAAGTTGGACTGATTTCAACAGTGATATTGTTATAGAGATGAACAAAAGTGGTTTAAAGCAGTCCTGATTTTTTTTGTGGTTGGTCATTTTTTTAAAGGAATGAAGACAATAAACCACTTCACTATAGAAGACTTCAGAGTAACTGTAGGAAAGTTTTATGGGATGGACAAAGAAATCAACATCAGCAGTACTGAGAACATTTGTGTGGGTAAAGACTTTATTCCCCTGAAGTCCAGATCCACATTCATTATATTAATGTCTGTGACATTCCATTTATATAGCAATGGTTGATTAGATGCAAGATATCTTCATCTCCTTCCTAGTAGCTCTAGCCATGGCTTTTTCTACCCCCTTTAAGGCCAGGTTTATGATTGTGAATCTGGCAATATTAGACAGCATTGCTCTACATATTTTTATAGTATTTCAGTCCCATTTTTATTATCCTATGCCATAACTCTTCAAAGCTGGTCTCCTCCTTTGATTGGTTCAATACATTTGTTGCAGAATCTCCTGTCATCTGGAAGAGAGATGGATATTAGCATTTATTTTGTCCAGTGTAAAGGATCAGGGTACACAATGAGTGTCCAGACAGCAAATGCATAGGTAAACTGACCGAATTAGGGATAAATGTGAAGACCTGAGTACTCATGATGAGCTGAACTAAGCACATGCTAGTAATTTCTATATTTTTGCATGATAATTTCCAAATTCAGAGGTATGTCTCTGCTTTGCACAAGAACATAAAACAGTTATTAAATCTAGAAAGTCCCCACATTCATCCTTAGAAAAAATTACCTAAGTAAATGCCATTGTGCTTGATGAAATAAGGAGACAAATGACATTGTCTCCTTAGGTAAATGGTTTTTTACAGATGCAGAGACTGAAAGCTCAGGAAAGGTAAGGAGACAAGAATATAAACCAAACCCTCATGTGTAGGACTCTGTTATTCCTCTTTACTTCTCCTGAAAGCAATTTGTTTATTTCTTCTCACTAAGGCATTTACTGGGAAACACTGAGGAGAACGATCCTGTTTGTTTGGACTCTTGAAGAGGTAAAACTTTCTTGGTAATGGTAATCAATCAAAGGGTATAGCAATCAATGTTCAGGAGATGCATGTGAGAGGACTCAAATTTAGTAATTGATCTTAGTGTGTCTGGATCCCTGACAAACTGCAGATCTGATTGTCTCTGGTTGGGCACCTTAGGCAAGTCCCTCCTAAATCCCAAGTGACAAATGATTTGGTTTTCAAATTGGGGAGGAGAATCCACAGGGGAATCAAGCAAAGGACAACTCTGCTATGGAACTTTCTGTTCACCCTGTGCAACTGCCCTATCCAGCATTCTGATATTTTAAGTTCTTCCTTTATGGCACCTATCCACTGGTGCTGGAAATATGGTTATGGTTCAGCTACCAAAAACGCTTGGTACATTAGCATGTGACATAGGTTTAGTACTTATATTTCTTCAGGAACATTAGAATTCCTATGAATAAAACTTATTTCCTAGACTTGCCTCCATGGATATTTCTAGAATACACACACACACATACACACACACACACACACACACACACACTGCACAAACATATATTCCATTTCAAAAAACTCAGAAGAAAATATTTAAAAATGAAATAAAATAAGTAACATTAAAAGAAAAGAAAAGAGGAGCTGTCCACAACAGTAATTTCATCCACAAGACCAAATTTCCATTTGAAGGGAATGATAGGCAGGGTGACATATTGCTCATAGATATCAAAACTCAATATCTGGGAACTGTATGTCATCTTTCTTCATGTATACCTCTATTTCAGCAAGTTAAAAAGATAATATTAACTTTGTTGAAATGTGCTTTTTCATTTTCTATCCAAAATGTCTATGATGAGAACACCCTCCTACATCTTCTCCAAGTCCACAGCTGTGTCTTAGTGTTCTTCTAAACCAAAGTCATGAACCACCCTAGAGCTTTCACTTTAATAGGGAAATGGCATCAGCTTAAATGTTCCTACGTGATAGTAGAAGTTCATTCACTTTTACCATACCCACTGTCTTATACTTCATCCAAAAAAAAAAAACCCCACAAACAAACAAACAAACAAAAAAAGCCATACATACAATCAGTCATCCAGGCAAGTAACACATTGGATTTACAGTGTGTTTACATTGTATATCACTGTCATTAGCAGAAGAGTACCTACCAAAATGTTGAATAAGGTGTCTTACAATAAGTCCACATGCAGTTTTCTAAGGACCATTATCTATGTGTGAGCACAATAGTGACTGAGTGCTGCTTGACACTGAACTGAAAGAGTTAACCTGTCTCTTTGACTATTGCAGACCATATTCACCACTTTCAGAAAGGAACCTTACTGAAATAAAATTTGGTATTTCCCTTTCCAACAACATTCTCAATTCTTTTTTATTCAAATAGTCATGATAACCCTTCTGCACAGAATAATTGTTGAATAAGTTGATGATGAACATTAGTTTGTGTTCCATTGCGGTCAATCCTTGGTCCATATTACACTGTTTGGAGAATGGAAATATAAAAGCTTTAGGGAGAAAAAAAAGAACATCCAATATTCCAATACCTGTCTTTTGGGAAGTAAGTGTCTACAGGATGTGAAGAACATCAAATAAAAAGAAAGTCACTATAAACAAAGTTGGTGAGGATGCTTGTTAGTCACATTAAAAAAGGACTCTTTGGCCCTCTAGAAGATGTCAAAAATGAAACTACTTTGTAGCATTGAATATTAAAAATTATAAATAAATTAACAAACCAGACAAAATCAATTGGAAGGGTTTCCCAGAGAAAGAATATTAGGTACGGGCAAAAAAAACCAAAACCAAAAACAAACAAACAAAATGCCAAATGTTTGCTCCTACATGGGGAATCTTGTGCTCACTTACTAAAGCAGAGGAAACACAGATAATTGTTGGCAGAGGAGGTGCAGGCCAGCATTTATAAGCCAACTGTGCATGGACACATGACTCTCTCAGGGAAAGACTGACTCACAAATATGTAATTCACTGACACTGATGAGAAAGCTATTGAGGAAGGACTGAATTATCTGCTTATCTAGATTATCTAGCTACCTATCTACCTACTTATCTATCTATCTATCTATCTATGTATCAATCTATCCATTGACTTACTTATCTATTTATCATCTATCTGGCAAAAAATTAATATGCATGTCAATTAGACAAAACAAAAGATCTAGATATAGATTTCATATAACTAGGTTATTGATTTAATTTTTGAGATTTTTGCTTATATTATGAATATTTGCTTTGCCTAGTTATATATCTGTATGTCATGTGCATTCAGTTATCACAGGGATCAAAACAAAACATTGGAACCATGGAAACTGGAATGACAGATGGTTTTTAACTGTCATATATGTATTCAGAACTTCAGGAAGAGCAGACATGGTTTAGTTTATTTATCATGGCCTCAGCCTCTCATATCTGGTTTTCATTTTTAATACATATTTTATTAATAAATTAAATTATTTCATTTTCATGCTGATGACTGTCACCAAACATCCTGTCCTCCAAGTCTCTCCTTCATATACACCTACTGTGAATCTACTCTAACCTCTTTTGAAAAGGGGAAGACCAGGCCCACCACCCATCCCATGGATACCAACACACCCAGGCACATCAAGAATTAGCAAAAGTAAGTACATCCTTCCTTTCCGAGGATGGAAAATATAGCCCAGATAGGGGAAAGGAATCAAAAGGCTGGCAACAGAATCAGTGATGGCTCATTATCTAATCATTAGGAGACACTCCTAAAGACCAAATTAAAAGAAACTACATATGCTTAGAGTCTTAGTTACAGTGGATGAATGCTCATTGAATGGTATTTAAGTATCTGTGAGTCTCATTGGGTCCAGAATTGCTGACTCTGTAGGTTTTTTTGTGGATATCCCTAGTTTTCAGAAGCTTCGAATAATGTTAATAGGGAAATGAGGTGTATTTTACAAATGGTGAAAAGAAATTGGATATCTGAATGTAGAAGAATTAAATGCTTATGCACCCTACTGATCAATAATCACTGCAAGATGTTAAAATCTTAAAGTTATACCCCAAACTCCAAACTGTTAGAGGAAATTATTAGAAAAAAAAATCTCTGAGATATGAGTATAAGCAAAGAGAATATAAACAAAACTTTGGTTGATCAATAAATAATGCCAATATTTGACAAGTAGAATTTCATGAAATAAAATTGAAATACCTGCACAACAATTTATGACAATAACTGGATGAAGACACAGCATGCAATGTGGGAGAAAATTTTGCTGAGCATGTTAGCAGTATCTGAGATCTAAAAGACATTGACACATAACCAACACAAAAGAAATGACCAAAAGATAAAGCAGGGTTTAAAAATAAAGGGAAATGAGAATTCTGTATGGATAAATAAAAAATAATGTTCAATGTATACTTTAAGTTTGTGACATAATGTAGTACATGGAAAATACAAAATAAAATGATTTCTGCATCTCATTATCAGTCTAATCATTATGGCACTCAATAGCCAGAAGCTGGAAAGAACCCAGGTGTCCCTCAATGGAGGAATGGATACAAAAAATGTGGTATATACACACAATGGAGTACTATTCAGCCATTAGAAACAATGAATTCATGAAATTCTTAGAGAAATGGATGGAGACGGAGAACATCATACTAAGTGAGTTAACCCAGTCTCAAAAGAATACCCATGGTATGCAGTCACTGATAAGTGGATATTAGTCTAGAATCTTTGAACACCAATGACACAACTCACATACCAAGTGATGTCTGACAAGAAGAAAGGAGTTGACACTGGTGCTAGAAAGGATCAAAGCATCAGTGTAGGGGAATAAAAGAACAGGGAAGTGGGAAGGGGTGTGTGAGGGAGCAGTTGGAGGGAAAAGAGCATATGGGACCTTTGGGGGTGTGGGGAACCAGAAAAAGGGAAATTAATTGTAAATATAGAATATATCCAATAAAAAAAGAAAACAAAAGACAATGAAGGCTGGGAGGCTAAGGAAAGAATGGTTTTTTTTTGACTCCTGAAAAGTGTGGGAACTGGAATAGCAAGAATGAAGATGCCTGTGGAAACTAGAATATGACTCAGATAGTTATTAAATTTGAAAATGGAACAATCTGTGCTTTTGGATAATTTAGATTAACATATAAAATAATTTCCCTCCCACAAAAAAGCAAATTACAGATTCAAATCAATCCCCATCATCAAACTTCCAATACAATTTCTCACAGACATTGAAAGGATAATTTTCTCCTTCATGTGGAAACAAAAAGTTTCCATGAGACTTTAAACAATACAGAAAAATAAAGAGCTGCTTAAGGTCTCACTATCCATGATTTAAAGTTATACTACATAGCTATATTAATAAAACCTCTATAGTACTGGTATAAAAACAGAGAGGTTGAGCAGTAGAATACAAGAAAGCACCAGACAAATTCATACATCTATGGACACACGATTTTTACTTAGAAACCAGAAATTCACAATGGAAAAAGATAGCATGCTCATCAAATGATGTCATTCATAGAGAATGTTTGTGAGGAGAAGAGCAAAAATTGATGCATATTTATTGCTCTGAACAAGACTGAATCCCATGTGGTTCAAGGATCTCAACATAAAACAACATACACTGAACCTGATTAAATACATAGTGAAGGAAAGCCTTAAAAAAAGCCTTAAAATCAACATGAACAACAACATGAAGAGATGGTTGATATGAAATACATTTAGATCAAAAATTAACAAGTGGGGCCTCATAACACTGAAAGATTGTGTAAGGCAAAGGACACTGTCAAACAAAGAAAGAGGCAACCTATATATAGAAGGAGAAAAGAGTTTAATGAACTCTGTACTGATATAGGAATAATTTCCACAGTAGAGGAAGAAGTCAAGAAGCTGTATAACAAGAAGACAAATAATACAAATAATGATTGGTATACATATCTACATAGATAAATTTTAATCAAAGAATCTCAAATGGTTGAGAGATAAAGACACCTTTAACATCTTTATCCATCAGGAAAATGCAAATGAAAACTTCTTTGTGTTTCATCATACAATTCTCAAAATGCCCATGGTCAACAGAACAAGTGACAGGTGATGCTAATGTGCATTGAGCAAGGAGAACATTCCTCCATTACTGTAGGTGATACAAACTTATAAATCTAACAGGAATCAAAATAGCCATTCCTTAGAGAGTTGGCATAAAAAGCAGTCTATGTCACGATGCACATGCACCACTCTGGAGATATTCTCAAAGGGTGTTTCACCCTACAACAAGGATAATTGCTGTATTATATTTATGGTGTCTTTATGAATAATGGCCAGAATATGGAAGCAAACTGTATTCTTTCAAGAACAGATTAATAAAAGTTGTGTTACAATTGCACACTAGAGTATTCATTTGTTAAAATGCAACAAAATGAGATTTGCAAAAATCATGAATTAACAACAACAACAACAACAACAACAACAGCAAAATACATCAGTCAAGTATTCTAGAGCGAGAATGAAAAATTTATTTTGAATTCATGTACAATAGGTCATAGTCTTCTTAGAAGCAACAGAACTATGTTTGGAAAATATTTTAACCCTGTATAGATGTGCCCTCCATCATTTATAAGGACAAATATCCTTGGTTTCTTTGTTAACCAAAAAAGAATGCTTTAGCTCTGCCAATATTAGCTTTCTAAATTAAAAACTGAAAAAAAAAATCTCATAACAATCAATTGGCATTTGTAGATAGCTCTGATTAAAAAACAAAGACATAGAGCTTATGAGTGCTTCTCACTGACTTGAAACAATTCAGGTAGCAGCCATTTCCATGGTGTATGTCTTTTAATGATGGGAAGTAAACAAAATTAAAATTAGGACATCTAGGGACTATGCCTTGCCAAGTAGCTGCTGATTTACTGATGAGATAAGATTGTTTTTATGTTCCAAGCAAAATTCCTTAATATTACACACTGTGGTGTTTTGCTCCTTACACGGATTACACCTATTAGGAAAAAGCAGACAAACTCTCATAGGACTAAATGTGCTTCCAAGGATTTATGATTCAAGTTACACAAATCAACTCTCTATCAAGGCATCCATAGAAAACCTGTTCCATCTCTGGTTGGGAGTCAGAATTTCACAAATATTCCCATTTCCTTATGTAATGTCTCACATTATGGTATACTTCGGGACTGGTGTCTCTGTCAATGCTAAAATTCAGGTCAGGTATAATAGGATAATCACCTAAAACAGTCCTGACATTATGATTTGGATAATAGGTTGTCAGATCTAGTATTTTTTGACTACTCACACTGACACGTCTGTAATTGCCTTCAAACCCTGGATGACTAATTGTTCCAAGGTGAAGATACCCAGTCAATTTTGTCATATAGGGACTTCTTCTTGAATATGGCTGAGGAAAGAAATTCTTAGATGCCTTGGAAAGAGAATTAGCTGTTTTAAGCCTTTTATATTTATTGTCTCATAAAGTTGTAGGGACAAGATATGATGCAACAACAGATACTATGTTCACAATAACTGAAAGGAATAGCATTTATGATGATGGTATTGATCCATGATTGCCAAATTGTATATGGCTCAAACCTTGGGAAAATTGCTGAGAATTGTCCAAGGCAGATTCTTAGAGAAGGACTTCTCCTCATCTTTATTAAACAGTCACTCTATCAGTCTTTGCATGCATACAACTTCCTGCATAATTACTGGTCTTAGCCTAGACACTGACCCTTATCTTCCCAGTCTTGTGAACCTTCATAATGCATGACCAAGCATATTTGATTAATTCTCTCTAGGTGAAAATTTTTCTTTATGAAAAAAATTATGAACTCAGATATATGACATAACACAAATATTATGTAACCTGTGCAATAGAGAAAAAATATATAAAAAATTTCAAGATATTTGAATTACTTCTTGCTTTAAATTCAAATATTGGCAACAAGGTAATATATCAGTAATGTTTCAGAAACAGATCATGGAAGTTTAAGATATCTACAAATGGAGCAATAGTGACTTTTTGTCCAGTCTTCATAGTTAACTTTTTTACAGCTGGTGATTTACAATTTAAATATAATACTTTAGGTTTGAGGTAAAAATATACTCATGATCTGACCAAATTCTTCATTTTAAAATGTAGATATTTTAGGGTATTTTTAATGTAGTGGGATGGCAAAAATAAAAGACCTTTTGACAAGACATTAACATTTATTTTTTTTTAATATGAACTTTCAATTGCTTGTAGGAAATCCTACTCTTTAACCCCAAAGTACCTGTGGGTATAAGAATAATATTTTCCTCTCAAACATACATAGTTGTAATCTATTTTTAAATTATTAGTGTATATATACATATATACATACATACATATATATCAATTCATAACAGCATAAGTGGAAATAGAGATACTAATTAATTCACTAGGATATTTCATAGAAAGATTTGAAACTTTTGGTGTAATCATGGTTCTTTGGAGAGGAATTACTGAATTATAACATTGTTCAACATGCTGTTTTGACTCAATGAACTGCTAATAATTATTAAATAGAATTTCATGCATGAATTAAGAAAACTCCTATACCCACAATTTATAACAAAATATTCTTAACTATTGCCTTGCTTCTCTAGCAAATGAGAAAAAGCAACAAAGCTGACTCATAAAAATATCTTTTGGAATATTTTGCATACATAATTGAAAGTGAAACTTGTTATTTTGTTCAAGTAGTATACCTGAATAAGAAATTAATTGCTTTGGGAAAAATATATTCCACAAGAAATTTCAATTTTTCTGCTAAACTTGAAATTTACCATTCTGGAAATTTGTCTTAATTCTTGAAACATACTCAAGGTATATCCTCTTCTAAACTTGGGACTTCCTGCATTTTTAATGCTTGTGTCTATTTAATAGTTGAAATACAGTATTTCAAAACTGAATACATGTGGTTGTAATCAAGTTGACTTTTGTACCGATTGTTGCTGTCCAGCAGAATTATTTGGTAGTCATAAAGGTCCTAGAGCCTCATCCTTTCTAGGTAATATTTTCGCTGACTCTCCCTTACTGTCATTACGAGCTCTGTGTGGAAGCTCCTACATATTCCCATAGATAGATCCACAATCTTTCCCCAACAGCTCAGGAAATAAATAATTCCACATCTTTAAAATAATCATTAACATGGGTGCTTATTTTAAGATTGCCTGAGATATCTGTACATGAATGCACAGGCAGAAATTCTAGTCTGTGATCTCTTTTCCTTTCACATGTCCTAAAGATCAATGATTGGCACACTCTGAATCACAATGCTGTTCTCTGACAAAGTCAACAGGATTGACAAACCCTTTGTCAAAGTACCTTACAGACCCAGAGTCAGTATACAAATAAACAAAATCTGAAATGAGCAGAAAGACATAGCAGATAACAAGGAAACTCAATGAATAACTAGTTTTTAATTCAAAAGATTCCTTAACCATATTCATGGTTTTATTCATAATATACAGAAAACAAAAGAAACCTGGATTTACCTCAAAAATATTATTAAAAAGAAATGGGCCTCGGGAGACTACAGACAGCTAGCAGCTGGGGCCAGGTATGTGTACAGAGTCTGAGTCTAACATCGCCAACCCCATCAGGCTCTTGCCTGCACCCAGAACCTCATCAGCTCAGTGGGCTGTCTCTGTGCCGACCCACTGCTGCACCAAATTGCTCAGGGGTCTGTGCCTGGCTTAAAGTGGAGGCCACCAATTTGCCTAATGGCATTACAGACAGCTAAACATACTGGTCATGATGCTGCTAGAGGAACACAAAAAAGTCATAAACAAACGCTTAAAGAAATACAGGGGAACATGAATAGATTAGAAGCCCTTACATTGGAAACACAAAAATCACTTAAAAAATTCCAGGAGAATATGGGTCAAAAGACAGATGCCAATAAAGAGGAAACCAAAAAATCACTTAAAGAAATGAAGGAGAAATTGGGTGAACAGGCAGAAGTCATGAAAAAGGAAACACAAAAATCTCTTAGAGAATTGCAAGAAAACACAAACAAGTGAAGAAACTGAGCAAAACCACCCAATATCAAAACACAGCGGTAGAAACAACTAAGATATCACAAAGGGAAACAACGTTGGAGATAGAAAACATTGGGAAGATATCAGGGGTCATAGATGTAAATATCAACAACAGAATACAAGAGATCGAAGTAAGAATCTCAGATGCTGAAGATACCTTAGGAACCATTGAATCCAGTCAAAGAAAATTCAAAATGCTTGTAACCCAAAACATCCAGGAAATCCAGGACACAATGAGAAGACCAAACCTAAGTATTACAGGGATAGATGAGAGTGAAGATCTACAAATTAAAGGGCCAGCAAATATCTTCAACAAAATTATGGAAGAAAACTTCCCTAACCTAAAGAGAGAGATGCCCATGAATATACAAGAAGCTTACAGAACTCCAAACAGACTGGACCAGAACAGAAATACCTACCATCACATAATAATCAAAACCCCAAACGCACTAAACAAAGAAAGAATATTAAAGGTAGTAAGAGAAAAGGCCATATAACATATAAAGGAAGACCTATCAGAATCACACCAGACTTCTCTCCAGAGTCCATGAAAGCTAGAAGATGCTGGGCAGATTTCATGGAGAGAGACATTTTGTTCTAAGAGAACAAAAATGTCAGCCAAGACTACTGTACCCAGCAAAACTCTCAATTAACATAGATGGAGGTATCAAAATATCCCATGATAAGACCAAATTTACACAATATCTTTCCACTAACCCTACAATGGATAATATGAGGAAAACTCCAATACAAGGAGGGAAACTACACCCTGTAAAAAGCAAGATAGTAACCTTCTTCCTTTCAAACTCAAAAGAAGATAACCACTCAAAAAAAATCAAACAAAAATGACAGGAAGAAATAATTACTATTCCTTAATATCTCTTAACATCAATGGTGTCAATTCCCCAATATTCTACACAATGATATTAGCCAGAGAACTCAAAAATATCAACAAGCTGAAGTGCCCAAATAAGGATGACTCATTCCCACTTGCGAAGGAGAAGAAAGCAATCACAAATGGGGATGGAGGAAGGAACCTTAGAGGGAAAAGAGACAGGACAGGGTAGTAGAAGGGAGAGGGGAACCTGATTGGGTATTCGGTTAGGGAAACTGTCTACAGTCCAGTAGATGACCAGCAGAGTGAATGGAATTAGGCAACCTCAGAAGATACGAGGTCAGGAGGACCCTCCAGAATGAACCAGAGACTGGGGAGGTGAGAACCACTAAGGACTCAAAGGGAGGTTCTTTAGATAAAATGCCTGACAGTAGGGAAAGGGATCTTATAGAGCCCACCTCCAGCATGAAGACATAGCGTCAAATGAGGGGAACCATCCCACAGTCAGATCCATAATTGTTCCTGTCTGAAAGAATTATAGTTATGGAAATGGAAAGGAGCCAGAGGAAAAGAAGTTCCAGAAACAGGCACAATATGGGAACCAGCTCAAGGGAAGGTCAAAAGGCATGGTACTATTACTGAGGCTATGGATCGCTCACAAAAAAAAAATCAGGACTCAGCATGACCATACTCCAGAAGGCCCAACAAGAAGCTTATAGAGTCAGATGCATATATTTGCACTCAACCAATGTACAGAAGCTGCTGACCCCTGTTGTTGAACTTGGGAAGGCTGAAAGAATCTGAGGACTAGGACTACCCTGTAGGAGGACCAGCAGTCCCAATTAATCTGAACCCATGAGATCCCTCTAACACTGGACCACCAACCAGGCAGCATACACAGCTGATTTGAGCCCCCCCCTGTGTTAATTCAGAGATGATGTACCTAACACTCATGAGAGCAGGGGGCCCAGGGAGTTTAGAGGTCAGGTGAAATGGGAGGGTGGGGATATCTCTTTGGAGACAGGGAGGTGGGGAACAGTTATGGGATGTGGAACAGTCAGAGGGTGGATGTGGGGAGAAAATATAGACTGTAAAAATATAAAACAATAAATGAAATAAAAATGAAAAAACAAAACCAAAAAACAAAAAAAATCAAAACAAAACAAAAAACAAGCAAAAAATGTCAGTAGAATCCATACAAATGATAATTAAAGCAAAACATGCAATTATTACTCTAAAACGGTAATCTTGTATATGAGGATCATGTACCTCTCCAACCTCTTAAATGGAAATGGAAGATACATTAGTTCTGCCTTCAGGAGATCCTTGTTGCTATTATATATTGGCAAGATCTCACTGATAAGCAACATAACAGTCTCTGCAGAGTGAGGGAGGTAAGAGAACATATCTATAGTATATTTGGGAAAGATATGTTAGGAATGAGAGATCATAGAATGACATGAAGTGTATCAACCCAAGATACTACTGTAATTGTTTTTGAGTCTCTGACTATGCCTCTGATCTCATGGCAGTAAATTTGTGAAAGGTCAATATGTTTATACTAATATGAACCATAGAACTGGCAAGAAGATATTGACAGAAATGATGGGTTTATTTTCTAAATGCAATCTCACCAATGGCAGAAGTTTAAAAGACCCTTATAGGAATGTAGACTACAAAGGGTTTTTTTCTCTTAAGATGATGATGAGCTTTATGAATAACAGGATATCTTGATTGTTGCATTTTGAGTTTGTTTGGTGAATGGACATGCATTTATTTTGCCTAGGTTTTCTTAACTTGTATGAATGT
The DNA here is from genome assembly GCA_964023405.1 of Apodemus agrarius. Classification (NCBI taxonomy): domain Eukaryota; kingdom Metazoa; phylum Chordata; class Mammalia; order Rodentia; family Muridae; genus Apodemus; species Apodemus agrarius. The sequence continues at coordinate 72,306,209 of OZ030007.1, read as the reverse complement.
TGGAGATTTTTAAAATAATTTTAATACTTTACCTGGCAGAATATCTACCAAATATGTTCCGTGACACAAGTCATAAGTATCTACACCAGATCCCACAAACCATTACTTACAAGTCCCCATATATACTCAGCAAACAAAAGATAAAAATCATAATTAGTACTTTTTCATCTTCACACTTAGTCACTAATCAATTCTTCCTCCTGGCTCTGTACTAATTCACCCTCAAGCAGTCCTATAGCCTCCCTCTCTTTGCATTGATCCAAGCAATGCTAGTTGTCCTGAGTCGCTTGCATACCTAATAGTTACTTGGACATCTCACAGTGCTACATACTGAGAATATATACATTATCATGTTACAAAATATCAATACATATATTTCCCACATACTGAGACAACAGAAAATATTTGAAACAGATCTATAAAACCATTGTGTTTCAAAGCGCATACCTGATACTTCTAACAGGATCCATATTCAAAACAGTTGACTATGATTCTCATCAGGCTCCCTTAAACTTAGTCTTAAGTTTAAATTGACAGCCAATTGCTGCTTACCAGACAGTTAAATAAACTTCCATGGGAGCAGGTGCTCTGTGTTTCTGATAATATCATGGAGAATAAAATGCTAGATATTTGGTGTTTGAGCTAAGCACATATGTGACGGTGACACTGAGACTTCGGTACACAGGACAGCTGGAAAGTTTGCTGTATCCCGGATCATACATACATAATACATGCACACTGACATGCATGCATGCATATATACATACATACATACAAACATACATACATACTTACATACATACATACAAATGTGCATACATGCATACATGTGCCTAACAATTTTATCTCTATCTCTAGCTATATCTAGCTATATCATCAGCTATATTATCATCCAGATCATCATGTATATCATCTGTATCATTTATCTCTGTTCTGTCTCTGTCTCTATCTCAATCTCCATCTCAATCACTGTCAACATCTACATCTATCTATCTATCTATCTATCTATCTATCTATCTATCTATCTATCCATATCTTCTATGTCATGATCTATTTCATCTATGTCTATGTATATGTATATAATATATATATGCATATTATATATATACATATATATATATGTGTGTGTGTGTGTGTGTGTGTGTGTTTATAATATTCAGATGTGCCTGATTTTTAAGAACGAATACATGACAATGATCCTGAGGGAAAGGAGGTTAGAATAATGCCACAACAGTAAATATCAAACAAGAACCAAAGACATTTGACCATTTAACTTACAAAGCAGAATCAGGTCATAGGACTGAGGTGAAATTATAACTTATTTCCTATATTGGGTGGTTTTGTGTGTCAACTTGACACAGGCTGGAGTTATCACAGAGAAAGGAGCTTCAGTTGGGGAAGTGCCTCCATGAGATCCAGTGTGGGGCATTTTCTCAATTAGTGAGCAAGGAGGAGGGCCCCTTGTGGGTGGTGCCATCCCTGTGCTGGTAGTCTGGGTTCTTTAAGAGAGCAGGCTAAGCAAGCCATGGGAAACAAGCCAGTAAGAAACATACCCCCATAGCTTTTGCATCAGCTCCTGATTCCTGACCTACTTGAGTTGTAGTCCTAACTTCTTTTGGTAATGAACAGCTGCATTGAAGTGTAAGCAGAATAAACCTTTTCATCTCCATCTTGCTTCTTGGTCATTATGTTTGTACAGGAATAGAAATCCAGACTAAGACATTGCCTTGCTGGGATGTGTATCCAAAATCTTATGCACCAGGAGTCAGTCCAGAGCAAAATTGGGTTCAGGACATATCCAAACCCAAAAAATATCATTCATAGACTGTCAGGAATCAGAATGCTTCTTTCCAGCTTTTGGCCATTTTAGTAGGTTATTTGTTTCTCTGGAGTTAACATTTTGCAGTATTTTTGCAAAATTTGAATATTAGCCTCTATCTGATGTAGGATTCATATATATCATTTCCGATCTGTAGGTTGCAGTTTTGTCCGATTGACATTTTCCTTAGCATTAAAAAAGCTTTTCAGTTCATGAGGTCCCATTTGTTAATTTTTAATATTAGAGCCTGAGCTATTGGTGTTCTATTCAGTAAATGTTTTCCCTGTGCTAATGTATGGTTTCCACCCTTTTTTTTTCTATTAGATTTGGCATATCTAGATTTATATGACAGATCTTGATCCACTTGGATTTGAGCTTAGTACAAGGAGATATAAATGGATCAATTTGCATTCTTCTTCATAGAGACTACCTGTTGAACCAATGCCATTTTAGGAAATGCTTTCTTTTTTTCACTGTATGGGTATGGCTTCTTTGTCAAAAGTCAAATGGCCATAGATGTGTGGCTTTAATTTGCATCTTCAATTCTATTCTTTGATCTATCTGTCTCTGTACCAATATCATGTGTTTTTAATTACTATTGCTCTGTCATAGAGTTTGAGGTCGAGGATAATGATTTCCCTAGAAGTTCTTTTATTGTTGAGAATTGTTTTGGCTATTTTGGAGTTTTGGCTATTCCAGATGAAATTTAGAATTGCCTTCTTTGTAGCTGAAGAATAGAGTTGGAATTTTGATGGGGATGGCATTGACTGTGTAGATTGCTTTTGGCAAATGGCACTTTTTACTATGTTAATCCTGAAAATGGGAGATTTTTTCATATTCTGAGATCTTATTTCTTTGAACACTTGAAGTTTTTGTCATAGAGATCTTTCTCATGCTTGTTTAGAGTTACAGTTAGATATTTTATATTATTTGGGACTGTAATATGAAGTGTGTTTTTCCCCTAATTTCTTTCGCAGTCAAATTATCCTTTATGTAGAGGATGGTTACTGAATTTTTTTCAGTTAATTTTCTATCCAGCCATATTTATAAAGTTTGTTATCAGATGTAGGAGTTCTGTGGTAGAATTTTTGGAGTCGCTAATATATATCATATCATCCACAAGTAGTGCTACCTTGACTTCCTCTTTTCTAATCAGTATCCCTTTGAACCCCTATTGTTGTCTAATTGGTGTAGCTATAACTTAGAGTACTGTATTGAATAAATAGGGAGAATGTTAGCATCCTTGTTTTCCCCAATATTAGTGGGTTATAGTCTCTCCATTTAATTTGATGATGGATATTGGTTTGCTGTATATTTCTTTTATTATGATTACATATGAAAGTTCAATTCATGATTTTTCCAAGATTTTAACACAAGAGGGTATTGTATTTTATCAAATGATTTTTAGGTTCTAATGAGATGATCATGTGTTGTGTTTTTTGACTTTTTTATATAGGGAATTACATTGATCGATTTGTGTATATTGAACCATCCCAGAATACCTGAGATGAAGCCTCCCTGATTAGGATGAATTATTTTTTGAGATCTTTTTGATTCTATTTGTAAAAATTTTACTGAATATTTTTGAATAAATATTCATGAGCAAATTTGGTCTGAAGTTCTCTTTCTTAGGGTTTTTGTGGCTTAGGAATCTGTGTGATTTTGAATTCATTGAATGAAATAGGTAGGGGTACTTCTGTTTCTACTTTGTGGAATAGTTTGAGAATAATTGTATTGGCTCTTCATTAAAGGTCTGATACAATACTGTGTAGATTGTTGTCTGTATTCAGGTGAGTGCCAGTGAAAGATAAGGCTAAAAACCTGTGATAGGGCAGTGGAAAAATAAGTCTTGCTGAGAGTTTTAGAGATGGGTACAGAGAAACAGAGACACAGAGAAGGAGACAAATATAAGGAGACAAAAATGGAACCTATAGGAGGAAAAGACAAGCTGGATGGATCCATGTGGCTTGAAATAGTCACAGGTTATCTATAGATATCATAAAGAGCAATAGAGTAATTTAGGGAAATCTTCCAAACTAGTTGGGCAACTTGTATCACTATCAATTGAGTTTTGAGTTCTTTATGAGGGCATTTTCTGGGTTAAGAATTTACTGTTATAAATCTGAGTCATAAATTAAAATCACTTTATCTTTCATTATTTGGGATTGAGAACTAGTTCTGGCAGATTAGCCACAGGAGAGGGATAACTGGAAATATGAGAGTTTCAGCAGCTAGGGAAACTTGGGAAACTGAGCAGATGGCCACTTGGGGATAGGTATAGGGGTGGGGAGACCAAAAAAGCCATAGAGTAGCATAGATTATTTTTTAATAATTACATACTGCAATTATCCAGTAAAACCATCAGGCTCTGGGCTTTCTTGGGTTGTATACTATTAATAACTGCTTCTATTTCCTTAGGGGTTATGGGACTCTTTAGTTCATCTGATCGTTATTTAGCTTTGGTAACTGGTATATATCTCGAAAATCATCCATGTCATTTAGATTTTCCAGCTTTGATGAATACGCAACAAAAAGCCAGTTGTATTAGGATCTGATGTTTTCATGAATTTCATCAGTTTCTTGTCATGTCTCCCTTTTCAGTTCTGATTTGGTTAATTTGGATTCTCTCTTTGTTTCCTTTCTTTAGTTTAGGAAAGGGATTATCTATCTTTTTGATTTTCTAAAAGAAAAAGCTCTTAATTTTGTTGATTCTTTGTATAGTTCTTTAATTTCTAATTTCAGCCTGGAGTTTAATTATTTACTGCCATCTACTCATCTTGGGCATATTAGATGGTTTTGTTCTAGAGCTTTCAGATATGCTGTTACATTCCTTCTATAGAATCTCTTCAATATTTTCTTATAAGGGCACTCAGTGATTTCTATGAGTTTTTCTTTTAGTACTGCTTTCATTGTGTCCCATGAGTTTATGCATGCTATGCCTTCATTTCCATTAAATTCTAGGAAGTATTTAATTTCCCTGTTTATTTCCTCCCTGACCAAGTTATCATTGAGTAGAGAGATGTTCAGCTTCCATGAATATGTGTTGTTTTTGGTGTTATTGAAGAACAGACTTAGTCAGTGGTGATCTGATAGAATGCCCAGAATTAATTCAATTTCTTTTATATATTTAGGGATGTTTTCTGTCCAATTATATGATTAATTTTGGTGACATTATCATGAGGTGCTGTGAAATATATATCTATATCTATATCTATATCTATATCTATATCTATATCTATATCTATATCTATATCTATATCTATATCTATATCTATATCTATATATATGTGTATATATATATATATATATATATATATATATTGTTTTAGTCTGAAATGTTCTTTACTTAGGTATTAAAACTATTTGGTTCAAAACTTCTATTAGTTTCATTATGTTTCTGTTCAGTTTCTGTGTCTATGATCTGTACATTGGTGTGGGGGGTATTTAAGTTTCCTACTATTATTGGGCAAGGTTCGATGCTAATTTAGAACTTTAATGAAGTATATTTTACAAATATGGTTCCCTTGTATTTGTGGCATATATGTTCAGTATTGAGAGTTCATCTTGGAAAATTATGTCTTTGAAGAGTATGAAGTGTCTTTCCCCATCTCTTTTGAATCTTTTGGTTGAAAGTCTATTTTATGCGATATTAGAATGTCTACCCCTACTTGTTTCTTGAGATCATTTACTTGGAAATATTTTCTGCAGCCTTTTCCTCTAAAGTAGTGTCTTTGTCACTGAGGTATGCTTCCTATATGCAGTAAACTGCTGGAACTTATTTACATATCCATTCTGTTAGCCTATGTCTTTTTATTGGGGAATTATGTGCATAGATGTTGAAAGATATTAAAGACCAATGGTTGTTCATTCCTGTTATTATTGTTCTTATGTTTGTGTAGTTCTCTTCTCTTGGGCTTATTGATTAAAAGCAAGGATTATTTCCTTGCTTTTTCTTGGATGCACTTCCCCTTCTTGTGTTTCAATTTCCATTCTACCATCTATTGTAGAGCTGAATTATTGGAAAGGTATTGTTTAAATTAGGTTTTGTCAGGGAATGTGTGGGTTTTCTGATCTGTGGTAATTCAGAGTTTTGTAGGTATAATAGCATGGGCTGGCATTTGTGTCTTTTTAAGGTATGCATGACATCTGTCTAAGATCTTCTAGCTTTTAATGTTTCTATTGGTAAGTAATTCAGATAGGTCTATTTTGTATGTTACTTGACATTTTTCCCTTATTGGTTTTAAAGTTCTTTCTTTATTTTGTGTATTGGTGTTTTGATTATTATATGATGGGACAATTTTTTTTCTGCCAACCTATTTGGTACTTTGTAGGCTTCTTGTACATTTATATCCATCTCTTTCTTTAGTTTAGGGAACGTTTCTTCTATGATTTTGTTGAGGGTGTTTTCTGGTCCATTGTATTGGGACTCTTCACTCTCTTCTGTACCTATTATTCATAGGTTTGGGTTTTCATTTTATCCTGAATTTTCTGAATGTATTGTGTTAGGAGTTTTTTTTTTTTTTTTCACATTGCGATTCATTTACTGTGGTGCTAATATCTTTTATGGTATATTCTATATCTGAAATTCTCTCTTGTATTACTTGTATTCTGTTGGTGTAACTTGCATCTTTGACTCTTTTCTAGGTTTTTCCTTTCCAGAGTTGCCTCTCTCTATGGTTCCCTTACTCTTTCTCTTTCTCTTTTTGATCCTGAATGGTTTTGATCTATTGTTTCATCTGTTTCATTATGGTTTTGTATTTCCTCCTTAAGGGCTTCCACCTGATTCCTGAGTTCTCTAGTTATTTTTTTCTTAAGTTCCTATATGATCTCTATGAGATAATGTTTGAGGTAATAATCTTGCTATTCATGTACGTTAGGGTATCCAGGGCTTTCTGTGGTAGTATAACTTGGTTCTGATGGTGCCAAGAGGCATTGAATTCTGTTGCTTTTGTTATTATACTTGCCTCTCTCCAGTTACCTCTGGAATTAACTGGACATGCTGCCTCTGCCTGGAGCCTGTCCCTTCTGTGAGCCTGGTTATGATGGACCTCCTTTGGTCAGGCTTTTTCTAAGTTTGGGAGTGTGTTTGGAGCACCTGATAAGTGATTCTGGCTATAGTGGGCCACCTGAGTGTCAAGATTTCTCAGGGTGTCCATGCACAGGCATGGGAGGGCACAAAATTTGCCCCAGTGTGAAGTTGCATACTGTAAGGAAGCTGTGTCTCCGGCAGTGTTGGATGTCCTGTGTTCTTTGGGCTCTTGTGGGGACCTTTGTTTAGTCAGGTATTGTGATGCAGGGTCTCATTTATGAGCCTGAATTTGAGGGGCTTCCTGGGAGTTAAACATTTACTTTTAATTTAAAGCAGTAATTATATGGTCAATCTTAAGGCCTAGTTAATTTTCACATGTCTATTCTTTCATTTTGTTCTCCTACAAAAGGAAGAGAACATTTTTCCTCATTTTTATGAAGAAAAATTTAACATATATAGTTAAAAATATTATTAGGAAACTTTCTCAGGTCAAAGATGATTCTCCATTTTGTGCCCTGTCATACCAATCATGTTAGATATTATAGAATTGCAAGAAAGTTCCCTTTATGTACATCAGCAGTTAAACAAGAAGGTAGATTTTTGGGATACCACCTCAAATTGCTGCATTTGAGCCTAGATGGTAGTGAGTTATTCAGCCCTACAGCAGATCTATTGAACCTGTCTCACCATGGACTCAATTGTTTTTCCCAAATGATCTGTATAGACAGCTATTCTGCCTGTAACGTCTGCTTTGGGTGGGTCTCATTTTCCCATACTTACATCATCATGGCCAACTTTACTAGACTCATGAACATAGGCCTGTTCTCCCAAGACACAGGTCAGCAAGTTACAGAGCTTCATCCCTTAGTGCTACAGCCAGTAGTGGGAATAGCCAAATCTCCTCTACCACATTCTAGAGAGGACCAGCTCTCTATAATGCTGTAGCTCCCTACATCTTATGCCAGGGCTCTCTTTCTCATGCCCTTGGAGAACACATCTCCTAAAATACCTAGGCAAGATTCAAGTTAAGCTCTTCATAGGGTCTCACCTGTGCTGAGGGGGTCCATGTGTGCTAAATCTCTGACATCAGCATGACATCAGGCAACCTCTCAGATCAATGATATCTCCATTTCTTTTGGTGGTACATTTACCATGGACATTGACATAGCATCCCCCTCCCCCGCTGATAAAGGACATTAGCAAGTTTTGAACCTCAATGGTTGACTTTCCTCAATGAATAGAGGAAACATTTCAGAAAAATATTGTCTGGAAAGCAAGGGCTGTTTTCATCAATCATGGATCAGAAGAATGTTCTGAAAATACTGGATTGTGGCACAAATCATGAAAACACATTTAGGGTCACATTGATTTCAGGTTATCAAGGTCCACTCATTGCAACCAACCTACCTTAGAAGGTCTCTGTCCTTGGAAACTCCATTTTTTGCCACCTCTCTGCCCATTTCTTTTAGAAATAAATGCAATGATCCCATTCCAGAAAATTGAGAATGGGTACAGTCACAAACTAATAATAATCAACTGATGATCCAGAAGGAATAGAGTCTCCCAAGCAACAGGTCCTGAATTACATTAAATATTATTGTAAACTCTAAGGAGTCATTACATTACCTGCTTCAGCAGACTTGAGAAGTACAAGGTTGAGCCTGTCTCATGGGTAGTAGCTGAAAGACTGTCACAAGAAAAGCCATAGGATGTTCCAGTCTCAACTTACCCATGATGTTCCAGCCCAACCCTAATCTCAACTTACCCAAGATGTTCCAGGCCAGCCCTAACCTCAACTTACCCAAGATGTTCATGCCCAGCCCTAACCTCAAAGTTACCTAAGATGTTCCAGCCCAAACCGCAGAACATTCCTACTTACACAAGCAGCAGATGTGCCAAGCAGATAACCTTTCCCTGCTCCCCTCTGTAGCCCACCCTTCACTTGTGTGAAGTTCCTCATTTGAGGACTATATAACTAAAGAATTTATGCTTATTAAAGGAAGACCTTGGCAAGAAACTTCTGCATGGTCTTCTTTCTTCCTCCCCCCCCCCTTGACCCTCAGGTAGCGCCTCTTCGGGACCCTGAAAAACTGGACCTGCTGGACGGGTTCAAGTGGCGCCCAAACAGGGACCCCAAAGTATGGCCATCTACTGGGTGATGGAGGACAGTGGAGCTCTAGAAAAAGGAATTGGGATCCTCCATGCCACATCACTCTTGCATCTCTGCAGGAGGAGGCAGACGAGTCAAATAATTGTCGCCCCATTATCATGGGGAAAAGATTAACTAAGGAAGCTTGTTTCATAGGAGAGATCAAGCATTCCCACAGGGAGAGAGAAGTAAGAGTTAAGATCAAAGATTTAATCAATTTCTTTTGTTTCGTTGAGGAAGTCTCCCTGGTTAATTTCCCTGCTTGGGAAAAAGTTGGCCAAGATATTAATAGACCTCTAAAAGCCAGTGACCCTGTATCTGCGGCATTTTTCAGTTATTGGGGTATTATTAGAGATGTCCTAAAGGATGCTAAAAATGGGGGAGAGGGTGCCTGCCTCCTGGCAATTGCAGATTTCTTACACACCTCACAGTGAAATTAAAAATGAGGAACCTGAAAGTAAAAAAGAGGAACCTAAAAGTAATAAGGAAGTTCCACTTTCTCCCTGCCCCTCTATTGCTATAGATATACCTGAATATGAAGAAGGGTCCTCATTCAGAGCTTTATGCTCCTCAGAACCCCAAAATGGGCCTAAAAATCCTAAAGCCATCTACCCTTCTTTAGAAGAGAATTCGGGCAAGAAAAAGGGTCTTTTGTGCTGCCCTTCTGAGTCAGAGGTAGAATTTGCCTCTGAGGCAGATTTGGAAGAGGAATCTGCCAAATATGAGGAAGAATGATATGGCCACGAGTCGTAGATGTCTCAGGTCTTTCTTACACAAAAAGACGGGCCTATTTTCCCCCGACCGCCTCCATTTCCTTCAGCTGCTCCTGCACCTCTGCTGGTAGCAATGATGGAAGGATGTACTCAGACCAAAGCAGCACTGCAGGCTCAAATCACCGGCCTTAAACAAGTCCTATATTTGCAGCAGGAATTGGGAGACCTCACTTTAGAAATACATGACTTGCAAGAGACCTTGGGAAGGGGGCCAGTTGCCCCAAAGAGGCATCTCAATATCATCAAAAAAACTAAGCCCCAACCAAAACTAGCCTTCCCAGTATGAACAGGGCACACACCAAACAGGTTGAAAATAAACCCAGGTCAGATTGCACTTCCCCTCCTCCCCTGAGGCCTTGGCTATCATCCCAGCAAAAATGTCAGATCAGAGATAACCCTGAGCCAGATAGTTCCAATCATAATCAAGGAGGAGGTGATAGTGAGGAGCCAGAAATAGAGGAAATTAATTATGATGAGGTAGCCTCAGATTCCGATGAGGAGGACCCTGACCAAGGGGAATATGAGGTCTCACGCCCTGTATACAAGAGACTTAAACTCAAACACATAAAATAATTGCATTCAGCTGTCAAGAATTATGGTATTAATGCCCCTTTTACCTTGTCCATTTTGAAGGACTCGTTGGGTCTGGATTTTGACTCCTAGAGAACGGGCTAGGGTGGTACAATCTGTCCTCACCAGAGGTCAGTACTTAACTTGGAAGTCTGAGTTCATAAACAGAGCTGAACATATTGCTGCCAAAAACAGAAAGAACCCCTTAAGCAAGACCGCTTCTTGGACAGCAGACAAGCTATGCAGGAGGGGATCTTTTGCCTCTGAGGAAAAGCAGCTGGGATTATCCCCTGGTGTCCTGGTTCAGACAGCACAGGTGGCCATGGCTGCCTGGAGAGCAATTCCTGCTATGGGGACACTCACCCCCCCCTCTGACTAAAATTATCCAGGGGGCACAGGGACCCTATGCGCAGTTCGTAGCCAGGCTACAAGAAGCGGCAGAAAGAATCTTAGGACAAAGTGAAAGTGAAGGGCTTCTTGTCACACAGCTTGCTCTCGAGAATGCAAATTTGACATGTAAAGCCACTCTGCAAGGCAAAACCAAAGATCTCGACATTTCAGTGATGATAAAACTTTGCAATGATGTTGATTCTTTTTCACATCAAGTTTTTTATGTCTATTAGCCTGGCCATTGGAGCTGTGTTTCAAAAATCTAGAGATCCTGGCTGCCCCGGAGGAAAAACTTGCTTTAGATGTGGGCAACCTGGTCATTTTGCTAGGGAATGTACTACTACAAACACTAGCTCCAACTATGTTGTGGACCAAGGGGTCCCCAGACCCAATGCACCGGGAATCTGTCCCGCTGCAAGAGAGGCCGCCATTGGGCTAAGTAGTGTAGTTGAAAGACTGAAGCCAATGGACAAATCCTCCCTGTAGTCCAGGGAAATGGGCAAGGGGCCCCACACCAGGGCCCCTTTCCTCAGATGACCCCCCCATCCCCTAATGCAGCAACCAGCCCCCACAGCACCAACTTATCCAGGGCAACAGCAGGGAGCACAGGCCTGGACCTGTGCTCCTCCACCACCAGGATTATAACCCCTAAAGAAGGGACTATTATAATTATTATTATAGTCTGGAAAATTTGGGCCCCTGCCACCTGGCATGTTTTTTCTAATAATCGGGCACACCTCAAGCACTCTTAAAGGACTTGTTATCCTTCCCGCTGTAATAGATGCTGACTATTCTGAGGAAATTAGATTTCTAGCCACTGCCACACAGTGCCCGTTGACCCTCAGGGCTGGACAACGCATTACACAGGCTCTCCCACTTCCCTTCATAGGATAGTTCCCTCATTTAGAGGAGGGGTGTGGTTCCTCTTTTCTTGGCTCTTCAGATGTTTATTGGGTCCAAAAATTAACTGATGAAAGACCCATGATGACTCTCTGGCTTGAGGGTCTGTTAGATACCGGGGCAGATGCAATGGTGTTCTCCTCCAGGCACTGGTCTTCAACCTGGCCCCTTAAGACTACGGCCACACACTTAAAAGGAATAAATCAAACTCAAGATACACTTCAGAGTTCAAAGCTTTTAACCTGGAAAGACAAAGAAAATAGCACAGGCACCATTAAACCACTCGTGGTTCCTGGGCTTCCTGATAACCTCTGGGAAAGCTATATTCTTTCCCAAATGGGAATGATGATGTGCAATCCAAATGAGATTATTACTAATCAATTGTTAAAAACAGACTTCCTTCCTGGAAGAGGGCTAGGTAAATATGAACAAGGAATAATAGAACCCATTGTGCCAACACCCAAAAATGATGAAGTAGGTCTAGGATCTGACCTTTTTTCATAAAGAGCACTGCTCCTCCTGCACTCCAGGCTGATAAAGTCTCATGGAAATCAGATAACCCAGTCTGGAATGATCAGTGGTCTATGCCTCAAGAAAAGGTATAAGCGGCCCTACAGTTGGTGCAGGAACAATTATCACAAGTGCACTTTGAGCAGTCCACTTCACCATGGAATAATCCTATCTTTGTCATAAAAAAGAAAAATGGCTCCCGGAGAGTGTTACAAGATATTAGAGCAGTCAATAAGACTATGATCCCTATGGGGGCCTTGCAACCTGGCTTGCCTTCCACAATAGCTATTCTTAAAGACTTTCATAAAATAGTCATTGATATAAAGGATTGTTTCTTTTTCATTCCCCTTCATCCTGATGATTGCCCCCATTTTGCCTTTCCTATTTTCATTGTTAATCATGTTGGCCTCAATCCCCTCTTCAATTGGCATGTGCTGCCTCAGGGAATGGCTAATAGTCCCACCCTGTGTCAAAGATATGTAGCTTAAACTATAGAGCCCATCAGGCTGCCTTTTTCCTCTGCTTATCTCGTTCATTTTATGGATGACCTTTTGATTTCCACTGATAGCTTACAAAGGACCAATGAGATAGCCTAGGTATTGTCTTACAAGAAAGGGGCTTCACTATTGACCCAGAAAAAATACAGACACAATACCCCTTTTTATTTCTCAGATTCCAATTAGAACCTGCTTCCATTTTTTCTCAAAAAGTTACACTCAAAAGGTCACAATTACATACTCTAAATGATTTTCAAAAACTTCTAGGTGATATTAATTGGCTCAGGTCTTATCTTAATTTGACTACTAGAGACCTAAAACCCCTATTTGATATTCTCAGGGGTAATCCAGATTCCAGTTCCCCTAGGTCACTAACCCCTGAAGCTGAGGCTTCCTAGCAGAAAGTAAACAAGCCATCAGCCATCAGTTTATACGGTATTTTGATCCATCCCAAACTCTCTAATTATTTTTACCATAATCGTTCACAACAGCAGGCCTATTATGGCAAGATAGACAGCCACTTATGTGGATCCACCTGCCAGCAACACAGTCTAAAGTATTTCCACTTATCCCTCTTTGTTGTGTCAAGCTATCTTTTTAGGACTTAAGGCAGCCACTTGTCATTTTGGCCGCAATCCAGATGTTATTATTTCCCCATATACACAAGACCAACTTTCTTGGTTACATTATAAGCATGGTGATTGGACCGCCCTGCTTTCTCCTTATCAAGGAACCTTTGATACTCACTTACCAGGAGATAAATTATTACAGTTTCTTCATGTTACTCCCTTTATATTTCCAAAGGTTGCATCTCTAAAACCCATACCTGTCCCGCGCTACCGTCTCGCCAGCAAGAACGATGCGGCACACTCAGGATCCTTCTGCAGCAAAGCTTTAATGCTCTTGAGAGGGAGAGCATAAGCCTACAGAGCAGAGAACCCAAACACCCAGAAGCCCATCCCTTATATAGGCTGCAACCCCCACCTCGGACGTGTCATCCCCTGATTGGCTGCAGCTCATCAGGCCATATGATGTAATGGGAGAGGCGGAGACCAAGGGATGGTAAACTACCCAGCACCTGCGCACTGACTTGTTTACTTCACGGCGCCAGCCGGATGTTTACGCCGGCAGGATGTTTGCGCTGGCAGGATGTTTGCACCAGCAGGATGTTTGCGCAGTCGGCTCCCCACACATACCTAATACCTTAACTGTTTTTATTGATGGATCAAAAAATGGAAAATCTTATCAGGCCTTTTCTATCAATACTCCATATGCTTCTGCTCAATTGGTAGAGCTTTATAGTGCTTTAGAAATATTTACATTAATAAATCAGTCCTTTAATCTTTTCTCTGATAGTCATTATGTAGTTAGAGCACTTCAAGTTTTAGAAACTGTTTCTACCTTACAATCTTCAACCCTTACCTTTAAATTGTTCTCAAAAATACAAAAAACACATCAGGGCCCGATCAGCCCCATATTTTGTTGGCCATATCAGAGCTCATTCAGGTCTACCTGGCCCCTTGACAGAAGGAAATGACCTGGCCAATAAAGCCACCAGACTGGTCATAACTGCCTCTTTTGCTGACCCAGTACATGAGGCACAGATGGCACACTCGCTTCATCATCTTAATGTACAAACCTTGAGGCTTAGATATAAAATTACCTGGGAACAGGCCAGACAAATTGGTAAAAGCTGTAAAAATTGCCTAACCTTGCTCCCTAAACCACAACTAGGGATTAACCCCAGGGGTCTGGTACCATGAGAGCTATGGCAAATGGATGTGACACATGTTCCCTCTTTTGGAAGGCTGAAGTTTGTGCACGTGACTATTGATACCTTTAGTGGGTTCATATGAGCCTCAGCACATACAGGAGAAGCTACAAAGGAGGTCATCACTCACATGTTACATGCCTTTTCTGTTATGGGACAGCCTTAAATATTAAAAAAAAAAAAGATAATGGCCCTGGTTATACAAGCCAAAAATTTATACAATTTTGCTCACAATTGAAAATTAAACATATTACTGGTATTCCTTATAACCCCTAAGGGTAGGGGATTGTTGAACGCGCCAACCAGATGCTTAAAAAAACTCTTTTTAAATTAACTTCTCATAAAACTTTGTATTTGTTAAAGGGTACTGCTAAATTATTGCTGTCACATGCCCTGTTTGTATTAAATTTCTTGACTCTAGATATTCAGGGGCATTCAGCTGCCAACCGCCTCTGGCATCCCACCACCAAGCAAAACTATGTGCAAGTCCTTTGGAAGGATCCTCTGACTGTCCAATGTCAGGGTCCTGACCCTGCTATCATGTGGGGAAAAGGTTATGCCTGCATTTACAATACTAAGGAAGGGGGAGCCAGATGGCTTCCTCAAAGGTAAATAAAACCCTATAATAATAATCCCTAGGTTAACACCTGAGGATTTCAAATTTGTGATCTATTTCAGAACCATGAAGCTTCTTTGGTTCCTGTTGTAGCTACATCTATGGAGCACTGTGGCTGATGGAAAACCCAATCCTAACACGTATCAGGTTTTTAATTATACATGGCAGGTATTATCCCAGGCCAGAGATCCCGTTTGGAGTATCTCCAAAGTGTCTTCTCCATAGACCTGGTGGCCTTCTTTATATCCAGACCTCTGTAAACTGTCATTTAGAGCCCTGGCAAACTGGGACATGGAAGGGTATTATGACCCCAACATGAAGGCCCCCACAGAGCCTTCACCACCGGGGTGCCTGGGTTTAGACCCATGGGGAGGATGTGGACACCCTTCCTGACAAAGTCAGTTAAAACCCTTAACATTTTATGTATGCCCGGGATACCATCGAAACCAAGCCCTAATCCCCACATGTGGAGGGGGAAGTTACTTTTTCTATAAATGTTGGGGGTGCGAGACTTTGGGGAACACCTACTGGAACGCCACCTCCCCATGGGACTATATGTGGTCACAACTAATTATTCTAGCCACCAAATAGGAAGCCAGGGATGGACTTACAAGTCAAAGTGTGAAGATTGGTGCCTCCCTTTAAAAATAACCTTTACTGAACCAAGAAAGAAACAGAGACTGGCTTACTGGATATACTTGGGGGCTTACACTTTATAAAGAAAGAACTGATGATGGTCTCCTTTTACGCATAAAACTGATACCGTCCATCCCAAATCTACATAAGGCATCCATTGGCCCTAATCCTCAATTATATCACCCATGGGGACAACAAAGGCCTGAAGCCCATCCACCTAGCTCTAATATAACCCATGTCTCCATTCGGAGACCAAGCTCTAGAATAACCCTTGCCCCTAAGGATAATTTAACTGATCTATATAGGCCTACCCTTCCTGCCGGCCCTCAACAGAATTATTCCTATCCATTTAAAATGTGTCTGCCCAGGCCCTGCTACAACAAGTGGTTATAACCAACCATACCAAGTTTAAAGAGTGTTTGATGTGCTTTGCTGCCTCCCCTCCCTTTTATTAAGGCATTGCAATCTTTGGAAGTCTTATATTTACCAATGATAGAGAGGACTTATATTTTGACAAAATGGAAATCACTGTAACAGACTTGTCAGGGATGGGAAGCTGCATACGTGGCCCCATGATGCATTTCCCACTACAACTACAGGACATCTGTAATGAAACCATAGTGGTAGGAACCCAAGGACAATATTTGTTAGCACCTAATCACACTTATTTAGCTTGTTCTACAGGGTTAACTAGATATATAGAAATAGCTAAGTTTATAGAAACTAAAGATTATTGTGCTTTGATTCAATTATATCCTAGATTCACTGTTCATAAGTCTAAAGATATTTTAGAATTTTGGGAAAGAGGCACTATGCCCCATAGAACTAAAAGAGAGTCTTTCACCACTGTCACTCTTGCGATCCTTCTAGGACTTGGAGCCACAGGGGCTGGCACCTGCATTGCCTCACTTGTTACTGCATATGAAAATCAACAACAATATAATCAACTTAGTGATGCCATTGACAGAGACCTAAATAACCTTAAGCAAGGCCTAGCTGATCTAAAGGACTCTGTTGCCTCCTTATCGGAGGTGGTATTACAAAATAGAATGGGATTCGATTTGGTCTTTTTGCAGCAAGGGGGCCATTGTGCAGCCCTTAAAGAGGAATGCTGTGTTTATGTAGATAAGACCGGCCTGGTAGAAGAAAGCCTATGAAAGTACAAGAGACCCTAGGGGGAAAAAAGAGAGAAAGAGAACAACAACAAAGACCATGGTATAAAGATTGGTTCTCTACTTCTCCATGGCTCTCTACCTTATTGCCTTCAGTTTTAGGACCATTAATAGAATTGCTTTTGCTTATATCCCTTGGCCCTTGGGCTTTTCAGTGACTTACACGCTTTATTAAATTACAAATAGATTCTGCTTTGCCCAGATATGCTGTTACAATACATTATCATCAGGTGGGGACCAGAGATCCTGAAGATGTCCAGAGGTCACAGTCTTATAAAGAGTTGAGGCTGGAGACCACAGATTCTGATTACTCCCAGAAGTCACAGTCTTATGAAGAAGTGACACAAACTCCACCTAGGAAGAGGCTCAATTTCTCTAGACTTCTCAATTAAGCTCCCCATCTCTCCCCCATGCTTTGTGACCAGCACCCATGATCCTTGAGGCTGTGGTGATCATTAGATAATGGGATTATTGTGAGTCCTCTTACCAGTAGCCTACTGTCTTTTGGGGAATACCACTGATAATCCATTGCCCCGGGGTAATGCTGGAGGGGATGCCACTCACATAGCCTAAGACAGAGGCACCACGCCCTATGAGAGACCTCCTATCAGGGGCCCACCATCCTTTGGGGAACACCACCAGTAATCTGGTGCCCCGGGGTGGTGCTGAAGAAGGATTGCCACTCTCGTGGTGCAAAGTTTTATTCAAATCATCCCTGAGCACTATTAGAGTAGCCTTCTCAAAGACGGGCAACTTCCCTTCCCCTGACCAACCTAAGACACAGAGCCTTGAGGACGACAAGGTATTCTAAAGACAGGTAAGAAAGTGGCTTGAAGGGTCGATCCTAAGACAGAGATGGCTACCTTTGCTCAGTCTTTTCTTGGTCCTGGTCTTCTTTGAGAGCATTTTTATCACAGCAATTCCAGCCAGAACACCAGAAGGAGCCCCACAAAAGCACCAATCATAACAAAAATGCTGGGCAGTTGGCCAACAATGGGCAGCTTCCCAGGGCCACACCCACCTGACAGGGGTCTCTGGAGTTTGGAAGAGATACCCAGAGACAGAAAAGAGTTGGTAGTCTCTTTCAGGATGATTCCTAAATCAGGCTCTGCCCCATTATCCTGGAGCCTCAATGGTTGTCTAATCACTGCTCTCTATTATACAAAGAAGGGGGAAATGTCAGGAGCCATTACATTACCTGCTTCTGCAGGCTTGAGAAGTTCAAGGTTGAGCCTCTCTCATGGGTAAGAGCTAAAAGACTGTCACAAGAAAAGCCACAGGATGTTCCAGCCTCAACTTACCCAAGGTGTTCCAGCCCAGCCCTAACCTCAAGTTACACAAGATGTTCCAGGCCAGCCCTAACCTCAACTTACCCAAGATGTTCCAGTCCTGCCCTAAACTCAACTAACCTAAGACGTTCCTGCCCAAACTGCAGAATGTTCCTACTTACACAAGCAGCAGATTTGCCAAGCAGATAACCTTTCCCTGCTCCCCACTGTAGCCCACCGCTCACTTGTGTGAAGTTCCTGATTTAAGGACTATATAACTAAAGAATTTATGCTTATTAAAGAAAGACCTTGACAAGAGACTTTTGCTTGGTCTTCTTCCCACCCCCTTGACCCTCAGGTAGCGCCTCCTCAGGACCCTGAATAACTGGACCTGCTGGACAGGTTCAGTAAACAAAAGTTAAGCCTGAATAAAATCCAAACTTAAAAAGCAAAGGAAACACTGCTATGGAACCATACAGGTTAGATGTTGATATAAATCTCGAACCCAATTAGCCTATGTGAGGAAAAATGCTCAATTAATATAAATACAAGCTGTGCACCTATATTCAACAGATCTACTATCTTTGAAATCACTTGCAACTTCCAATTTCTCTAGGCCATGTGCTTTTCCATTTTTCCTCTACCTCCTCTGTCTTCCTTTCTCTCCTTCCTCTCCTTTTCTCTCTTCTCCTTTCTCTGCCCCTCTCTCTAAGACTTTTAGATACACATTATTCTTCCTCTACCCTATCACCCCCTCTATCCTTTATTTTACAATTTAATATCGGAAAAAGTTTCACATGAAATCACCTGACCATGTGGTTTACTTCTTGTCCAAGGCAGACACTCTTGGGGAAGGAGAATTAGCATTAAAAAAGAAACAGCACCAGGGCAATTTACAACCTTTCCCTCTTTTTGTTCAATCAAAATGATTTTTTCTCAGATATAAATTGAGTACAACTATTACCATTATGCAATTTTTAAACTAAAAGATAGACTTAAAACCAACTGCATTATTATTTTTTTTTTTGCTTAGATGAAGCATGCTACCATTTATCCAAACTTAAAAGTCATATAATTCTACACCTGACTCCTGTCCTGGTATTAGATTGTATATCATCAGAAAAACATCCTTTCAAATCTATATAATCTTTCTCAATGCTAAACAGTTTGAGTTGGCTTTGAGACTACAACCAGTCTTCAACTCCATCAGAAATACAGGAATGACTAATATCAGCTGAAAATATAAGATCAAAATATAACTTCCAAAATAAATACAGTCAGTTTATACAGACCTCTGACAACCTGGACAGTCCCTCATTCCTCAAAACATTGGAGCATCACCTTTCATCCTTTTTGCACAGGCTCATCAGACAAATCTCCGTAATTCAGAATTTTGAAGAACTGATTATCCTGTCTTGACAGAGATTACCAGTTGACTATTAAGCATAGTGTAACATCTTTGTGAAAAGTATTTTTTAGATGAATTGAGGCAATACTTGACTAGTGGCTGTCTCTCTACCACTGGAGTAACTCCACTGATGCTCAATTTCATTTTTTGAATCCAAGGATGTGGTTCTGTCAGAAACAAATATTTTCTGGGTCAAATGATCCTTCATGAATAAATGGCCATAAATGTCATATTCTGTTGACTCCTGACACTTTGATGATTATCTATCTGACACTTTGATGACTATCTATGCAAAATATATCTGAACTGTTAAGCCTTGACTACTCTCAGATATTTCTAATTGCCATGTCTCAAAAAACACCCATTTAATTAAATCAGAATCATGATTTTTCTATTGAGACCTTAACTCATAGTTTAATCATCTAAGATCAGTTTGTTATAGCAGTTATAGAAGGATTGGGTGTAAGTCTTGTATTGCTAAATGTGATGTATAGTCACAATGCCTATATAAGAGTACCAATATCAATCCCAATTTTTATATCAATAAAGAAATTCAAACAAATGAAAACCTTACATTTTTATCAAATTCTGTACCAATATAAGAGATTATAAATTTTACTTTTTATCAATTATTAAGATTTCTACCAATATAAAATATAGCTATGTAATGTATTAAGAGTAAATTTGATAACCTATCTCTATTTGTCTATTTCTCTAACTTCTGTGACATTACTATATTCCCCTTTTCTCTTTTACCCCCTTCTCCTTTACCTAAGAAGTAAGGAAGGAGAAGACAAAAGGTAGAAATTCATCAGTTTAAGCTCTCTATTTCCCTCCCTGTCCTAAGCTACAATGACTATTAATTATCCCTTAAAATAAAATATATCCATAATTCATCAAATATGCAAAACAATCTTCCCCAAAATAAGGAACTGGGATGATCTTTTTTGTGTGTTTCCTGCTGAATTGGGGTGAAGAATTTCCTTCTGAGGTTCCAACGGGAAATAAGAAAAATGGCTTTGTCAAAGGAGAGCTGGCTGGCATCATTTGACTTCAAGTCACTATGTGTTGAGAAAGTTTGTTTAGTTGACATCATGACTATGACAGTCTGAAAGGCTGGGTAGTCTAGATAGCTGTTCTGGAAAAGATGGCATTGCAAATCTTTAAAAGAAGTAGCATTGATATAGTTAAGGTATAATCAAACATGGAGTTGAATTGGAAGGTCCCAGAATCTCAGCATCCCAGAATGTGAATCTTTTCAAGGTTGTCTTTCCCTTCTTTCATCTTCCAATATACAAAACTTACAACCAAAATATAGTTCTGTAAACTCAATCATATGTAGCATGCAGCAAGCACAGTTTGGTTAATGGAGGTCAATAAAGAAAGAAGATTGCCTTTCTTCAGAGGTTAATTTGATCACATAATCAAACTGCAATATAACTTTTTATATATGCCATCTTAAGGATGATATGTAATAACAATTCATGAGAAATTTGCATCCAATAAATATTATTGATTTTCTATAGACAATTTAATCTAAGCCAGTTCGAGAGTTGTCTCCATAGACAGAGTTATAAATATTACCATATAACTAGCACCTATTTTTTATTGTGTTAGCCTCACTTTTCTTCTTCCATCACCAAAGACTTCAGGAGCTCTCCCTGTGTCATGTCTGATTTTTAATAATTTGGATGGAACCCACACCTGTTTTTTTTCCTGTGGCAACATTTGGATAACCGCCCCCCCCAGCCTAATGCATTTCCCATTTTCCATTCTTTTGTCAGAATATCCTTAATATAGTTTCATTTAATTCAGTAGAGTTTTTCCACAACCCAATGTCTTTCAGCAGTTGTGGTATTTTGTTAATTAGCTTTTAATTTTTTAAGGTTAATAAAGCACTATGTATTGGTTGTGTTGTCCCCTTTTGCCTTTTAAGCATCTCCTTAAGAGTTTGAGTACATCTTGCCACAATCACTAGGATTGAGTGATTTGTCTCTGAAATGGTTTATATTCTATTATGTTATATTATATTATATTGTTATGTTATGTATTTTATGTCATATTATATTATATTTATTATATTATATTAAAAACTTCTTTGTTTTACTGTAGATATATGCCATAATGTTCATTTTAATTTGTATGAGTATTCCTATAACGGTTGTAACATCTATCAAATATGTAATTACAGAATCAGACTTTTTTGATGTTAAGGCCGAATGAAATTCTGAATATGTGTCTATAGTATGATGCACATATTTGAGTTTACCAAACTGTGTAAAAATGGAGGAAATTCCTTTGCCAAACATAATTTCTCTGGATATCCTTACATTTAGTTCCTGTAGGTAATGTTGTTTGTTTATATAATCAGCAAGTGGGTCATTGACTCATAATTTCCTTGGCTTGCTGCTAAGTGATAGAGAATTATTTCTTTAGCCTTTGTTGTTAACATAGTGTTATTTTTATTGAATTCTGAAGCCTCCAGTACATTTTTTTCAAAATCAGCTCAATTTCATTATTACCTTGTACCAGAAGCCCTGGCAGACATGTGTGGGGTTTTATATGTGTTATATATAATAGATAACTTCTATTTCTGACCATTTGCTGTATCTAAATAAATAGTGAAGTCAATTTAGAATCATCCTACATATGTTCAGTAGTTTCTATGTGTAAAACAACCTTTTCTGCATTTTGATCAAGTTACTCTATTAAGAGACCCTTGGAAATCTGACAGCACCATGACTATTGCATACAATTCAGATTTTTGAACTGACGTATAGAGGCCACCTTATTTACATGTTCTGATTTATATCCTTCTTTTCCTGATCTACTGGCATCAGTGTAAAATATAGGGGCTCCAGATTTTGGAGAACTCTCTATTATATGATGAAGAATTGAATTAGTTCTTTTTATGAACTGAAACTACTTGGTTCTAGGGTAGCTGTCATTAATCTCTCCCAAGAAATTATTGTATGTTCTTTGTCAATGTTCATTTAGTGCTCATAAAGTGGCACTTTCTGTGTTAGTAAAATGTTGCACAATGTTAGCTAGATCCATTCGTACTAATTGTCAAAGTCTCATTATTTTCCTTTTAGTATCAATTCATACACATTCATAAAGTACGTTTTTAGTTTCTTACACAGTTTATGTGCTCAAAAGATCTATTCAAAGATATAATCTTCCCTCTGCATGAGAATTCCTGTAGGAGAAATAGTAGAAGGTAATATGACTAAGATGTAGGCCATCTTTAGATCAATATAATCTAGATGTGAAACCTGCAATTTCCTTTCTACCAAAGCTAACTCCTTTTCAGCCTCTGCTGATAGTTTTCTAGGGCTATTTAAATCTTTTTTTGATGTAGTATTTATTTACATTTCAATTGATTTCCACTTTTCTGGATTCCCCCCTCCCTTAAAGTCCCATAAGACATCTTCCCTGCCCATGTTTCCCAATCTAGTCCTTCTTGTATTCTCCTATACTGCTGCACTGAGCCTTTCCAGGAGCAGGGGCCAATCCTTCCTTCTTCCTGGGCATCATTTGTTATGTGAATTGTGCCTTGGGTATTCCAAGCTTCTAAGCTAATATCTGCTTATCAGTAAGTACATACTAGGAGTGTTCTTTTGTGACTGTGTTACCTCACTTAGAAAGATATTCTCCAGTTCAATCCATTTGTCTAAGAATTTCATGAATTCATTGTTTTTAATGGTGGAATACTACTCCATTGTGTATATATTCCACATTTTCTGTATCCATTGCTCCATTGAGGGACATCTGGGTTCTTTCCACCTTCTGGCTATTATAAATAGGATTGCTATGAACATAGGGGAGCATGTATCCTTATTACATGCTGGGCAATCCTCTTGGTGTATGCCAAGGAATGGTATAGCTGGGTCCTCCTGAAGTATCATTCCCAGTTTTCTGAGGAACCGCCAGACTCATTTCCAGAGTGGTTATACCAGCTTGCAACCCCACTAGCAGTAGAGTTTTCCTCTTTCTCCACATCCTCATCAACACCTGTTTTCTCCTGAGTTGTTTTTGTTTTTGTTTTTGTTTTTGTTTTTTTATCTTAGCCATTCTGAATGTTGTAAGGTGAAATCTCAGGGTCATTTTGATTTGTGTTTCTCTGATGACTAAGGATGTTGAACATTTCTTAAGGTGCTTCTCCACCATTCAATATTCCTCAGGTGAAAATTCTTTGTTTAGCTCTGAACCGCATTATTTAATGGGGTTATTTGGGTTTGTGACGTCAACTTCCTGTGTTCTTTGTATGTCTTGGATATAATCCCTCTGTCAGATGTAGTGTTCATAAAAATCTTTTCTCAATTAGTTGGTTGCCCTTTTGTCCTTTTGACATTGACCTTTGGTTTACAAAAACTTAGTAATTTTTTGAGGTCCCATTTGTCAGTTCCTGATATTAGAGTATAAGCTATTGGTCTTCTGTTGAGGAAATTTTCTCCTGTGTGCCCATGTACTTAAGGGTCTTACCCAGTTACTTTTCTATTTGTTTCAGTGTATCTGGTTTTAAGTGGATGTCCTTGATCCACTTGGAGTTGACCTTAGGACAAGGACATAAGAATGAATCAATTTGAATTCATCTGCATGCTGACCTCCAGTTGAACCAGCACCATTTGTTGAAAAGTCTATACAAAGAAATCAAGAAGTTAGAACCCAAAGAACCAAATAACCCTATTAAAAATGGGGTGCAGAGCTAAACAAAGAATTTTCACCTGAAGAAATTTGGGTGGGTGAGAAGCACCTTAACAGATGTTCAACATCAGTAGTCATCAGGGAAATACAAACAAAACAACCCTGAGATTCCACCTCACACTATTCAGAATGGCTAGGATTAAATATTCAAGAGACAACAGGTGCTGTTGAGTATGTGGAGAAAGAGGAACACTCATTCACTGTTGGTTGGATTGCAAGATGGTACAACTGCTCTGGAAATCAGTCTGGCTGTTCTTCAGAAAATTGGACATGACACTTCCAGAGGACCCTGTCATACCACTCCTGGGCATATACCCAGAGGATTCCCCTGCATGCAACAAAGACACATGTACCACAATGTTCCTTGCAGCCTTATTTATAATAACCAGAAGTTGGAAGGAGCCCAGATGTCCCTCAAAGGAGGAATGTATACAGAAAATGGGGTATATTTATACAATAGAATACTGCTCAGTAATTAAAAATAATGAATCCATGCAATTTGTAGGCAAATGGATGGATCTGGGAAATATCATCCTAAGTGAGTTAACCCAATCACAAAATAATACATATGAAATGCAATCACTGTTAAGTGGATATTAATGGGCACAGAAGCTCTGAATTCTCTAGGCACAATTAGCAAATCCAAAGTTTCCCATGAAGAAGGAAGGAGAGGATGCTGGTCCGGGAAAGACTGGATCCAGTTTTGTAGGAGAGAGTACCAGAAGAGAGAAATGGTGTGAGGAGGTAATTGGGTTATGGCTGCGGTGGGGTGGGGAAGAGGACTTATGGGACATATGGTGAGGGGTGACTGGGAAAGGGGAAAGCCTTTGGAATGTAAACAAAGAATATAGAAAATTAAAAAATGGAAAAAATAAAAGTCTTACTTTTTCAACTAGTTATTTGTAGCTAGTTTGTCATAGATTAAGTAACTGTAGGTGGGCAGTTTCATTTCTGGGTCTTCAATTCTATTCCATTGTCTTGCCTGTCACTGTACCATGCAGTTTTTAACACAATTGTTCTGTATACTGCTAGAGGTCAGTGATTCTGATTCCCCCAAATAATCTTTTACTATTGAGGATAGTTTTAGCTATCCTGGGTTTTTTTGTTATTCCAGATGGATTTGCAAATTATACTTTCTAACTCTATGAAGAATTGAGTTGGGATTTTGATGGTGATTGCTTTGAATCTGTAGATTGTTTTTGGCAAGATGGCCATTTTTACTATATCAATCCTATCAATCTATGACCATGGAAAGCTTTTACATCTTCTGAGGTCTTCTTTGATTTCTTTTTCAGAGACTTGAAGTTCCTGTTATACAGATCTTTCACTATTTTGGTTAGAGTCACACCAAGATTATTTTTATTGTTTGTGGCTATGGTTAAGGGTTTCATTTCCCTAATTTCTTTCTCACCCTGTATATTCTTTGAGTATAGGAAGGATTTTCTTGAGTTAATCTTATATCCAGACACATTTCTGACATTTTTTTATCAGTTCTAGGAGTTCTCTGGAGGAGCTTTTTGGGTCTCTTATATATACTATCATATCATCTGCAAATCATGATAATTTGACTTCTGATTTCCAGTTTGTATCCATTTGACCTCCTTTTGTTGTCTAATTACTATAGCTATAACTTCAAGTAATATATAAAATAAATATGAAGAGAGAGGGAAGCCTTGTCTAGTCCCTGATTTTAGTGGAATTGTTTCAAGTTTCTCTTTATTTAGTTTGATGTTGTCTACTGTATATATCTTTTATTGTGCTTAGGGATGGGCCTTGAATTCCTGTTCTTTCCAAGGCATTTAACATGAAAGGTTGCTGAATGTTGTCAGATGCTTTTTCAGCATCTAATGAAATGGTCTTGTGGTTTTGTCCTTTGAGTTTTTTATGTAGTGGATTACATTGTCCAGTTTCCATATATTGAACCATCCCTGCATCACTGACATGTGGCCTACTTGATAGTGCTGAATGATTGTTTTGATGTGTTCATGGATTTGGTTGGCAAGAATTTTATTGAGTATTTTTGGATTGATATACATAAGGGAAATTGGTCTAAATTTGTCTTCCTTTGTTGGATCTTCATGTGGCTTTGGTATCGGGAAAACTGTGGCTTCATAGAATGCATTGGGTACTGCTTCTTCTGTTTCTATTTTGCAGAATAATTTGAAGAGTATTGATATTAGGTCTCCTTTGAAGGTCTGATAGAAATCTGCACTAAAGCCATTAGGTCCTATGTTTTTGTTGTTGTTGTTGTTGTTGGAAGACTCCCAGTGACCACTTCTATTACTTTAGGGATTATGGGACGATTTAGATGGTCAATCTGATCCTGGTTAAACTTTGGTAGATGGTATCTGTTTAGGAAATTTTCCATTTCCTCGAGATTTTCCAGTTGTGGTGTGTTTAGGCTTTTGTATTAGGATCTGATAATTTTTTGAATTTCCTCACTTTTCATTGTTATTTCTATCTTTTCATTTCTCATTTTGTTAATTTGGATACTGTCTTGTGCCCTCTGGTTTGTCTTGCTAAAGGTTTATCCATCTTGTTGATGTTCTCAAAAAACCAGCTCTTGGTGCTGTTGATTCTTTATATAGTTCTTTTTGTTTGAATTTGGTTGATTTCAGCCCTGATTGTTATTATTTCTTGACTTCTAATCCTCTTGGCCATATTTGCTTCTTTCTGTTCTAAAGTTTTTCAGTGTGCTGTTAAGATGCTAGTGTATGCTCTATCCAGTGTTTATTTTGAGGCTTTCAGAGCTATGAGTTTTCCTCTTTAGACTGTTTTCATTGTGTCCCATAATTTTGGGTATTTTTTGCCTTCATTTTCATTAAATTCTAAAAAAAGTTTTGATTTCTTTCTTTAGTTCTTCCTTGACAGTATCATTGAATAGAGCATTGTTCATCTTCCATGTGTATGGGGGCTTTCTGTTGTTTTTGTTGATATTGAAGACTACCCTTATTCCATAGTGATCTGATAGGAGGCATGAAATTATTTGGATCTACTTATGTCTGTTGAGGTCTGTTTTGTGACCAATTACACGATCAATTTTGGAGATGATGATGATGTGCTGAGAAGAAGGTATATTCTTTTGATTTAGGTTGAAATGTTCTATAGATAACTATTAAAAACCATCTGGACCAAAACCCCTGTCAGTTTCAATGTGCCTCTGTTTTGTTTGTGTTTCCTTGATATGTCCATTGAAGAGTGTTGAGTGTTTAAGTCAGCCACAATTATTGTGTGGGGTGCAATGAGTGCATTAAACTTTAGTAAGGTTTCCTTTAAGAATACTGGTGCCCTTGAATTTGGGGCATAGATGTTCAAAATTGAAAGTTTTTCCTGGTAGATTTTTCCTTTTGTTTCTTTTTTGATGACTTTTGGTTGGCAGTCTATTTTATTGGATATTAGAATGTCTATTCCAGGTTGTTTCCTGGGTCCATTTGCTAGGAAATCTGTTTTTCAGCCTTTTAATCTGATGTAGTGCTTGTCTTTGACACTGAGATATGCTTACTCTATGCAGCAACATATTGACTCTTGCTTATGAATCCAGTTTGTTAGCCTATGTCTTTTTAATGGAGAATTGAGTCCATTGATATTTAGAGATATTAAGGAATAATGATGTTGCTTCCTCCAATTTTTGATATAATTTTTATGTTTATGTGGATTTCTTCTTTTTGGGTTCATTGAAAGAAGATTTCTTGCTTTTTCTAGTGTGTAGTTTCCATCCTTTTATTGGTCTTTTTGATTAATTATCCCTTAAGGACTGGATTTGTGGAAAGATACTATGTAAATTTGTTTTTGTCATGAAATACTTTGGTTTCTCCATCTATGGTAATTTAGAGATTTGCTGGATATAGTAGTCTGGATTGGCATTTGTGTTCCTTTAGGGTCTGTATGACATCTGTCCAGGCTCTTCGGGCTTTCATAATCTATGGTGAGAAATCTGATATAATTTTGATAGGTCTACATTTATATATTACTTGACCTTTTTCCCTTACTGCTTTTAATATTCCTTCTTTAAGTACATTTGATGTTATAATTACTATGTGATGGGAGAAATTTCTTTTCTGTTCAAATCTATTAGGAGTTTTGTAGGATTCTTATATGTTCATGGGCATCTCTTTCTGTAGGTTAGGGAAGTTTTCTTCTACAATTTTGTTGAAGACATTTACTGGCCCTTTAAGTTGGAAATCTTTACTCTCTTCTATACCTATAATCCTTAGATTTGGTTTTCTAATTTTGTCCTGGATTTCCTGGATGTTTTGGGTCAGGAGATTTTTGCATTTTCTATTTTCTTTAACTGATGTATCAATACTTTCTATGGTATCCTCTGCATCTGCGATTCTCTCTTCTAACTCTTGTATTCTATTAATTCTTGGTTCTATGACTCCTGACTTCTTTCCTAGGTTCTATGTCCCGAGTTGTCTTCCTTTGTGATTTCATTATTGTATCTACCTCCTTCTTTAAATTCTGGATGGCTTTGCTTAATTCCTTCACCTGTTTTGTTGTGTTTTCCCTTAGTTCTTCAATGGCTTCTCCCTATTTACTTGTCTTCATCTGTATTTCTTTAGCAGAGTTATTTATGTCCTTTTTGAAGTCCACCATCAGCATCATGACCTGTGATTTTAAATCCAAATCTTGTTTTCCTTGTGTTTTGTCTTATCCAGGACTTGATTTTGTGGGAGAATTGAATTCGGATGGTGCCATATTGCATTGATTTCTGTTAGCAACATTCATAGGTTTACCTTTTGCCATCTGGTTAGCTCTCATGTTAGTTGGTCTTGCTATCACTGTCTGGTGTTTGCACCTCCTGTGTGCTTGCAGGCCTATCTCAGCAACCCTGGGTGACCTGCTTTTCTCTGGCACAAATTGCTGTAGTGTTGCTGTGTTTCTGGGTGCAAGTAGAGTCCTGGTAGGTGTGTCCCAAGTGATCCTCTACTCTTGGAATCCCTTCCTACCTATCTGTTATAGAGACACAGGAGCAAATATGGTGGCCAAAACTCAGTCTCTTGTAGTAGTTGTATTTGTGTATTTAGCTCTGTGTCCCTGATCACCTCTAAATGCAGGTTCTTCTGGCTATCTCCTCCGAGGTGCTGGGTGTATAGCTGGCTTCCTGAGACACTTGTGGATGGCACAGTATGCTCCAGATGCAAAGGCATAAGCTGTAAGGCTCCTGCCAGGGGCTTCCAGATGGGATCTTCTGATCGGCAGGGCTGGTCTCACCTGTGCAGACTGCCTCCTCCAAGCTGGTTGCTGGGTGTATAGTTGGCTTCCTGTGATGCTTGGATATGGTGAGCTGTGGTAGGGATTATTTTGGATCCAGAGGTGGAAACTGGAATGTTCTTGCCAGATGCCTCCAGACAGGATCCTCCAATCTTCAGTGCCAGTCTCACCTGTGCATGCTGCCTACTCCATGCTGGCTACCGGGTGGATATCTGTCTTCCTGCACCACTTGGAGATGGTGTACTGTAGCCAGGGATGTTCTGGATCCCTATTTAAATCCTTATCACCTTGTAAATTTTGAAATTATTTGCTTAGCCAGTTGATATCTCCCAGTAGCTTCTGAAAATGGCTAAGGGTCCTTAATTGGTTTCTTTTGATTTGTACTTTTTGTGGCCTAACCAATTGAAGACTTAGTTTAAATCCTTGATAATTAATAGAATTCCCTCCTTGTACTTATTCAGGGGCAATTTGCAATCCCCAGCCAGGGAAGGATTCTGTATTTCATTAAACATTATTTCCAGAATACATATATATGAACAATCCAATAGGGTGCCATCCATATAATGGTAAATAATGGATTGGGGAAATAGTTTGTGAATCATATCCACAAGTTGTACAAAATATTGACAAAAAGGTTGCATGAGTTTCCTTTTATTGGGCAATCTCTATTAAAGGTAAGTACTGAGAAAGCAAACATTTCTGTATCACATTCATGTAGAGGAATTGTGAAAAACAATGATTAGATCGATTACTATGATGGGCTATTCCTTAAGCAACAAGCAACGGAATGGGATTCCATTCTGCAATAAACCAATTGGCTAAATAATCATATTAATTGCTCTGAAATCTGTCAAGAACCACCATTTGCCAGATTTTCTTTTAATGACAAATACTGGAGAATTCCAAGGGCTGCTAGACTCCTCTATATGTTGAGCCACTAGGTGCTCCTAGACTAGCTCTTCTAATGTCTGTAGTTTTTCTTTTCTCTTAGTCCATTGATCAATCCAAATGTGTTGATCAGTCAAACATCTTAGTGGTAAGGCTATTTGTATCTTATCAGCTCCTTGGGATAGAACTAAATTGTATCTAGTTTATGGACAAATTGGAAAGTCTATAACTCCCTTTGATAATGTTCCCTAACTAATTTCAAATTTTTATTAGGAGCCTAACTGGTCTCATGCCTGACAATGAATGTGGAGATATTAATTGTGCTTTCCACTGTTGTGATAGATCAATTGCCCATAAGTTAGTGGTTATATCACACATGTATGGCTTCAATTTTCCTACCTGAACTATATATTTAAGCCATCTATTACTTTGCTTTATTTGGTATAATGCCCAGAATCCTTAAAATTGGATGACTACTTCTTGAAATGGCAAACTTACAAGTCAAGTTTTTGGAGAGATAATGGTAACATCTGCTCCAGTCAAACATTCCCTCCATCTCAATATTATTTACTGGTATTCGTAGTTTGGCATTTGATACTCTGAAGTTTGCCAAAATATTTTGGATTTTTTGGCTCCCTTTTTGAATTGTCTATAGAAGTTGCCTCAGCCCTCAGTCCTGTCTGGTCTCAGAACATCTGTTTTTTTTTTTTGTTTGTTTTTGTTTTTGTTTTTGTTTTTGTTTTTAAGCAGTGAACTTTAATTGTCCTGAGAAAGAGAAATATCCCTCCCTGTCATTGGGGCCAGTGCGATGCCCGCACTCAGGACTTTTTTGACAGGTTGTTGCTCTATTTGTTTGTTGGTCTACATTCCCTAGTCAAATGTCAGTCTTTGATACATCTATGACAAATTCCAGAGGCATTCCATATTTTGAGATTACATTTTTTCTCTAGTTATATTTGAGATGACCCTGTTCACTACAATAAAGACATTTGAAATTTTAGGTTGTCTCTAGGTGTCTAGGAGCAGCTTCTCCTATTACAATCATATCAGGAGAGCAAGATTCAATATCAACTGTGTCCCAAACTGCAGGACAGTCAACAGGGTCCCTGGACCATCTAGGAGAAGGTGAAAGAAAAGAGACTCAAGAGACAGACAGCAAGACAGTATTCTGATCAAGCTGTCAAATTTTATTTTTACACAAGGCAATTAAAAGGGAAGCAAGTAAAGTGTACAGAGGGGGAAAGGGGGGAAGTCATTGTATTTTGGGAAAAATCTCAAGGGGCTAGTATCATTTCTCAGGAATATTTTCTCAAAATTGTCTCTCAGTATCTCAGGATAAAGCTGGTGATTGCTGTAGGAACTTGGCAGGATAAATTGATCATGAGGAGGTGAAGTGGAAAGGAGTTGGTATGGTAACCTAATCACAGGATAGCTTCATTTGTTCTAGCCCACTCAGGTGAGCTCTGCATGTACTGACAATCTAACTACTTGGCTAATCTTTAAGCTAGTATTTTTCCTATTAAAAATAGGCTAGAAGAGGCTGGCTAAAAATCGCTGAAAGGATGGAGTTTTGAGATATATGTGAGAATGGCTCCTGGCAAGCTGTATGTCTAATCCACTCATGTGTTGATCTTGACCTTGGACTCAGTGGTCTGATTACTTCCTTGCAATCAGCATTCATACATGCAAAGGCTAAAAACTCGTTTATTACCTTTCTTGTTCCTGAATCTCCACAGTTGAGGCTAGCTTTTGTAAAAAGTCTGGGCAGCTTTCATTTGGACCTTGCAAGTTTTGAGTAATGGTTCAAGTTCTTTCCTGATTCTGTAACTTTTTCTCAGGCCTTTAAGGCTGTCAATCAATACAGTGCAATAGCTTCTTCATCATATATAGCCTTCACCTCTACCTCAGCTAAGTGACCTTCACCTAGAGATGATCTGTGGAACTCTGTCTATCCCTGGCTTTATGTTTTTATGCTATCTCACTCACCTCATCACTCCATTATGAGAAACATTGTAAATATGCAGCAGGTTCTAGGATTTCTCTTTCCAATCTTGGGAGGTTACGCTATTTTTAATAACCCAAGAAGTCAGGATTTGTTTAACAAATGGTGAATGTATTCCAAAATTAGTGACTCTCTCCTTAAGTTTCCTCAGTTCTAACAAGTCTGCAGGTTGCCATTCAAATTCTGGATAATCTTGTGGATGAACATCATCTGGAGGTGTTTGTTGTGTATTAAGAGGAGAAACTAAAGTTCGTTTGCTTATAACCTTTGGTTGTCGTTCTTTTTTCTCTATACATAATTATTTTCTTTAATTGAAATTTTAATTTCTTCCCTTAGGGTCTGTGTTTATTGTTCATATCTCTCCTTTGGTTGCTGCTCCTCTGTTCGTTCACTTCCTAAATTCTCTGTTCTAGTTTCTGCCTCCACATTTTATTTTTTTCTTTATATTATGAGTTTGTTGTTTGAATGGTTAATTTTAAAAGGTTATACTCTAAGTCTTGCTTACAATCCTCATTAATTTCTCTTTGTTGCTCTAACCTGTGAGATCTTGCATCTTTTGTTCTAGCATATTTTTCAGCTCTTGCCTCCCACCTTCATTTTTATCTTTCTGTCTCTTATTCTGATCTGTAATTTCCTATGTGTTAAATTCTAGTGTTTTCCCTACGCCATGTTGTCAAATCTTAATTTATTTTTGTTGTTTATGTTGCTCTATTTTTTTCCTGCATTTTATGTTCTAAACCTTGCTTCCATAATATTTGCTCATCTCTATGTTGTAATTCTGATATTTTAGCTTTTGATTTGTTAGTTTTAGTGAATTATCCTCTAGACTTTGCTTTCTAATATTATCTCTATCTCCTTGGTGTTTATTCTGATGTGTGAATTGTTAATATTTTTTCTATTATCTCTTCCAGCTCCTGTCTCCAAAATTTATTCTCTTCTTTCTGTTGCTTATTTTAATATATATAATCCTGAACATTTAGTTTGAGTATTACTTCTAGGCCACATTGCTCAGAATTAAGCTTATCATTCTGTTGCTCAGACTCATCTATAAACTTATAAATTTCTGAAGTTTCTGTTCTCACATATCTTTCAGCTCCTGTGTCCATCTATTATTCTCCTCATTTTGTTGCTTATTTTAACCAATAAAATTTTGAATCATGAGTTTTAGTTTTTCCTCTAGAATTTAATTCAAATTTTAATTCTATTTCCTTGCTGTTTATTCTGATCTGTGAATTGGTGATTTTTTTCTCTAGTGTACCTTTCAGCTCTTGTCTGCAGACTTTATTATCTCCTTTCTGTTGTTTATATTGACCTATAAAACTTTGAAATTTTAGTTCTAGTGCTTCCTTTAGGCCTTGTTGCCAAGTCTTAAGCTGATCTTTCTCTTTATCAGTCTCATCTATTAATACTAGAAATTTCTGCTCTAACATCTCTTCCAGCATTTTTTACAAGCTTTATTCTCCTGATTTTTCTTGTTTATTTTGAGATATAGAATCCTGTGTCTTCAGTTTTAGTGTCACTTCTAATCTCTTTAGTAAGGCAAGGGATTTTTTATTTGGGCCCTGTTTTTTTGAAAAGACACAGTAAATCAAGAGAATAGATATTACAAGGCCAGTAAATGGCAAGGTGTCTATTGTCTTTAAATTCATCCTTGACAGACCATTCAAACTATCATCACATAAAGCCCAAAATGTATTTAGAGTTTGTCATCTTTAAGCATCAAAATTTATACATGTTTAACACCCATTTCTTATGCATGCTAAGTCTTTTGGGAAATGCCCGGCTCTTCTGAGAAGTCTTGTGTCATCCTGGACTTCCATTCCTTCTAATTCATCCCCACCTCTAAACATGTTTCCTTCATGTATCCAGGGACACATTCACCACTTGGTTGTCATTTATAACTCCCTGAGTTCTATTTTACAAATGAAAGATACATAGGAGACATCTGCTACAACAGGATCATCCAGGCTAGCTGCTCACCTGCCCCTAATACCTGCTATGACATGAA
This sequence comes from Apodemus agrarius, assembly GCA_964023405.1. Classification (NCBI taxonomy): domain Eukaryota; kingdom Metazoa; phylum Chordata; class Mammalia; order Rodentia; family Muridae; genus Apodemus; species Apodemus agrarius. Next base: position 72,271,882 of record OZ030007.1, on the reverse strand, counting down.
TATAAAGAGAGATCTGGATTGCTTAAGGTGAAGGAAAGAATAAAATCAACAAAACAATGACAATACACTATTTTTTGAGCATACCTATCTTACTTCAGCAAGTCCTAAATATCTTAAAACAACCCAAGCAAATGACCTTCAATCCAATTTGCTAAAGATGATATTGGCCTTTGAAATGGAAATTAATAAATTACTTAAAGAAATACAGGGAAATTCTCTTATACAATTAGAGTCCTTTAAGAGGGAAGAAAATCTCTTAAAGAAATATGGGAATATTAAATTTAACAGGTAAAGGATGTAAACAAAACTCCTTAAGACCTCAAAATGGAAATAGACACAAATAGGAAAAGACAAATTGAAGGAATCCTACAGATGGAAAATTTAGGGAAGACACTGCTAGAAGCATACAAAACACATTCAGAGCAACAATCAGAAAGGACCAGAAAACAAAATCCTACCAAATAATAACAAAAACACTTAATCAACAGAACAAAGAAAGAATATTAAAAATCGGAAGGGGAAAATTTGTTAACAAACAAATGTAAACATAACAGAATTACACTTAATTTCTCAACAGAATCCTTAAACGCTATCTACAAATTCTATCACAGAATACATAACCCAGCAAAATTCTCAATCCCTCAAATGGAGAAAATAATATTTAAATACAAAACAAAGCTTAAGCTTTATCTACCTACAAATACAGGCCTACAGAAAATACTACTAGGAAAACTACAACTGAAAGGATGAGAATTTCAGCCTAAAAATTCCCTGTGCCTAACTGTTAAATGACTCCAAAAAGTCAGAAGTTTAGCCTGTTCTTTATTACAAACTAGGTGAAAGGTCACATTCCTTGAGCCTGCTCTTTCTTAGGAACTAGGCAAAAGGGCCTTGAATAGGTGATCCTGGCCTCATAACAGGGAATGCATACATGACCCTGGCCCCATAACAGGAAATGCATAACAGGAAATGAGCTAACTAGTTGCTAACTGGCTTCTTTAGGAAACTGTTTGGTTCTCAGAGTGCAGGTTTGGATAATTTAACCAGATTGGCTTGGAAGCTATGGAGTGGTAAAATCAATTGGCTAATACTGCATGCACTCTCAACACTAAGGAATGATTGGTTTGCATTACATGGGTTTTATTGTAAACTGATAAAAGCTCTCCAGATTCTGCACTTGTGGTTCACAGTTCTCTACCCCTGCGTGGTGTAGGCTGTGAATCCGAGCCTCTGGAATAAAAATTCTCTTGCTGTTGCATCAAGACCATTTCTCACAAGTGATCTGGGTGCCGCCTTCTGAGGTGTGGGGTGCTAGGGCACCCTCATTTTTTGGGGGGGGTCTTACATTTGGTGCATTGGCTGGGAAGTTTGAACACTCCTCACACCTGAGAACTGACTTGGAGGTAAGGGGATTCAAACTAGAATGTGTGTGTGCTGGCTGGTGTCTTTGTTCTGAGTGTCCTGAGTGTTTGTTTTGGAGGTAAGATTCTGTAGTGTTTTATCCATCTGCTGTGTTTGTCTGAATTTCTGAGCACCAGATCTGGTACTTTCGGTTTGTAGTCATCTGTGCTCAAGAGAGCAACAAGCTCTCCGTTCAAGGTGGTGAGTGTTACTAGCAGACCTGTCAAGAGGTAACTGGCTGCCACCCTGGAAGATGTTCCAGTGGGTCGAAGGGAGACCTGAGGACACTCCAAATTCTCCCACGGGGGTGCCACCACAGACTTTGAAACTCTCATAGAACAGAGAGACTTCAGGTCCCCTCGGCTGTCTGATTCTGTTTCCTTTCTTGTGCAGGGATACCGCAGGAGGCTAGTCCTAGTTTCTGTTTCCTTGATATTTTTGAGTGTCTTATCTGTGTTCTGTGTGACTTTGATGATGGGACAGACTATAGCTACTCCCTTTATTTTGACTTTAGACCATTGCATGGATACTGTGGTTTGTTTTATGTTTGTCTCACTGTTTGTCAAAGTCTGTCCATAAGCCTGTCTGAAAATTTGGTTTTGCTTGCAAGCATCTGGGGCAGTAAGTTAGACTGGCAGCCAGGCTAGAGTTGAGACCGTGGGAGTCTGGAGGAAGCTTTAGGCCATGGGGAGTGCTGAATAAGGCTCTTTTCCATCTGTAAACAGCAAGACAGCAACAGTGGGAGCCAAGTTTTGCTGAAATCTGGTTTGTCTGGTTCCTGCAGTGTGTTCAGGGGCACCTGATGTCTGAAACTGGGACCTTTTAGGAGCAAATTGTATGTTGAGTTTCCTTGCTCTGTGTTCTTGAATCTAGATGCCTGATGGTGGCAGGATCAGGCTGTCTGTATGGTGTTGTTTTGTATATTGTTCTGTGTTCTTGGACTTAGACGGATAATATTGTTTGACTTTAGTCCAACAGAAAATCAACTCTCTCTATGGCACCAAAATCTGGTCATGTGACAAAAGCCCTCCAAGTTAGAATGAAGAGACAAAATATTTGAGCTCTGAGGCCCCCTGGTGGAGAAAATAAGTCTTAACAAGACACTCAAGGTGGAAGATATGGGAATTCTGGATTTTAGTTGATATAGATGGTTTATTTCATTTTTTTAACTGGTTTAGATTATTATGATAGATATGATGTTAAACTTTGCGGTTATATTGTTCCTCTGTGAGAGGTCAAAATAAGGGAGACCTCCAATAGACTAATTTCTAAAAATATTAAGTTAAAAATCTGACTTGGTGATACTAAAATCTTGTTTTGAGATTTATATTAAGTTAAAAATATAAATTCTTATTTGATAGAGATTTTATGTTATTACCAAATCAAGGTTTTCATTGGTATAAATACTCGAAATGTAAAAGTACAGGATTTACACCCAGTCCTTCTTTGCTGTTATAATTATTGATATGAGATGTTTAAGCCTGTGAGATTTGGGCCAAATAAAAATATAAGGCTCTGAGTTTATTACTAGGGTGTTTTCTATGTTTTAATCAGAAATAACTGAAGATAGTTTAACAGACAATAGTCCACATTACTTTACCTAGATAGTTGGTTTGCAAAAATTTCAGAAGTTCATGGAATTTGATGTTTAATGTTATTTATTTTTGTCATAGAGACTAGTCTGCTCCTGACAGCTTCCCTTTCTTGAAGAAAGTATAAAATGTTCAGGCATTCAGCATTCTCTATCATTTCTTTAACTCTTAAGCAGCTGTGTTAAGCATTTTATATATTTTTAGTTGATATTGGTTGCTCTTGGATTTCTGACAGGGATGAAGAATTTTAGTCTTTTAGGCAGCCCAAATTCTTTAATCTTGAAAAAGCTGATATAGTTTTAAATAAATGATTTTCAGATGACATAAAATTTATATCCAAAACATAGGTCAGGTGTTAATTCTTTTAGTCTTTTAAGACAGTAGAGATGACAAAGATTCTGTTTGATTAACAGAGATTGGGTGTTAGGTCTATCTTATATTTTATAATTTACAAAATGATAATAGTATGCTCAATTTATATTTAGAGAGAGCCACAGAGTGGAGCAAGAGGAGGCCTGAGACCACCTATCCTGATTTCACAGTGGCTCTTTCACTAAGGATATATATCCCAAGACACTGATTAATCTCTTTGAGACTTTTTTATTTGTGATACAGGAAGCCAAATAGAATACTCCCCAGACAAAAGGAAAGAGTCAACTGAAGGACCAACACTAGACTCCATTGGCAAATCTCAAGGGCATGGGAGCCCACAGAATTGACCAAGGTATTTGAGATTAAGCAGGGACCAGATGAGGCACCCTCAGCCTTTCTAGAGCAGATCATAGAAGCATTCTGCAATACACCCTATGACCCCAGAGTAGAGGGACTTTAATATAGTTTGATGAGAATATATATAGAGGGATTCAGTGCAGGTTGTTTAGAAGGCCATGGGGAGATTTAGTGTAGGTTGTTAGAAAAGTCTGTAGAGATATTTAGTGTAGTTTGCTGAGACAGCGAAACAGAGGAGAAAAAGAAAAAAAGAAAATGACAGAGAAGGAAGCTACAGAAAATCCTGGCAAAAGACAGAAAAGGATCTGTGTGAATACTATATGGAGAAAGGCCACTGAGTCAGAGTGTGCCCTAACAAATAGAAGCTGGGAGCAGGAACTCGCAGGTCTTGGGAGAAGTGCCCAAAAATGGCAAAAGTGTTAGCCCTGGGTGAAGACAATGATAGAAGAGATGGGTGTTCTGACCACCTCCCCCAACCCTGGATAACTGTGAGAGGGAAAGACAAACCCACTCAGTTCTTGATGGATACAGGGACTTCACACTCAGTCTTCTAACCCACTGGCCCTGTTTCCAAGAAAAGGTCTTGTGTCCAAGAAGCCACTGGAACCACAATGTATTCATGGACTACTGGAAGAACAATGTACCTAGAGATGGGATGGGTAGGACATTCTTTTAAGGTCACCCCAGACTGTCCCTGCCCTGTCTGTTGGAGCACGATATACTCTCCAAAATGGGGGGGGGGCAGATATACTTCTTGCATAATTGGCTGCAGCTAACTTATCCAAGAAGAGAGACTGACCCCTGCTGAAAGTCGCTACAGACAGGAGCAATTTTCTCTATGAAGGACAGAGACAAGCAGGTGCTGATTTGGTGGACAACACAAATCACATCTGGGTAGAAGAATCTTCAACCCATGGCATGTCAACGCAGAAAGTGGAGCTAATTGCTCTTACCAAGACCTTGGAACATGGAGCCAGCAAAAAAAAAAATCAACATCCACATGGATAACAGGTATGTCTTTGCCATAGCCCACATCTACAGGTGTATATGCCAAGAGGACAGCTCATATCAGAAGAAACCAACAGGAAATCTTGGACCTCTTAGGGGCCCTAACGAAGCCAGCAACTGTGAGTATTACCCACTGCCTTGGACATCAACAGGGAAAAGACTCAGTGGACAATTACCAGGCAGAACAAATGGCACCAAGAATTGATATGCAGGAGCCTATACTGGTCTTGGGTCTAAAAGAGACACCCACTGAGAAATGGGAGAAAATTAAGTGGTAGCCTTACTTAAAATATGCTGAAGAAAAAGGGCTGAGGTTGCTAGCCAACCTAACAACTATTACCAAGGGAAGGTGCACACAAGAAGGGAGAATTATACTCTCCAGAATGTAAGCCAATGACTCACTAGTCCAAATGCACAGATGAACTAATTTAAGAGATTAATAGAACAATGTAAGGTATGCCAGCAAGTGAATGCTTATGCAGCAAAGAGTAAACAGAGCAAAAGACCTAGAAGAGAACAGCCTAGAGTATATAGAGGTTTTACGAAAGGTAAGGCAAGAAAATATGGTTACAAATACTTTCTAGCATTTGTAGATACTTTCTCTAGATGAATTGAGACTTTTCCCAGCAAGCAGGAAACAGCAGCAAGGATTAGGACAAATTTTCCCGAGTTTCAGAGTGTCCAAGGTAATTGGATCAGACAATGGTTCTGTTTTTGTTTCTAAAGTAAGTCAGAAATTGACAGAGATATTGGGGACTAATTGGAAATATTATTGGATGTACTGTCCCCAGAGCTCAAGACAGCTAGAGAAAATAAACAAAACCCTATGAGAAACCTTACCTAAATTTAGCTTGGAGACTGGCTTAGGCTGGGTGTTGCCTCTGTCCTTGTTTCTGGATAGCCCCAGCCATTTTAACTTGACCCCCCCCCAGATCCGCTTTGATACCCAAACTTCTTTGTTGTCCACTGGGTCCTCCCAGGAGGTGTCCCACAACATGAGATTTGGCTCAAACTGTCTGCCTTGAATGCTCCAAACATGCCAGAGGCTCCTCACTGATTCCAGACAGGTGACTGGACCTGTGTAAGAAGGCACCAGGAACAGTTTGCAACCCTAACAGAAGAAAACCTCACCAAATTGACCAAAGAGACTGGCATTAATGATTGGATAGCTCTCCTACTCTTTGTGCTCTTCAGGGTTGGGAACACACCTGGACAATTTGGGCTGAACCCTATGAATTGCTCTGGGGGGGGCAGGCTCCACTGGTAGAAACTGCCTCTATACATAGTGCTGCTGTGCTGCTTTCCCATCCTTTGTTCTTTAGGCTCAAGGTGCTCGAGTGGGTGTGGCATTGAGCATGAAAACAGTTCCAGGATGCCTACTCAGGAGAAGGAGATCTGCAAGTCCTACATCTCTTCCAAATTGGAGTATGGTCTACGTTAGATGCCACCATGCAGGAAACCTTAAGACTTGGTGGAAAGGCCCTTATCTTGTACTCTTGACCACCCTGCTTTCTGCCCTGATAGGACCCCTAATTATATTGCTCCTGTTGCTTATAGTTGTACCTTGTATAATTAATAGGTTAGTTGCCTTCATCAGGGAATGGGTGAACATGGTTCAGATTATGGTACTTAGGCAGCAGTACAAGAGCCTTCTGAGACAAAAGGAGGCTGACCTTTAATTCTCCTAGTTCTAAGATTAGATCTATTAACAAGAAAATAAATGGGAAATGAAAGGATGAGAATTACAGCCTAAAAATCCCCTCTGCCTAACTCTTAAATGACTCCAAAAAGTCAAAAGTTTAGCCTGCTCTTTGTTAGAAAATAAGTGAAAGGTCACATTCCTTGACCCTGCTCTTTGTTAGGAACTAGGCAAAAGGGCATTTTTAACATGATCCTGGCCCTGCAACAGGAAATACATAACAGGAAATGAGCTAACTAGTTGCTAACTGGCTTCTATAGGAAACTAATTGGTCCTCAGATCACAGGCTTGGATAATTTAAATTGATTGGCTTAGAAACTCTGAACTGGTACAGATCAATTGGTTCACCCTGTGCTAAGGAATGATTGGTTTGCATTATGTAGGTTTTGTTGTAAACCTATAAAAGTTGTTCCGATTAATTACTTGTGTTTCACAGTCCTCTAACCCTGCATGGTGTACAGTTCTGAATCCCAGAGCCTCTGGAATAAAAATCCTCTTGCTGTTGCATTATGACCATTTCTCACGAGTGATCTGGGTGTCGCTTTCTGAGGCGTGAGGTGCTGGGATGCATCCTTTTTTTTTTTTCCTTCGGGTCTTACACAACACAAGGAGTAAAACTACAGAAAAGATAATATAGGTAATAGGTAATTACTTACCATTAAAAACAAAGCAAGGGAAGCAAACACATACACATGCTCTCTCTCTCTCTCTCTCTCTCTCTCTCTCTCTCTCTCTCTCTCTCTCTCTTTCTCTCTCTCTTTCATTCATACACACACACAAACACTATCAATATAAAAATAATAGAAATTATCAATTACTTGTCCACAATATTTCTCAACATCTGTGAATGAAATTACCCAGTATAAAGAAAGAGGATAACTGAATATATGGAAATGCTCAATCCTTCATTCTGCTCCATACAAGAAACATACCTCCTTAGAATAAAGGCTTGAAAAGTAATTTCCCATCAAATAGACTCAAAAAGAAATTTGGAGTAGCCATTCTAACATATAACATTAACTTTCAATCAAATTATTCAAAAGACATACATTTCCTGTCATACTCATGAAAGGAAAAAAATACTACCAAGATGGTATCTGAATTCTGAACATTTATGCCCCAAACACAAGGGCACCTATATTTGCAAAAGGAACATTACTAAAATTTAAATCAAACATTAAACTCCACTCTTTAATACTGTAAGGCTTAAATACCCAAATCTCACCAACTGACTGGTATTTGGGACAGAAACCAACAGAGAAACAATTAAACAGAGGTTATAAATAAAGTGGAATTTTTGATACTTACAGAGTATCTCACACAAAGACACAGAAGATACATTCTTCTCAGCACTTCATGAAAATTTCTCCAAAATCTACCATATAGTTGGTTACAAAGCAAGCATCAATCGATATAAGAAAATTAAAATCATTCCTTGTATCTTATCAGAACACCTCACAATAAATCTGGATTTCAAAAACAACACAAATATCAGAAAACCTACACAACCACAGAAATTGAACAACTCTCTACTGAAGAGTCTCTGTGTCAGGGAAATAAGTGAATAAAAACATATTAAATTCGTTATGGATTACAATGAAAATAAAGGCACAATATTCTCAAATTCATGGTGAATAATGAAAGCAGTGCTAAAAGGAACGTTGATAAGCAATGAGTGTTTCCACAGAGGAATTAACACTTTATCATAAAATCAATTTGAACTTATATCTGAAAACTCTAGAAACGAAAGAAGCAAAAACACACAAGAGGAATAGAAAGGGGGAAATAATCAAAATTAGGGCTCAAATTAATGAGAACAATACAAAATATTAAGAAATCCAAGATCTAACACTTTTTAGAGAATCAATAAAGAAACAAACTCTCAATCAAACAAATTAATAGGCAGAGAGAGAATTCAGAAATGAGTAGAGAGACACAACTAGATGAGAAAGAAATTCAAAGAATAGTATGTTTAAAAGGCTGTAATCCACAAAACTCTAAAATCATAAACAAATTGATGCTTTTTCTAGAAAGTTACAACCACCAACGTTAAACCAAGATCAGATAAACTATTTAAATATCCATGTCACCCCTATGAAATAGAAGTAGTCATCAAAAGTTTCCCAACCAAAAACAAATCACAGTAATTAATGTTTTTATCACAGCATTCTACAAACTTTCACAGAAATGCTAACACCAATATTCCTCAAACCCTTTTGCAAAATAGAAACAGAAAGAACACTATCATTCTCATTCCATGAGGTCAATGTCACCCGGATATATAAACCACAGCAAGACTCAACTATGAAAAAGAATTTCAGACCAATAACATTCATGAATATTGATAAAAAAACAACTCAATAAAATGACTGAGAACTGAATCCAGAAATACAGCAAAACCATTCTCCACCATCATCAACAAGGTGTCATTCCAGCGATGCAGGGATGTTTCCATATATGAGAATCCTTCAATGTACTCCATGATATAAACAAACTAAAAGAAAAAAAATCACGGGATCATGTCATTAGACATTGAAAATTCTTGACAAAAACCCAACACCTTTTCATGTTAGATGTCTTATACAGAGCAGGGTTACAATATGCATGCTTAAATACAATAAAGGCACTGGACTGCAAGCCAATGACTAACATCAAATTAAATGGAGAAAAATGCAATTTAACAAAAATCATGGTCAAAGGATAAGGACTTTTTCAATGGGGCAAAATAAGAGCTGACTGAGAAAATATCATAACCAGTTTGATATCTAACAGTGAATCAATATCCAAAATTTATAAAGAACCTAAGAAACTAGGCAGGAACCATTCAAATAACAATTCAATAACAATTCAAATTAGAAAGGGGCTATAACCCATCTGAAAATCAGTCTGGAGGTTTTTCAGAAAATTGGACATAGAACTACTTAAGGACCCAGCTACAATACTTCTGGGCATGTACCTAAAAGATGTTCCAATGTATAACAAGGACATGTGATACCATATGTTCATAGCAGCCTTATTTATAATAACCAGAAGCTGGAAAGAACCAAAACATCCTTCAATAAAGGAATGGATACAGAAAATGTGGTAAATTTACACAATGGATTATTAATCAGCTATTAATAACAATGGCTTCATGAAATTCTTAGGCAAATAACTGGGGCTAGAAAATATCATCCTGAGTGAGGTATCCCAGTAACAGAAGAACACACATGGTATGCACTTGCTGATAAGTGGATATTAACCCAGAAGCTTGGAATACCTAAGATACAATTGACAGACCACATACAGATTAAGAAGAAGGAGGACCAAAGTGTGGATGCTTCCAGTCCTTCGTAGAAACAAAATACTCACAGGAGGAAATACAGAGAAAAAAATATAGAGGAGAGACTAAAGGAAAGACCATCCAGAGACTATCCAACTTGGGGATACATCACATACACAGACACCAAAGTCAGAAATTTTAGTGGATGCCAAGAAGTACTTACTGATAGGAGCCTGAAAGAGCTGTCTGCTGAGAGGCTCTGCCAGAGCCTGACAAATACAGATGTGGTTGCTCATAGACACTCATTGGTCTGACCACGGGGTCCCCAATGGTGGAGTTAGAGAAAGGGCTGAAGGAGCAAAAGGGGTTTGCAACCCCATAGGAAGAACAACAATATCAACCATCCGTACTCCCCAGAGCTCTGAGGGACTAAATCACCTATCAAAGAGTGCAAATGGAACAACCCATGGTTCCAGCAACATACGTGGCAGAGGATGGAGTTGTTGGGCATCAAGGGAAGGAGAGGCCTTTGGACCTGGGAAGGATTAATGTGCTAGTATAGGGGAGTGCTAGCATGAGGAGGAAGGAGTATATTAGTGGTTGGGAGAGCACCCTCATAGAAGCATGGAGAAGGGGGGTTAGGATAGAGTCTTTTCAGAAAGGAAACTGGGAAAGTGGATAATACTTGAAATAGAAATTTTTAAAAAATCAAATAAATAAATAAATAAGTGAGGTATATAGCTGAACACAGTATTCTCAACAGAGATATTCTTGAGCTGCTGAGAAGCACTCAAATGTCCAAAGTCCTTAGTCATAAGAGAAATGGAGTACAAAATGATCCTGAAATTCCATTTTGCACTAGTCAGAATGGCTAAGATCAAGATCTTAAGTGATAGAACATACTGAACAGTATGTAGAACAAGAGGAACACTCCTCAATTGGTAATATATGTCCTAACTTGTACAACACTTTGGAAATCAATTCAGTTGTTTCTCAAAAACACTTAGAATAGTTCTACCTCAATAACCTTTGATAACACTTTTAGGCATATGCCCAAATATGCACATTTATACCACAGGGGCACTTGCTTGACTATGTTCATAGTAACTTTGTTCATAATAGCCGGGTGGTGGTGGCATACACCTGTAATTCCAGCTCTTGGGAGGCAGAGGCAGGTGGATCTCTGAGTTCCAGGCCAGCCTGGTCTACAGAGTGAGTCCCAGGATAGCAAGGGCTATACAGAGAAACCCTGTCTCAAAAAAAATTTAAAAAAAATAAGCCAGAAACCGGGAAGAAAAACCTAGAAATCTCTCGAAGAAAAATGGATAAAGAAAAAGTGGTACATATACACAATGGAGTACTATTCAGCTGCTAAAGTCAGAGACATCAGAGAAGTTGCATGCTAATGGATGGAACTTGATAATATCATCCTAAATTAAGCAACTCAGAGCCAGAAGGACAGATATGCTATGTACTTATTTATAAGTGGGTATGATGTTGAAATTGCTGGATAATCATACTTTAACTACAGACAAAAAGAAACTGGATAATATATTGATCGTAGGGTAAAATGAATGCATCTCACTTAGAATAAGAAACTAACATTTCTTCAGAGGTTGGTGCTGAGATGAACCTTAGTAGGTGAGAAGGTAGGTGAAAGGAGAATGAGATGTATGAGACCTAGGAGTGAAAATGTAAATCACCATTTGGGGCAGTTTATTTCTGCTTAAATTCCTACTATTATAGGCTGTAAAGACTGAAATTGCAATCTTTAAGACAGGCAAGACTCTCAAAGGAGAGAGCGGTTAGGAATTCATGCATAAATCCTTCATCTCAAAATTTGTCTTGCCAACTTGCATGCAGTGATAATGATGGAACAGAAACTGAGGGAACACCCAAACAAATACTGCCCCAAGCAGAGATTCATCCAATGTGAGAGAGGCAACCACTGACACTGTTAAAGATACTGTGTTATGTCTACAGACAGAAACCTATCATAACTATCTCCTGACAGTCTTCATATAGATTTTCCACCTCAAAATATGCCTTTGCATACACTGCTATACTGGAAGATGTGAACCTTAGCAAAATGAGTGGTATAGACAGAATACTGGCTGGGATTAGTGTCAGGAAAACCAGCCTTCTCCATAAAAGCTTGGAATGAAAAACATGTGTTTGTTGAAGGTGAATATGCCTATATAAACCATGGAGAATAAGTATGGGTTTTGGGGTAAGTGAACATTCTTGACTGACATTGCAGTATTGGCAATGCATATTTTGTAGAAAATGTATTCTAAGTGGTAGCTGGACATATCCTAAAAAGAAAAGAGAAAATATAAATTCATAATTGTCATAATGTCATGTCACTACCTCACCTGAAAAATTCGGGGGGGGGATGTGGGGTGGTGAGGTTGTAAGGCTAAGTGTTCAGGGACAAGAGGGTCGAGAACAGGGACAATCTCATTCTTGGTCCTGAGAGGAACAAGATGAAATTTTGTATTGGACATGTTCTGATACCACTCTTGTTCCAAACAAGCTTCCCTTGTTGTACTGCTTTCTCACCCAGGACCCAAGTTAGATGGAAAGCTTGTATCAACACTCAAGCCTATAGCATGGCTCTTGTTTGTAACTCTGAGGTTGAGAAGTCATAGTATCTAAATAATGTCTTTCACTATGTTCTTGTGGCATTTATTCCATATATCATCTTCCTCAGGATCACTGGCAGAAACTTAAACTTCTTGTAACTCAGAAACATATTCTAAAGAATATATATATATATATATATATATATATATATATATATATGCTCTAGTCCTCTGTAATATCTCCTGGTGTCATGTACACCTGAGTCTCAGTGTCAAGGACATCTATGTTCAAACTGCAGACTCAAAATATTTAGCATGTAACCTTCAGTGATTTTATCAAAATGATAGAATAACTACTCTCACAGAGGAATTGCCTTTCTAAAGTTTATCTATATTGTCCGGGAAGTAGTAGAGTTTTGTAGATTTAACCTAAAGATGCAGGGTCAATTTGTCTGGTCAGAATCATAGCCAATTACTTAGAATGGGGATCATGTTAGAGAAATCATTTTCGGTTTTTCGAGATATAATGAGTTCATCTTTCTGTGTCAAAAACGTTCTCTGTTGTCATTATGTGCTTGTAATATGTTTTGAAATTTTTCTCAAAACTATAAATACCATCTCAGTATGTGGCACGGTAATTTGCCCAAATACCTATTAGGTATGTAGGTAACTTGGATCATTTAATATAGGTTGGATGAGGAGAGAGTGGGTCTAAAATGATGGTGAATTAGATAGAGTATAGCCAGGAGGAAGAAGAATTTATTAGGGAAATTGTGAAACCAACTATTATTTGGTTATGAACCAACTATTTTGTCATCTCATTTTTCAGTCTAGTCATTATATTAAGAACAAAAGACAATAAACCCAGAAGGGCGGGGAGATAAGATTCTTTCTTCACTATTGCTAAATTTGTGAAACTATTATTGTTTCACTGTTGCTACATATGTAGAAACCAGTATTGTCTATGACTTTCCTGTGTTCTTTGCTGGAAAATATGTAGGGAGTTGAGAACTCAAGGGTGTGTGGACTTTGCAATTGATACTTATGGTTATACCACTGATCATACTTGTTAGTTATTATCCAAGGACACCAAAAAAAATTGCAAATCTATCCCAAAGTTTCCTTAAATTAAACCCAAGCCAGAGGTGTGTTTCCAAAGCTTTGCGACCTGTCTGTTGCACCACAGAGCTCATTATCAGATATCATAGTGGCGGGCATTTTGAAGATGTCGTAGGGCTTTTTCGACTTTAAGTATTTCTAGAGTAGGAGTATGTGAGATGGTAGAACCAGAACAATTATGTGTACTGATTTTCGTGGACTCTTGTGTCCTTAATATTTGGCAGGGTAGTTTAATAAGGAAAGAAAATGATGAAAGGAAGTCTTCAAAAAGAATAAGAGTAGTGAAAACTCAAGATAAATACACAGCTACCAATTCAGGAAATAAACCCACAATGGAAAAATGGAGATTTCTTTATTTCACATAGTATCTACACTTCCTAAGGGAAATGGTCTAGAGTCCTCTTACCTGTAAATGTCACTTACAATTCTGCCATGGGTGATATTTCATTGGAAACAGAAACCTGTCATTCATTCAGCTAGCACACGTTGGATACTGTGGTGTCTACCAGTGGAGCAAAATGGAGTTTCCTTCAAATATTTAGCAGCCTGTGACCAAAGGGAGAGACAGAAGTTTCAGTAGATATGTTATTTGCCATTTTGATTTCTCTCACACAACACTCCTACTCTGGTTTTCTAAAATTAACTAAGTGGATTTTCATTCAGATTCAGAGCTCTGCTGAAGCCAACCATTGCCTTGGCCATCAATGAAATCTTATACTATACCATCAATGCTTCCTTAAAGTTAAACACAAATACTTCTTCATTCCTTTTTTTTTTTTTTGGTGTACAACCAACTATCTTGGATTGTAGATTTTATGTAGGAAGGTGATTAGATACTTTATCTTCATATGCCGGTTTTCCATTTAGATTGTTCTCTGCATGTCTTTCTTTTTCACTTCTTCTGACCCTGCTGACATTACTTTAAAGAGGAATCAGACATTGGAAGAAGTACTCAAGTCCATAGAAAACCTTGGGTATTTAAGAAGAAATCTATGAGACACTTCCTCAAGTGGACTTTACTCTCATCTGAGAGGAAACACATAAGGTTATTAACCAAATATTTTGGCATCACATTTTCAGTCTAACCATTATAGATATTATTATGAAAAAAAGTCTAAACCTCAGAAAGGTGGGGGGAGGATTCCTTCTTCACTATTGCTAAATGTTTGAACTGGAAATGCACCTACAAGCTTTCATGTAGAAATGAACATATGACTCAGATATTAATTGAAGGAAATATCAGATAATGGAAAAATCCATGCTTATGGATCACTTAAATTAACATAAAATTTCCCTCCTACCAAAACAATCTAGAGATTCAAATCAAGTTTCATCATCAAATTTACAATTAAAATTTTCACAGACCATGGAAATAATTTTCTTCTTAATATGAAACACAAAGATTCCAAGAAAGCTTAAAGAATTCTGAATAATAAAGAGCCACTTAAGGTTTCAACATCCAATGTTTGGTGTTATACTATATATCTGTGTTAATAAAACCTAGTATATAATCAAATTAAAGTCCCAGAAAAAAAATTCAAACAAATATGGACTCTTGATTTTTATTAAGAAGCTAGAAATCTTAATATTTTTTGAGGTCATATTTGTCAGTTCTTGATCTTAGAGCATAAGCTATTGGTGTTCTGTTCAGGAACTTATCCCTGGTGTCCATGTCCTCAAGGGTCTTCCCCAGTTTCTTTTCTATTAGTTTCAGTGTGTCTGGTTTTATGTAGAGATCTTGATCCATTTGGAGTTGAGCTTAGTACAAGGAGATAAGAATGTATCTATTTGCATTCTTCTGCATGCTGACCTCCAGTTGAACCAGCACCATTTGTTGAAAAGGCTCTACTCTGGAAATCAGTCTGGCAGTTCCACAGAAGTGGGCATGACACTTCCAGAGGAATCTACTATACCACTCCTGGGCATATACTCAGAAGATTCCCCAGCATGCAATAAGGACTCATGCTCCACTATGTTCATATAAGCCTCATTTATAATAGCTGGAAACTGGAAAGAACACAGATGTCCCTCAATAGAAGAATGGATACAGAAACTGTGGTATATTTATACAGTGGAATACTACACAGCAATTAAAAACAACGAGTTCATGAAATTGTTAGGCAAATGGTTGGAATTGGAAAATATCATCATATAAAATATCTTTTATATCCATATCCTTCAGGAAAATGCAAATTAAAACTTCATTTTGTCTCATCTTACAACTCTCAAAAGTGAGGTAACCTAATCACAAAAGAACACAATGGAATGCAGTCACTGATAATTGGATATTAGCCCAGAAGCTCTGAATACCCAAGACAAAATTAACATATCAAATAATTCCCAAAAAGAAGGAAAGAGGGCACTGGTACTGGAAAGGCTTGGTGCAGTAATGTAGGGTATTACTAGGATAGAGAAATGGGGGGGTTGATTGGGGAATGGGTGGAGGGAAGAGGTCTTATGGGACTTATGTGGAGGGGCGAAACCAGGAAAGGGGAAATCCTTTGGAATGTAAACAATGAATGTACAAAAAAAAAAAGCAAGAAATATTCACTGGGAAAAAAGACAACGTCTTCAAACATGAGGCCACTTATAGAGGATGTTTGCATGTAGATGAGTACAAATAGTAACATATTTATTATGCTCTACAAAACTGAAACCCATTTGTATCAAAAAGATGAACATAGAACCAGATACACTGACCTTGATAGACTACAGAGTGGAGGAGAAGCTTAACACCATTGGCATAAACAGCAACATCTTGACGAGATGGCTGATAAAATCCACTAAGATCATCAATCAGCAAGTGGGACCTCATAACACTGAAAGGTTATGTACTACAAAGGCCACTGTCAAACAGAGAAAGAGACAGCTTTAATATACAATGGGTAAAGTTTTTTTTCACAACTCCATACCTAATATAGGAATGACATCCAAACTAAATAAAGAAGTCAAGAAGACATATATCAAGAAGACAAATGATTCAATTTGTGAGTGGTGTACATATCTACATGGATAATTTTCTACAGAAAAAACACAAATGGCTAAGAGATAGCAATCTTTTATATCCATATCCATCAGGAAAATGCAAATTAAAACTTCATTTTGTGTCAACTTACACCTCTCAAAATGCCTATGATGAGCAAAACAAGTAACATGCTGATGTATATTGAGCAAGGGGAATATTCTTCCATTACTGGTGGTGGCAAAAACTTATGCATCTAACAGAAACCAAAATGGTGGTTTCTTAGAGAGCAATAAATCTATGTCAACATGCACATATATCACTCATGGTCTATACTAAAAGGATGTTTCAACATTCAAATATATTTGCCTTACCATGTTTGCTTTGGCTTTATTTATAATGGCCAGAAAATTGAAACAACCTAGATGTTCTTCAAGACCTGAAAAAAACCCTGTGGCACAATTATAAAATGGAGTACTAATTGCTTAAAACACAACAAAGTGGAATTTGAAGAAAAAAAAGCTGGCTGGAGAGATGGCTCAGTAGTTAAGAGCACTGACTGCTCTTCCAAAGTTCCTGATTTCAAATCCCAACAAATACATGGTGGCTCACAATCATCAATAATGAGATCTGATGTCCTCTTCTGGTATGTCTGGACAGCTATAGTGTACTTACATATAATAATAAGTAAATCTAAAAAAAATAATAATAACTGACTTAAAAAATCCTCAACCTAGAATCCTAGAACCAGAATGAAACTTTTGGTATCTATTCACTGACAAAAAGTCATAGTCTCCTTAGGAGCAACAGGACCATGTTTGGAATATTATTTTAGATCATGCATCGACATTCCCTCCATCTAAGTGATAATGTCCTAGCTTTCATCCTCAATGAAATAAAAACAATGAAAATTTTAGCTGTGACACACCTGACCTTCTAAAAAGGGATTAAATAGAAACAAAAAAGAAGAAAACTCATAACAAGAAATCAGCACCTGTATTATAGCCCTTTTAAAATAAAAGTAAGGCATGGTGCTAATCATTGTTCATAATCTGGAAAACATGGAGCACCTCTCACTGATTTGGAAAAGTTTAGCTATGAGCTTGTCACCTCATCCTTGTCATTGCATTATGGGAACTAAAATAAAATGGGGACATCTGTAGATACTCCTGCCAATATGGCTGATGATTTAATGGTGATGCAAGTTTGTATTTTTTATGTTCTAACTCTCATAAAGTTGTGGAGAGAAGATCAGATGCAGCAATGAGGACTATGCTCATAGTAATTAATAGGAATAGCCTTTATGATTGGGACATTGATTCATGATTGCCAACTTCCATATGATTCAAACCTTAGGAACATTTCAGGAGATTGCCCAAGGTAGATTCCTCCTCATTAATGAATCACTCTGTCGTTCTGCATAACTCCCAGTCATGACCTGGACCTTGGTCCTCATCTTTCCAGTCTTGTGAATATTCACAATGTTTGAGGAAGGACATCTGATAAAGGTCTTTGATGGTGAGTATACTTTATAGGAAAAATTCTGAGCTCAGATGTATGACATGATTATGTGAATATTATGTAACCAGTGCATTAGAAAAAAATAAGAATATTCCAGATACTTGAAATATTTCTTGCTTCAACTCAAATATTAACAAAAAAGGGATTGGATAAGTACTGTTCCAAAAATGGCTCATGGATGTTTCATCTGCCTTTGTAATAGAGTAATGCTGACCTTATATGTCCAGTTTACAGAATTAAAATTTCTACATTTGAATTTTTAACATTTAAATTCAATTAAACTTATGATTTGTGGTGTTAAATACACATATAGGACAAACACCTTAATTTTAAAATGCAGATGTTTTAAAATCTGAATGTTGGGGGATGGCAAAAATAAAAGGGTTTTTTACCAAAACTGGACATTTTACATTTTTATGCCAATTTTACACTTTTATTTAATCTTGTATAGGATATTTTACTTATTTACATTTCAAATGATATACCTTTTCCCAGATTCCCTTCTTTGAACACCCTATACCATCCCACTCCCCAGACTTTAATGAGGGTGCTCCCACACCCTTGCATCCACTCCCACCTCACTGCCCTGGCATTTCCTTACACTAGAGCATTGAGCTTTCACAAGACCAAGGGACTCTCACCCACTGATGCCAGATATGGTCATCCTTTGCTACATACAAAACTGGAGCCTTTCAAACCCCTTTAGCTCTTTCAGTCCTATCCCTAACTCCTGCATTGGGGTCCCCATACTCACTCTGAATCTTCCAGCTCCCAGCATCCAAATCTGTATTTCTCATGATCTCACATAGCCTCCCTAGAGACTGCTATATCAGGCTCTTTTCAGCAAGCACCTCTTGACATCTGCAATGGAGTCTTGGTTGGATGTCTGCACATCGGAGGGATCCTCAAGTGGGCAGTCTCTGGATGGTCTTTCCTGAAGTCCCTACTCCACACTCTGTCACCTTATTTCCTTTAGACAAGAGCATGGGTTAAAAATTTGGAGATGAGTGGGTGGCTCCATCTTCCAAGCAGGGGCCCTGTATAGACTCTGGATGCAGTCTCTACTTGTTCTCCTGCCCATTTCAGGAGCATTTCAGCTAATTTCATCTCTCTTGGGTCTTAGGAGCCTCTTACTTTCCTGACATCTGGGACTTTCTAATGGCTACCCTTGGTTCTCAATCCCCCATTGTTATATACCTCTGTTCAATTTCCTGGCACTCTGTATATGAACTTTTGATTGCTTTTAGGCAATCCATATCATTAACTCCTAATTTCTCTGTGTATATGAATGATGCTATTCTCCATAGAATATACATAGCTCTAATTTATTTTTTACATTATTACAATAAATTTCAAACTCTCAAGCCATAAACAGAATTAGAATAACTATAATTGTTTGTCTAGGTTATTTTTCAAGAAAGCTTTAGTCTGTTGTTGCAATCATGTTTCACTGGAGAAGAATTACTGAATTATAACATTGTCCAACATGCTGTTTCAATTCAATGAGCTGTTAATAATGATCACATAGGCTTTATTGCAAGACTTAAGAAAACTCCTGTAATCAAGATATGTAAAAAAATATTATCAACTATTACCATGCTTCTCTAGAACATTAGATAATGCTATGAAGCTGATATGTAAACATGTATTTGGGAATACTTTAATACACAATTGAAAATGAAACGTCTTTTTTTTTTCAAGTAATATATATTAATGAGAAGTAAAATTGCTTTGGAAAAATATATTCCAGGTGAAATTTCATTTTTTTGGTAAATTCAATTTTTCTTCTGGAAAATACTTTCAATTTTTGAAACATACTCATTGCATACACACTTCTAAATTTGGGATTTTCTGAATTTTTAATGCTTGGATTTATTTCATAGATGAAGTACAAGATCTCAAGTTTGAAAATATGGGTGCAATCAAGTTGTCTTTTGTACTAATTATAGATGTCCAGAAGAATAATCTGATAGTCATGGAGCTCCTAAAGCCTCGTCCTTCTAGTTAACATTGTTATTGACTCTCCCTTACTGCCATTACCAGCTCTGTGTTGGGAACTGCAATACATACCAACAGATGAAGTTATCCATAATCTTTTCCACCAAATTTCAGGATATAATTCATTCAAGATCTTCAAACTCATCATCATTAACATATTTGCTCTTTTTAAGGTTGTCTGAAATCTTGGTACAATGAATGCACAGGAAGATATTATAGTCTATTATCTCCTTTTTTTCTTATACATAGACTAAAGCCCACTGATTGGCACTCTAAATCACAATCCTGTTCTATTTCTAGAAGTAAAACTTCACCTATCCAAGGATCAGATGAAAACCAAAGTTCTAGAATGTCAGAAACTTATGAATTAGGTTAGAGATCATTTCCCCTAGATATTCATCTTTCATGGACAGAAGGAAATCTTCTTTGAAGAATGGATATTAGTATATTCTGGGATTTGGCAGGCAAATGTATGTTTATGTCTCTGTATACACTTTTTTCAAACATTATTTGGACAATAATCTAAATTTGAGAGATTCAAATTGGTATTCATATCATAGATAACACAAGATTTCCTTGCCTTTATAATTATTTCCAAGAAAATAAGTACTGATGATCGCCTCCATACCAGTCTCAGAAAGCCTAATATATTTAAACTTTTTATTGATTCCTTGTTAATGTCATTGTATGCACGGAATCCCACTCATCTCCTGACCTATTTATAAACATCTTCTGTCATTGCAAATTCCCCCCAAAATATAAATATGAATTAAGATAAATAAAATGTAAATGTTTGGTGTGTCACACATCATACTTGCTTTGGCCCAATCACCTTTTCTTTCCAAATGTTCATTGCAATGGGTCACTGTTGTTGCTACAGGCCCTGACTTCTGCTATACTTTCAATACAAGTTCATCAGCAGGATTCCTCTCAAATATTCTGTTGGTGCCTTGTGTAAAACAAAAATAAAAATAAAAATAAAGAAAAATAAGCCAAGCGAAACCAAACAAACTAAAACCCTGCAACATTGTATCAGCAGGACAAGTTCTGTCACAAGCTGCATCCATTCATAGATACGGTAGATGTTGGGATTGGCCAACACAAATCTTTGGAACTGGGCCTGGATGGTAGTAACTTTGTTAGTTCTCCAGCAGCTATCCTGAACCTTTGACACCAAGACATCTCCTGATTTGCCCAGGAAAGAGTCAAGGGAGCTACACTATGAGCAGCTTCTTATTTAGGTGGAACTGGCTCTTTCAAGCTCACATCAACAATGCCAGGTCTCCTGCTCTGATGCCTTCAGGCCAGCTATTCCGAACCCATGCTAGGGAAATTTCGATGCCATGTCCCTGGGTGGTATAGTAAGCAATTTGTAGGAAAAGGTTTTCTGTACCACCATAGCAAGACGTGGGGCTAATTATGTAGAATGCTGTATCTAGCTCTGTGTTATGGCAGCTCTCTCTTCATACCTTGGGTAACTAGCACTCTGAAACTGCCCAGGCAACAACAGGGAGAGTCTTTCTTAGTGCCTCATCCAGTTATGAGTAGAGTCAGTAATATATAGCCCTCTGAATTCAGCAAGACATCAATCAAGAGCCCAGACAATTACCAGGGTCCAAGGGCTAGAAAATGTTCTCAAAACAATCATAAAAAAATCCTTACCTAAAGAAAGAAATACCTATAAACATACAAGAAGCTTCTAGAACTCCAATTGTAGCACATGAAAATTTTTACACTGAAGCTCTACTAATACATGGAAAATAGAGGGCTTAGTCTATAGGGCATGGTAGCAATGTTCATTCACATCAACTTTTGAATTGTTCCTGAGTGATTACATCTTTCCAAATGACAATTGATTTACTGTTAGCCAAATAAGTGACCTCATTGTCAATCCCTATTTGATTGTATGTTCTGAGATCATAATATTTGGAGATGGGCTGTGCTAAAATAGAAGAAAAAGCTTTGTTTGCATTATTTCAGAATCAGTATATCTTCTGTATTCATTGGCTCAAAGTAAAGATTATTTATGATCTATCCTTATACTTTCATGGTATTTGAATATTTGAAATTGGGAAGAAAAGGTACGTCATCACTTCAAAATTGTGCAAGGTCAGATCTGTTTTCATCTTTCAGAGGTCAGGTGTGTCATCTGAAACCTGGGGCATGGCTTAGATCACAAAGACACATGTTTTTGTATGCACCATCATTAGGTTATCAATAGGCAAACATTGATGCACAGCTGCCCTAAGCAGTTAGCTGTTCCCCAGAACTCCATATTCCAACTACTTCTCCACCCACCTGCATCCAACCTACTTATCAGGAATAATACACAGGTTACATTCCCCTCCTACACCCATTTTGCTTGTTCTTAGAGTATTCATGGTCACACCCAGCTGGCTTGAGCAGCTTGAGTTTTCCAGACATATATTGCCTGGACACCTCTATTCCCATATTCATCTGACTTGCTGAAACAGAACTATAATAGTTATACTCCTTTCCAGTACCCATTTCTGCTAGATGCCTTGTCCTCTGTAACTTATCCAGCTGCCTTTAACAGCTTGCTGTAACCTGGGACTGCATTGTCTGACCACATCTCTACCTAACTTAATCAGATATACTGATCTGAAATTTTACAGGCTAGTTTCCCTGCCTTTACCTAATACCCATTCCTGCACCTATATACCTTGCTTGACATGACCCATTGTACACACATAGCTGCCCTAGTGGCTAGCTTTCCTCATGACCTTCATTGACCAGACACCTTTTTGCCTTCCTTCACCCAGCCTTCAGATATAAAACCATGGAGGTCAGATCTCCTGCACCTATTTCCCCTTCCAGTTTAGTACTCTGCAGCAACCAAAGCTGCCCAGAGCAACCTGCTCTACATCCAACTTTCTACTGCTCCTTCCCTTCTCTTTCATGTCCTGTTTGCAGGGACACATCAAACTTTTTGGAAACTTGCAGCATACTCTGGATTTTTATGTGTGTAGCCCAAGCATAACCACTAGACATCTACCTGAGGATCATTGAAGTCAAGTCTACTCTCAATACCTGCTGCATCAGGGAAATCCAGGGACAACCAGATATTTAAAGGCCCAGGAATGAAGGCAATCAATGCAAGCCAAGGCAATATGATACAGTCAGAGCATAGCTTTTCTACCATACCTACAGCAAGCTTTTGGTAACATAATACAAGAGAAAAACAAGAATATGACCTTTAATATAATCTTATGAATATCATACAGGCCTTTAAAGAAGGAATGAATAAATCCACTAAAGAAATATAGGAAAATATAGTCAAAAACATCTTTAAAGAGGAAATATATAAATCTCTTTAAAATATATTGGAAAATATACAGATGAATGAAATAAATAAGTGTTCAAGACATGAAATTAGAAATATAAGGAAAAATACAAAAACAAACAAAAAATACCAAACAGAAAAAAAAAGTTAGAGAATCCTAGAGAGGGAAAACTTATGGATGAATACAAGAACAACAAATACATAGTTCTAACTTTCAAAGAATCTCATTCATAGAAGGTACAACAGAAGAAATTGATACATCAGTTAAAGAAATTTTTAAAATTAAAAATCCCCGACCCAAACATGAAAGTGCGTTGGGATAGCATGAAAAGACCTAACCTAAGAATAAACGGAATAGAAGAAGGAAGAATCCCACATATGAGGCCCAGAAAATACTCTCCACTGATCACAGTAGAAAATTTTCCTAACCTAAGAAATAATGCCTATAGACATACAAGAAGCTTATAGAACACCAAAATAACTGGACCAGAAGAGAAAATCATCCTGCCATTTAATAATGAAAACAAAAAAAATCTACAGAACAAACACAGAATATTAAAAGATACAAAGGGAAATAGCTAGGTAATATACAAAGACATATCTATCAAAATTGTACTGAAGCTCTTGGAGAGACTAAAAAGATAGCAAGACCCAAACATTTATCTTGCAACCTGTAAAAAACACAGATGCAATCTAGAATACAAACCCACTAAAATTCTCAAGCAACGTATCTGAGAAAACACAATATTTCAAGAGAAAGCCAAATTTAAACAAGTTCCACAAATTGAGCCCACTAGAAAATACTAGAAGAAAAATGCAAACCCAAAGATGATAACTACACCCAAGAAAAATAAAAAAGTAAAGCTCTTCCATAACAACAAAAATCAAAGAAGACAAATACAGACACAGACACAGACAGACAGACAGACACACAGACACACACACACACACACACACACACTAACTTTACTAATATAAAAATAACAATAATGTAAAATCAGTGGTCATTAATATCCCTCAATGTCAATTGACTCAACTCCACAAGAAAACAACCCAGACTAACAGAATAGAGGTAAATATAGGTTTTATCCTCCTACTGCTTACAGAAAACACACCTCAACAGTAAAGACAAATGTTGCCTCAGAGTAAAGGCAGGATATAACATTGTCCAAGCATACATATCCAAGAAGAAAGCTTAAGTAGCCATTCTAATATCCAATAAAATATACTTTCAAATAAAAGTAATCAAAAGAGTCATGTTAGGACATTTCATTCTCAGAAAAATAAAAGCATACAAAGATGATGTCACAATTTTGAATATCTATGTCCCAAATACAAGGGCAAGGGCATTTCTAAAAGAAACACAACTAAAGCTTAAACCACATGTCAACCACCACACATTGATAGTTACACACTTCACTTCCCCACTTTCATCAACTGACATGTAATCCAAACAAAACTAAACACAGAATTAATGAAACTAAGCAAAATTGTGGTTAAAATGGAATTATCAGCTATCTACAGAATGTTTCACCCAAACAGCAAGAACATACATTCTTCTCATCAGTTCATGTCACCTTTTCCAAAATTGACCATATACTTGAACAACAAGCAAGGTTCAACAGATACAAGAAAACTGGAATAAAACTTATATCTTATCAGAGCACCATGGATTAAGGCTGAACTTTAACAACAGAAACACTAGAAAACCTATGGACTCATGACATCTTTTTTTATTATTATTTATTTATTTATTTATTTATTTTATTTATTTATTATTTTTTAAGATTCATTTACTTTGTGTATGAGTACATTGTAGCTATTTTCAGACTCACCAGAAGAGGGCATCCATTGCAGATGGTTATGAGCCACCATGTGGTTGCTTGGAATCTAACTCAGGATCCCTGGCAGAGCACCTGTTTCTCTTATCCACTGAGCCATGGCTCCAACCGGACTCATGGAATCTTAAAAGCTCTCCACTTGTTAATCTCTGGGTCAGAAAAGAATAAAAACTAGCAATAATAATAACAAAAAGAAATGAAGAAACAATGAAAAACGTTCTTGAATTCAATGAAAGAAGGAAGGCAGAATATACCTAAACTTGCACTGCTAAGAGGAAATTTCATAAAGAAAGTAGATGCATTTCATATCAGCATTTAAAAGAATATCTGAATTTTAGAAAAAAGCAAACACACCCAAGAGGAGTGCAAAGCAGGAAATAATAAAAATCAGGTGAAATCAATCAATTAGAAGCAAAACGAACAAGGCAGTTTATCAGCAAAACAAAGAGCTTGTTCTCTGACAAAGTTAACGAAACAAATCCTTTGTCAAAGTAACTTACAGATTCACTGGCAGAATACGAATAAACAATATCTGAAATGAGAAGGGAAACAACAACAGAAAGCAAGGAAACTCAAAGAATCATTAGTTTTTACTTTAAAAATTTGCTTAACCATAATTATTATGGCTTTATTCATAATATAAAAAAATAAAAACAATCTACATTTACCTCAGCAGAAGTATAAAGAAAATATGCTTCCTTTACACAGTGGACTATCAACCAGCTTTTTAAAAAATTCAATCATGAAATTTTACAAAAATGTGTTGAATTAGAAAACAAAATCTTACTCTGTTGAGAATCCTAGAGTCAGAAGGACAAATGTGGTGTGGATTCTATTACAGATCATCATAGCCCCCTAGTAGCCACAAGAATAGCTACTATTCCTGAACAGCAGGACAAATTAGGAGCCTGCACACATGTGGTCTCTTTCACTTACAATGCTAATTTTGTAGCTACCCATCTCAAAAAGAAAAAAATTATAATCAAAAATTAGTTCCATAAAAATAAATATAAAATATAAAAATGCTCATAACATTTTTAAAAGGCAAACAAAATATAGAACTGATATAGAAGAAGGAGGAAGGGGAGAACAAGGGGGAGGAAGAGGAGGAGGAATAGGAGGAAGAGAATGAAAAAGAGGAGAAGAATGAAGCCATTCGATTATCAAGAGTTGTTCTTTTTTTGGTGTGCTTGGCAAACTTTTAACTGGTTTGGGAAAATCAAATATAGGCCTCTCTCCTATGCTTTGTGGAACATTGCTGGGAAATCATCAGAATCAAAATGGGGACATTTAGTTGTGTGTACTCTTAGCAATGAACTTGTTTATTTAAGGATTAATGATGTTTTTAACAAAAAGCAAAAAAACAAAATACCTCTACATTAAATATTCAAATTTTGCAAATTCAGACATTTTGCCCCTTTCCATCAGGATCCTTATGGCATTAGAAGAAGCGGGTAGGGTTAGAAGTATTAATGTGTTAAATATTCATTCCAGAGTTATTGAATCCAATTATACAGGTCACTGTATCATGGCATCAGTAGAAATTATGTTCTATTTTCAGGCTGGAGAAAAAATTTCACAATAGCTTGCATTGCTTACGTAAATTTTTATCTCTATGCTGTACTTCTGGACTGGTGGCTTTAGCTGTACTAAGACTCAGATCAGGCATAATATTTTAATTGCTAAGGAGAGACATGACTGTATGGTGGTTATAAGGGAACAGAAGTTCTGGAGTTTAAAGAATACCAGAGCTGACATATTTGTCATTGTATTCCAAGACTGAGGTACTAATTGGGTAAAAATGAAGAAACCCTTTTAAGTCTCAGATATAGGAACTGCTTCTCAAATATGGCAGAGGATGCCTTTTACTGGAAAAATGAATTAATCTCTTATATTTTGTATTTCATATTATTGTGTGGACAAGATCTGAAGGAAAAATGGGGAGAAAAGAGTTTTTGCTGGGGGCCTCAAATCTAAGAACACTGAAGGAGAATACCTAATGCTGATTCTAAGAGCCGCCAAGCACTTCATCTTCACTCCACTAAGCAGTATTGCCATTATTCTTTGTATCCATCCACTGGCATACATCCAAGTCATAGCTTTGACTCTGACACTCATTTTTCCAGACTTGAAAACATTCTCACTATGTGACAAAGCACACATCTGATACAGGTAGCTCTAGATGAAGATTCTTCCTGCTTAAAAAATTCTGAGCTTATATAAATGTCATTTTACCCTTCCATTTATACAATCAGTCCATTATAACAAAAGAAGTGTGTGTTTGTGTGTGTGTGTGTGTGTGTGTGTGTGTGTAGATCCCAGGTATTTGAAATTGCCTTGATTCAAATCAAATACTGACAGCTATGATAATGCCCTATGTGTAGCTCCAGAAATGCCTCACAGAAGTATCTAAAAAGGAATAATTGTGACATTTGTTGTCGAGTCAGCATGAACAAATATTTTATGTCACAGTATTTAAAATGTAAACAATAGGATACATCATTATATGAGATGATTTTGACAAGTGGTCTAAGCAAGTTCTTCACTTCTCAATTCTGATCACCTCGGATGTTTTGAAGGAAAGCAGAAAGTTGATGGAGGAACAAGGTTAGAATCTGATAGTTACTTGATATATCAATTCTTCCTGTAATAACTTTTTTGGAGCATGACCCAAGCCAGTTCTGAGGATGAAGGCAGGTTTATTTTATTTTTTTACAATCTCCTTTTATACTATTTTAATTGCATGCAAGCAATAAGGTCACTTCTAGGTTGAGAAAAAAAAAATGATCACAAAGAGTCAAGGCACAAGCAAGACAATAAACAAAGTCCCATGATTACTGTTTTTAAGGGCTGATCAGGATGACCAAGATATCTGAACCTACTTTACTGTCCTAACCCAAAATCATACTGATGCCTGAAGCCTATTTCTTTGTTCTAGCCTAAAATTGGATTCATGTCTGAACTTACTTCTCTGTTCTAGCTTAAAATTAGATTCATCTCTGAACATACTTCCCTGTTCTAGTCTAAAATCAGATTCCTGCCTGAGTCCACTTCTTTGTCCTGGCACAATGTTAGATCCCTGCCTGTCAGGGGCCATTTCACCTGACATTATCTGCTTTGGCAGGCTTGAGAAGTACAAGGTTGAGTCTCTCTCACGGTAGAAGCTTAGGACTGTCCCAAGAGTGACCACAAGATGTTCTAGCCTCAACTTACACAAGATGTTCCAGCCCTGCCCTAACCTCAACTTACCCAAGATGTTCCAGCCCTGCCCTAACATCAACTTACCCAAGATGTTCCAGCCCTGCCCCATTGTCAACTTACCTAAGGTGCCCCAGCCCAGATCACAGAATGTTCCAGCTTACACAAGCATCAGATGTGCCAAGCTGATGACCTTTCTCCCACTGCCCCCCCTTTGTAGCCCAGCTTTGCTTGTGTGCTTGTGAAGTTCCTCAATTGCTTATCTGAACTTCCTCATTGGAGAGATATATTACCAGAATTGTGTTCAGTAAAGTTGATACCCTGACACGATCAGACTGATTTTCTTTATGCACTTGGTCTCCTTTCTCTCTCACTCCCCATTTGACCCTCAGGTAGCGCTTCTTCTGGGACCCTGAATAATTGAACCTGCTGGATGGGTTCGCCTGCCAAGCAGCCCCATAAACGTTCCACATCTTCCCATTTTTAATTTCATAAACAAGACTATTCTTGTCTTAGGTCATTCTGAAAAGTATGCCTTCCTTATATATCATGGTATATGCATTATCAACAGGAATGCACTTTTGTCTTAAGTTGTTAAGGCTCTGTGGAGAAACTTACCCTTCCTTGTTTACCATCCTGTTAAATTAGTAACTCTGTCTGGGGGCCAATTTTAAGTTTCAAGTCATGTATTTTTCCTGCGAACACATTGATATAGTTAAAGGAAAGTTTTATCACAATCGGCAGGGATACATTTATTCCCAGAGGAAAAAAGTGTTAGCATGATCAAGCTATATATACTATTCTTTTTTACCCACATTTCATTTGTCAGAC
This sequence comes from Apodemus agrarius, assembly GCA_964023405.1. NCBI lineage: Eukaryota > Metazoa > Chordata > Mammalia > Rodentia > Muridae > Apodemus > Apodemus agrarius. The sequence goes on along the minus strand of OZ030007.1, from coordinate 72,242,832 downwards.
TTAGTATTTTTTATTTGATATTTTTTATTTACATTTCAAATATCCCTTTCCCAGCACCCCCTCACCAAAGCCCCCTATCACACACCTCCCCTACCTCTATGAGGGTTGTTAATTTTCAAATATGTCTCTGATAATATCCAGAACCAGTATTCCAAATGAAGACCATTATTTCAAATACTGGATTGATTGCTAGACCAGTCCATGTTTGAGTCACAATATCTGTTTACATTAAAGGAATGAGAATAGTCATTAATACTTCTCGGGTTAGTTTTTGAAGCAGATTCCACAGTCTCCATGTTCTCTGTCTCACAAGGTCTAAAAAATAGAGGCAAGGCAGCTTGTCCAATCTGGGATGTAGGCAAGCAAAGGTGGGTCAGGAACATGTACAATACAGCTTCCATGTCACCATTGTCAGGGCACTCAGAATGCTCATGGTCAGCATCATTCTTTGCCCCAGCATCAGCATGTCTCACCAATCACTCTGGCAGCTAGCACACTCCTGCAGCATCCTACATAAAAAAACACAAACAAGTCTTCTTTCTCATATTAATTATCTGATTTGGATCATGCCACATGCTAGTAAGTAGATCCTTCCATTTCACCTAGGCATAAATATGCCAAGTTGTAGGGTGCCGAGGATACTCTGCAGAGAGTCCTTTGGCATTGAAATTTAAAATTTTAAAATAAAAAGAGGATGATTTAAATAAATTGGTGGTATATGGAATATAAGTCCCTCTTTTTAAATTTTATGAAATATTATTTTAAATTTCCACAATACCTGCTTCACAATACCTTGTCCTAGAGGATTGTAAGGAATTCCAGTAAAATGGGTGAACAAAACATCTCAAATGCTTGACTGCAATAGCCAGTTGCATTTTCTGTTTTAATCTGATTTCAAACACCAAGCCAAAAAAAAAAAGAACAAAAACAAAAACAAAAAAACTTTAGGCAATGACTACTTACAATTTTAGTTGCTTCTTCTGTTAAAGCAGTTGCAATTAGCAAGCATAAAAAGGTAATTGTCACATATACATTTTTTAATTTTCCAAAAACAGAAAAAATGAGTAAGATCCATTTCCCATAAATGATTAGTTATAAATCATTGAAGATTTACACCATTATGTGGTAGAGGTAGAAACGAAGGACTAAAAGTACAAGTATTTTCAATTTGACATGCACATTCTCTCTAAATTTGGTCTCTAGACCAAATTATTGTTTCAAGCTATTACTATATTGATAATGTAAAGAATGAGATTGTTTGGATAATTGTTCCTGTGTAAGGACTTTAATCAGCCTGGTATACAAATCTGCAGTGGTATTGCCCTAAGAGGTCCAGGCAACCCCATATGAGCTCTTAAATGCCATATAAAGTTAAGAACAGTAAATCCTTAAGTTGAATTATATTTGCATAAATATTTACAAATATTGAGAATTTGCAGTAACAAAAATGGAACAAATTCAAGCAGTTGAAAACTATATGTTATATATTGGCTATCAGTATACAAACTGAAAGCTTGATTTTTCAACATTTCAAAAACGGTGGCTATAGCACATAATCCAATTATTTGTTAAAAGTAGGGAAAAATCAGAATGAACATGTGATACAATTACAAATGTTGCTTCCCATTAAATGAGCTATGTGTAAATACAGTAAGCATATATTCTGTGGGTTGCATGCATAAATTTACAGTAAGTACAAAAGCATGCATACAGGCAAATTGCAGCAATTTCTCTTTGGGATAATTATTATCAATTTTGCCTGAAATGTTTGCACATGCAATAGTCCAAATATCAGTATTCTGCAATAAATTATTTAACTGCTGTTTGGAATAAGGAATTAATATTTCATCTGGTTCTTTCCTAAAATACTTTCATGATTGTATCACACAATTATGTATTAACACAGCAACAGCTCCATAACAGGGTGTTAAATCTTTCCTTGGAAATAAAGAAAGATAAATCCATATTAATAATTCCTAATAGTCCCTTTTGCCAAAGGAATGCTATGGATGCAAACAGCCAACAATTGATCTTAATCTATATAACATATCTGTTGTTGACTACTAATTTCCTCGACTTTCTTCAAAGCTATTTGTTTCTCATCAGTTAATTGTCAAGAGGAATTAGGATTTGTATCCCCCTTAAGATTCCTCCTGTGGTCAGCTTAACATGAGGTCTTAGCCAATTAATATGTCCCAACAACTTTTGAAAATCATTTAAAGAAAATAAATTTTATTTTCTTATTTGAATTTTCTATGCCACAATTTATTTAGGATGCAACTATGACTGGATGTTAGATTTCTTTTTTATTTATTCTATATTCTTTGTTTACATTCCAAAGGCTTTCCCCTTTCCCAGTTTCCCCCTCACCATATGTCCCACAAATCCTCCCCCCCCCCGCGCCTTTTCCCCAATCACCCCACCTCCACCAATTCTCTGTTCTGGTACTCTCCTACAATACTGGATCCAATCTTTTCAGGACCATGGTCCTCTCCTTCCTTCTTCTTGGGAATCTTTTGACTTGCTAATTCTGTCTTGAGTATTCAGAGCTACTAGGCTCATTAATATCCACTTATCAGTGATTGCATTTCATGTGTATTCTTTTGTAATTGGGTTAACTCACTTAGGATGATGTTTTAATATTGAAAAACATATTGTCTTTGAATCTTTTCTGTAGCGACAACCACTCCCCAAAATTTTCATGCTCATTGTATACAAGGAATGGCTCCTAGTAAAACTCCTTCAGATAAATCAACGAATAAAATGCCATCCATATAATGAATAATAAACACTGAGAGATTCAAAGTCCTAACTTCTTGTCCTGAAGCAGTGACTTTTTTTTTACATAATGTAGGGCTATTAGACATTCCTTGAGGCTAAACTTTACAAGGATACCACATCATGACCTCTTTAAAATTAAAGGCAGGCACACAAAACTCGAACCTTTTACAGTCATCAGGATCCAAAGAACAGTACAAAAACAATTCTCCAAATCCATGATAATTCTAAATGCATTTCCTGGAATGGCAGCTAGAGTAGGCAAGCCAGGCTATAATGCCTCTAGAAGTTCCATTGCCTCATTAACCCTTAGCAAACCCTGCAACAATCTCCACCTGCTTGACTTTTTCTTAATTATAAATATGTGTGAGATAGAATCCTGAGCCTGCAGCTAGAGTAGGCAAGCCAGGCTGTAATGCCTCTAGAAGTTCCATTGCCTCATTAACCCTTAGCAAACCCTGCAACAATCTCTACCTGCTTGACTTTTTCTTAATTTATAAATATGTGTGAGATAGAATCCTGAGCCTGTGTTCTAATTGCAAGCTGCAGCCAATGGAACACTGGCTCAGCAGAGCAAAACCACAACTTTGGAAAGCAAAACTCAACATCCAACAATCCAGTCTTTCCAAAAATACCAAGCATATCATACCCATGCTACAAAGTTTGGCAAAACCCAATCGTTTGCCTCCAATACCTCAAAAATTATGGAATGCTCCGTGAATTTTTGGGTTATACTTGTGCAGGGGCCATTCTAATATTCTCTGTATTGTTAGACTTTTAGAATATGTGCTGCCCAAGTGAGCACCTGTAATAACTTTTTAGCTATATATAAATCTCCCGCCTTAACTCCAAACTACTTATGAGTAAAGAATTCTCATTTTCTCTCTAGAATATAGTTATAATATTCTATGTCAGGATAATAAGTCTCACTCAAACAGGGAGAGCAGAACTCAAATTGTTATTATTTCCCCAGGTTAAATCACAGGAAATCTTTATTGTGTTTGGGATGAAGTATTCATAGCTCATTGAAGAGAAATTGCTGTATTATAGCATCCCTTAATAAACTAGTTAGAATACAAACATTCTTTATGGAAAATAAATTGTCTTCTGTGTTCTTTGAATTCATAGATTCTTCTCAGTAATTTAAGAAAATACCTATTCACAAGATATATAATAAAAAATTTAAATATTAGCATATTTCCCTAGCATATTTAGCAAATGTCAATACACTGGCTTGTTAAGATGTCTGAGAGTAATTTATGTGTATGAATAAGATCGTCATAATGAAACGGGTTATTTTGTACAAATAAAATAAGCTGATGGAAAATAAGGTTGCTTTAAGAAAAAAAATCAGTGATAAATTTCACTTTTAGTTCATGTTGGTAAAGTTGATTGTCATCCCTCTAGAAAATTGTTTGTTTTCACAACATTTTCATGGAGTCTTCTTTTAATGATGTCCCTTTCTGTATTACCAATGATTAATCACATTTTGCAGATCGAACACAGCATATCAAGTCTGAACGTAGAACTTGAACAAGCTCTTTTCCTTACTAATTATTATTCAGAACAAGCTCTTTTCCTTACTAATTATTATTCAGCACAACAGAACAATTAGATTCTCATGAAGGTCCTAGGACCTCAGCCTTTCAATTTATCGTTGGCACCAATCCTATGCTAGAAACAGCTACATACCCAAAAGTGATAAAGATATCCATAAACTTTATTCCCTGACTCAATTACTATTACTTCCAGGCATTGTAACTTTTCATCCTTCACATGCATACTGATTTGCGGTTGCCTGAGACCTCAGCAGATATTTTAATCTATACTCAGTCTTTACTTATACCTGTCCTAAATTCCACTGACTGCACATTCTAAATCAAATTTATGCTCAATGTCTGTAAGCAAAATTTTACTTATTCAAGAATCAGGCAGATAAAATAGTTCTGCTATTTCCCAATTGTTCTAAACCAGATTATAGATCACTGGAGGACCGAAACAAATAGTCTTCGATATGTCAATATTATTATAATCTGGAATTTGTCAAGTGGACATATGCACATGTGTTTGTCCATACTTTCTTCACTATATCATATGTCACAGTTCAACATGGAGAACATGCTACTCACATTTTACTACATTTTCAGGCTTCTTTTGCCTCTGAGGACATATCTAAGATAATCAAGACTGATAAGTTCCCTGCATACTGGTCTCATTTACGACCAAAAATTTTACACTGTTTTCATGTTATGTACAAAACTGGATACCATGTAACTTAGACTTCTTTGCTCTGAAGAGATAGCATGGACATAGAGCTCTTATGAAGGATAACATTTAATTTAGACTTGGTTACAGCTTCAGAAGCTTATTTCATTAACATAATGTCATGCAATATGGGAATACACGGGTAGAAGTGGTTCTAGGGAAGTAGCGAACAGTTCTACACCCAGAACTATAGAAAGCAGGACTAAAGAGCCAAGAGGCCTGGATTAGACATTTAAAATCCAAAGCCCAAACTCAGTGACAGACTTTCTCCACAAAGGTTACAGAATGGCTAATAACAAATCCCAGGTGTCAACACAATCATGAGGATATGAAGCAAGGGGAGTGCTCCTCCATTGCATTTGGAATTAAAAACTGGTACAAACACTCTGGAAATCAATCTGTCACTTCCTCAGAATATTGGAAATATTTCTTCCTGATGACCCAGCTACACTGCTCCAGGGTATATACCCAAATGATGCTCCACTATACCATAAGGACCCATTCACCATTATGTTAAAAGCAACCTTATTCATCATAGCCTAAAACTAGAAGAAACCTAGATGTCCCTCAATAGAAAATGGATACAGAAAATATTCATTTACATAATGAAATACAATTCAGCTATATAAATGCAGGACATCAGAAATTTTACAGGCAAATGAGTTATATCTAGAAAGTATTATCCTGAATGAGGTAACCCAGGTCCAAAATGACATGTCTGGTATGTACTCAATCATAACTCGCTATTAGCCAAAAATTACAGAATACCCATGATATGCCTCAAAGACCATAATAGGTTAATCTAGAATGAAGGCCCACGTGAAGATGCTTCAATCCTACTTAGAAGGAGGAACAAATTACAGGAGGAATCTTGGTGGGAGAACAAAGTGGAGGTCAAAAGGTTGTGGGGCAAGATGAGGAATGGAAAGAGAAAAGTAAGAAGCCCAGAGAGCCAGTAGAGTAGATAGGAATTTGCCAAGAGTGAGGGGTGAGTAGTGAGTGGTGAATGGTGATGGGTGAGTGGTGAATGGTGAGTGTTGATGGGTGAAGGGTGAGTGTTAAGGGGTGAGGGTAACCTCTATTAAATCTAAGAGTCCTAGGAAATGAGTGTTTCCCAGAATACCATGTGGCTGGCATAGACTAAATGTCCAACAGTGAGGAGATTGAACCTGAAGAGACCATCTCAAATAGACAGTATCCACTCTGTTAATATGGGAACACTAACCCACATTCAACATTTTTGACACAGAATTATTTCTGTCAAAAAGAAATTCAGGGACAAAAATGGAGCAGAGATTGAAAGAATGGATGAAAAGTAACTGGCCCAACTTTGGAAGGCATCAAATTCTGACACTATTACTGATGCTATTGCTGTGACTGCAGACAGTATTCTAAAGTGGTATTTCCCTGAGAGGCTGTACCAGCAGCTGAATTATAGCCAATCATTGGACTAAGGTCAGGGACCCCTATAAAAAGCCATGGGAATGATTGAAGGAATAAATGGGGATGGCAATCTCATAAGAAGACCAACAGTGTCAACTAAGCTGGATCCTTGGGTAGTTCCAGAGACTAAGCAACCAACCAAAGGACATGTATCATGGGCTGGGCTGAGACCCTCTATCACATATGTAGCAGAAGTTTGTTTTTTCTGGCTTCAGTGGGAGAGGATGATACTAATATTTTAGAGACATGAGCTCTAGAGAAGGACGATGCCCATGTGGGTTGGGCAATATCCTTCTGAGATGGGAAAGAGCGGGGACATATCATAAATACCTCTAGGAGGCAGGACTAGGACCGGACAATATTTGGGATGCAAATAAGTGAAAAAAAATAATTTAAAAGTTATTTAGTTTACAAACCATTCTTGTTATTGTTATTAGGTTTGTATGGATGTAATAGTAAGTTCTCAGTTTTCACATTACATATTATCCTGGTTCATTTTAATTTATTTGTTTCGGTCCATAGAGTGCTGCAGAATGAGAATGGAATTTGAACTTATTATCTGTAGACATGACATTAAGCAGTCCTAAGAAAGCTTAAAGCCAGCTACCCACATTTAAACTTGAGGGAGTATTATAAATCAAGGAATTTGGTAGAGGTTCCTTCCCCCATCATATGTGCCCATTCACCAAACTAGTTATGGCATTCACTCTCTCCATTCTGTTGGGGTGAGAGATAGCCAGGGCAACCACTGATTTAGATATAGAAAATGTAGAAACTTCCATCAGTCACATTCAAGAATTATTGACTTCATTATCAGAAGAAGTACTGTAGGATAGGAGGGCTATGTGCTGCCTTAGCTGAGGAGTGTTGTTCTTATATAGATCATTCGGGATTGTTAACCCTGTTTAGGACCCCTAATTGCTCTCCTGTTATAGTTGACTTTTGATCGCTACATTTTGAACTGCTTAGTTTCTATTGTTAAGAAACTCTTAGGTGCAGTACAGCTAATGATCTTAAAGCAGAGATACAAAGAACTAGATACAGAAGATCAGGAGTATGAGCTGTCAAAATCCAGCAATTGCTTCAGGACTAAATCATGCAAAAAATAAAAAGGGGGGGTGAATGAGAGGGATAACTCAGAAACTTTGAAAAGGTTACAGAAAACTGGCCTCTCACAGAAGGGCAAGTGTTCCCCCTCCCAGAAGGGAGAGGAGAGTCTATATTATAATCCTCAGACCACAGGGTGGTCCATGCAGCTAGGGAAGGCCCAGTGTCCATAGGCCACCTACCTCATCTCCAATCAACCAATTAATTTAAAGGTAACACTGTTCTGCCAATCACATTGTGCCTAATGGTGGTTGCCCTGAGAAATGTATAAAAGGCCATGACAGCCTGGAATGCAGACTGTTCTTTCTTCATGAGCAGAGTGGCTCCAGGATGCTGGTTTTAATAAAAATTCCTCTTGCATTTTGAAAAAAAAAGAAGAAAGAAAAAGAAAGAAAGAAAGAAAGAAAGAAAGAAAGAAAGAAAGAAAGCAAGAAAGAAAGAAAAGAAAAGAAAAGAAAAGAAAAGAAAAGAAAAGAAAAGATAAGATAAGATAAGATAAGATAAGATAAGATAAGATAAGATAAGATAAGATAAGATAAGATATAATTCCAAAACTGGTCACAAAACTCAAAGACATGGTTTAGATTGGGAGCTAGAAGACCTCCTGTTGACAAAACAAAAGCAATGGTTTTGATGGTTGTGTGTATACACTGAACATACGCTAACATATGTAACGGATACACTAGAAATGTCCCCCTAATCTTTGTATGCATAATGAGAAAGCAGTAATCCCAAGTTTACTACACCTAGTGTGTAATGACTGGTGAGTTGACAGGGAGATACTATTGTTGTGGATATGATCAGTGATAAGAGCTGTATTGATATTATGGGCCCGGGTAGTTAGGATTGAAGTCAGAAATTGACATGGTTATAGAGGTGATCAAAAGTTGCTAAAAACAGACCTACAGATGTGCTACTGTTCATTTCCTGTGACTGAAACTTAAACTACTGTAGAAAAGTGCAGAGCAACTGCTGGTCAGTTGTCTGGGAAGGGTAAGTTCAAAAAGAGATTGTAGCAGCATTGAGAAAACTAATGTGGAAAAAGATTTTATTTTTCTGACTCACAAACTCACAATCACAATGTCAGTACTTGTGACATTACATTTATATAGAACTGTATGGGCAGATGTCATGTGCCTTAAAGTATTGCTTCTTGGCTCTGGCCATATTTATATCCACTCTCTCCATGGCCAGGCCCATGGTTGTGATGATGCTTAGGTTGGAGAGCATTGTTTTGTACATTCTCATAGTAGTTGCATATTATTCCTCCTATCAGGATCAAAAACTCTTCAAAGCTGATGTCCATTTCTATTTGATTCAATCCACAAACCATATAGAGCTTAAGAATAAAGAAGAACAAAGAACAAAATGTGGATGTTTAAAACATACATAGAAGGGGAAACAAAATAACCACAGGAGGCAGAGTGAGGGAGTAAGCTGGAAGTGAGCGAGGAAGGGGAGAGGAAAACAGGGGACAGGATCAGGTATTGGAAGGGAGAGTAAAGAAGTACAGTGGGTCAGTAAATCGAATAGAAATAAGTAGCAGTGGGGGATGGGAAACTGGAGGTAGCCACTAGAACGTCCGATTTTTCATGGAATTGACAGGCTCCCAGGACCCAACAGGGTAGATTTTAGCTGAAATACAAAACAAAGTGGATAGAGAACTTGTAGTGACCACCTCCAGTAGATAGTCATGACCCCCAGTAGAGGGATGGGGCCAACCACCCATCTCAAAAATTTTAACCCAGCGATGTTCATGTCCAAAGGAAAGACAGGGACAAAAAAGTGAACAGACTAAAGGAAAGGCCATTCAGATACCTCTCCACCTAGAAATTTATCCCATCTGCATACACCAAACCCTGACAGTATTGCTGAAGTCAACAAGTGCTTGCTGATAGGAGCCTGGTATGGCTGTCCTCCGATAAGTTCTACTAGCATCTGACCAGTAAGTGTATTTCTTAATGTGGTAAATCTGGCAAGCCTCTTACTGGTTTGAGAAAATCAATATGGGCTTTTCCTGGGTCTCTTCAGCCAAATGGGGACATCTTATGGCTACTTGGCAGTACAGCTGCTTGTTTAAGGATGAAACATAGTAATTTTTAAAGTCTCAATGAAATATCCTAACCCTATTAAAAATGGGGTAGAGAGCTAAACAAAGAACTCTCAATGGAGGAATAATGAATGACTGAGAAGCACCTAAAGAAATGTTCAACATCCTTAGTAATCAGGGAAATGCAAATCAAAACAACCTTGAGATTTCACCTCACACCAGTCAGAATGGCTAAGATCAAAAACTGAGGAGACAGCAGGTACTGTCAAGGATGTGGAGAAAGAGGAACATTCCTAAACTGCTGGTGGGATTGCAAGCTGGTACAACCACTATGGAAATCAGTTTTGTGGTTCTTCAGAAAACTGGGCATGATACTACCAGAGGACCCTGTTATACCACTCCTGGGCATATACCCAAAATATCCCCCAGTATGTAATAAGGACACATGCTCTGCTATGTTCATAGCAGCCCTACTTATACTAGCCAGAAGCTGGAAATAACCCAGATGTCCTTCAATGCAAGAATGGAAACTCGAAAATGTTTTATATTTACACAATGAAATACTACTCAGTTATTTTAAAAAAAAAATGCATTCATGGAATTCTTAGGCAAAGGCATGGAACTGGAAAAGATCCTAATTGAGATAACCCAATCACAAAAGAACACACATGGTATGCACTCACTGATAAGTGGATATTTGCCCAGAAGCTTGGAATACGCAAGATACAATTCACATATCAAATGATGCCCAAGAAGAAGGGAGAACAAAGTATGGATACTCTGGTCCTTCTTAGAATGGGGAACAAAATACCCACAGAAGGAGATACAGAGACAAATTATGGAGCACAGTCTAAAGGAAGGACCATCCAGAAGCAACACCACATAGTGATCCATCTCAAATACAGCTACAAAACCCAGGCACTATTGTGGTTGCCCACAAGTTCTTGCTGAGCAGAGCAAGATATACCTGTCACCTGTGAGGCCCTGCTAGTGCATAACAAATACAGAGGTGCCTACACTCAGCCAGCCATTGAACTGAGCAGCAGGTCCCCAAAAGTGAAGTTAGAGGAAGGATCCAAGGAGCAGAAGGGTTTTGCAGCACCATAGGAGGAACAATGATGTTAGCCACCCAGTATTCCCAGAGATCCCAGGGACAAAAACATCAACCATATAGTATACATGGTGTTACCCATGGCTCCAGACACATAGACATCAGATGATGGCCTTGTTGGACATTAAAGGAAGGAGAGGCCCCTGGTCCTCAAAAGGCTTGATGCAGCAGTGTAGAGGAATACAAGGACAGGGAAGTGGGAGGGGGTTGATTGTGGAACAGGGGGAGGGGAGATAGCTTATAGAAATTTCAGCCATGGGGGAACTAGGGAAGGGCAAATCATTTGAAGTATAAATAAAGAATATTTCCATTTTTTTAAAAAAAGAAATATAACCTTATGGACATTTAATATTTTTATCAACCTATCTTGAGGATAATGATTATCTATAGTTCCTATTTGAACAAGCAACTAATCTGTACTAGATCTACATTAACAGACTGAATGATGACGTCTGGTTCTTTGCCAAAATAAGTCAGCACCTGCTTCCTTCCATGTATAATAATCTGGGCTACTGCCTCATAATATGGTAGAATATTACATGTAGTAGACACCCTGGAAAATATCCACATAAGAGACGTCATTTGCTATAATAATCCTGTAGGTATATGAGCCTTATTAAAAATGAACATTTGTAAAGGCATAGAATAATCTATATAAGTAACAAATTATTTTTAATAGGTCTTTCTACTTGTTGTAAGGCCAGCCATCCTTATGAGGTTAAAGATCTTGGGGAAGTAGGATCAGCACTCCCTTTAAACATATCAGAAAAAGGTATTAATTTTTCTGTAGTAAGCTTTAAATAGGGGCAAAGCCAATTGATATCACATAACAATATGTGAAAATGATTTAAAGTTTTTAAACTGTCCATGTGAATTATTATCTTCTAGGGAAAAACAGCTTGTTCTGTAAATCTAAAGCCCAAGTAACTATAAAGATCCTGATTTTGCATATTTTCTGGAGCTATTGGAAGTCCTTTATCAGCTAAAGCCTGTTATACATTTCTATAACATAAAAGCAAGTCCTGAGGATTTTTCCAGTTATCAAGACATCATCTGTATAATGAAAAATAATATATCATTGGCCATTGCTCTCTTACAAGGTGAAATGCTTGTGACACAAAGTTTTGACTTAAGGTAGGACTATTAGCCATGCCCTGACGAAGAACTGACCATTGATATATTCTCATAGGTTCCATGAAATTAATAGAAGGAACACTGAAAGCAAAACATTCACAATCCTCAGGATGCAAAGGAATAGTAAAGAAACAAACATTCAAATCTACCATTATTTTATAATATCCATTAGGAATAGCCACTGGAGATGGAAGCCCAGGTTATAAAGCTCTCATACATACCATGGTTTCATTAATCTTTTTTAGATCTTTTAACAATATCCATTTACTGGATTTTTCTTGATAATAAATATTGGAATTATTCAATGATGATTGTGATTCTCTTAGATGTCCTGCATCTAGTAGCTCCTGTACTAGCAAAGAGGCAGCTTTTATTTTTTTTCTTTAGATAAAGACCACTGATCAACCTATACTGGAATACTATTAAGCCATTGAATTTTATCAGCATGATAGGCAGGCATGATAGCGGCCATTACAGAAAATGCCCCAAACCTCTAGTGGAAGAGTAAAGTGTAGGACTTTCAAACTTCATAATGCTTTGTCCTTCTTTCCCTAGCCCCTGACAAGGCAAAAATCTTTATTCTAGCTCTGTTTAGCCACTATCTCATTAAGACTACACATGATAAGACCCATCTCTGACAACAGATATATTCTCTAAAGGCTAATAGGCAAATTTGGCATAGCATAAATCTGAATTTGTCCTGAATTTCCATTGTCATCACTCCAGGTTAGAAGTTTAGTGTTTTGCTTCAAGTTATTGTCATAATCAATCCCTTGGAGGTGAGTGAGCACATCTGACAAGGGCCAAGTTGAAGGTCAATCTTGTCCTCTAATAATTGTTACTTCAGCTCCAATATCAATCCTTCAAAGCTTTCCCCCTCAATTTTTAGTTTAAGGTTAGGTCTCTTACTAGTTTGATTGAACCCAGCATACATCAGAAGAATTAAAGCCATTCTGTCCTCTCTCACGCTTAAGGAATCTAGAAGGTAGTGGATGCAAGGAAACCATAATAGGTTGAGCAATTCTTTGGTTAGCAGGTAGTTATAATGCCATGAGTGGAAGCAGCCATAATTTTAATTTCTCCCTCGTAATGATTATCTATGAATCCCAATTTTCTACAGGCAAAGGTCCAAAATCTCCTTTAGTCAGGGTCTGACCTTCCATTCCTGGGTATGATATCGAGTAGGTGGAGGAATAGAGGTCCAATCCTGTGTTTCCTGGGGTGGTCCTCAAAAGTTCAAAAAGACATATTCCTGGCCTAGCAGCAGCTTCATAACCCCATAATCTGCTTGCTGTGGGCATCTGGGTGCCTGAGGCTAACCCCTCTGCTCATTTTGTGACATGGAACAGCCCTGAATATCAGTTTTAGATTTACATTCCCTGGCCCTGTGGTTATACTTGACGAACACACCTGGGGTGTAAGCTGATTGCCCACTTACAGTGCCTAAGCTACTAACACAAAAATTTCTAAAATGACCCAAACATCCACATTTAAAACATGCTTTATTCCATCATCTCTATGTAAAAATTGCTTGTGCCGTGGTTCCTTACAAAGCTGTAGCCATGGCTAGACCTTGATTGCACAAATCTCAGCACAAAGGTGAATATACCCAGCTAATATACCCATAGCTGTCCTCTATAAGGTCTAATGGTGGTACAACAAGCTGCATTAACATTCTTATAAGCCAATTGTGTGACAAACAGATTTCCTGCTTGAGACTCTTCAAGAATTATACTCACAGCTTTTAGTAGCCTATCTACAAAATTCTGAAAGAGTTCATGAGGATCATGTCTAATACTAGCTAAATTACCACTGAGATCTCCTTAAGTCATTAGTTGATTCCACGCATGGTGGGCAGTCATTGCAACGAGCACATACACTCCATCAGGAAACCCAACCTGAGTAGCATTGCCTTCATATTGACCTTTTCCAAAAAGCATGTTAGCATCCCAATCTGGATTACCTGTCTGAGCATTCATTGTAGCAGTTCTCTTACTAGATGCATGCCATTCAGAATTCCAAAGTAAGAAAACCCCTGACTAAATAGCATTACATAGAGTCTTCCATTCTTGGGAAGTTAAATTTTACTCCATAACAGTATGCATCAAAGCTTGTGGAAAATGAACCATAGGGCCATTCTGTACCATAGCTGCTTTCAGTTCTTTTAAAAATTTGAACACCAAGGTCTGATATTATTTAACTTTATTGTTCTGCTGGTCCATTGGGAAGATGGGAAGAAGAGTGAAAAAGGAGTGAGAACAAGACAAAGATGCTGATCAAGGCCCATATTTTAATGGCGGACTTTGAATTTACAGGTGGGGAAAAACCCTTCCCCCAAAACGTCAGGGTCTGTTTAGGAAACTCTGGTTGGCTCCACTGCTTCTTGGGTTGCTGACTCAGTGCAGGAAGCTGCAGATCTGGAAGAACAATAGACTTCATGTAGGTCCAAAAGCTCCAACCTAGGTGGGCAAATATAGCAAATAAGGTCTAAATTTCCTGTTCAAGGGTTGGGGGAGGAGGGCGAAAATACACAAGCTGATTCTTTGAGAAAACAAGATAGATAAACCCCTAGCCCAAAAAAGTAAAGAGCACATCCAAATTAACAAAATCAAAAATGAATTGGGAAAAATAAAAAGAGAAACTGAGGAAATTAAAACAATCACTATTTCCTACTATAAAAGCCTATACTCAATAAAACTAGAAAATCTAGATGAAATGGATGATTTTCCAGAAATATAACATGTACCAGAGTTTAATCAAGAGCAGGTAAACTTTATAAATAACCCCATGTTCCCTAAGAAGTCATGGAAAACCTCCAAATCAAGTAAAAAAAAAAACAAAAAGAAAAACAAAAACAAAACAAAGACACAGCCAGATATCTATAGTGTAGAATTCTACCAGACCTTCAAAGAAGAGCTAAGATCAACACTCCTCATGTTATTCCTTAACATAGACATAGAAGGAACACTACATAATTCATTCTATGAACGTAAAATTCCTCTGATATCTAAACCTCCAAAGGACCAATTTAAAAAAAAAAGAGTATATCAGATGAATTTCACTTATGAATAGTGATGCAAAACTACTCAATAAAATTCTTGAAAACTGAATCCAAGAACACATCAAAACAATTTTTCACCCCAATCAAACAGGCTTCATCTTAGAGATGCAAGGGTGGTTCAATATTCAAAAATTCATTACTGTGATCCACTAATAAAACAATTCTCAAAGAAAAAAAATCACACGATTATCTCATTAGATGCTGAAAAATCATTTGACAAAATACAACACCCCTTCATGTTAAAAGTATTGGAGAAATCAGGAATTCAAGGCCCACACCTACTCATAATAAATCTATATGTATCCATCCAACAGCCAATATCAAATTAAATGAAGAGATGCTTGAAGCAGTCACTCTAAAATCAGGGACAATGCAAGGATGACCACCCTCTCCATATCTAATCAATATAGGACTTGAAGTTATAGCTAAAACCATAAGACAACAAAAGGAGATCAAGTAGTTACAAACTGGAAAAGGATAAGTCACAGTATCACTATTTGCAGATGATAGTATATATCAGCTACTCCAAAAATTCTACCTGAGAACTTGTACAGCAAAGTGGGTGAATATAATATTAACTCAAACAAAGCAGTTTCCTTCCTTTATACAAATGATAGACTGAGAAATGAAATAATGAAACAGCACTCTTCATAATAGCCACAAATAATAGAAAATATTTTGATGAAATTCTAACCAAAGAGATGAAAGATTTGTATCACAAGAACTTCAAGTCCCTCAAGAAAGAAATTAAAGAAAACTTTAGAAAATGGAGAGGTATCCCATGCTCATGAATTGGTAGGAATAACATTAAAATTGACAAACCTAAAAAAAGCAATCTACATATTTAACAATATCCCCATCAAAATTCTAACAGTTATTCACAGACGTGGAAGAACAACTCTCAAATTCTTAGGGAAAAACAAACAAACAAACAAACAGGTTACCAAAAACAATTCACAACAATAAAAGAAATGAAGCGGGGAATGATCAGCACTGACATCAAGTTATATTACATAGCAATAGTGATAAAAATTGTACGGTATTGTTTCAGAGACAAGTTGATCAGGGGAATAGAATTGGAAGACTGAGAAATAGAACCACATAATTATGGACACTTGGTCTTTGACAAAGAATCCAAAATTATGCAATGGAAAATAGAAAACATCTCCAATAAATGGTGCTGGTCTAACTGGACGTTGGCATGTAGAAAAATGAAAACAAATCCGTATTTGTCATCTTGCAAAAAGCTCAAGTCCAAAGATCAAAGATATCAACATAAAACCAGATATACTGAATCTAAGAGAAGAAAAAGTGGGATATGGCCTCAAACTCATTGGCATAGGGGGATGGTTCCTAAACCAACCTCCAATGGCTCTAAGATCAAGAATTGATAAATGGAACCTCATGAAATTGAAAAGCTACTGTAAGGCAAAGAACATAGACAATATGACAAATTGGAACCTAGAAATTGGGAAAAAAATCATCAACCTCACCCCTGACCCCACCGTCTCTAAGAGATGTCCCCAACCCTCCCAAGATTGCCTATTTCCATGCTTTGCTTTTGCTGGTCCTCAATGTTTCACTGCTGTTCTCACACCCCAATAGCGGATCAGTTTTTCCTTTTTCCTTTCTTGTTATTTTTCCCATCCAGATATCTCCCTCCCTGTAATCCTGTGACTGCTTTTTATCCCTCCCAAGTAGGATATAAGCATTCTCAGTTGGGACCTTCAGCTTGTTAACTTTCTTGAGTTTTGGGAATTGTATTTTTGGTATCCAGAACTTTTTGGCTAATATCCTCTTATTAGTAAAACAAAACTGTACATGTCCTTTTGAGTGAGATACCTCACTCAGGAAGATATTTTCTAGTTCTATGCATTTGCCTGCAAATGTTTACATTTCAAAGGCTTTCCCCTTTCCCAGTTCCCCCCTCACCATATGTCCCATATGTCCTCTTCCCCCTGTCCATTCCCGACTCACCCCCCAACACTTTCTCTGTTCTGGTACTCTCATGCAAAACTTGAACCAGTCTTTTCAGGACCAGTGTCCTCTCCTTGCTTCTTTTAGGGAATCTTTTTTTTTAATGAATTCATTTTATTGGTTTTTAAAAGTTAGGTTATGGCCTTTTAAAGTTAGCAGTAAATGCTTTTATAATTATCAGGATCCACAAAACAAAGAACAACTCTTTGAATCTATAATAGTTTTGTATGGAGTAGGCAGGCCAAATTTTAATGCCTTCATAATTTCTTTTATATTATACATATTTTACATATTTTCTATATTTTTGTTTACATTCCAAAGGCTTTCCCCTTTCCCATTTCCCCCCCCCTCACCATATGTCCCATAAGTCCTCTTCCTTCAGCCCATTCCCCAATCACCACCCCATTTCTCTGTTCTGATACTCTCCTATAAAACTCGATCCAGTCTTTTCAGGACCAGGGTCCTTTCCTTCCTTCTTCTTGGGAATCTTTTGATTTGCTAATTGTGCCTTGAGTATTCAGGGTTTTGGGGCTCATTAATATCCATTTATCAGTGATTGCATTCCACGTATATCCTTTTGTGATTGGGTTAACTCACTTAGGATGATATTTACCAGACCCAACCATTTGCCTACAAATTGCATGAATTCATTATTTTTAATTGCTGAGTAGTATTCCATTGTGTGTGTGTGTGTGTGTGTGTGTGTGTGTGTGTGTGTATACCACATTTTCTGTACCCATTACTCCTTTGAGGGACATCTGGACTCCTTCCAACTTCTGGCTATCATAAATAAGGCTGATATGAACATAGTGGACCATGTGTCTTTATGGTATGCAGGGGAGTCCACTGGGTATATGCCCAGGAGTGG
Organism: Apodemus agrarius; assembly: GCA_964023405.1. NCBI lineage: Eukaryota > Metazoa > Chordata > Mammalia > Rodentia > Muridae > Apodemus > Apodemus agrarius. Next base: position 72,225,038 of record OZ030007.1, on the reverse strand, counting down.
TATGAAAGGGTCCTCTGGAAGTGTCATGCCCAATTTTCTGAGAAACTGCCAGACTGATTTCCAGAGCAGTTGTGCCATCTTGCAATCCCACCAACAGTGTAGGAGTGTTCCTTTTTCTCCACATATCCACCAGCACTTGTTGTCCCTTGAGTTTTTAAACTTAGCCATTCTGACTGGTGTGAGGTGGAATCTCAGGGTTGTTTTGATTTGCATTTCCCTGATGACTAATGATGTTGAACATGTCTTAAGGTGCTTCTCAGCCATCTGAATTTCTTCAGGGGAAAATTCTTTGTATAGCTCTGTACCACATTTTATATATGGTTATTTGGTTCTTTGGGTTCTAACTTCTTGGGTTCTTTGTGTATATTGGATATGAGCCCTCTGTCAGATGTGGGGTTAGTGAAGATCTTTTCCCAATTTGTTGGTTGCTCTTTTGTCCTTCTAACAGTGTCCTTTGCCTTACAGAAACTTTGTAATTTTATGAGGTTCTATTTGTCAATTCTTGATCTTAAAGCATAAGCATATTCCTAAGCCATCATGTGTTTGCTGAGAACTTTTAGCTTGGGCATTTGTCATGCTAGCTAGGGTGAACTGTAATTAGTTCTCCCAAGGTAGTCAACATTTTTAGAGACAGGATGCTCACAACAACAGGAGACCATATTTAAAAATAGCTTTCATAGGCTGTCATTAACTCCCCCATGGGGATCCCACATTCCAAGGAAATAAGCTGGGGACTCAGAATAGCATTAAACACTACCCAATGTTATCTCTCACAAGCACAGATTTTGCTTTTCTGTTGGATAAAAGCAGAATATCTTTGGCCAAACCTGAATTCTGGGTATGCACATTGACCAGCATAATAGATATTATCCAGGGCAAAATGAATCTGATGAGACGCGTGCTTTTAGATATGCATCTGTCTTCTTGGACCGTGATGGCCAGGAGACCGTGGTATAAGCAGACGTACTAGTGAAGGCTACAAGCTGTGACTCTGGGAGACGTCCCAAGAGTGGAGGGAACTCCAGGGATGCCTGGAAAATCTGCATCTGGGTGTCAGGGAGGATATGGTAGTTCTACTGAATTGGAGAACTTACATGCCCTCCCGGCTGTCTGGTTTTCTGATCTGGTTCTGTTGGATGGATACTGCAGTCTGTTTTCTGTTTGTCTCACTGTTTTGTCAAAAGCCTGACTGGTGCCTAGAGTTCGGACTGGCAGAGAAACCTTGGGCGTATGGAGGAAGCTGGAGAAGGCCGAGTAAGGTCCTTCTCTTCTCTGTATTTGTTTCCTGCAATGGGCAGGAACATTCATTCGGTATCTGAAACTGGGGTGTCTAGAGGCAAACTGTCTTGAATTGAGACACCTGATGGTGGCAGGGTCAGGCTGTCTATGTGGTGATTGTTTCTCTGTTTTGTATAGTCTTGTGTTCTTGGACTTAAATGACTGATGGATAGGGATTTAGACCAACTGACAATTTTGTTAAGAATTTAGACCTACTGAAAAGCCCGCCATGTTGGGCAATGTGGTGGCAAGATCAGGTCGCGTGACTCAAGCCCGCCATGTTAAAACAAAAAAGAGATGAAATATTCAAGCTCTGAGACCCCCCTGGTGGGGGAAATAATTTTTAACAAGACACTCAAAGTGGAGGATATAAGAATTCTGAGTTTAAATTACAGATGACTTATTTCATTTATTTTAAATTGTTTAAATTATTATAGATGTAATGTTAAGCTTTGTGGTTTTATTATTTCTCTGGGAAAGAGGTCAAAATAAGGGGGACCTCCAGAAGACTAGATTCTGAAACATTAAGCAAAAAATCTGTCTTGGTGATACTAAAATCGTGTTTTAGGAATTATATTATGTTCAAGGCATAAGTTCTTATTTGATACTGAATTTATTTTGATACAAAATCAAGGTTTTCATTGGTATAAATATTAAAAATGTAAAAATGCAGAATTTACACCCTGTCCTTTCTTGCTGTTACTTATTATAGATCTGAGATGTTTAAGCCTGTGAGTTTGGGGCCATACAAAAATATAAGGCTCTGAGTTTATTACTAGGGTGTTTTCAATGTTTTAATTAGAGTTGCTTCTGTTATGGCAAGAGTTTTTATAGATTATTATACGGCTTAATAATTCCTGATTCTTTAAGTTTGTCAGATGTTCTTGTGCCAGAAGGCTGAAAACCAATGCTCCAACATTTTGAAGTATAAACTGTTCAGGTGTTTAGCAGTCTCTATCATTTGGCTAAGTCTTAGAAGCTGTGTTAAACTTTCTATATATTTTCAGTTAATATTGGTCACTCTTGAATTTCCGATGGGAATAAAAGCTGTTAGTCTCATAGTCAGCTCAAGCTCTTTAATCTTGAAAGCTGATATAGATTTACAGAAATGATTTTCAGGTGATATAAAATTTATAGCCAAAACATGAGTCAGGTATTAATTCTTATAGTCTTTCAAGATAGTAAAGATGACAAAGGTTCTGTTTGACAGAGATTGGATGTTAGGCCTATCTTATAGTTTGTAATTTACAAAATGATAATAGTATGCTCAATTTATATTTAGAGAAGATGACAGAATGGAGCAGAAGATCTGAGACCACCTATCCTGATTCACAGTGACTCTCTCACTAAGGTCATATTTCCCAAGAGACTGATTAATCTCTTTGAGACTGTTTTATTTGTAATACAGGAAGCCAGAAAAGAATACTCCCTCAGACAAAAGGTAAGAGGCACCTGAAGTACCAACACCAGACTCCATTGGCAAGTCTGGAGGGCATGACAGCCCACAGATTTGGAGAGGTATGTGAGGTTAAGCAGGGACCAGATGAGTCACTGGCAGCCTATCTAGAGCAGTTCATAGAAGCATTTTGCTATACACCCCAGACTAGAAGGACTTTAGTTTGCTGAGAAAGTACGTAGAGGGATTTGGTGCAAGTTATTTAGAAGGTCTGTAGAGAGATTTGGTGGTGCAGGTTGTTAGAAAAGTCCATAGAGAGATTTAGTATAGTTTGCTGAGACAGGGAGACAGAGAAGAAAGAAAAGAATGACAGAGCAGGAAGCTACAGAAAATCCTGGCTAAAAGGCAGAAGAGAATCAATGTGCATTCTCTATGGAGAGGCCACTGGGCCAGAGTGTTCCCTAACAAGCTGGGAGCAGGAACTCCCAAGTCTTGGGAAAAGTGCCCCCAAATGGTAAAGGTGTTATCCCTGGATAAAGACAATGACTAGGGGAGATGGGTGTTCTGAACACCTCCCCCAATCTGGATAAGTGTGAGAGGCAAAGAGAAACCCACTCAGTTCTTGATGGACACAGGGGCTTAACACACGGTCTTCCAACCCAATGGCCCTGTTTCCAAGAAAAAGATCTAGGGTCCAAGAAACCACTGGCACTAAAATATGTTCATGGACTACCAGAAGAACAAAGGACCTAGGGGTGGGATGGGTAACCCATTCATTTAAGGTCACCCCAGGATGTTCCTAACTGTTGGAGCAAGGCATACTCTCTAAAATGGTGGGGAGGACAGATATACTTACTGTCCAACATGCTGCAGCAACTGGCCGAAAAAGAGAGACTGACCCCTGCTGAAAGTTGCTACAGACAGGAGCAATTTTCTCCATGAAGGACAGAGACAAGCAGGTGCTGCTATGGTGGACAGCACAAATGGCATCTGGGTAGAAGATTCTTTACCCGTGGCATGTCAATGCAGAAAGTGGAGCTAATTGCCCTTACTAAGACCTTGGAACTTGAAGACAGCAATAAAATCAACATCCACATGGATAACAGGTATGCCTTTGCCACAGCCCACGTCCACAGGTGTATATGCCAAGAGCACTGCTCACATCAGAGAAAACCAACTGGAAATCTTGGACCTCTTAGATGCCCTATTGAAGCCAGCAACCGTGAGTATTACCCTCTGCCCAGGATGTCAAAAGGGAAAAGACTCAGTGGGCAATAGCCTGGCAGAGCAAATGGCTCCAAGAATGGATATACAGGAGCCTATACTGGTTGTGGGTCTGCAAGAAACCCCTATTGAGAAATGGGACAAAATTAAGAGATAGCCTCACTGAAAATATGCTGAAGAAAAAATGACTGAGATTGCTAGCCATCTGACCAACTATTACCAAGGAATGGTTCACACAAGAAAGGAGAATTATACTCCCCAGAGAGTAAGCCAAGGACTCACCAGGGCAAATGCACAGATGAACACATTTAAGGGATTAATAAAACAGTGTAAGGTATGCCAGCGAGTGAATGCTTATGCAGCAAAGAGTAAATAGGGCAGAAGACCTAGAAGAGAACAACCTAGAATATATAGAGGTTTTATAAAAGATAAGGCAGGAAAGTATGGTTATGAATATCTTCTAGGACTTGTAGATACTTAATCTAGATAGATTGAGGCTTCCCCCTAGAAAGCTGGAAACAGCAGCCAGGGTTAAAATAAAATTTTCCGAGTTTCAGAGTGCCCAAGGTAATTAGATCAGACAATAGTTCTGTTTTTGTTTCTAAGGTAAGTCAGAAATTGACAGATATTGGGGACTAATTGGAAACGTTATTGGATCTACTGTCCCCAGGGCTCAAGAAAACTAGAGAAAATTAATAAAATTCTTTGAGAGACCTTAACTAAATTGACCTTGGAGACTGGCTTAGGCTGGGTGGTGCCTCTCCCCTTGTTTCTGAATAGTTCTTGCCATTTTAACCTGACCCCTGCCTGGGAGAACCTCTTTGTTACCCCAATTTCTTTGTTATCCACTGGGTCCTCCCAGGAGGTGTACCACAACATAAGATTTGGCTCAAACTGTCCACTTTAATGCTCCAGGCATATCAGAGACTCCTCACTCCTTCCAGACAGGTTACTGGATCTGTCAAAGAAGGCTTCAGGAACAGTTGCTGGAACCCTGGTGAAAGAGACCCTCACCTAATTGATCACAGAGACTGGACCTTTGCTCTCCTGGCATAAGGCGCTCCAGTGGATAAGGCATCGATGTCCAGGAGGCCTACTCAGGAGGAGGTCTGCAAATCTTACATAGCTTCCAAGTTGAAGATATGGTCTACATTAGATACCACCACGCGGGAAACTTTAAGACTCAGTGGAACGACCCTTATCTTGTACTCTTGACCACCCTGTTTTCTGCCCTGATAGGACCCCTAATGATAATGCTCCTGTTGCTTACAGTTAAACTTATATAGTCAATAGGTTAGTTGCCTTCATCAGGGAACAGGTGAGCACGGTCCAGATTATGGTACTTAGGTAGCAGTATAAGAGCCCTCTGAGTCAAGAGGAGGCTGACCTTTAATTCTCCTAATTCTAAGGTTAGCACTATTAATAAGACAAGAAGTGGGGAATGAAAGGATACGGTTGCAAGCTAGGAATCCCCCGTGCCTGAGTCTTGGGTGCTCCAACAGGAGCAGAGGTTTGGCGCTTTCATTCCTCCAGAGTCCGGCTGCGAGCCTCGGGCTGGGAGTGTCCCTGGCATCTTTTCCTGTCTCCCTCTGTGGAGTGGCTATGCCAAGGACAAGCGTGGCTAAGGCCTGGCAGAATCACCGCAGGGGTTGTGGAACTCCTGCCTGGGGGCGCTTAGGTCCCCCTATTGCCAGTGGGGGAGGGTGGGTGCAACACTATGCGTGGAGGCCACGTAAGCGGAAATGACTTAACTAGTTCTTCAGGCCTCTGTGAGAGGCTGATAGGTTCTCAGAGAGTGCAGGTTCAGATGGTTTGAACTGATTGGCTTAGAAGCTTGTGGTAGGCGGGTTCTTTTATAAGCCTATAAAAAGCCAATCTGAGTCTGCCCACGTGGCTCACTTCTTTTACCCTGCATAGTGAGATTGTGACCCCCAGAGCTCTGGAAATTAAAATCCCTCTTGCAATTTGCATCAAGAATGTCTCTTGTGAGTGATCGGGGTACTGGTTTCTGAGGCTTGTGGTGCCAGGTAACCCCGTTTTTATTTCGGGTCTTACACTTATACAATAAATGATAGTAAGTTTGAATGAAGACAAACATAGGGAATGATATTTAAATAAGAGAAAGGTAAGATAAATAAATAAATATAGATGATAATCTCCTAAGAGGAAAGAAAACTTAAGAAAATTGATATAAATATTCTCAGGGGTACATAAACAAAAAATAAATCTAGAATTTTGATCTCAATATTTGGAAGACATACGGTGAGACAGATTGGTTCCTTGTGAATTCTAGGCAAGAGTAATCTAACAAGCATATTCAGATCAGCCAGGGCTATATAGAGGAGACCTGCCCCAATAAATAATATGAATTGTATCAAATTATCAAGAGGAAGTCAGCTACAATTTCACTAGTTATGATGATATTACTCATCCTCTTTGACAGAAGTCAAATGAGATCTAGGTAGAATCGTAGCTGGTACATGGTATCAACCTATAATTTTATGGTTTCAGACTGCCAGATAATGAACATGCTATATTAGGAGAGGCACTGTATTTGTGATATTAGGAAAGAAGAAAAAGATTTGGACTCCTTCCAAGATAATAAAGATCAGATTTGTTAGAGGAAGACCCCCTTGAATTAGTTGAATGCAGATAAGGAAAATCAAATGGACCAAATAAACTGGTAAATTATACTGAGAAACCCTCTATTTAAACTCTGGAACTAACAGTAACATACTTGTGTTTCCATCCAAAACTTTAGCTTACATAGTTAATAAATCTTGTTGGCAATGGAATTCTAATGACTTATTATTACATACCATCCTTCCAAATGGAATGGAGATTTATATTGTGGTTTGTTTATATGATCAATAACTTCCAAAGAAAGTCAGTTGTCTTACACCGGCTCAAACAAAGAGAAAAAAATCCTTAATTGACCTGTACAACACATATATTTTATACAAATATACTTAAAGTACTATGTATATTGAAGAATGAAAGACCAGGGTCAGAGCACTAACATAGTTCTCTGTAAAGAATGCTGAGATGCTGAGTCATTCTCATGCTGTTTCCAGAGGCTTGCTTCTAGAAAAGCATCATAAAGGACTACTAATCCTTGATTATCTCAATTCATCCGGCCTTTCAGAATATTCAAGTCAGAATATCATTTAAGCCCTGAACATTTTGAATATACAGAAAATGAATATTAAAAAAAACAGATTTCTTAAGATTATTTTCATAATTGCCTTTTGTGAACCCAAACAGGAAAGTTTCACCCAAATTTAACAGGAAGCTATTGTAAGAATATGATCTTCCTAGGCCCTTAACTTGCTGTGGATAATTTTGTTCACTTTGTAAATTATATACATATATATATGCATATATATATATATATATATATATATATATATATATATAGTCATGTTAAGGAATGATTTATGCTTTTTTTTATTTGATATATTCTTTATTTAGATTTCAAATGATTTCTCTTTCCTGGCTCCTCCTTCCCTGAAAGTACCATAAACCCTCTTCCCTCCCCATGTTCCCCCATCTACCCCTTCCCATTTCCATGTTATGATATTCCCCGACACTGCTGCCTTGAGCCTTTCCAGAACCATGTGCCACTCTTTCCTTCTTCTTGGACATTGTTTGATATGTAGATTGTGTCTTGGTATAAGCCAAGTTTCTAGGCTTATATCCACTTATTAGTGAGTGCATACCATGAGTGTTCTTCTGAGACTGGGTTACCTCACTTAGGATTATGTTCTGCAGTTGCATCCATTACTCTAAGAATTTCATGAGTTCATTGTTTCTAATGGCTGTCTAGTACTCCATATATACCACATTTTTGTATCCATTCCTCCATTAAGGGACATCTGGGTTCTTTCCAGCTTCTGAATATTATAAATAGGGGTGCTATGAACATAGTGGAGCATGTATCACTATTATATGCTGGGTAATCCTCTGGGTATATGCCCAGGACTGGTATAGCAGGGTCCTTCAGAAGTGTCATGCCCATTTTTTTGAGGAGCCACCAAACTGATTTCCAGAGTGGTTATACCAGCTTGCAATCCCACCAGCAGTGGAGGAGTTTTCCTCTTTCTCCACATCCTTGACAGTACCTGCTGTCTCCTGAGTCTTTAATTTTAGCCATTCTGACTGGTATTAGGTAAAATCTCCTGGTTGTTTTGATTTGCCTTTCCCTTATAACTAATGATGTTGAACATTCCTTAAGGTGCTTCTAAGCCATCCTAAATTCTTCAAGTGAAAATTCTTTGTTTATTTCTGTACCCCATTTTTAATAGGGTTATTTGCTTTTCTGGGGTCTAACTTCTTGAGATCTTTGTACAAATTGGATATTAGGACTCTGTCAGATGTAGCATTGGTGAAGAACTTCTCCCAATTTGTAGGTTTCTGTTTTGTCTTTTTGACAGTGTCTTTTGCCTTACAGAGACTTTTAAATTTTATGAGGTACTATTTGTCAATTCCTGATCTTAGAGCATAAGCTATTGGTGTTCTGTTCAGGAACTTTCCCTCTGTGCAGATGTCCTCAAGAGTCTTCAACAGTTTCTTTTCTATTAGCTGAAGTGTGTCTGGCTTTATGTGGAGGTCCTTGATCCACTTGCAGTTGAGCTTAATAAAAAGAGATAAGAATGGATCAATTTCCATTCTTCTGCATCCTGACTTCCAATTGAACCAGCACCATTTGTTGAAAAAGCTATCTTTTTTTTTCATTGGATGTTTTCAGCTCCTTTGTCAAAGATCAAGTGACCATAGGTGTATGGGTTCATTTCTGGGACCTTAATCCTCTTCCATTGATCCACCTGCTTGTTGCTGTACCAATACCATGAAGTTTTTAACACTACTGCTCTGCAGTATTGCTTGAGGTCCCGGATGCTGATTCCCCCATAAGTTCTTTTACTGTTGAGAATAGTTTTAGCTATCCTTGGTTATTTTTTTTTTCTAGATGAAGTTGAGAATTGCTCTTTCTAACTATGAAGAACTGAGTTGGGATTTTGATGGGGATTGTGTTGAATCTGTGTACTGCTTTTGGAAAGATGGCAATTATAAAAAAAGATATGGTGAGAGGGGGCAGACTTGTCTATTCCCTGATTTTAGTGGGATTGCTTCAAGTTTCTCTCCATTTTAGTTTAAGGTTGCCTAACAGTTTGTTGTATATCACTTTTACTATGTTTAGGTATGGGCCTTGAATTCCTGTACTTTCCATGACTTTTGCCATGAACAGATACTGAATTTTGCCAAAGGCTTTTTCAGCATCAAATGAAATGACCATACATTTTTTTGAGTTTATGTAGTGTATTGCATTAATGGACTTCCCTGTATTGAATAATCCCTGCATCCCTGAGATGAAAACTACTTGATCATGGTGAATGATCATTTTGATGTGTTCTTGGATTCAGTTGGCAAGAATTTTATTGTGTATTTTTTTCATCGATGTTCAGTAGGGAAATTGGTCCGAAAGTCTCTTTCTTTGTCGGATCTTTGTCTACTTTTGGTATCAGTGTAATTGTGGCTTTGTAGAATCAGGTGGGTAGTATTCCTTATGTTATTTTGTGGAATACTTTGAAAAGTATTGTTGTTAGGTCTTTGAAGGTCTGAAGGAATTTTGCACTAAATCATCTGGTGCAGGTTTTTTTTTTTTTTTTTTTTTTTTTTTTTTTTTTTTTTTTTTTGGTTGGAAGACTTTCTATGAACCCTTCTAATTCTTTAGGGGGTATGTGACTCTTTAGATGATCTATTTGATTATGATTCGATTTTAGTATTTGGTATCTGTCTAGGAAATTGTCCATTTCCTCCAAATTCTCCAGTTGTTTTGAGCACAGGCTTTTGTTTTGTTTTGTTTTGTTTTGTTTTGTTTTGTTTTGTTTTGTTTTGTTTTCGAGACAGGGTTTCTCTGTGTAGCCCTGGCTGTCCTGGAACTCACTCTGTAGACCAGGCTGGCCTCGAACTCAGAAATCTGCCTGCCTCTGCCTCCCAAGTGCTGGGATTAAAGGCGTGCGCCACCACGCCTGGCGAGCACAGGCTTTTGTAGTAGGATCTGATGAGTTTTTTATTTAATTTCCCCAGTTTCTGTTGTTACATGTCCCTTTTCAGTTCTGATTTTGTTAATTTGGATACTGTCTCTGAGCCCTTTGGTTTGTCTGGCTAAAGGTTTATCTATCTTGTTGATTTTTCTCAAAGAACAATTTATAAATAATTATCATCTTGTACAGAATCTAATTAAAAACTGAGCATCAGGGACTGTTATCCTTCCTTCCCTTTTCTCTATTTTTCTTTTGCTATTAGATAAGAAAATGAGATTGAGAAGAAAAAGGAAGGACATAAAAATATTATTACCAATTAGACAAATACATGTACACGATTTAATCTATACTTAAACAACAGCAACAGCAGCAACAACAACAATAACAACACCCAACCAAATCAAACAAAACAAAAAAAAATATTTTATATCCATAATCTTACTTTGGTAGAGATCTTTATATTCTGATGCAGAATTGAGGTTATAGTTTGTTACATTGGTATAGAATGTTGTATATTGATATAGGTTTAAAGGTTTTGGCAGTATACATCTTTATATCTAGAAACAAAACATAAGAATAATTTTGTTACTATATAATATATGTATGTTTCAACTCTGTACACATTTTATGCCCATGCAACTCACTTAAGAATGTAGGGATAGCTACTGTGATAGTATTAAAAACTGTTTAGGATGATTAACTATGGAAAGATAATATTTAGTCAAAATCATTGTCATATCAAATATTAGTTTAGATCATCACTGAAATATGTATACTGTGTTGAACAAATAATAGGTAACTAGAGACAGACAATAATTATTTGTTCAGATATGCTATGAATAGACTCATTTTTTTTCAAAATCATCAGCAATCAACAGAATAAAGGAGTCAAAACTATTTCATTATTAAAATATTATTTAACTATAAGACAGGTCTAGTCCTAACAGAACCCCCATTCTACTTCACAAAAGATGATGAACATCCAAATCCAAGTGGATCAAGGACCTACACATAAACCCAAACATACTGAAGTTTATACAGGAGAAAGTGGGGTAGAAGCTAGAACACGTGGGCACAGGGGAAATGTTCCTGAATAGAACACCAATGGCTTATGCTCTAAGATCAAGAATTGAAAAATGGAACCTCATAAAACTGCAAAACTTCTGTAAGGAAAAGGTCCCTGTCAATGGGACAAAATGGCAACAAAGAGTTTGAGAAAAAGTATTTATTAATCTTACATCTGATAGAGGGCTAATACCCAAAGGATACAAAGAACTCAAGACATTAGTTTCCAGAGAGTCAAATAACCCTATTAAAAAATGGGGTAAAAAGCTAAACAGGGAATTCTCAACTGAGGGAACTCGAATGGCTCTGAAGCACCTAAGAAAATGTTCAGTATCCTTAGTTATCATAGAAATACAAATCAAAGCAACACTGAGATTCCACCTCACACTGGTCAGAATTACTAAGATGAAAAACTCAGGAGACAGCAGATGCTGGAGAGGATTTGGGAAAAGAATAACCCGTCTCCACTCTTTGTGGGATTGTAAACTAGTAAAACCACTCTGGAAATCATTTTGGCAATTACTGAGAAAAGTAGACACAGTACTACCTTAGGATCCATCTATACCACTCCTGGGCATATACCCAGGAGATGCTCCGACATGTAATAAGGACACATGCTCCACTATGTTCATAGATGCCTTATTTATAATAGCCAGACTCTGGAAATAATATAGATGTTCTTCAACAGAGGAATGGATACAGAAACTTTGGTATTTACATAATTGAGTACTATTCAGCTATTAAAAATAATGAATTCATGAAATTCTTAGGCAAATAGATGGAACAAGAAAGTGTCATCCTGAGCAAGGTAATCGAATCACAAAAGAATGCACATGGTATGCACTCACTGCCTAGTGGGTGTTATTTCAAAAGCTCAAAATAAACAAGTTACAATTCACAGAGCACAGGAAGCTCAATAAGAAGGAGTACTTAAATGAGTGTGCTTTGGTTAATCTGAGAAGGGGAACAAAGTACTCCCAGGAACAATAAAGGAGACAAAGTGTGGATCAGAGACTGAACTAAAGGCCAATCAGAGACTGCCCTACTTGAGTGTTTATCCTATAAACAATCACCAAAGCCCGACCCTATTATGGACAACAAGAAGTACATACCAAAAAGAACATGCCATGGTTGTCTCCAGAGGGGCCCTGCCAGAGCCTTATACATACAGAGGCAGATGCTAGCAGCCAAACATTGGTATGGGCATCGGATCTCCAATGGAGGAGTTGTAGGGTGGTCCTGAGGAGCTGAAGGGGTTTACAACTCCATGGGAAGAAAACAAATGTCAGCCACCCAGATGTCCCAGGGACACATGGTTCCAGCCAAAAATGTGTCAGAGGAATTCCATGTCAGGCATCAGTGGGAGGAGTGGTCCTTGTTCAGGGGAAGGCTCAATAGATGCCCAAACAAAGGGAAATTGAGGGTTTTGGGGAGTGGGATGTGTGGTGGGGAACATACTTGGAGGCAGGGAGTGGGAGGAGGGGATGGGGGCTTTCAGGGAGGGGAGAAACTGGGAAAGATTTTAACATTTGAAATGTAAATGAAGATTGTATTCAATGAAATAATAAAATAATAAATAAGTGAATGAATGAATAAATAAATAAATAGAAATTAAGGGGAAATTATTATGAGAATCAATAAACTCCAAGTACTGTTATTTAATTTGTGTAAGCTAGCCAGTGGGGAAAAATTTCCTACCTTCATCTACAGACAGAATGCTGTCCAAAAAGGGCAAAGAGAATCAGGATAGTTGATGGATAAGTTCTGCCAAAAGAACAAAATTAGTTCTTCATAATTCCTTCTTCAAGTATACTGGGCAAGAGGCTAAAGATGGATGTTCCTACATTAATAGAGTCAAGATTGAGGACTGTCCATGAAATCCATTATCTGTTATTTCTAAAGTTTTTAGAAGCTCCTTTCCTGTACTTCCTATTTACTCAGGTAATAGGTATTACATATCACCTGACTATATCTTGGTTCTCTGATGGGGTTGAAGAAGAAATAGTCAAAGTTTTACTTGAAGCTAAAGTTGTTTAGGATTTAAGATGTTCTAGGTCTCAGACATTATTTTTAGGATGGAAATATATGTTAGGATAGAAATTGATCTGTATATTGAACTATAAATTCATAAGGAAAAGGTAAATAACAGAATTCTTTCTTCAGAGTTGTCAAATATTGTCTTAGTTAGGGTTTCCACTGCTGTGAACAGACACCATGACCAATGCAAGTTTTATAAAAGACAACATTTAATTGGGTTTGGCTTACAGGCTCAGAGGTTCAGTCCATTGTCATCAATGCAGAAACATGGCAGCATCCAGGCAGGCATGGTACAGGAGGAGCTGAGAGTTCTACATATTCATCAGAAGGCTGCTAGTAGAAGACTGACATCCAGGCATCCAGGGTGAGGGTCTTAAGTCCACACCCACAGGGACACACCTACTCCAACAAAGCCACTCCTCCTAATAGGGTCACTTCCTGGGCCAAACATATACAAACCATGACATTCCACTCCCTGGCCCCCATAGGCTTGTTCAAACATGAGTTTATTGGGGCCATACTTAAACATAGCATAATGCAAAATACATTTAATCCAACTTCAAAAGTCCCTGTAGTCTATAGCAGTCTCAACAGTGTTAATAGTCCAAAGTTCAAGGTCTCTTTTGAGATTTATCCAATCACTTAACTGTAATCCCCCAACCAGGTGGAAAGTCCAAACAGGAAACCAGCTGGGCAAAGTCCAAACTGCATCTCCATGTCTGATGGCAACGCAGTCTTCAGATATCCAGTTCCTTTTTCATCTTTGTTGACTGCAACAAGGTTCTTTCTCCTGGGCTTGTTCCACTCCCTGTTAGCAGCTTTCCTTGGCAGGCATCCTGTGGCTCTGGCATCTTTACCATCTTCAGTACCCCAAGTCAATTTCAGCTTCACACCTTTTTGTTCCAATGTCTGAGATCCACACATGATCTTTGTATCTCCAAAGAGCTGGTGTTACTTCTCCAACTCTGCCCTCTGTAGCACTCTAAGTTCAGATTGATCAACTCCATTGCCATTGTTGTTCTTGGCGGTCTTCCCATGGTACTGGCATCTCCAATATGCTAGGGTCTTCCACTGCAAGTATGCTTCACCAAAGCCTTTCATAGGCTCTCTTCATGGTACCAAGCCTCAACTCCTTTGCATGACCCCTTCAGTCCTGGGCTGTCAACTACAATTAGGGTACACATTCACCAATGGCCTTCCATGGCCTCTCACAGTACCAAGGCTCAGCTGTTCTTCATGATGCCTTCATGCCTTCAAAACCAGTACCACCTGGATGATTCTTACATCTTACCAAGTAAAGCTGCAGTATGAGGAACACTTGGCTATCTCTGGAATACAGCTTCTTTGTGCTCTCTGAAAACACTTCCCATATTTCACCTCAGTGATGCTGGTCTTTTCTTAATCACCACTAATTTCTTAGCTCCAGCTAACCAGCATCAATTGTTTCAGTTGTCTCCTTCTCCTCTTGAATATAAAGCCAGAGACAAATGGCTGAAGCTGCTGAGTTCTGCTGCTTGCAGGAGCTGGAACAGTGGGCCCCTTTTTCTATTACATTATCACTAGGTTCCTTTTCCCAGCTCCTTCACTGCCTACATTGGCTGTCCTGAATCTTGCTCCTTAGACTGACTTTGAACTCAAGAGATCTGCATGCCTATCTCCTAAACACTGGGATTAAAGGTGTGGTCCACCAAGCCTGGATTAAAGTTTTTCTTCACCTAGAATTTGTTATGTTCCAGGCTGGCTTGGATTCAGAGATCTGCTTATCTTGGCCCCCTGAGATTAAAGGCTTGTATGACCATGCCTGGACCTAAAGTTAACTGGGTGAATCTTGCCTCCAAGGTCACCACTCATTTAATTCAATTTAATATCCTTCAATTCAGCTCCATTTCACTTCCTGGAGTCCCTTTAATACTAAAACTATATGTTTTGTACCTTTCCTTTCTCATCTTACTATGTTTGTTCAAAATTCTCTTCATCAGACTTAACCAGAGAACAAAGTCTTTGTTTGGCTTTTTTGAGACTTCCTATGCAGATGCAAATAATATAAATCTCTTTACTTTAGCCCTAGGCAGTTTCTTCAGACAATGGTAAAAAGTAGCCAAGTTCTTTACCAAAACATCACAAAAACAGTCTCTCAGGCACATTTTAATGTTCTTCTCCACTGAAACCTCTTGGGCCGTCAGGCCTACATAGTTCAAATGGCCCTCAGCACCACTGTCTTTCATAGTCCTACTAGTCTGGCCCATTAAGCCCCACTTAAAGAATCCCGTGGCTTTCCAAATCCAAAGTCCCAAAATCCACATTCTTCCAAACAAAAGCATAGTCATGCCTATCACAGCAATACCCCAGTCCCTGGTATCAATTTCTGTCTTAGGGTTTCCACTGCTGTGAACAGACACCAAGACCAATGCAAGTTTTATAAAAGACAACATTTAATTGGGTTTGGCTTACAGGCTTAGAGGTTCAATCCATTGTCCTCAAGGCAGAAACATGGCAGCATCCAGGCAGGCATGGTACAGGAGGAGCTGAGAGTTCTACATCTTCATCTGAATGCTGCTAGTAGAAGACTGACTTCCAGGCAGCCAGGGTGAGGGTCTTAAGCCCACACCCACAGGGACACACCTACTCCAACAAAGCCACACCTCCTAATAGGGTCACTTCCTTGGTCAATCGTATACAAACCATCACAAATATTAATTGATTGGATTTTTTGGAATGCAACACTGATTTAATAATTTCCATAATTGCATAATTCTCCCTAGTGTATGCTGTTTATCATCATATATAAAAAAGTCTCTTAATTTAAACAAAAAGGAACTTTTGATGTATGGTCTTTTGCTATGTATTATAATGTGGAATCATAGGCCCCGAAGTGTTGGTTTCCCCCAGGGTTCATATAAGCCATACTTATAATATGACCTTGCTCTTTAATTTTAAAACTATTGGCTAAATAAATAAGCAGACAGACTATTAGCTGGCCAGAAAAGAGGTAGGTAGGTTTTTGGTTTCTAGGCTTGGTGTCAGAATAGAACCAAAAATAGGGGAGAAAGGAAGAGTAGGAGAGGACAAGACAACATGGATTGAGTTGTGAAAACATACCCATGAGGTCTAGCCTATTGGAGTTAAGAGCTTCCCAGATGAAACCTGGTAAGTTATAATATAGGTTTACTGATGTGGAAGTAGATTGTAATAAACAGTAGATATCTGCCAACCTCTATTGCTAATTAAACTTTGCTAATACTATAATGATTGCTTTCATATGGACTCTGAATGACAAATGTGGTATAGAAACCCAGATCTGAGATTAATTTTTTTCAGCACTCTCCTGCTTCCTTGTATTAGTGTCAGGAACACATCTGTTCGAAGGACAGTATTTGAATATCAAGCATGTTACCCAAAGTGCTGTTTAAATGAATAAGTCACTATCCCTATGCAAGACATGTATTTCACAAGTTAATCCAAAATGTCTAGAAAATGCAGAGAGTGGTGACCATGAACATAAGACCAAGGGTCAAGGAACCTAGTCAGAATTATAAGCAAGTGCATACAATGTATATGCTTTTAGAGAACTGAGGTATGTTCTCTATACTTTAACAGTTGAGTCTATATTTCTGTTTCAGGACTTTCTTTTGTACCAGTATATGTTTAAAGGATATATCAAAATTGCTCAAAATAATGAATAACATCTCAGTATGTGGGACTACAACGTTCCCATAGATCTAATAGGTATGCCGGTGGCCCAAGAGAGGAAATATTCTTACATCAGAAAACAGGAAGTTCATGGTGATCATTGAAAGTGGGTGGGATTAGAGCAGTAATGATGATGAGGTAAGATGTGGGAAACTGAGACCAGAAATATCTGTGGTTCAGTTCTGCTGTTTTCCAATGAATACCTGGGGACTTTAGAATTCAAGGATCTTGAGCTCTTCTGTGGTATGTTTGACAAGCATATCACTAATCATAATTTGTAGATGATATCTCAGACCCAACATTATTGTTTTTGTATGGAAATCCCACAGTTAACCTGAGATGAAGCCAATACATTTATAATTTTTGCCTGCTTCTGGATATATTTGCTGCATCTCACAACTCATTCTCAGGTGTCACAATAAGGGTACTCGGTGGATTTTCTGGGATTTCTTGTCTTTAATTATGTTCAGATTAGGAGTATATGCAAGGGCAGAATCAAGATTCTCACTTACAATGACTTCAAGAATTTTTCTCCATACTTAGGCATTGCAGGCTGTTGCCTAAGGAGAAAAAAAAGATAAATAGAACTCTCTGGGAAGAATAAGAGTAGAGGAAAGAATGGAGAGTAGACTCATGTCTTTCACCAACTCTCAGAGTAATTGTGGAAATACCCATTTTTCAGAGCCATCCTGTGATTCTTAAGAGAAAGGTGATACTCCATAACTCATATTCCTGTTTGAACTTCTCATACTTCTGCCCATGTAGGTACTGTATCTAGGAAAAAGACATATCCTCTATTCAGGAACATTCCTGTGGGTTCTGTAGCTCCTAGTTGAAGGATTCAATAGGTCTTCCTTCAAAGCTCCTCAGTCTGAAAACAAATGCAGGCTGACTTAATGTCAATAACAAAGAGAGAGTGCCACAGTAGCCCCAATAGATTCTGTAAGACAGAGTTCTGCAGTCTGAGGTGGAAAATGCCTCTTGGGTCCTATGGGATTCTTCCAATATAGAAGCCACAATTTTTCATTTGGCAATTTATTTCCCTTCTAAACTTCATTTTTTCCTGGTAGCCCAAGACAGAATAAATTCAAAAGAGTAAATTGTAACCCATTCTTTGAAGTAATATTACTGGCCAAAAAACGTCCTTTCTTACAAAACTGTAACACTTTACTTTTGTCACATTTAACCACCAAGATTAAAAAGGAGATCTCATGGAAAATATGAAATGATGAGTAGAAATTTTTTGGGAATTCTAAAAGTATAATTTTCTTTTGTTATCTGACTCTCATGCAAAAGTTCTCGCAGGACACAATGATGTTGGGCCTAGTCTTAGACAAAAGGCTCAGGTTATAAGATATTTACATCTGAAGAACCCAGTACTGTGCCCTTGCCATAAAGGTGGGTGTTGGACAAGTTAAATTTACATTTGAGTTAGAGGAAAGCTCAGAGCTCCCTCAATGGAAACTTATAGGAACCACCTTTTGTCTTGCAAACCCCAAACAACATTCTTGGCTTGGCAAGGTGTAGTTCAAGTTGCAGTTCCAACTTATGAAATATTAATGAGGCTATGTGGAACTTAGGAAGTCATTGGAATTTGTCCTGCCTACTCCATACAAATCATAGGAAGCTTTCAGGTTTTACAGACAAAAGCTAGGTGTCAGGTAAAATTTACTCATGGAGACTCATTTAGACTAAGATTGATATTGTCTGTGTTTGAGCTTCGAAATTTGTTACTGAAAGAAAAAATAAAAGAAGTTAAAATTTCTCAGGGCCCTGGACAAAAAGAAACAAACAGTCCTGGGAAAGGATAAGGGCAAAACAAATCCAGGATACACCCGGGCATGCTGTTAGGGCATCCCAGACCATATAGATAAGGGATCAGTCCTGGGAAAGGATAAGGGCAATACAAATCCAGGATACACCCGGGCATGCTGTTACGGCATCCCAAACCATATAGATAAGGGATATGTCTGGACTATCTCTGCTAAGCCTCAAACCATCTGGACAGGCTGGCATCACCCGGTCTGACTCCAAAAGATAAGCTGCCCTCCTGCATTTCAGATGTACAGGTCCCACAAATTGCCCGCTGATGTAATTGCCCACCAAGAATCTGCCTGTAACCATTTGAACTAACCTATCATGTGTAATCACGTCAACCTCCCTAACTTTTTCTATAAAAACCTTCAATATTTGAGCCTCGAGGTCGAATCCTCTGACCCCTGCATGGGGTAAGTGTTGGCCCGGAGCTCCGTTTATTAAAGCTACCACATGCGTTTGCATCAAGCTGGTCTCTTGAGTTTCTTGGGGAGCGCCATCCCGAGATTTGAGTAGGGGGTCCCCCAAAAGGAGGCTTTACATTTTGTGTGTTGGCTGGGAAGTGTGTAGCTCCCAGGAGCCCCAAAGACCCCTTGGAAGTACGTTGGTGTGAGTGTTTGAGTATGGTGCCTCTGTCTGTGTATATATGTGTGTGATGTGTATATATGTGTGTCTTGGTTTGTAACAGAGGAAATGGATGTGGAATCCCACTCCATGTTACAGATGGAAGGGAGTGGACATGGAATCCCACTCTGTGCAGTTGCCTCTGTGGTCCGTAAGGACCCTTTGGCCACGTATGGAGGGACACCTCGCCCGCAAAACTGCAGTCCGTGTAAGACGTTGCATGGATGGGCAGCCACCTGGCTGTGGTTTTTCAAAACAAAGGAGACAGAGCTCCTTTTATGCAGGCAGGAGTGGACGTGGAATCCCACTCTGTCAGAGGTTGTGTTCAGCTGTTTGGTTCAAGTCCAGACATGGATGAGTGTGTTTAGATGTGCTAATGTCAGTTTTTTTTTTTTTTTTGTTCTGCTCTTGCGTTTTTTTGTTCTTTGCTGTAAGCTGGTCTGAAAATTTCAGTTTTACTTGTGTTTGGGGCTCAGAGAGTCTGTATGGTAAGTTTGACTGGCAGCCTTGCTAGACTGCAGGGGTCTGGAGGAGGGCTGAGTAAGGCTCTTCTCCATCTGTAAACAGCAATAACAGTGGGAGCCAAGTTTTGCTGAGATCTGGTTTGGTTACTGCAGGGGCACATAATGTCTGGCCCTCTAAGGGCAAATTGTGTGTTAATTTTCCTTGTTCTGTGTTCTTAAATCTAGAGGCCTGATGGTGGCAGGGTGAGGCTGTCTATATGGTGTTATTCTGTATCTTGTTTTGTGTTCCTGGACGAAAGTGTTTAGACTTCAGACTGACTGAAAAGTGACTCTCTTAGACTCCAACTCGATACCTTTAGACACAGAGTGGCTTGTTCTT
Organism: Apodemus agrarius; assembly: GCA_964023405.1. Lineage (NCBI taxonomy): Eukaryota > Metazoa > Chordata > Mammalia > Rodentia > Muridae > Apodemus > Apodemus agrarius. The sequence continues at coordinate 72,205,022 of OZ030007.1, read as the reverse complement.
CTTTTTTTTCCTCTTTTCTCTGCTCTCAGCCTGAGGAACCATAAATCTTGATATAACGCTCTTTGCTCCCTCCAGGAACTACTAGCTCACCACATTCCTGAGACATCTGGCACCTTGCTCAGAGTTAAATTATATCTGCCTGAGATAACCTATGACCTTCCACTGAGCCAAAAGTTGCTGCCCAACTGTGGCTGCAGCCCCCTTTTTTTCTTTGTAGTTTCTTCTAAAGAAGACTCCCAACTGCATCTGCAAGGTCATTCTCTACCAAGTTAAAACAAAGAAGACACAGAATACTTTGAGGCCCCCTAATAGAGAAATAAGACTTAACAAGACTCAATGTGGTGGATATGAAAATTCTAAGTTTAAGTTAGTAAAGATGGTTTATTTCATCTATTTTAAATTGCTCAGATTATTATAATAAATATAATATTAAACTTCATAATTATATTGTAGCTCTGGAAAAGAGGTCAAAATAAAAGAGACCTCCCCCCACCTGGCCAGCAGCAGGAGGGGGGAGAAGGGAAGGTGGATCCGCGTGGCAGGGAGGGGTTCTCTCCCCTTTTTCTCTGCTCTCAGCCTACCATATTCCTAAAACAACTGGCACCTTAAAAAAAAAAAGGCTCCAGGGCAGGACTTCTGGTTGATCTAATCAAGCTGCCACCAGCCCCTATGTTTTTCCCAATAGGGTGTCCAGCCACTACCAGCCCTATTTAACTCTCCCGGTACAACCTCCTAGGTAGACAAAATCCTTAAACAGGACGCAGTCTCCGGGATGCACCTGCTTGCTTACCCGGGCTCCTGGCACTCCAGCTGGCTCACAGCAGGCACTTTTCTGTCCTTTGTCATCAACGGGGAACTGGAACATTGTCACCACCAAGCAAAACAATACAGACCGCTCATGCCCAAACCTAGTGAACCCGAGGAAACTAACCAGGATTCCCTCAATAACAGGGAATGAACAGAAAAGAGCGGTGGCTGAGAGTGGTGGGTGAGAGCCATAACTCGGCCATGCCCCCCCCAGCAGGCAGGCGGGGCAGCCGCCGCCACCAGTGAGAAGGCAGGCGGTCTGGGCTCTCCTGGTAGAGCCGTGGCCACTAGGGCCCCAGCGCTGCTCGCTGCGCAGCTTTAGAGCATGTGCCATTTTATGAGATTTACAAAATCCTCATAGAGAAAAAACAGCAGACAGCGGTCGCCACCCTCCACACTGGGCCCTTCCGCTGGTACTGGGCGGGGGGGGGGGGCAGGGACTATGGTTTTGCCCGGGAGGGGCTGTCGCCTCCCCGGTAGCCGGCACAGCTGGCCCTGCCAGCCCGACAGACCCTGAGCCACTGTAGCGCGGAGCTGGGACTCCAGGGGCAGAGAAAAGCGGCAGAAAAAAAACTCCAAAAGATTAGATTCTAAAATATTAAACAAAACAAAAAATCTGTCTCTATGATACTAAAATCTTGTTTTGAGATTTACATTACAGAAATTGTTATTTTATTCAAGCCTAAATTTTTATTTGATACAGGTTTTATTTTAATACAAAATCAAGGTTTTCACTGATATAAGTACTAAAAATGTAAACATGCAGGATTTACACCCAGTCCTTTTTTGCTGTTATTATTATAGATCTAAAATGTTTAAACCTATGAGTGTGGGGCCATACAAAAATATAAGGCTCTGAGTTTATTACAGTGTTTTCTATGTTTTAATCGGAAGATAGTTTAACACTCACGTTATTATACATAGTTGTTTTTTTTTAAATTGTCAAAAGTCCATGGAATATGATGTTTAATGTTATTTATTTTTGTTATAGAGACTAGTCTGCTCCTGACAGCTTCCCTTTCTTGAAGAAACAGCATATATAGAGTTGCTTCTGTTATGGAGAAAGAGAGCCACGTGATTGCCTCTCTTCATTTACAGACAAACTTAATGTGTCTATACATTATTATATGACTTAATAGTTCCTAATTCTTTAAGTCTGTCAGATGTTCCTGTGCCAAAAAGCTAAAGACCAATGCTCCAACATTTTAAAGTATAAACAGTTCAGTTGTTTAGCAGTCTCTATCATTTGGCTAAGTCTTAAAAGCTATGTTAAGCTTTCTATATATTTTCAGTTAATATTGGTCACTCTTGGATTTCTGATGGGGATAAAAACTATTAGTCTCATAGTCAGCTCAAGCTCTTTAATCTTAAAAGCTGATATAGATTTACAAAAACGATTTTCAGGTGATATAAAATTTATATCCAAAACATAAGCCAGATTTTAATTCTTATAGTCTTTCAAGATAGTAAAGACAACTAAGGTTCTGTTTGACTGACAGAGATTGGATGTTAGACCTATCATATGTTTATAATTTACAAAATGATCATAATATGTTCAATTTATATTTAGAGAAGACCACAAAATGGAGTAAGAAAAGATCTAAAACCACCTATCCCGATTCCATGGTGGCTCTCTTACTAAAGACTTATTTCCCAGGAGACTGATTAATCTCTTTGAGACTGTTTTTTTTTTGTAATACAGAAAGCCAAAAAAAAAATACCCCCTCAGACAAAAGGTAAGAGGCACCTAAAGGACCAACACCAGACTCCAGTGGCAGGTCTCAAGAGTGTGGCAGCCCAAAAATTTGACCAAGGTATATAAAGTTAAGCAGGGACCAGATGAGTCACTGGCAGCTTTTCTAGAGCAGCACATAGAAGCATTTTGCTATACACCCTATGACCCTAGGTTAGGGAGATTTAATATAGTATGCTAAAAATATATATACAAAGTTTCAATACAGGTTATTAAGAATGTCTACAAAAAGATTCAGTGAAGGTTGTTAAAAATGTCTATAAAAAATTTAGTCCAGTCTAATGACACAGAAAGAAAAGAAACAGAAAAAAAATTGACAGAGAAGAAAAGCTACAAAAAATCCTGGCTAAAAGACAGAAAAGGATCAATGTACATACTATAAGAAGAGAGGCCACTGAGCCAGAAGGTGCTCTAACAAATAGAAGGTGGGAGCAAGAATCTCCAAGTCTTGAGAAAAGTGCCCCCAAATGGTAAAGGTGTTATTCCTGGATAAAGACAATGACTAGGGGAGATGGATATTCTGACCACCTTCCCCAACCCTAGATAACTGTGAGAAAAAAGAAGAAACCCACTTAGTTCTTGATGGACACAGGGGCTTAACATTCAGTCTTCCAACCCAATGGCCCTGTTTCCAAGAAAGGATCTTGGGTACAAGAAGCCACTGGCACCAAAATATATTCATAGACTGCCTAAAGAACAACGGACCTAGGGATGGGATGGGTAGCCCATTCATTTAAGGTCACCCCAGACTGTTCCTTCCCTCTCTCTTAGAACAAGACATACTCTCCAAAATGAGGGTGAGAGGGGCAGATATAATTTCTGCCCAATGGGCCGCAGCTAACTGGCACAAAAAGAGAGACTGACCCCTTCTAAAAGCTGCTACAGACAGGAGCAGTTTTCTCCATGAAGGACAGAGACAAGCAGGTGCTGCTATGATGGACAGCACAAATTCATCTGGGTAAAATAATCTTTACCCCCTGGCATGTCAACGCAGAAAATGGAGCTAATTGCCCATACCAAGAATTTGGAACTTAGAGCCAACAAGAAAATCAACATCCACATGGATAACAGGTATGCCTTTGCCACAGCCCACATCCACAGGGATATATGCCAAGAAGACTGCTCACCTCAGAGGAAACCAACAAGAAATCTTGGACTTCCTAGATGTCCTAATGAAGAGAGCAACCGTGAGTATTACCCACTGCCCAGGACATCAAAGGAAAAAGACTCAATGGGCAATAGCCAGACAGAGCAAATGGCTCCAAAAATAAATATACAGGAGCCCATATAGGTTGTGGGTCTGCAAAAGACACCCACTAAAAAATGAGACAAAATTAAGAGATAGCCTCACTTAAAATATGCTGAAGAAAAAAGACTGAGATTGTTTGCCACCCTAACAACTATTACCAAGAAAAGGTAAACACAAGAAGAGAAAATTATACTTCCCCGAAAATAAGCCAAGGATTCATTAGGCACAGATGAACTCATTTAAGGGATTAATAAAATAATATATGATATGCCAACAAGTAAATGCTTATACAGCAAAGAATAAACAGGGCAAAAGACCTAGGAGAAAACAGCCTAGAGTATATAAAGATTACATAAAGCTAAGGCAAAAAAAATATGGTTATAAATATCTTTTAACATTTGTAGATATTTAATCTAGATGGGTTGAGACTTACCCCAGCTAGCAAAAAACAGCTGCCAGGGTTAGAAGAAATTTTCCTAAGTTTCAGAGTGCCCAAGATAATTGGGCCAGACAATGGTTTTGTTTTTGTTCATGAGATAAGTCAGAAATTGACAGAAATATCGGGGACTAATTAGAAACATTATTAAATATACTGTCCCCAGGGTTTAAGGCAGCTAGAGAAAATAAACAAAACCCTATGAGCGACCTTAACTAAATTGACCTTAGAGACTGGCTTGGCCTGGGTGGTGCCTCTCCCCTTTTGTTTTTAAATGGTACCCCAATATCTTTGTCATCCACTAAGTCCTCCCAAGAGATGTGTCACGACATGAGGTTTGGCTCAAACTGTTTGCCTTAATTCTCCAGGCGTGTCAGAGACTCCCTACTACTTCCAGACAGGTTACTGGAACCGTGAAAGAAGACTTCAAGAACAGTTGCTAAAATGCTAATGAAAAAGACCCTCACCAAATTGACAACAGAGACTGGAGTTAATAATGGAATAGCTCTCCTACCTGTGTGGAGAGTGCTCTTCAGGGTTGGGAACACCCCTAGACGGTTTGGACTGACCCCTTGTGTTTCAACTAATGTTTTTAACTCCTCTCGTGATTTCTGTGTTATGGACCAACTTTTACCCTGAGTATAATATCACCCTTCTTCTTATTTAGAGGAAGAATACACCAACAAAAGGACTAGAAGAGAACCGGTTTCCATAACCCTAGCCCTGATGCTGGGAGCTGGGCTTGTGGTAGGTGCAGGAACGGGAATAACAGCCTTAGTAGAAGGCAGACAAGGAGCTCACTCTTTCCAGACCCTAAAGAATGCCATGGAAGAAGATTTACGAATGCTGAAAAAAATCCATCGATGCCTTAAAAAAGTCTCTGACCTCCTTATCTGAAGTAGTATTACAAAATAGAAGAGGTTTAGACCTAAAATTTTTGAGAGAAGGGAGACTGTGTGCAGCCCTAAAAGAGGAGTGCTGTTTTTATGTAGACCATATGGGGATAGTCCGAGACTTGATGCAAAAATTAAGGAAAAGACTTAAAAATAGAAAACACGATCGGGAGGCACAACAGCGGTGGTTCAAATCATGATACTCTAAGTCCCCATGGATGACCACTCTATTTTCTGCCCTTGCTGGGCCAATTCTCATTATATTTTTGATTCTAAGCTTTGGTCCTTCTATGATAAACAAGGAACTGGCTTTTGTTAGGGCTAGGATAAATGCAGTGCAGCTTATGGTCCTCCAACACCAATATCAGTCTGCTGTTATAGAAGATAAAGATATTTTAGAAGAAGAGGCCACTCTATAAATTCTAGGATTAAAATTAGTTTCAAAGAAGAAGAGGGGAAATGAAAGAAAAAATAAAAGAAGTTAAAATTTCTCAGGGCCCAGGACTAAAAGAAACAAACAGTACTGGGAAAGGATAAGGGCAATACAAATCCAGAATACACCCGGGCATGCTGTTAGGGCATCCCAGACCATATAGATAAGGGATCAGTCCTGGGAAAGGATAAGGGCAATACAAATCCAGGATATACCCGGGCATGCTGTTACGGCATCCCAAACCATATAGATAAGGGATATGTCTGAACTATCTCTGCTAAGCCTCAAACCACCTGGACAGGCTGGCGTCACTTGGTATGACTCCAAAAGATAAGCTACCCTCCTGCATTTCAGATGTACCAGTGCCACGTATTGCCCGCTGATGTAATTGCCCGCCAAGAATCTGCCTGTAACTGTTTGAACTAACCTATCATGTGTAATCACGTCAACCTCCCTAACTTTTTCTATAAAAACCTTCGATATTTGAGCCTCGAGGTCGACTCCTCTGCCCCCTGCATGGGGTAAGTGTTGGCCCGGAGCTCCATTTATTAAAGCTACCTCATGCGTTTGCATCAAGCTGGTCTCTTGAGTTTCTTGGGGAGCGCCATCCCGAGATTTAAGTAGGGGGTCCCCCAAAAGGAGGCTTTACAGTTACATGAGAAACGTTTTACCTGGTTGATTTTACATTTTCTTGTTCTAATTGTTCCTAGTGTCTGCTTGGCTGGATACATCTTTTGGTATGTAAATGTCAAAACCTCATGCTCAAAACTCTTGTTTGAGAAAAAGAACACATACTCCAAACTTAAGCCATCTTTGTGTCCAGTGTCTGTGTCATTTTTTGCCGAATCCATATCTTCCTGTGCCAGAAGAATCCTGGTTTTCCGATGACTGCAATTCCTCATGGGTTTGGTCTGTAGCAAGAGAGGTAGAGTCTTGGGTAAACACCTTAAATGACATTCTGTGATCCATCACTCAACACCCCCTTCATAGTTTTCAAAAATGAGTGAAAAGGATGTCCTCTAACCCTCAGAGCTCTGCTCATCCAAACTGTGACTTAGCTCTTTAGAGAGAGCTTACCAGCATGTGATAGCTGAAAATGAGCACTTGCACAGAGATATAAAAGTTTTCCTTTTGAAATTTTCTAAATTCTTTGTATTCATTCTTGTTTACAGTTCTGTTTTGCCTACAATATAAATTCATATAATGTAGTTTTTCATTAATATGTTAGTCAGGTTCCTAATCTGAGTAAGCTTCTTGTAGTCCAGTCTAGTAGGTATGTTTTTTCTGGAATGTGGAAAGGTTATCCTTATGTTATATAAATGCTAATTTGTCTGCTGTCATATCTTGTTTCGACATGGACAAGGTATTATTGTGCTTGCATTTAGAATCTCCTTTCTTCAGTTTGTATAAACAATATTTAGAATTTATTCTCTGTATTGTCAACAAATAGTGATCACCCATTGTCTCTGTAGAAGGTGTAACAGGGAAGAAACTTCTACCAGATAGCTGAGGGAGAGAAAGAAGTTGAGGAGATTCAGATTGGAACCATCTAGAGAAGATCCAGGAGGGCACCATGGGAAGAAACATCTAAAACTGATGGAGCTAGAACAATATTAAACTACAGTAGCTTTAATTTTACAGACGCCTACTTGTAATGATGGTTCTTAGGTGTTTTAAACTCCCTGCTAAGCCCACCTCCCCCCAGAGCCAATGGAAAAAAAAGGATACAGTGGAAATAGACCTGTTTAGAAAGGTTCATTGGAGCAGCTGCCATGTATTGTCTGGAAATCTGCAGTTCAATTCACATTTTAGCAGAGACAGCTTGATCTAACTGCAAACATTTTCAGATAAAACAGCAATCCAGTTTGGTAGAGTATGGATAGTAAGCACAAATCAGGAATTGGGACAGTACCTAACAGAGATAGTCAGGCCTCAGCCTCTTCATGAGTCAAAAAAAAGAACCTGGAAGAATGCCAGAAGTTTTCAACTGTGTGTCTGGGAAGCTCTATAGCAAGCCAATTCAAACTCCATCACTGTCCATTGAGTCTGTTCTATACTCTCTCCAAACATCATATGTCCTTCACAGGTATTACATCAGCATTTGCATTTGTCTCAGATGACATGACTCTGCCAATCAGCCGAAGTCCACAGAATCTATAGAAACTGCTGCACACTACCAGAAGTTTTTTGGTGCATTTCTCTCTATGGAATCCTGACAAATGCACCTCAACTACACAATGTAAGACAGACTATACATGCCTGTTGTTAGTGAAGAATCCTTTATCAAGTGTCTTACCATGGGCTTGCATTAGCAGAACATCCTTTCACCTCTGTATGCTTCAGCCAAACATTCCTTCATGTGTTTGTATCAGAAATACATTATCCAGCTGACTTTCCAAATTATCATGAGGATAGTGTTTAGAAGTAGACCAGTTTATATAGGGATTTAAGATAAATCATTTAACAGCCCTTGAAATTGAGTTATAGATTATAATATATCTTAGTTTCTCTGTGTGGTTATTCGAAACTAATGATGGTAAGGAAATGAAGATACCAGATTAATTTACTGTTTACACCTATATTAAAATAATTAATTTTCGCCGGGCGGTGGTGGCGCACGCCTGTAATCCCAGCACTTGGGAGGCAGAGGCAGGCGGATTTCTGAGTTTGAGGCCAGCCTGGTCTACGAGTGAGTTCCAGGACAGCCAGGGCTACATAGAGAAACCCTGTCTCGAAAAACCAAAAAAAAAATTAATTTTATATATTTTCATTATATAGCCGATTGGATTTCTCTGATACAAATGTATAAACAAACAAAGCAGCAGATTGTTGAGAACTCAAGCAAAGCCCATCATTTTCCAGGGGTGATGAAGGACAACTATGAGCCACTTCTTCAAGGGTTCTTTACTATGGGATCTATGGAAGTTACAGACAGAAAGCAAAGAAGGTTATGAACCAACTGCAGCCTCCCTTGTGTGCTCCCCCAACCATGACAACTCACAAAGGACATCATGACAGTTATTCAAATAGGTCAATGCCAACTTCAGTTACGCAGTACGTTGGACTTTTCATCATGACATTTACATCCTAGATAAGGATGTAACAGTCTAGATTAACTAAATTATGTTGTATGTAACACCAAGGAAGGGACTCAGACATAGGTTTATGAGAAAAAAATATTGCATTTGTCTCTGTTCCCACTTATCACATGAACCTCTTGGACACCGTAATTTCGCGCAGCCAAGCTGCAATCCCGGCAGAAGCTGTGTGAAATTTACTGGGAAAAGTCTTGTATGGCAAGGCTGTCCAAGATGGAAGTCGCTGTGGGCCTCCTTGGCCGGAGATAGTACTGAGCTGAATTTCTCATGGCAAGCTTCACCTATGTGACCCTTCTCTGACTTGTTCCTTTACTTACAAGATGTCCCTGATAGCCAGAGGTGCGAGCACCCAGGCGTGAGGATTCCCTAGGAGTACATCCTTTGAACTATAGCACTGGCCATGAGTGCCTTCCAGAGATCATCTGCTTTGCTTTTAATCGGTTATACAATTGTCACTTAAATACATTGGTACAATGACCTCCCAACAATATATTCGTATGGCTACAAATGTGTGGGTAATGATGGTTTTGACACTCTGGCATGAAAAGCATCAGTTATTAGTTTTAAAGTGTGCCTGAAGACTTTCAGAAGAAGGAAGTTAGGTGATAGATAAAGATCACAGATGAATAGTCATCAATGGGTTTAAGACCCAGGGGCCTTAACTAAATGTTCCTGCGAACTTTTGAACCTCTAAAAGTTTATCTTTAATTTACAGATGTCCTGATTAAGGCATGTGATATTCTGTACCTGTTCTTCGAAGTTTTTGCCTGATTGATTTTGTATCACCCTGTGCCAGAAAGCTTAGTCATTGTTAGTAATCATTTCTATGAACACATTTCCCCTCAGAAATGTAATGCCAGTTTGCCTGTATAAAACTGCCCGCCTTTGAACAGTAAAACGCATTCAGACGCATTCAGATCTAGTGTGTGTCTGTCTGTCATTTCACGCCACGACCAGTGCCTTCCTGCATACCAAAGACCCTGATTCTCCCATGTGTATCCTGACATTGTTGGTCCCTGGCAGCTGGCGCCTCTGAACAGGGACATTTGGGCATGTAATTTCCTTCCTTCCTTCCTTCCTTCCTTCCTTTCTTTCTTTCTTTCTTTCTTTCTTTCTTTCTTTCTTTCTTTCTTTCTAGGCCACTGGCGGTGTCTTGCAAAGGAGGCTGCAGATCCTCTAGTTGAGAATACGCTAGTTATAGGCAAGTAATCGGATATCATGGGACAAACTGCGTCAAAGTAGGAATGAATGTTCTTTTCGGCGTTTAAGCATATGATGGCTACTAGAGGGTTTAAAGTTTCAGAAAGTACAACCAGAGAGTACTTTGACTTCGTAAAGAAGGTAAGCCCTTGGTCCCTGGAGGAAGGTTCTTTGTCTTTATCAGATTGGAAGAAAATAGGTAAAGATATGAAAAAGTATGTTCAGGAGCATGGTGAAGGGGGCTCCCCCCTCAGGATTATCCATTGTGGCTACAGATGAGGGAGCTTTTGTCAGATGCCACAGACTTTGAGGGACTTGCTCAGGAGACCATTTCCATGCAGGATGAGAGAGAAGCTAAGCCTTTAAACAAGCCTGCACATTCTTATGGTACAGAGTCTATAACAATGTCATTAAAGGCTCTTGATGAAGATTCTAGTGATGATGCTGAGTCAGATCGAGACCTGGATGAAAAGCAACCTGTAGATAGAAAAGGGAAAAGAGGAAGGCGTCCCTTGCTTCCAAGCGGTTTCCAGGGAGCAGTGGAAGAAGCTAGAAGGAAGAGAGATTTAACTTTCTCCTTTCCAGTGGTAGAAGGTATAGGAGATGAGGAGCCTGTGGCCCTTCTGCTCCATATACAGTCCAGGTCTTGGATATGGTGGCCAGTCATTGGATTACTCCTCATGATTGGCATCAGATAGCGGAAGCTACATTAGAACCAGGAGATTATGTCTTGTGGAGAACAGAATATGAGGATAGATCAAAACAGACAGTTATTCAGTTTGCTAAGAAAAGAGGCTTCACGCCAAGCATGGATATGCTGCTAGGTACAGGAGCATATACTTCTTCTCAGTGTCAGGTGAGCATCCCTAGGGATGTGTTGGAAGTGATTACAACAAATGCAGTACAGGCTTGGAGAAAGTTGCCACCTCCTGGAACCAAAGGAACTATTCTCTCTGGAGTGAGGCAGGGCAATGAGGAAACTTATCAAAGTTTCATCTCTCGACTTGAAGAGGCAGTCTTTAGAATGATGCCTACTTCAGAAGGTACTGAGATACTCCTTAAGCAGTTGGCTTGGGAAAATGCTAATGCTTTATGCCAAGATCTGATAAGGCCTATTAGAAAGACAGGAACAGTGCAGGACTATGTGAAAGCCTGCGTGGATGCCTCACCAGCCATAGTCCAAGGTATGGGCTATGCTGCAGCTATGAAGGGACAGAAATTCAGCGCCTATGTTAAAAAGACTTATGGTGGAGGAGGGAAAGGAAACTCCGAACCCACTTGTTTTAAATGTGGGAAAGCAGGACATGTGCAGAGGCAATGTCCAGGAAACAATAAGTGGGACTCCAATAGAAGGGGTCCTCCCCCAGGAGTATGCACTCATTGCCAGAAAGACAAGCACTGGAAAAATGAGTGCAAGTCTAGGTTCCACAAGGATGGAACACACCTTACTGGGGAAAAGAAGGAGGAGGAATCACAAAACTAAATCAGGGGCATTCTCTCAGCCCCGAACTTGAAAGAGAGTAAACTACTGTTGTTACATCAGGGAGTCCTCTGAATCCTGAGGCTCCTGAATTTACTATACATGATTTGCCTAGAGCTACTCCTGGTAGTGCTGGCTTAGATTTAGCCTCTTGTGAAGATGCAATATTCTCTAGATGGGACGGTGTTTCCTTGGTCTCTAGGTCTACCTTGGGAACTCAGCCAAAGGGAACTGTAGGGTTAATAATTGGCTGTAGTTCAAATTATAAAAAGAATTTTGAGGTGTTGCCTGGTGTGATTGATAGTGATAGCACAGAAGAGATAAAAGTCATGATTAGACCATGAAAATGAACTATACAAATTCATAAGGGGCAGAGAATAGCTCAGCTTCTGCTCCTGCCTTATCTTAACTTACCTAATCCAATCTTGAAGCATGAACGTGGACAAGGGAAGTTTAGATCCACAGATGTTGTGGCATGGGTCCAAAATATTGGTATGGAAAGACCTTTTAAAGCAGTTAGGGTAAATGGAAAGTTGTTTCAAGAACTTTTGGATACAGGGGCAGATAAGACATGCATAGCAGGAAAAGATTGGCCTTCATCTTGGCCATGTAAGAGGACTTCTTCCTCTTTGTTAGGTTTAGTGGTGGCCTCAAAGTTCACAGTTCCTGAAATGGGAATTGGAAGGAAAGACAGGAATGATTCAGCCTTAACTTGTTCCTTCTCTCCACTTTTCTATGTGGGGAAGAGACATGATGAGTGACATGGATGTAAAATTAGTCACCTCAGATAATCTGAGTGAACAGCATTTTTCATAGGGGCCGCTGAGGGCTTGTTGTATGCAGATACATTAAGGTGGAAATCAGAGCAGCCTGTATGGCTCAATCAGTGGCCCCTGACAGAAGAAAAATACAGACTATAGAACAAGTTCTGCAAGAACAATTAGAAAAGGGACATCTTGAGGAAAGTAACAGTCCTTGGAACACTCCCATATTTGTAATAAAGAAAAAATCAGGGAAATGGAGGTTGCTACAAGACCTTAGGGCAGTAAATGCCACCATGGAAGACATGGGAGCTTTACAGCCAGGACTGCCCTCTCCAGTGGCAGTTCCTGCAGGATGGGATGTGATAGTAATTGATTTGCAGGATTGCTTTTTTACTATAAAATTACATCCTGAGGATTGTAAAAGATTTGCTTTTAGTGTGCCAGTCATAAATTTGAGAAGGCCATATAGAAGGTATCAATGGAAAGTGTTGCCTCAAGGATTGAAAAATAGTCCGACATTATGTCAAAGATTTGTGGATCAAGCTTTAGTATTGGTTAGAGAAAAATATCCTGAGGCTTACTTTGCCCACTTTATGGATGACATTTTGATTGCTCATCAATCACCATCAATTAGTAAGGAAATATTATCCTATACAATTGAACATTTAACCAAATTTGGATTAGTAATAGCCCCAGATAAGATACAAAAGAATAGACCTCTAAGTTATTTGTGGCAGTTAATTCATGATGACTATATTGCCTCACAAAAGGTGTCTATAAGAGTAGACAAATTAAGGAATTTAAATGATTTTCTGAAATTATTAGGAAATATTAATTGTATTATACCTTTTTTGAAGATTACTACAGGAGAATTAAGTCCTTTGGGGATTCTGATCCTAAGTCTCCAAGAGTTATAACTCAAGAAGCCATTAAAGCTTTAGCATTGGCGGAGGAAAACTTAAATGATGCAAGAGTAAAGCAAATGTCTTATGATAAAGAGTGGGACTTAATTATTTTTAAAACGCCTTATACTCCCACTGGATGCTTATGGCAGGATGGTGTGTTGGAATGGATACATTTACCTCATGTGCAACAGAAAATGTTGGCTTCTTATCCATATATGTGTTCATTATTGATTAATAATGGAAGAATGAGATCCAGGAAATTATTTGGAAGAGAAATGCATAATATTATATTACCATATAATAAAAGGCAATTTGAAATATTATTAATGAAAGATGATGATTGGGGAATTGCATTGCAAGGTTATACAGGACAAATTAAATATCATTATCCTAAACATCCTTTAATTGAATTTTTTAAGGAAACAGAAATAATTTTCTCAAATAAATGTTCATCGCAACCTTTGGAGTCTGCCCTATGTATATTCGCAGATGGCTCCTCTAATGGGAGGTCCGTGGTTTATGTGCCAGGACAAAGGCCTCTGATAGAGGAAGGTCTGCAGACTTCTGCTCAGCAAGCCAAGATAAGAGCAGTTCTACTTGCTTTTCAAAATTTTACAGGAAATTTTAATCTTTATATGGATTCAAAGTATGTGGTTAATTTGTTTCCAGCCATAGAAACAGCCTTGCTTTCAGGGTAGTCTCAAATTTTAAATACATTACAGCAATTGCAAAATACGATTAGAAAAAGAGCAGAAAAATTTTATGTAGGACATATACGGGGTCACTCTAATTTACCAGGTCCCCTTAGTAAGGGAAATTATATGGTTGATGCATTAACTAGAGGAACAGTTATGAATGTATTAGAGGCAAAGAACAGTCATGAGTTACATCATCAAAATGCTCTTGCTTTAAGAAGGATGTTTCATATTACTAGAGAACAATCCAGACAGATAATTAAGGATTGTGGTAATTGTTCTCAAGTTTACCATCCACAAAAAATGGGAGTAAATCCCCGAGGCCTTAAAGCATTAGCTTTATGGCAAATGGACATTACACACATCTCTGAATTTGGAAAATTGGCTTATGTTCATGTGACGTTGGATACTTATTCTCATGTGCTGTTTGTCTCTACTAGAAGTGGAGAAGCTGTGAAGGATGTAATTCAACATCTTGTACAAAGCTTCATGATGATGGGAAAGCCATTGAGAATTAAGACAGATAATGCTCCAGCATATACAGCTAAGGCTTTTGCCTCTTTTCTGTGAGCATGGGATATACATCATACCACAGGAATACCATATAATCCCCAAGGACAGGCAATAATTGAGAGATCTCACCAAACTTTGAAAAATCAGGATGAACGCCTCAGGGCTGCTAATAAATATTTTTCTCCCTATCATCTTTTGAATCATGCTCTTTTTGTGATAAATTATTTGAATACTGATGAACAAGGAAACTCCCCTGCTATGAAACATTGGGGAGGAATAAAAAGAGAACAACTTCCACAAGTAATGTGGAAAGACTTATTAACCGGATCCTGGAAAGGACCGGATGCTTTAATTTCCTCTGGAAAAGGGTATGTTTGTGTTTTTCCACAGGATGCAGATAGTCTAATCTGGATCCCAGAAAGGCTCATCCGGCCGTTTAAACAAAGGGCCTCTATTGAGGAATCAGAGGAGAAAGCGGAGACTGAAAGAGAAGAAGATGCTGAAAATGATGATGGGGCTTGATCTCGCTGCTCTACAGGTGACCTCAACTGTTCCTGAACCATCAGGTGAGTCAAGGGAGGATCTGCCCACCTGGGGACAGCTGAGGAGACTCGCCCAGGAAGCACAACAGATGATCACTAGCACCAGAAAGCAGTTATCGACAGAAAATATGTTTCTTGCTATGTTTGTTATCCTTTCTATGCAAGTGTATCCTGTTTCTGCAGGTTCATATTGTGCCTATGTTCCTCATCCCCCACTTCTTCATCCCGTGGGTTGGGGGAGAATGTAAACATTAGAGTGATGACCAATGATACTGGACTTATGGGGGGACATGCTACCCTTTCTCCCATCTAACCTCTACTCCATTTAGATATAAAGGGATGTCAGACTCTGCTCCGATTTGTATCAATTTAGCTGGATGGGAGTCTATGGGTTGTCTTTCTCTTGCCTATAAAACTATTCTTGCTGATGCTCCAGATAAATTGCCTCCAGCAAAAGAACCTCCACATTATAGAAGATTTATGTGGGAAATTAAAGTAAAGATTTTGGGGACTATTTTTCATAATGAAACCTTTGTGAAGTTATCTAAGGACATCCCTTTAGATTCATGTTTCCGGGACTACAAAGACAAAGATAAGATGTGGGAGCCTTCTCGGAGTTATGAAAGACCAAGTTGGCTTAAATGTGGTTTTGAACATTGGGCTATAGCACATACTCCCTGGAAGAATCAAGAGAGGATTTATGATTATTCTATAGCCACACCACATAATAACTATAGAGCTTTTCTTCTTGGTGAAAAATTACAGTATCATGAATATAAACCTGAAGTGTTTACTAAAGAACCTATTAATAGGTGGTTTACACCAGGATGGGTAGAACCTATCTATGTTAGTCATTCTCCTTCAGGTGATGTTTTGAATACATTTCCAGGACTATTTAGACTTCTTGCTGCATCTGGTGTAATTTACTTTAAGAAGCCTCAGTAGTCTAGATATCTTCCTGTAGCAATTAGATCTTGTTTGAGCTATCCTTATAGTATACTTGCTGGAAAGAATGCAGATTTAATTATTACTCATTTAGGGCGCTCTTATGAGGTTCACTGTTCCAAATGTATTTTGACTAATTGTATTGATCATCAGCTAATTGAATCTTATTCACGCATTGTGATATTGCGAAGGCCTTCCTACATAATGCTTCCTGTAGATTTAAAGGATGATGCTTGGTTTGACAATGAGGCTTTACAGGTAGTTACAAGAATTAGTGAGCTTATTAGGCCAAAGCGTTTCATAGCAGCTTTAATGTTAGGTATCAGTGATTTGATAGCTATTGTGACTTCACTTACAGTTTCATCAGTTGCTTTAGTCTCACAAATGAAGACTGCACACTTTGTTAATGATTTGAATAAGAATGTGTCTTTGACACTAGTAAGACAAGAAGTTATAGATAAGAAATTAAAAGCAAAGATTGATGCTTTAGAGGATGTAGTTCTGGAATTAGGACAAGAGATAGAAAATATTAAGGCTCAGCTTTCCACCAGATGTCATGCCAGCTTTCGATACATATGCGTAACACCATTAATCTATGACAAGCAACATAATTGGACCCTTACAAAAAATCATTTGTTGGGAATTTGGAAAGATAATGATATTTCTCATGACATGGCTCAATTAAAAACTCAAATTGTGGTTATGAGTAAAGCACTTGATGGATCAGTTAACTTGGAGGATTTGGCTTAGGCTTTTAGTTCTGGTTTGAAGTCTCTGAACCCTATAAGTTGGTTACATTGGATTGCTGTCATTGCCGTGGCTGCAGGGACAATCTTTCTTCTTCTTCTTATCTTTCCAATAATTTTCAAACTAGACTTCTCCTCCATTTTTGCTGCCAAAAGAGATATTCATGAGTTCAAATTAAAAAATAAAAAAGCGGGAGATATCACACGCACCTCTTGGACACCATAATTTTGCACAGCCAAGCTGCAATCCCGGCAGAAGCTGTGTGAAATTTACTGGGAAAAGTCTTGTATGGCAAGGCTGTCCAAGATGGAAGTCGCTGTGGGCCTCCTTGGCCGGAGATAGTACTGAGCTGAATTTCTCATGGCAAGCTTCACCTATGTGACCCTTCTCTGACTTGTTCCTTTACTTACAAGATGTCCCTGATAGCCAGAGGTGCGAGCACCCAGGCGTGAGGGTTCCCTAGGAGTACATCCTTTGAACTATAGCACTGGCCATGAGTGCCTTCCAGAGATCCTCTGCTTTGCTTTTAATCGGTTATACAATTGTCACTTAAATACATTGGTACAATGACCTCCCAACAATATATTCGTATGGCTACAAATGTGTGGGTAATGATGGTTTTGACACTCTGGCATGAAAAGCATCAGTTATTAGTTTTAAAGTGTGCCTGAAGACTTTCAGAAGAATGAAGTTAGGTGATAGATAAAGATCACAGATGAATAGTCATCAATGGGTTTAAGACCCAGGGGCCTTAACTAAATGTTCCTGCGAACTTTTGAACCTCTAAAAGTTTATCTTTAATTTACAGATGTCCTGATTAAGGCATGTGATATTCTGTACCTGTTCTTCGAAGTTTTTGCCTGATTGATTTTGTATCACCCTGTGCCAGAAAGCTTAGTCATTGTTAGTAATCATTTCTATGAACACATTTCCCCTCAGAAATGTAATGCCAGTTTGCCTGTATAAAACTGCCCGCCTTTGAACAGTAAAACACATTCAGACGCATTCAGATCTAGTGTGTGTCTGTCTGTCATTTCACGCCACGACCAGTGCCTTCCTGCATACCAAAGACCCTGATTCTCCCACGTGTGTCCCGACTGTTTCAGTCCGTGGCACCCATTGCTCAATTTCCAGAATTCCTCATCATGTATGATCCCTATTCAGAAATACTTGTAGAAATAACAGTTTAATTTGGAGTGGGATGAGTTCATGAATATCTATAGATGGAATGAGCCATGTTGTGGTAAAAAATCACTAGTATGTTCACAAGAAGAGGCTAGCTGGTTTGAATTTCACAAACGCACATTGATAGGCTAGAAGGGAGATTTGGATAGGGTAGTGAGGACTATCAGATATGAGACATGATTAGCATAATGAGCAAAAGTGGCTAAAATTGGACAAACAAGTTGCTGATACTCATTTCATTATGACTAATGAAGTGATGAAACTACTGTGGAAGAGTAAAGAACAACTGATGCTCAGTTGTCTTGGAAGGATAAATCTAGGAATTTATTCTTGAAATTGGGAATACTGGTATGCAGACATTATCTTCCCTGACACAAACAGTTCTCAAAGAAAGCCTCATTATATATTCCCTTTGTCTTGTTTTGTCAGTTTTAAGGTGGCTTAAGCTTATGATTAGTAGTTGAAACTATAGCCATAGACAATTTCCACAAAGCATATATTTTGGAAGTAGTCATGACTTTTCTATAGGGAAATTATGCGGGTCCTCTCAAGGTACATGAGCTCCATTTTTTCTATTAGAACCAAAATATCTGTACCCCATTTTTTGATAGGGCTATTTGGTTCTCTGGGAACTAACTTTTTGAGTTCTTTGTATACATTGGATAGTAGCCCTCTGTCAGTTGTAGGGTTGGTGAAAATCTTTTCCCCTGCAGAAATTCAGATGGCTGAGAAACACCTTAAAAATGTTCAACATCATTAGTCATTAGAGAAATGCAAATCAAAACAACCCTGAGATTTCACCTCACACCACTAAGAATGGCTAAGATTAAAAACTCAGGAAACAGCAGGTGTTGGCGAGGATGTGGAGAAAGAGGAACACTCCTTCACTGCTGGTGGGACTGCAAGCTGGTACAACCACTCTTGAAATCAATCTTGTGGTTCCTCAGAAAACTGGACACGATAATTCTGGAGGACTCAGCCATACCACTCCTGGGCATATACCCGGAAGATTCCCCAGCATGCAATAAGGATGCATGCTCCACTATGTTCATAGCAGCCTTATTTATAATAGCCAGAAGCTCGAAAGATCCCAGATGTCCCTCAACAGAGTAATGGATGAAAAAATTTGGTATATATACAAAATGGTGTACTATTCTGCCATTAGAAACAATGAATTCATGAATTTCTTAGAGAAATGGATGGAGCTGGAGAGCATCATACTGAGTGAGGTAACCCAGTCCCAAAAGAATACCCATGGGATGCAGTCACTGATAAGTGGATATTAGCCTAGAATCTTGGGACACCAAAGACACAACCCACATACCAAATGATGTCTGACAAGAAGGAAGGAGTGGACACTGTTGCTGGAAAGGCTAAAAGCATCATTGTAGGTAAATACCATTACAGGGAAGTGGGAAGGGTTGGATGGGGGAGTAAAGGGAATGAAAGGACATGTGGGACATTTGGGGGGCAGGGAAACAGAAAAGGTTAAATGAAATGTAAATATAGAATATATCCAATAAAAATTTTTAAAAAACTACAAAAATAATAGTACAAGTAGTAATTGAAACTATTTTTGAAAGAGTGAAATATGCTGATATTGAAAATTTTAGCTTTATGTATATCTTTATTGGGATATTTGACATGTTTTGATATACTTTGAGTATTTTGATTAATCCCAAGAGACAAAAAATGATATATCCATTAAAAAATTTTCTCAATGCTCAGTACCCCTTTCTACTTTTCCTTCCCATGATCTTTTTTTATTCATAAAATTCTATTCACTTTGCTCCTGGGATAAAAGAGAGGTTTTAGCACAGATTGTGTCCAGGGCAGAGAAGCAGAAAGTACAATACCCTGAATGACCATGTGGCAAAAACATAGCAAAGCTAGGGAAAAAGCCCAGGGAGTCCACTTTAGAATGAAAGTGAAGACCTGAGTGCTCAGGAAATGATGTAGAGTTTGTGAAGTGTGAAAAGAACATAGACTCCTACAATCAGGGTTAACCCGTCTCGTCTCTCCAGTGCTATCAGTCTCTGCATCTGTAAAACCCTTGTCAGTCATCAGTGGGAGGAAAGGACCTTGGTTTTAGGAAGTTTTAATAGATGCCCCAAAGTAGGGGAAGGAGAAAGAGGGTGGATAGAAGAACACCATCTTTAAAGCAGGGGAGTAAGGATGGGATATGGGATATCTGGGATTTCTTACAATCCAAACTAGTTTCTGAGTTTGGTGACTGTATGTGGGATGCTCTTAACATGATCTTTATGCATGCATTTTAACCTGGAGTTCACTGGATGATCCTCAAATCCCAGGTAAGGGGATAACACTTGAAATGCAAATATATTAAATAGGTAAATAAATAAATAAATAAATAAACAAATAAATAACACAAAATCAGCAATACTCAGAGCAATAGGACAACACCAGAGCACAGCTGTCTATCCTGACATAACAAACACTTGATATCCTAAATCAACTGAGAGAATAGGAGAATTTATTAAATTTGATATTATAAATATCATGGAGGCCTTTAAAGGGAACATGAATAAATCCCTTAAGAAAATACATGTTTCAGGGTAATATAAATGGACCAAAAAATTAAAGAGAAAGGATGTAAATGTAAAGAAAAACAAATACAATCAAAGAAGTGAAACACACAAACAAACCTATCAAATTCATACAAATGGAAAAAAAAGCAAAAAAGAAAACTGAAAACGAGGCAATTTTGGAGATGGAAAACCTTGGAAAGAGAACAGCAACTACAGATATAACAACAACTAACAGAATACAGGAGATAGAAGAGATAATCTCAAGTGTAGACAATATAAAAGAAGAATTTAATATAAAGAAAAATGCAAAATTCATGAAACTAAACATCTTGGAAATTTTGGGCATTGTAAAAATACCAAACACATGAGATATAGGAATACAGGAAAGGTAAAATTCCCAAGGATATTTTCAACAAAATATGAGAAGAAAATTCTCCCACTTTAAAGAAAGAGATGCCTATAAATTTACATAAAGTTTATAGAAGACTATAAAATTGTACTTGAAGAGAAAACTGTGCAATTATATACCACTCAAAACACTGAATATGCAGAACAAAGAAAAGTTTGAAAGTTGCAAGAGAAAATTACAAAGTAACAAATAAAGTTAGACATATTAGAATAACACCCAATTTCTCAACTAAGGTTCTAAAAACTACAAGGGCATGGGCTGAGGCCTTGTAGACTTTAAGACAACACATATGACAGACCAGACTACTATACCAGTAAAACAGTCAAAAAACAGAGATGGAGAAAGCAAGATATTCCATTGCAAAGCCAAATTAAAAACAATAATGTTCCCCTAACCCAACCCTACACAGCATAATAGAGGGGAAACTCCAATCCAATCGAGCTAACAACATTTAAAATGAAGGAAAAAACAATAAATAAATACCTTTATACAATTAAAACCAATAGAACACAGACCCACATCCACACCCACCCACCCACCCACACACACACACACACACAGACATAAATACAGAAAACCAAAATCAAAATAATAGAAACTAACAACATAAAAGGAGTCATTTCCATAGAACAGTCACTAGGTAACAGAATTGATGTATAAACAGAATCTAACATTCTTCTATATACAAGAAAAAATCACAACTACAAAGATAGTCATTATCTCATTATAAATGTCTCAAAAAAAGATTCTTCAAACAAAGGGACCCAAGAAACAAGTTGAAGTCACCATTCTAATATCTAACAAAATAGACTATCAATTGAAAATAATCAAAAGAGAAAATAAGGACACTTCATATTCATCAAAGGAAAAAACTACCATAGAGTACATATCCATTATGATCACTGGTGCCTTAAATGCAAGAGCACCCATATTTGTAAAACAATCATTACTAAAACTTAATTTGAATATCTTCCCCCACACATTAATAGCAGAAAACAACAATGGTCTTTGTATTGAGACAGAAATTAAACAGAAACTAATTAAGGTTATGGCTCAAATGGTCCTGAAAGATATCTATAGAAAATTTCACTCAAACACACAAGAACACACTTTCTTTTAGCAACTCACTGGAAAATTGTCCATTTAATAGGTCACAAAGCAAGCCTCAACAGATACAAGAAGATTGAAATATTTTCATTCATCTTACAGACCACCATGGATTAAGGATGGACTTCAACAATGGACAACCTACATATCCATGGAAAGTGAGCAACTCTCCATTCAATGATCCATGGGTCAGGAAGAAAAAACATTATACGTTCCTAGAATGCTAATAGAAAATTTCATAGCGTTATCACTGAGGGTCCTTCTAAAGAAATGGACGGGTCTCAAACTAATGAATTAAAAGTAGATCTGAAGGCTCTAGGAATAAAAAAAGCACACACTCAGGAGGAGGAGATGTACAGGAATACTCAACGAAGGGATTAAATAAATCAACTAGAAAAAAAAGAACACAATGGAAAAAAATCAATGAAACCAAATACTTGTTTTTTGATAAAATCAACAAGATTGACTACACTTTCAGCAGGCTAACTAAAAAGCAAAGAGAATGTAACTAATTTAGCAAAATCAAAATGAAACTGGAAACATAACAATGGATACAGAGGAAATTCAGAAAATCATTTCCTCTTACTTTAAAAGCCTAAACTCCACAAAATTGAAAAATCTAAATGAAATGGATGATTTTCTAGACAGGTAACACTTTACAAAGCTAACTCAAGACAAGGCAAATTATCTAAGGAATCCTGTGATAACCAAGAAAATTAAAACTGTCATCAAAATTTTCCCATCCAAAAAAAAAATCAATGGACCATATTGTTTTAGTACAGAATTCTAGCAGGCTTTCAAAGTAGAGTTAAAACTAATACTCGTCAAACTATTCCACAAAATAGAAAAAAAAAAGACTTCCAAACTTATTCTATGAGGTCACAGGAACCCTGATTCATAAACTGCATAAAAAAGTCAAGAAAGACAGTTTCAGACCAATTTCCTTTATGAATATTTATTAAAAAATTCTCACTGAAATGCTTGGAGACTGAAACCAAGAACCTGTCAAAAGACATCATCCAAGATGATCAAGCAGGCTTCCTGCCAGGAATGCAGGGAAGGCTCAAAATATGAAAATCCATCAATGTAATTAACCACATAAACATATAAGCAAACTGAAAGAGGAAAAACAATTAGATATGAAAATACATTTGCCAAAAATCACACATCCCCACATGACAACAGCTTGGAAAAATCGGGGATACAATGTGTATAGCTAAACACAATAAAAGCAATATACAGCAATCGAATAACCTAAATAAATTACAGGGAGAGAAACGTAAACAATTTCACTAAAATTGGGGACAAAACAAGGATGAACACTCTTTTCCTATCTCTTTCATATAGTAATTGAAGATCTAGTTAGTGGAATAATACAACTAAAGAAGGTTAATGGGATATGAATTATAAATCAATCAAAGCATAGCTATTTAATAATATAATAGTATATGTAAGTGACTCCCAAAATTCTGCACCTACAACTGATATTTTTTATTACTTTTACTAAGTGGCTGATACATAGAAATAAGTAGCTCTATTTTAATCCAGTGATTAATGGGTCAAGAAAGAATTTAGGGAGATAATAACATTCATAATAACCACAAATAATATAACATACCTTGTAGTAACTTTAACCAAACAAGTAAAAGACTAGAATGACAGAATATTAAGTCACTGAAGAAAGGAACTGAGGAAGATATAAGATGACAACATCTCCTATGTTCTTGAAGAGATGGGATTACCATAGTGAA
Source organism: Apodemus agrarius (assembly GCA_964023405.1). Taxonomy (NCBI): domain Eukaryota; kingdom Metazoa; phylum Chordata; class Mammalia; order Rodentia; family Muridae; genus Apodemus; species Apodemus agrarius. The sequence continues at coordinate 72,181,561 of OZ030007.1, read as the reverse complement.
AATAGTGACCTTATCAAGAGCAATCTACAGATTCAATGCAGTCCCCACTAAAGTACCATCATATTATTAACAGATTTTGAAAGAACAATTCTCAATTTCATATGGAAACACAAAAAAACTCAGGGTAATGAAAACAATCATGAACCATAGAAGAACTTGTTGAGATATTATCCCTGAGTTCAAGCTGTACTACATCACTATATGATAGTGATAAAATCTACATGACACTGGTATTAATTCAGACACGTGATCAATGGAATTAAATTGAAGCACCAGAAATGAACCCATAAACTTTAGGACATTGAATTTTGACAAAGAAGCCAAAGCCATACAATAGAAAAAGAAGAGTATCTTCAACAAATGGTGGTGGTCTAGCTGGATTTTGGCATGTGAAAGAATTCAAATAGATTTAAATTAATACCCTGAATAATAAGTCCAAATGGATCAACAAACCCAAGGTAAAACCATATATGCTAAATCTAATAGAACAGACAGTAGGAAATGTTCTTGAATTCCTTGGTGCAGTAGACAACTTCCTGAACAAAACAATAATGGCTCAATCACTAATATTAATAATTTAAAAAAAGGAGATCATGAAACTGAAAATACTAAGTAAGTCAAGCAACATTATTATTAGGGCAAAATGGCAGATATGCTAAATATCTTCACTAACCATCTATCTGGCAGAGAGCTAATATAAAAATAATATACAATGAACTCAAGAAATTAGATACTAACAATCCAAATAACCTAATTAAAATATGTGGGACAGGGTTAAACAGAATTCTCAACAGAGGATTCCTCGAATGGGATGAAACACCTAAAGGACTGTTTAATGAACATAGTAATCAGAAATGCAAATCAAACTGACTCTGTGATTCTACCTTACCCTGATCAGGCTTACTAGCTCTAAAACTCCAAGAGCAGCATATGCCAGCAAAGTTGTGCAGAAAGGGCTACACTCTTCCACTACCGATGAGAGTGCAACCTTGTACATCAATGCTAGAAGGCAATTTGGAGGTTTCTAAGAAAATTGGGAATATTGTTCCTCAAGACCCAGCTATATCACTCCTGAGCATATGCCCAAAAGATACTCCACCATTTTATAAGGATACTTGCTCAACTATGTTCAAAGTAGCTTTAGTCATAATTGCCATATACTTGAAACAACATAGATGTCCCTCAACTGAAGAACGAATAAAGAAAATATGGTTAATTTACACAATGGAATACTATAAGCCATTAAAAGCAAGAACAACATGAATGTTGCAGACAAGTAGATGGAACTAGAAAAATATCATCCTGTGTGAGGTAATCCAGACCAACAAGGACATGTATGCTATGTACTCAGTTATAAGTGGATATTAGCCATAATGTACAGGATAACCACACTATAGCCAACAGACTCAAAGAAGCCAAATAGCAAGGTGGGACCAAGAGAGGATTATTTAACCTTTCTCAGGTTAAAAAAATATAGATATTGGAGTTCTACAGAAGGAAAGAACTGGGTGAAAGTGTGTTACAATGGCAAGCAGGTATGGCTGGAGATTATCTGTAGGGAGAGCAGGGGTGAAGGAAGAAAAATTGGCAGTCATTGGGTGAGGCAAGTCTCTAGGAAGATCCAGAGAACTGGTGTAGGAAAAGGTCCCAGAATGTCTATAGAGGAAATTCTATCTAAGAGCCTTACCAGTGGGAGATATGGATTCAGAAGAGGCCACTTTCTGTAACCAGGCATGATTCCTTGGGGAGTGATAAGGGCCTAACCACAAAACTGTTGACCCAAAATATATCCTAACTAAACGATGTACAGAGACAGAGAAAGAAAGAAACTGAGGGAATGGTCAACCAATGACTGCCACAAATTGAGACCCATCTCATGGGAAAGAACCAATCCTTGATATTATTACTGATATTGTTAGGCATGTACACAGAAACCTAGCATAACTGTCCCCTGAGGGGCTCCACCATTCAGCCAATGGAAACAGATGCAGAGATTCACATGCAAACATTAGATGAAGTTAGAGAAGATTTATGGATGAGTTGGAAGAAGTATTGAAGGACCTGACAAGAACAGAAATTCCAAAGAAAAATAAAAAAAAAAAATGTTTACTAATTTGGACACTCGTTGGCTCCCAGAACCTGAATCATCAACCAAAGAATGAGCACATGCTAGACATATGTGGCAAATGAGCTCCTTCTTCTTTGTGCTGGTTTTCCAAAAATTGGAGTGGGTGGTCTTTCTCTGTATGTGTTGCCTACTTGCATCTGGATCTTGCACCCCTAAATGACTGGCCTCAGTGTGATGGGATGCAACTATTGTCACAGCTACTTGATGTGTAGGAAGGGACATGTCAGTGGGGGAGGGGTTATAACTAGAGAAAGGCTTCCCCTTCTCTTATTAGAAGGGGAAAATGGAGTAGAGGTTGAACCATGCATTCCAAAGAGGGAATTGGCAACCTAAACAACAGAAATCCCACATACAAATGGAAGCAGAACAATGCTCTACTCAATAATAACTTTGTCAAGGAAGAAATAAGGAAAGAAATCAAAGCCTTTTTAAAATTTAATGAAACGGAAGGCACAAGATTCCAAAATGTATGGGATACAATGAAAGCAGTGCTAAAAAGAAACAACATAGCTATGAGTGACTTCAAAATGAAGCTCTAGTTTAGAGCATAAACTAGAAGATTAACAGGACACTGAAAAGCTTTAGAACAGAAAGAAGTTAATACACCCAAGAGATGTAGAAGGCAAGAAATCATCAAACACAGGACTGAAATCAACCAGATTGAAACAAAAAGAACTATATAATTTATAAACAAAATCATGAGCTGGTTCTTTGAGGAAATCAACAAGATAGATAAATCTTTAGCCAGAATAACTGGAGGACACAGAGGCAGTATGCAAGTAAACAAAATCAGAAATGAAAAGGGAGAAATAACAACAGAAACAGAAAATTCAAAAAATTATCAGATCATAATACAAAAGCCTATACTCAAAACAACTAGAAAATATTAATGAAATGGACAATTTCCTAGACAGAAACCAGCTACCAAAATTTAATCAGGTTCAGGTATACCATATAAATTGCCCTAAAGAAATAGAAATGGTCATTGACAGTCTCCCAATGGGAAAAAAAAGCACAGGACCAGATGGTTTTAGTACAGAATTCGATCAGACATTCAAGGGAGAAATAATACCAATACTCTTCAAAATATTCCATAAAATAGAAACAGAAGGAACATTACACAACTTGTTCTATGAAGCCACAATTTCACTGATACAAAAACCAGAGAAAGATCCAAAAAAAAAAGAGTACTTTAGACCATTTTTTCTTATGGATGTTGATGCACAACCTCTCAATAAAATTCTTCCAACTGAATTCAAGAACACATCGAAAAAAATCATTCACCATGATCAAGAAGGCTTCATCTCAGGGATTCAGGGATGTTTCAATATACAAAAATCCATCAATGTTATTCACTACATAAACAAACTCAAAGAAGCAAACCACATGGTCATTTCATTAGATGCCGAAAAACATTTGATATAATTCAGCATCCTATCATTTTATAGGACTTGGAAAGAACAGAAATTCAAGGCCCATACTGAAACATAATAAAATCAATATACAGCAAACCATTAGGCAACATCAAACCAAATGTAGGGAAACTTGAAGCAATCCCACTTAAATCAAGACTAAAAAAGGCTGCAATCTTTCTTCATATTTATTCAACATAGGATTGGAACTTCTAGCTAGAACAATTAGACAACATAAAGAGGTCAAAGGGATACAAATTGGAAAGGAAGAAGTCAAATTATCACTATTTGCAGATGATATGATAGTATATTAAGTGACCCAAAAAACTCCACCTGAGAACGCCTACAGCTGGTAAACAACTTCAGCAAAGTGGCTGGATATAAAATTAACTCAAGCAAATCAATGACTTCCTATACTCAAAGGATAAGCAGGCTGAGAAAGAAGTTAGGGAAATGCCACCCTTCACAATAGCCACAAACTGTATAAAGTATCTTGCTGTGACTGTAACCAAGAAAGTGAAAGATCTGTATAATAGGAAGTTCAAGTCTTTGAAGAAAGAAATCTAAGAAGACCTCAGAAAATAGAAATATCTTCCATTTTCTGAAATTGGCAGGATTAATATAGTAAAAATGGTCATCAAGCAAAAAGCAATATACATATTCATTACAATCAGTATAATAATCTCAACTCAATTCTCCATAGAGTTACAAAAAGCAATTCTCAAATTCATCTGGAATAACAACACACCCAGGATAGCTAAAACTATCCTCAACAGTAAAAGAATTTCTAGAGGAATCAGGATCACCGACCGTAAGCAGTCCTATAGAGCAATTGACTTGAAAACTTCATGGTATTGGTACAGTGACAGGAAAGTAGATCAATGGAATAGCATTGAAGAACCTGGAAAAGAAACAACACACCTATGTTCACCTGATCTTTGACAAAGGAGCTACAACTATCCAATGAAAAACAGATAGCCTTTTTAACAAATGATGCTGGTTCAACTGTAGGTCAGCATGCAGAATATAAATTGATCCATTCTTATCTACTTGTACTAAGCTCAAGTCCAATTGGATCAAGACATCCACATAAAACCAGACAGACTAAAACTAATAGAAAAGAAAATGGGGAATGCCCTTGAGTACATCGGTACAAGGGAAAATTTCCCGAACAGAACACCAATAGCTTATGCTCTAAGATCACGAATTGACAAATGGAACCTCATAAAATTATTAAGTTTCTGTAAGGCAAAGGACATTATCAAAAAGACAAAAACAGCAGCCAACAATTTAGGAAAAGATCTTTACCAACCCTACATCAGACAGATGGTTTATATCCAAGATATACAAAAAACTCAAGAATGTAGACTCCAGAGAGCCAAATAACCCCATTAAAATGGGGTACAGAGCTAAAAAGACTTTTCACCTGAGGAATATCAAATGGCTGAGAAACACCTAAAGAAATGTTCAACATTCTTAGTCATCAGGAAATGCAAATGAAAACAACCCTGAGATTTCACCTTACACCAGTCAGAATGACTAAGATAAAAAATTCGGGAGAATACAGATGCTGGAGAGGATCTGGAGAAAGAGGAGCACTCCTGCACAGCTGGTGGGGTTGCAAGCTTGTACCACCACTCTGAAAATCAGTCTGGTGTTTCCACAGAAAACTGGTCATGATACTACCAGATGGCCCTGTTATACCACTCCTTCCTGGGCATATAAGCAGAGGATTCCCCAGCATGCAATAAGGATACATGCTCCACTATGATCATAGAATTACTATTTATAATAGTCAGAAGCTGGAAAGAAACCAGATGTCCCTCAGTGGAGAATGGATACAGAAAATGTGGTATATAAACACAATGGGGTACTATTCAGCCATTAAAAACAATGAATTCACGAAATTTTATGACAAATGTATGGACCTGAAGAATTTCATACTAAGTGAGATAACCCAGTCACAAAAGAAAACTCATGGTATGCACTCACTGAAAAGTGGATATTACCCTAGAAGCTTGGTATACCCAAGACACAATTCACATGTCCCTTGGTCCTGGAAAATCTCGGTGCAGCAGTATAGAGGAATAACAGGACAGGGGAGTGGGAACGGCTGGATTGGTGAACAGGGAGAGGGAAAGTGCTTATGGGACTTTCTCGGAGAGGGGATCCAAGATAGGGGAAATTATTTGAAATGTATGTAAGGAATATATCAAATAAAAATTAAAGAAAAACTCCTTAAAACTGTTATGAAGATGATGGAGTTCCTTAAAGAGTAAATTAACAGATCCCTTACATAAACAAAGAAAAGGAAAACAAAAGTTTAATAAATTGTGTTAACCATTTAACAAAAAGAAAGAAAAAAATAATTGATATGAACAAAACTGTTCAGGGTCTGAAAATGAAAATAGACATAACAATAAAAATACAAATTGAGAGACTTCTGGGAATGGAAATCTAGGTAAACAATCAAAAATTAGAGAAGAATGTATTACCTACAGAATTCATGAGATGAAAGACAAGAGTCTCATGCATTGAATCTTTATAAAAGACATGGATATTCTTGTTAAAGAAAATATTGTCTAAAAGATTTCCTGACAAATCATAAAAGAAATCTGGAACGCTATGGAACAACGAAATCAAAGGTCATCAATAATAAAAGATAAAGAATTCTAGCTCAGAAAATATTTTCTAAGAAAATCTTAAAAGAAAATTTCCTAAGCATAAAGAATGAGATGTCTATTAACATATATGAAACATAGAGAAAATCAAATATATTAAACCAGAAAAGACAATTAAGTAGACAATAATCAAAGCACTAAACTTACAGAACAAATAAAGAATATTATAACCTGTAAAGGAAAAGAGCAATAAATAGATAAATGTAAATCTACTAGTATTACTCAGACATCTCAATGGAGATTATAAAATCCTGAAGGGTCTGGATAGATGTCCTATAGAATCTTAAGTAAACACATATGCCATCCCAGATTTCTAAACCCATCAAAACTTTCAATCACCACAAGAGTCATAAGATAATTCACAATAAAGTCAAATATACATAATACCTACATACAAACACATCCTTAGAAGTGATACTAATAAGAAATCTCCAGACGATGTTGGTTGGCTTCATCCATGAAAACACAGGAAATAAATATCACATTAACATAGCGAAAAGAAAGGAAGTACATGCACACACACAAACACACACACATACACACACACACACACACACACACACACACACACAAAGACAAAGACCAAGCACCACCATCACCTCTACCACCAAACACAAAAAAGAAAACAGGAATTAATATCTTGGTTATTAATATCTCTCAATATCAATAGAATCAACTCCCAAATAAAAATAGTAACCAGATGAGTGTGAAAACATTATCCATTCTTCTGCTCATTCTTGAACCTCACTTTAACATCAAACATTCTCTCCTCGCAAAGAGTTGGAAAAATATTTTGCGAGCAGAAAGCGGTGTAACCATACTAATATCTAGCAAAATAACTTTCAAATCAAAAATTAATGAAAAGAAATGGGGAAGACATTACATATTCATCAAAGGAAAATAAACAAACAAACATGAGAATGATGTTTCAATTCTTAACATTCATGCCCCAAACATAATGGAACCCATGTTTTGCAGTCGGGACACACGTGGGGGAATCAGGGTCTTTGGTATGCAGGAATGCACTGGTTGTGGAGTGAAATGACAGACAGACACATACAAGATCTGAATGCATCTGAATGCACTTTACTGTTCTGAGGCAGGAATTTTTATACACACAAGTTGGTATTACATTACTGAAGAAAAAATGTATCCAGTGAAATGTTTACAAAGAATGGTTACCATGAGTATCTGGCACAAGGAAATACAAAATCAATCAGGTATGAACTTTAGAGAATACATACAAAGCCATCGCATCCCTCTGTAGTTAATGATAAACTAGTAGTTCAAGAGTCCTTGGAAACACTTTGTTATACCACTAGGTGTATTGTTAGTGTAGTCTTTGTCTAATATCCTGCTTCCTTCTTGTGAAACTCCCTCAGGCTTACTTTGAAACTTTACTTAACTGATGCTTTCCATGTCACAGTGTCAAAGCCACCCAACCATACAAATTATATATATTGTTGGGAGGTTAATTCTTTAATGTATTTAGGTAATAACTGTACAGCTGATCAAAAAGCAAAGCAATGGATCTCTAGAAGATAAATCATGGCCAGTGTTGTAGCTCAAAGAATAAACTCTCAGTGAACCATCACACCTGGATGCTTGCACCTCCGGCTATCAGGGACATCTCGTAAGTAAAGGAACAAGTCAGAGAAGGGTCACACAGACAAAGCTTGCCATGAGAAATTCAGCTCAGCCCTATCCCCGGCCAAGGAGGCCCACAGCGACATTCATCTTGGACAGCCCTGCCATACAAGACTTTTCCCAGTAAATATCACACAGCTTCTGCCGGGATTACAGCTTGGCTGCGCGAAATTATGGTGTCCAAGAGGTTCGTGTGATAATGTTTGTAAAAGAAATGAAACTAACCCTTAAGCTACACCTATACCGTCACACACTGACAGTTGAAGATTTCAATAGCCCCACTGTCATCAACACAAAGATAATCAAACAAAAAGTAAAAAGAAAAAATGATAGGGAAAACAGAGTTTACCAAACAAAATGGTAATATCAACAAGAAAATATTTCATGTCACTACCAAAATAAAATACCTTCTTCTCAGCATCTCGTAGAATTTTCTCTAAATTTGATCATATGCTCTGACAGAAAGCAAGACTCAACAGATTAAAAAACAATGAATTCATGAAATTCTTAGGCTAGTGGATGGAACTTGAAAATATCATACTGAGAGAGGCTTCCCAATCACAAAAGAGCAGACATGATATGCACTCACAGATAAGTAGTTATTAGTTCATAAGCTCGGTATACCCAAGATATAATTTACAGATGTTAATAAGCTGAAGAAGATGAAGGGCCAAAGTGTGGATACTTTGGTTCTTCTTAGAAGGAGGTACAAAAAAACCCATAGAAGAAGATACAGGGACTAAGTGTGGAGCAGAAACTGAAGGAAAGGCCATCCAGAAACTGCCCTGCCTGGGAATCCATCCCATATATACTTACCAAACACAGAGACTATTGCAGATGCCAACAAGTGCTTGCTGACAGGAGCCTGATATAGCAGTCTCCTGTAAGGCTCTGCCAGTGCCTGAAAAATACAGAGGTGGATGCTCTCAGCCAACCATTGGACTGAGCACAGGGTCCCCAATGGAGGAACAAGAGAAAGGACCCAAGGAACTAAAGGGATTTACAGCCCAATCGGAGGAATAACAATATGAACCAAACAGTACACCAGGAGCTACCAGGGACTAAACCACCAACAAAAGAGTACACTTGGATGGATCCATGGCTATAGCCACATACATAGCAGAGGATGGCTTTGTTGGACATCAAAGTGAGGAGAGGACACTGGCCCTGAGAAGGAATGATGCCCCATTGTACTGGCTGGTTTTGTGGGTCAACTTGACACAGGCTGGAGTTATCACAGAGAAAGGAGTCTCAGTTGGGGAAGTATCTCCATGAGATCCATGGGTAGGGCATTTTCTCAATTAGTGATCAAGGAGGGAGAGCCCCTTGTGGATGGTACCATCTCTGGGCTGGTATGCTTGGGTTCTATAAGAGAGAAGGCTGAGCAAGCCAGGGGAAGTAAGCCAGTAACAACATCCCTCCATGGCTTCTGCCTCAGTTCCTGCTTCCTGAGCTGCTTGAGTTTCAGTACTGACTTCTTTTAGTGATGAACAACAGTGTGGAATTGTATGCTCAGTAAACACTTTCCTCCCCAACTTGCTTCTTGGTCATGATATTTGTACAGGAATAGAAACCTTGACTAAGCCACACACTATTGGTGAATACCAGGAGAGGGAAGCAGGAGCGGTTGGGTTGGTAAGCATGGGTGAAGGGGCAGGGGGAGGGGGGAATGGGATAGGTTGTTTTCAGAGGGGAGACTTGGAAAGAGGATAACATTTGAAATGTAAGTATGGAAAATATCTAATAAAAATATTCAAATAATCTCATGCATTTTATCAGACCACCACACATTAAATCTAGATTTCAACAGGAAAAAGCTTATAAACTCATGGAAACTTAGCAGCTCTATTCTGAATAATAAGAGGGGACAAAAGCAAAGAAAGAAATAAACTTCCTAGATTCAGTGAAAATAAAATACAACCAAATATATATGTCAAAATGTAAGCAGTGTTAAGAGGAAAGATTATAGTATTCATTACATGCATAAAGAAATTGGAGAGATCTAATACTTGAAACTCAATAGTCCACAAGAACACTCTAAAAAAATAAAGAATAATAATAATAATAAGAAGAAGAAGAAGCAAGCAGCCAAAAAGAGGAGAGAGCAAACAATAATCAGGTGGCTAAAATCAATAAAAAAGAAACAGTAGTAAATACAAAGTATAAATTAAACTAGTAGTTCGTTTCTTGGGAAAATATAGAAGGTAAACACATCCTTGTCTCACTAATTAAAAGATAGTGAGAAAGTATATAAATTATCAATATCACGAATGAAGTGTGGAAATAAAAACAGACACAGAAAATTGAAAGAATTCCTTGGTCATACTTTAAATAACTATATTCCATCAAATTTGAAACTGTAAAAGAAATGTATAATTTTTTAACTGAAATAATAATAATGATGATGATGATGATGAAGATGATGATGATGAAGATGATGATGTTGTTGATGATGATGGTGAATAATAATAATAATAATAATAATAATAATAAACCACATATATGCTGAGGTAGATCTTCAAATTCTGCAAAGATCTGGTCTGAAGATGAGAGTCAGGGTGGGACAGTCTCCTAACAGATGCAGTCATTTGCAAACAACAGTCTGAGTTTCAAAGTGACCTGTTTTTTCTCACAAATATTAAAATGTATTTTGCTTTATGGTTAATAATAATTAGGATGTCCTTATTAATTAAAAAGATAAATACACATCAAACTTAAATTATATGAATAGAAAAGGAATGTGGCTATATTTATCCATATAAAATATGTTCATGATTTCTAATTGAAGGAAAATTCTGAAGAATAATTTCTAATTGTAGGATAATTGAAAGATAGATTCTGCTGCTCAGTTGGGACCCAGATTTGGGATGGGAACAGAGTTGCATTGCTTTTATGTAAATGAAAAAGAACAACTGTGCACATGAGGGATGACATGAGTAGAATTTCAAGCTCCTCTGGCAGTCATCCTGTCATCTTGGAATGTGGGGCTCCCACAGGAAAATTACTGGCAGTTCATGAGAGATAACTTAAAAATTAGTGTCACTTAACTGAGCCTATCCCCTGAGAGGCTGTACCAGAGCCTGACCAATAGAGATGCACATAGAATACCATCAGACTAAGCCCGGGCAACCCACTGGAGGAGTTAGGGGGAAGGACAGAAGGGACTGAATGGGTTAGCAAATCCAAAGGACAAACAACAATACCAGAATCCCCAGAGCTCCCATAGACTAAACCACCAACCAAAGGGTACACATGAAATAACCCAGAGATCCAGCTGCATGTGTAGTAGAGGATTACCTTATCTAGAATCAATGTGAGTGGAGCCCCTTGGTCCTGTGGAGGCTTGATGACACTGTGTAGGTTAATGCTAGTATGCTGAAGTAGGAGTGGGTAGGGAAGCACCCTCAAAGAGTCAGGGGAACAGGGAGGGGATAAATAGTTTAAACAGGAAGGGGGATAAAATTTGAAATATAAATAAATAAAATGACCAATTAAAATAAATGAGTACTGTGCTGGTATGAGAAATCAGTCTCCATAATGTGGGCTTATGAGAGAGAATCAGTTATTGCTCAGCCTGGAGCATGATACATATCCAAGACAGTAATTCTCAGCAGATACATCATGCCTTGGCAAGATGTTTATATAGTAAATAGAAGAGAATCTAAATTAAGTTAAATTCTGAGAAGGATATTAAATTAAATTATATACAGAGAAATTATATATATATATATATATATATATATATACATATACATGTATACATGTATATACGTATATATATGTATACATGTATATACGTATATATATACACACACACATATATATACATATATATATATATATATGTATATATATATCCAGAGAAAAAGTAATCTCCAAAGAAAAGAGAAAAAAGTGGAAATTGATGTAAATGTTTTCAAGAGTATAAAGATTCTGAATAAATAAATTTATGTCTTTGATCTCAGTACTTGTGGATAGAACCAGGGACAGATAGGTTTCTTGTGAGTTGGAGAACAGTCTAATCTTGGTCAGACTGGGCTACACAGAAAAATCCTGTCTCCATAAATAAGAATTATTGCTTTAAATTGTCTTAACTATTTTAAATTATTTTAAATATCAAAATGAAGATAGTTGTAAACTTGGAGGTTATAATGATATTACAAATTCTCCATGAGGGAGGTCAAAATAAAGCATAAACAAATAAAGAAGGTGCTACTTAATTGAGTCAGTCTTTACTTTTGATGACTTCTGGTGGCTAGACCAAGGGCATGATATTTTGGAAGAGTGGCTCTGTGCTTTTGTTAACAGTAAAGAAAAGGCTTTGTACTCTATCCAAAGAAATGAGGATCAGATTTGATAGAAGAAGATGCCCTGAAGTTCTCATCAAAGATCAAAAGAACATAATATTCCAGTAATATATATTGTTAAATGGTATATTGAAAACAACTCTGGAACAAACAGGAATGTGTGTGTGTGTGTGTGTGTGTGTGTGTGTGTGTGTGCATGAGAGCATGTGAGCATGTGCCTCCAGCCAAAAACTGCAGCTTGCATGGCCAAAAAATATTGTTGGGTACAGAATTCTCAAATGTAGTACATACCGTCCTTTCATATGGCATGAAGGGAGATTTATAATTCAGTTTGATTATATTATAAGATCAGATTAACTTCTAAAAGCAGACAGTTGCTTATATGCTTAAACAAAGAACAAAAAATACTTTTTATCTTCATACCCTGTATAGTGTATAAAAATGTGTTTATAGGAATCCCGCAGTTCAAACAGGAATGCTCCTGATCTACAGAGAGCCCCACAGTTAGACAGAGCCCTGCGGTCCAACAATATCTTGGGCAAATCAGCTCAACCAGACAGAGCCCTGCGTACTGAGAGAGCCATGTCTAGGCACCAGTAATTCAGCCAGGGAAGCTCCAGTCCTGCAGGGAATCCTGCAGATAGATAGAGCCCTGAGACCCACCACCATCTTGGAGCTGGAAGCCTAGCAAGGTACACAGTGGGCTCCATAGTGAAGGATTTCCCAGGCCATAGCTTGCCTGGGTGCCTTCCAAACCAGGGAGCTGGGCAGATCTATAGCTGCCTGGGCAGGTAGGGGAGTGTCTGACTTGCAGGAGGACCCGTAGATAGACAGAGACCCATCCACACCATCTTGGATCCTGCAGTTCAATCATGGAAGCTCCCGATCTACAGAGAGCCCTGTGGTTAGACAGAGGCCCGCAGTCCAACACTATCTTGGGGAGAGCAGCTCAAACAGATGGAGCCCTGAAGACTGAGAGAGCCACTGTCTAGGCTCCAGCAGTCCAGCCAGGGAAGCTCCAGTCCTGTGGTGAATCCTGCAGATAGACAGAGCTCTGAGACCCACCACCATCTTGGAGCTGGTAGACTAACCAGGCAAACCAGGAGGAGATCATGGGAGGACAGTTACACGTCCAGCAGCAAGCCTCGAGGAGACTTGAGTCCAGCCCAGCAGATCTGAGGAGGTAATTAGGAGCCCAGTGTCAGAAACTTTCTGGTTTCTGACTCGGGAGCATGGATGCCCTCTGCAATAGCAGCGTCAAACACGAGGCTCTCAGGAGCTTTAACAAGAACCAGTAACAACACGACCAACTAACCCCAGAAATAAAAAGATGACAAAAGCAAATGTAGGAACGTTACTAACAGAAATCAAGACGATATAACAGTATCCAAACCCAGTTCTCTAACAACAGTAATTCCCAGACACCCAAAGACACCAGAAAAGAAGAATCAGATCTAAAATCAATGATCAGGATGCCAATAGAGGAACACATAGATAAATCACTTAAAGAAATACATGAGAAAATGGATCAAAAGTTAGAAGCCCTTACAAGGCAAACACAAAAATCACTTAAAAATTTCAGGAGAATATGGATTAAAAAATAGAAGCCAATAAGGAGGAAATATAAAAATCACTTAAAGAAATACAGGAGAACATAGGTCAAGAAGTAGAAATCATGAAAGAGGAAACACAAAAATCTCTTAAAGAATTACGTGAAAACACAAACAAGCAATTGAAAGATCTCAGCAAAACCATTCAGGACCTAAAAACAGAAGTAAAAACAACTAAGAAATCACAAAGGGAGACAATTTTGGAGATAGAAAACCTTGGGAAGAAATCAGGGGCCATTGATGCAAATATCAACAATAGAATACAAGAGAAAAGAAAAAAATCTCAGATGCTGAAGATACCATAGAAACCATTGATTCAACAGTAAAAGAAAATGCAAAGTGCAAAAAGCTTGTAAACCAAAACATCCAGGATATCCAGGACACAATGAGAAGACCAAACCTAAGGATTATAGGTATAGATGAGAGGGAAATTTACAACTTAAAGGGCCAGCAAATATCTTCAACAAAATTATGGAAGAAAACTTCCCCAACCTAAGGAAAGAAATGCCCATGAATATACAAGAAGCCTACAGAAATCTAAACAGACTGTACCAGAACAGAAATACCTCCCGTCACATAATAATCAAAACCCCAAATGTACTAAACAAAGAAAATATTAAAGGCAGGAAGAGAAAAAGACCAAGTAAGGTATAAAGGAAGACTGTTGGTATTCTGTCCAAGCTCAAGCCCACAGTTACCTGGCAATAGCCAGGTATGCCCCGCCCCATGTACTTGACCCACTATAAAAGGGGCTGCCTGCCCCTCCTCACGCTCTCTTTCCCTCTCTTGCTCTCTCATAGCTCTCACCTCTCTGGCCCTCTTGGGCTCCTCTCCCCACTCTCTCCACGTGGTCATGGCTGGCCTCCACTCCTCTCTACTCTCTCTTCTCTCTTCTCTCTCTCTCTCTCTCTCTCTCTCTCTCTCTCTCTCTCTCTCTCTTTCTCTCTGCCTCCACTATACCACTGACTCTCATCCTCTTCCCTAAATAAACTCTATTCTATACCATGTCAGTGTGTGTGTGGTCCTTGAGGGGGAAGGGATGCCTAGGCATGGTCCCGCTTAGGTATCCCTCTTCCCCCATGCCACCATGCCATACTCGCTAATACCCTTTCTCTCTTTTATATTCCATCATATGGTGCCGAAACCCAGGAACAACAACATTAAGCAACAACACTAAACCATCATTGGTGCCATGTGACTCGGATTGAAAAATTGCAAGGACAACAGGGAAATTCATATCAAAACAACCCTGAGATTCCACCTCACACCGGTCAGAATGGCTAAGATTAAAAACTTAGGAGACAACAGGTGCTGGCGAAGTTGTGGAGAAAGAGCAACACTCCTCCACTGTTGGTTGGATTGCAAGATGGTATAACCACTCTGGAAATCAGTCTGGTAGTTCCTCAGAAAATTGAGCATGACACTTCCAGAGGACCCTATCATTCCACTCCTGGGCATATACCCAGAGGATTCCCCTGCATGCAATAAAGACACATACTCCACTATGTTCATAGCCGCCTTATTTATAATAGCCAGAAGCTGGAAGGAACCTAGATGTCCCTCAAAGGAGGAATGGATACAGAAATTGTGGTATATTTATACAATGGAATACTATTCAGCAATTAAAAAATAATGAATTCATGCAATTTGTAGGCAAATGGTTGGATCTGGAAAATATACTAAGTGAATTAACCCAATCACAAAAGAATACACATGAAATGCAATCACTGATAAGTGGATATTAATGAGCCCAGAAGCTCTGAATATTCTAGGCACAATTAGCAAATCAAAAGGTTCCCAAGAAGAAGGAAGGAGAGGACCCTGGTCCTGAAAATACTGGATCCAGTTTTGTAGGAGAGTACCAGAACAGAGAAATGGTGGGTGGGTTATTGGGGAATGGGCAGGGGTGGAGAGGACTTATGGGACATCTGGTGAGGGGGGAGCAGGGAAAGTGGAAAGCCTTTGGAATGTAAACAAAGAATATAGAAAATAAAAAATAAAAAATGTGTTTATAGAAGTATTGCTTCTAAGTTGATACATTATAAAATAAAAAGCTAAGAGTTTACCCTTGATGATGCTGAAATTCACAGACATGCTATTCCAGCTCCCTGATTGATCCTGCTTCAAATACTTGCTGATTCCATCGACATCCTGGTAGAATAGTGTCATCTAGTGTCATCTATGACTTCTATTTCCATACAACTTCAATTCTTCTACAGTTTAAAATTTGCCAGTTAGGATTACAAATAACTATTGAATTTTCTCAGCAGATAAGCACTAAAGGACAAATACTACAACTAGCTTTCTTTTTGCTTAACCATTTTTCAAATTTCATTTGGAGGCCCCAAATAGAAATTATTTTATAATTGCAGAAAACAATTATAAAAAATATTATTCCAGTCCTTTAATTTTGGGCCAATGTTGTGGATCATATTCTAACATATATATGGAATCATTTTAGGAGATTATTTACAAATTTGTGTGATATAACACAGGGAGAATATAAAATAGGGGCCTTACACTCAGGGATTTTTCTCTTTTCTTTCCTCTATTCCTTTGTAGATTAACTATAAGGAGTTGAGAAGAAGTGGGCATATATATATAAATATTACAGGTACTAGCAAAGAGGGTATATTATTAAATCTACACTTTTAAACCAAAAATATTCTATAGCTATAATCTTATATTGATAGAGATATTCCTATTTTGGTGCAAAATCGAGTTTATATTTGGTTGCATTGACCCAGAATTTTGTATATTGATAGAGGTCTATGATTTTCATTGGAATAAATCTTTGTATATTGATAAAAAAACCTTAAAATCAATTTTGTTACAGCATAACATAGGTCTGTTTCAATTCTTAGGCAGACACTATACAAGTGCAACTCATTTAATAATAGAAGGTTTAGTCCCTAGTCCTTTTAATGGCTGCTTTTAGGATAACTAAAATATGGAAATCAATATTCAAACTCATACTCATGTTAGATATTAACCTTTTTTATCATTAAATATACATTCTGGGTTGTACTGGTAATTAGTAGATGAAAACTGTCAATGTTTGCTTGTTCAGATAGTCTATGAATAGGTGTATGTACTTCAAAGGCCTCAGAACCTTACATTATGAGACAGATCTGCTCTTGATAATGTCCCCATTCCACTTCAAAGAAGATGATGAACATTAATAACCTCCATGTGGGATATTTTGAATTGTGTTATGCTAGCCACTGTGTACAAAAAAAATATTCTAACTTTATCTTCAGACAAAATACTGTCAACTGGATGCAGGATATTCAACTCCTAACCTCTGACAAAACATGATAAGCTAGTCTTTATAATCCTTGATTCACTTAAAGTTTGTCAGATATTTTGTGTCTAAATGCTGAAGATATATGCTCCAAAGTTACAAATAATATTGTGGACTCTCCACACCATTAGCTGTTTCTGCTATTTCTTTAATTTCTGGAAGCTGCATTCCTATACTTCCTGCATAATTAAGTAATATTTATTCCTTCTCAGATTTCTAATGGAGGGAAGAATATATGATTAAATTTTCCTAATTAAACTTAAGTTGGTTAGCACTTAAGAAGATGTTCTACACTTGGAAAGATGTTATTAGGATGATATGCAAGTTAA
Source organism: Apodemus agrarius (assembly GCA_964023405.1). Taxonomy (NCBI): domain Eukaryota; kingdom Metazoa; phylum Chordata; class Mammalia; order Rodentia; family Muridae; genus Apodemus; species Apodemus agrarius. The sequence continues at coordinate 72,164,143 of OZ030007.1, read as the reverse complement.
AACAGAAAATGATTTAGATACAGAATTGCAATATCATTTAGATAAATTGTAAAATGTCCCAAATACAAATAAACTAGACCTTTTTGAATGTTACTCATACCTAATAATTTTCAAAATTGTTTTAGAATAATTCCTATTATATGTTGTTTATTACTACAAGAGAAAGAATTTTTAATTGGAAAAAGGGGAGAAATACACTGGGTTGGTCTGATATTGCTTGTATTTTAATGTTAAATCCTGGTTCCTCAAGATGTGTTTGCCCTAAAAAAGCAGATCCCCATGTATTCAAGTAATGTTATGTGAGCCATATCCCAATTTAACTGGTCAATAAAAGGCTAGAACCTGTGATTGGGTAATGGAGGGGAATGATGGGAATTGAGGTTTGAGAGAGGGAGTTGCAGGTGGGGCAAAAATGAGGCAGGTGAAGACAGAGATTGGGAAGCCAGTAAGGATAAAAACTATGTGGCCAAGAGAAACAGCAAGTAACAAGGGACATTATAACTTGGGAATAAGTTATTACAGTCCGCAAACTGCCCAATCTAGTCATATGTTCATATATGTATATGTATGTGTATATTTATATGCACATAATATACATATAATCTACATTGTGTCTTATATGGGATTATTAGGATTGCCAATTTTCATCACAGGTATTTTACTTTTAATCTAATGAGATGACCAAAAGAGCAAAAAATATTATTAGTGAATTCCTACAGGTGATAAATACCTTCAACAAAGTAGATCAACAGAAGATTTGCTGTGGCCATCCAGCAGTTTATAGTGAAGCAGACCTCACATGAAAAAAGGGCAAGAAATTAAAAGGGCAGGGGGTGGAGGTAAGAGAAACATGGAGCCAAGACAAAATTCTGTGTTGCAGGAATTTTCCTGTATCAGTACAGAGAAGGCCTGTGATTGCATGGGGAAATAGGGGGCAGAACTAGGAGTGTGAGGAGCCAGCACACACTAGAAGCAGGAGAGAAAAAGCAAGTTGGCTTCAGATGTTTTGCTGGTGTTTTCAAAAGGTTAGAAATATTGGGATAAATCTTTTATTGTATTGACATCTCGTAATTATGTTTATAATATACATAAATCTAATTGGCTAGCTAGTCAAGCTTTAACAGTCATGCTTTACTGGTAATTGGATGGTAAACTGGCAGACCGTGGGTGTGTGGGTCATTTTTTAAATATTTTCTGCAATCGTTCTGATCAAGGCTCCAAGTTTAATATCCAGCACAGCGTGTATATATAGGGAAAAACCACAAACCTACACCCAGAACAGTGATGCAGGATAGCAACAGCAGAGCAGCCAATCCAATAACTTCTTTATTGTCAGCTTGTAATTTCCAGTAACAGCTCATACTGCACCCAGTGTAGATGTCTCTTTCCTGGCCAATAAGGCCTGTCACACAAAATTTGTAAATCCTGCCTGTCATAGCAAATATTCAAGGTCTGCTTTTCCAGTACAGGCCAGGGAGGGGGGATTACAGTTCCCCCTTTTTGTGTTATAAAGATGGCAGTACTAACTGCTTGATTGGGGGTCAAGATTTACTTGTTTCCATAACCCTGTCTAGGGTAAAGATTGGACAGGCAGTTGTGCCTGTCTTAGGCAGGCTTATCCATGTAAGATTTTAACCATCTCTGGCTAGCTGGCTCTATAATTAGCACAATCTTTCCCAGGCAGATCATAGCAAGACCATGAAAAACATATCAAAGTTGTGTATGTTCTTAATACATTTCTTCATAGGGATTAATACCTACCATGGTAAATATCTGGACTTGCTGAAACAATTGTGTATGAACGCAAATAGTCTGTTTAAGATACAAGGTCCAAAGGTTAAAAGAAGCAAAATAATAATCATGAGTTCAAGTAAAGTTGAAATCAAAGTTGTCAACCATGAGGAAGTAGTGAACCAAGATCCAAATCATTCTTTATTCTGTTCCCTATCTCTTTTCCTATTTGCTAGTCCTTCCCTAACTTTGGCCAATGAATCCTTTACTACTCCAAAATGATCAATATAAAAGCAACAGACTTCATTTAGAGCTTCACATAATCCTTCTGAGTATGCAATGTCATGGAAACATTTCTGGATAAATCATATACAAAATGAGCTGATTGAACACTTTGGGATAGGGCAATAGCAGCTGTAATAGCAGTGGCCATAGAAATAATCAAAGTTTCAACACCTGCCATCATTAAAACAGTCACGTGTTTAGGCCTGAACAGTGACTTTGTTAACTCTTCAATTACCTATAAACCCTTGTCATCAAACCGATCTTCAGTAATATGTACAGGAACCATCACAAAGCAGGTTTTTATAAAATCATTACAGAATGTTTAGAATAGGCTTTTAAAACATAATTATCAAATTACAGCCAAAACAAGACACATTAAAAGTATTTTCAGATTATAGAATAATGCTAATATTTCCTACTAATAGGAGGTAAGGCATGCAAATGCATGTTGCAACAAGTTTTCATCCATCTAGACTTGATCTTCCAGGCTGAGCACTCACAGCACCAAACTTCCATACATAACCTTGCTGATAACCTGTGTGTATTCAACTGAATCCAGTAGAAAAAGCTGTTGAAGGGAGGACAGATGGAGATGGAGAACCAGTAACATAATTAGTCACACTAGTTACTCCTCTATATTATGACCAGTCCAAAATCTTGAAGTCAGGCCCATAAGCCTGATAAAACATGGGCTTATTTCCCACACATCTTTTAAAGGATTTATACTATTTGTTTATTCTCTCATTCCACAATGTGGAAAATGCTGTGGTTCCTGGTATCCCCTAGCCCCTAGATCAGTGGATAAAGTTACTTGAATGCCATTTAAACCATCTGTGCATGATTCAAGATCTTTTACCCGCAATGTAGTAGGGAATACTCTCAGACATCAGCAGTGCTCCACTTTTAAAATCATATGGAGCATGAATTCTTTTTTTTTCTTTTGAGACAGGGCTTCTCTGTGTAGCCCTGGCTGAACAGAACTCACTCTGTAGACCAGGCTGGCCTCGAACTCAGAAATCTGCCTGCCTCTGCCTCCCAAGTGCTGGGATTGTAGGCAGTCACCACACTGCCCAATGGAACACCAAAGTCACAATCCACATACCAAATGATGTCTAACAAGAAGGAAGGAGAGGACCCTGGTGCTGGAAAGGCTCAAAGCATCAGTGTAGGGGAATACCAGAACAGGGAATTGGGAAGGGGAGGATAGGGGATCAGGGGGAGGGAAAAGGTTATGTGGGACCTTAGGGAGGTGGGGAACGAGAAAAAGGGAAATGAAATGTAAATATAGAATATATCCAATAAAAATGAAAAAGAAATAGAAAAAAACATAATAAAAAGGTGAAAGATTAAAAAAAAAAGTAAAGCATATGGAGACACCAGTTACCAATCTTTGGCAATTAATTACTCAGCTGATAGTGAAATTTCCTCCAGCAGGTATATCCATCAACTTCATGTTATTTACAATTACCACAACTTCTGGGCCTTCCCATACCATTGGATGTAAAAGGGGCAGATTAGGGACATAGGCCAAGTAGAGCTTCCCTATTCTCATTGTCAGGACACTACAAACTTGTGATCAGCATCAGTTTTAATATCAGCATCAGCATGTATTCTTAATCACTCCAGCAGCTAGCACTCTCTTTAACATCCTGCAGAAAAAATATGCTCTCTTTCCTACACACAGAGAGTTCCTTGGCATCTAAAAATTTTAATTTATCTAAAATTAAAAGCATGATTTAAAAATTTTTGTGGTGTATAATTTACCTCCCCCCTTTTTTTTTAATAAAGATACTGTTTTAAAGATTCACAAGCCTGTTCCACAATACTTTGTCATTGAGGATTATAAGGAATCCCAGTAATATGACTAATATTAAATTTTTAACTCTTGCAGGATTTTCCCTATCATTACGGCAGTGGGATGCCTGTGATTGGACAGGAAAGGGGAAGCAAATGTTTGACCATGGGCTGGTGCATGGGGCTGTGTGGGGAAGTGAGAGGAACTTGGGGCCCCTGCTGGAGAGATGGCTGAGCAAAAGCTGGAGATTTGGTGGGTTGGCAGGAGTGTGGGAGCATGGTCCAAACCCTAGGATAATTGATTTTCTTGTATTTCGTGCAACAGTTAACAAGACATTTCAAATACCTGACTGCAATAACTAGTTTCATTATCTTTTTAAATTTTATTTGGAACACCCAATACAGAAAAGCAACATAGGCAATGACTTATTTCATTTTCAGTTGCTTCTCTCATTAAAGCAGTTGCAACTAGAAAGTCTGAAAAGGGATCAACAGTCATATGTATATTTTTTAAGTTTTTAAATAAAAATATGAATAACATCCATTTGCTAAAATTGAATAGTTAAGAGTCCTTGATGATTAATACCATTATGTGGTAGAGGAAGAAATTGGGGAAACTGAGGCCTAATCTTTACAACTTGATGTGCACATTCTCTAAAAATAGCAAATTGTTGTCTCAAGCCATTGATATTTTGATGATGTAAAGAATAAGATTGTTTGGCTAATTGTTCCTGTATAGAGCATATAGCCTATAATCTGCCTGGTATGCAAACCTGCTGTGTCATTTTCCAGGGGTCCAGGCAATCTTAAATGTCTGATAAAGTAAGGAACAGTACATTTTCTTAAATAAAGCTGCATTTGAATAAATTATTGCAGAATTTGAGAATTAGCAATATCTTAAAAAAAGAATATTTTTTAAATTTTAAATTTTAAGCAAATTGTAAACCATAATCTATATACTGGCTATCATTATACAAATTAGAAACTTGATTTTTCAACATTTAAAGAACAGTGGCTACAGCATATAATTCAATCATTTTGGGAAGCATGGGGGATACTGGAGAGAATAAACATATGATCCAATAATATATGCTTCCTTCCGATTAGATGAGCTAACTATAAATACATGAAGCATATTCTTTAAGGGCTGCATGCATAACTCTGCAGGAAATACAAAAGTATGCATAGAGGCAAATTCAAACAACTTGTCTTTTAAATAATGATGATAAAATTTGTCTGAAAAGCATACACATGCAATAGGCCAAATATCAATATTCTATAATAACCAATTTAATTGCTGTTTGAAATAAGGAATAAATATTTCATTGAGTTCTTTTCCAAAATACTTTTGTCATTCTACCCTACAATTCTGTATTAACATAGCAACAGGCTATGGGTGGGAGTGTTATAATTAGCTAATCTCCTTTAAAAAAAGAGAAAAAAAGAAAAAGAAAAAGCCAACCAATAACTCATAAAATCATAAAATAGCTCAGAAAGACCAAAAAACAACAACTGTTATAAAAGTCTTAGATACTATAAACTTGTTGGGCAACAATTGTTGCTATAAAACTCCAACCCCAATAAGCCCATGCAAAGAACACAAAACTCACTAATATTATTTGTGAAATGCATGCCTAGATTAGGCAGATATATGGCTATTCTACTCCTCAACTATGAAATCCCTTGCTACTTGTGGTTCCTCCAAGCCAGATGCTTCTGCTTCATCATGCATCCACCTCTTCTTCCTCCATCTTCTTCTCTTCTCTTCCATTCCTCATCTCTCCCTATCTAAAACTCCCAGTTCTGCCATTTACTTCCATTGCCCAATTGCAGGTTCTAGTCTTTAATCGACAATTTGAATTGGGGAGAAGGTTCACATGGAATCATCTCAGTATGTGATATGCTCCTCAAAGGAGCAGGATTAGCATCAAAATAAAAACAGCACAACGGAAATCCACAATATTTTACCCCATTTGCCCAATTAAAAGACTCTTATCACAGATATAAATTGAGCAGAACTATTACCATTATGTTATTTATAAAGTATAAAATGCAGTTAATACCCAGTCCATCAATTTTCTCAATTTAGAAAAAGCATTTTATTTTCTATCCTAATTTAAAAGGCTCAAATTTCATTTATTATTGGAATTATTCTATATTCTATATTTATATTTCATTTCTCTTTTTCTGGTTCCCTGCCCCCCAAAGGTCCCACTTCCCTGTTCTGGTATTCCCCTACAATGATGCTTTGAGACTTTCCAGAACCAGGGTACACTCCTTCCTTCTTGTCTGACATCATTTGGTATGTGGATTTGTTTTTGGTGTCCCAAGATTCTAGGCTAATATCCACTTATAAGTGAGTGAATACCATGAATTTCTTTTGATACTGGGTTATCTCACTTAGTATTATGTTCTCCAGCTCCATCCATTCCTCTAAGAATTTCATGAATTCATTGTTTCTAATGGCTGAATAGTAATCCATTGTGTGTGTATATATATATATATATATATATATATATATATGTGTGTGTGTGTGTGTGTGTGTGTGTGTGTGTGTGTGTGTATACACACACACACACACACACACACACCACATATTTTTGGTATCCATTTTTCCATTGAGGGAAATCTGGGTTCTTTCCAACTTCTGGCTATTATAAATAAGGCTGCTATGAACATAGTGGAGCATGTATCCTTATTGTATGCTGGGGAATCTTCTGGGTATATGCCCAGGAGTGGTATGGCTGGGTCCTCCAGAATTATCAAGTCCAGTTTTTGGAGGAACTGCCAGACTGATTTCCAGAGTGGTTGTACCAGCTTACAGTCCCACCGGCAGTGGAAGAGTGTTCTTCGTTCTCCACATCCTTGCCAACACCTGCTGTTTCCTGAGTTTTTAATCTTAGCCATTCTGACTGGTGTGAGGTGAAATATCAGGGTTGTTTTGATTTGCATTTCCCTAATGACTAATGATGTTGACCATTTTTAAGGTGTTTCTCAGCCATTCAAATTTCTTAAGGAAAAGAATCTTTGCTTAGCTCTGTACCCCATTTTTTGATAGGGTTGCTTGGTTTTCTGGGGTTTAACTCCTTGAGTTCTTTGTATACACTGGATATTATCCCTCTGTCAGATGTAGGGTTGGTGAAGATCTTTTCCCAATTTGTTGGTTGCTGATTTGTCCTTTTGATGGTATCTTTTGCCTTACAGAAACTTTGAAATTTTATGAGGTCCCAGTTGTCTATTCTTGATCTTAGGGCATAAGCTATCAGTGTTCTGTTCAGGAACTTTCCCCCTGAACAATGTCCTCAAGGGTCTTCCCCAGTTTCTTTTCTATTAGTTTCAGTGTGTCTGGTTTTATGTGGAGGTCCATGATCCACTGGAGTTCAGCTTAGTACAAGGAGATAAGAGTGGATCAATTCTCATTCTTCGGCATGTTGACCTCCTGTTGAGTCAGCACCATTGTTGAGAAGACTATCTTCTTTCCACTGGATGTTTTCATCTCCTTTGTCAAAGATCAATTGGCCAAAGATATGTGGGTTTAATTCTGGGTCTTCAATACTACTCCACTCATCCACCTCCCTGTCACTGTACCAATACCATGCAGTTTTTAACACTACTGCTCTGTGGTGTTGCTTGAGGTCCAGGATACTGATTCCCCACAGAAGTTCTTTTACCGATAATGATAGTTTTAGCTATCTTGTTTTTTTTTTTTTGTTGTTGTTGTTGTATCAGATGAATTTGAGTATTGCTCCTTTTAACTCTATGAAGAACTGAGTGGAGATTTTGATGAGGATTGTATTGAATCTGTATATTTCTTGTGGCAAGATTGCCATTTTAAATATATTAATCCTACCCACCCACAAGCATGGAAGATTTTTTTCCATTTTCTGAAGTCTTCTTCCATTTCCTTCTTCAGAGACCTGAAGTTTTAGTCATACAAATCTTTCACTTTTTTGGTTAGAGTTACACCAATATACTTTATATTGTTTGTGGCTATTGTGACGGGTATCATTTGCCTAATTTCTTTCTCAGCCTGCTTATCCTTTGAGGATAGGAAGGTTACTGATTTGCTTGAGTTGATTTTATAACCAGCCACTTTGCCTAAGTTGTTTATCAGCTGTAGAAGTTCTCTGGTGGAGATTTTTGGGTCACTTAAGTATACTATCATACCATCTGTGAATAGTGATAATTTGACTTCTTCCTTTCCAATTTGTATCCATTTGATTTCCTTATGTTTTCAACTTGCTCTAGCTCATACCTCAATTACTATATTGAAAAGATATGGTGAGAGGGGGCAGCCTTGTCTATTCCCTGATTTTACTGGAATTACTTCAAGTTTCACTCCATTTGTTGTTGACTACCAGTCTGTTATAAATTGTTTTTACTATGTTTAGGTATGAATATGAATGTTTAGGTATTGAATTCCTGTTCTTTCCAAGACTTTTAGAATAAAAGGATGCTGAATATTGTCAAATTCTTTTTCAGCATACAATGAGATGACCATGATTTTTTCTTTGAGTTTGTTTATATAGTAGATTACATTGATGGATTTCCTTATATTGAACCATCCCTGCGTCCCTAGGATGAAGCCAACTTGATCATGGTGACTGATTCTTTTGATGTGTTCTTGGATTTGGTTGGCAAGAATTTTATTGAGTATTTTTACATTGATGTTCGTAAGGGAGATTGATCTGAAGTTCTCTTTCTTAGTTGGATCTTTTGTGGTTTTGGTATCAGGGTAATTGTGGCTTTGTCGAATGAATTGGGTAGAGCTCCTTCTGTTTCGATTTTGTGGAATAATTTGAAGAGTATTGGTATTATGTCTTCTTTGAAGGTCTTACAGAATTCGACACTAAAACCATCTTGTCCTGTGCTTTTTTTGGTTGGAAGACTTTCTATGACCCCTTCTATTTCTTTGGGAGTTATGGGATTGTTTAGACGATCTATTTGACCCTGTTTTTTTTTTTTTTTTTGTTGTTGTTGGTTTGTTTTTTTTTTTTTTTTTTGGTATTTGGTATCTGTCTAGAAAATTGTCCATTTCCTCCAGATTCTCCAGTTTTGTTGAGTATAAGCTTTTGTAGGCGGACCTGATGATTTTTTGAATTTACACATTTTCTGTTGTTATATTTTCCTTTTCATTTCTAATTTTGTTAATTTGAATACTGTCTCTGTGCCCTTTGGTAAGTCTGGCTAAGGGTTTATCTATCTTGTTAATATCCTCAAAGAACCAGCTCCTAGTTTTGTTGATTCTTTGTATGGTTCTCTTTGTTTCAACTTGATTGATTTCAGCCCTGAGTTTGATGATTTCCTGGCTTCAACTCCTCCTGGGTGAAAGTGCTTCTTTTTGTTCCAGAGCTTTCAGGTGTGCCATTAAGTTGCTAGTATATGCTCTCTCCTGTTTCTTTTTGGAGGCACTAGGGGGATATGAGTTTTCCTCTTAACACTGCTTTCATTGTGTTCCATACATTTGTGTATGTTGTGCCTTCATTTTCATTAAATTCTAAAAAGTCTTTGATTTCTTTATTTTTTCTGTGACTAAGGTATCATTGAGTAGACTATTGTTCAGCCTCCATGTGTATCAAGATTTTCTCTTGTTTTTGTTGTTATTGAAGACCACTCTTACTCCATGGTGATCCAACGTGAGGCCTAGGATTAGTTTGATCTTCTTATATTTCTTGAGGTATGTCTTGTGACCAATTATATGGTTGATTTTGGAGAAGGTAACATGAGGTGTTGAGAAAAATGTACAATGTTTTGCATTAGGATGAAATATATATATATATATATATATATATATATATATATATATGTGTGTGTGTGTGTGTGTGTGTGTGTATGTATTATCCATATATATGTTTGTGTATATATATATATATATATATATATATATATATATATAACATGTATATATAAACATGTTAAATCCAATTGGTAGAAAGTTTCAATGAGTTTCCTGTGTCCCTGTTTACTTTCTGTTTTTGTGATTGGTCCATTGAGGATAGTGGAGTGTTGAGGTCTCCCACAATTATTGTGTTAGGTGCAATGTGTGCTTTGAGCTTTAGTAAAATTTCTTTTATGAGTGAATGTGTCCTTGCATTTGGAGCATACATGTTTAGAATTGTGAGTTCTTCTTGGTAGATTTTTCCTTTGACCAACAAGAAGTGACCTGTGTTTCTTTTGATGACTTCAGGTTGAAAGTCAATTTTATCTGATATTAGAATGGCTATTCCAGCTCGCTTCATGCAACCATTTGCTTGTAAAATTGTCTTCCAGCCTTTCACTCTAAGGTAGTGTTAGTCTTTGACCCTGATGTGTCTTCCATGTATGCAGCAAAATGTAGGGACCTGTTTCTGTACCCAGTGTGTTTGTCTATTTTTATTGGAGAATTGAGTTCATTGATGTTAAGAGATATTAAGCAACAGTGATTATTTATTCATGTCATTTTCATGTTATTTTTGTTTTTGAGTGGTTATCTTCTTTTGAGTTTGATGGAAGAAGGTTACTATCTTGCTTTCTCCATGGTGTAGTTTCCCTCCTTATATTGGAGTTTTCCTCCTATTATCCTTTGTAGGGATGTGTTAGTGGAAGGATGTTGTGTAAATTTGGTCTTGTCATGGAATACTTTGATTTCTTCATCTATGTTGATTGAGAGATTTGCTGGGTATGGTAGTCTTGTCTGACATTTTTGTTCTCTTAGAGTATGCATGAAATCCTCCCAGGATCTTCCAGCTTTCATAGTCTTTGGTGAGAAAGAAGTCTGGTGTGATTCTTATAGCCTTTTCTTTATGTGTTACTTGGCCTTTTTCTCTTACTGCCTTTGATATCCTTTCTTTCTTTAGTACATTTGAAGTTTTGATTATTATATGGTGGGAGGTATTTCTGTTCTGGTCCAGTCTGCTTGAAGTTCTGTAAGCTTCTTGTATATTCATGGCCATCATTCTCTTTAGGTTAGGGAAGTTTTCTTCCATAATTTTGTTGAAGATATTTGCTGGCCCTTTAAATTGTAGATCTTCGCTCTCATCTATCCCTATAATTCTTAGGTTGAGTCTTCTCACTGTGTCCTGGATTTTCTGAATGTTTTGGGTTATAAGCCTTTTGCATTTTGCATTTTCTTTGACTGTGAAATCAATAGTTCCTATGGTATCTGCATCATCTGAGATTCTTATTTCGATTTCTTGTATCCTGTTTTTGATATTTGCATCTATGACCCCTGATTTCTTCCCAAGGTTTTCTATCTCCAAAGTTGTCTCTCTTTGTGATTTGTTAGTTGTTTCTACCTCTGTGTTTAGATCTTGGGTGGTTTTGCTCAATTCCTTCACTTGTTTATGTTTTCTTGCAATTCTTTAAGAGATTTTTGTATTTATTCTTTCATGATTTCTGCCTGTTGACTCAATTTCTCTTGCATTTCTATAAGTGATTTTTTTGTTTCCTCTTTATTGGTTTGTGTCTATTGACCCATATACTCCTGGAATTCTTTAGTGATTTTTATATTTCCATTGTAAGGGCTTCTAACTTTTTCATATTCCCCTGCATTTCTTTAAGAGATTTGTTTATTTCTTTTTTTGTGTGTGTGTGTCCCTCTAGCAGCAGCATGCCCAGTGCTTTTAAATAAAAATCTTGCTTTTCTGGTGTGTTGGGGTATCCAGGACTTGCTGTGGTTGGAGAATTGAGTTCATATGCTGCCATATTGCCTTAATTTCTGTTAGAAAATGTTCCTATGTTTGCCTGTTTATCTCTAGAGTTAGTTCGTCTTGTTGTTACTGGTTGGTGTTTGAAGCTCCTGTGAGCCTGGTGTTCGGTGCTGCAGTAGTAGAGGGCATCCATGCTCTCAAGTTGGAGACCAGAAGGTTTCTGCTACTGGGCTCCAAATTACCTCCTCAGCTCTGGAGGAGCATAGATAGTGGCATTCCCTGTTCACAGGGCTCTGTTTGGTTAGCTGTCTATGGTGCCCTCATGAAAGATGTCGGCCTCTGGTTGTACTCCAGGCACAGACCCCTGAGCAAGTTGGTGCATTAGCTGGTTGGTGCAGAGACAGCATGCCGAGCTGGGTGCACAACAGAGCCGTCAGTGCACAGACCTCACGCCTCCGAGCTGCTCTGGCTCTGGGTGCAGGCAAGAGCCTGACAGGGTAGTCGATGTTAGGCTAGGACTCTGTCCACACACCTGGCCCCAGCTGCCAGCCACCCACAGTGACCTAAGGTAAGATGGCATCCTCCTCTGCAAGCTGATCGAACTGGCCCCGAGAGGTCAGGGGCAGCTGCTGAGCTGTAGGTGTACAGACCTCCTGCTGCTGAGCTGCTTTGGCTCTGGGTGCAGGGAAGAGCCTGATGGGGAAGTCAATGTTAGGCTAGGACTCTGTCCACACATCTGGCCCCAGCTGCCCACAGTGACCCAAGGCAAGATGGTGCCCTCTGCTGCGAGCTCAAGGCTCACCTTTCTATACCTGAGTTATATCCTCAAAATAATCTTCTCAAATCTATCTCATCTCTCTTAATTCAGAATAGCTTAAGTTGGCTATGGGACTATGAATAGTCTTCAACACAATCAGAATTCCATGAATGACTAAATATTACATGAAAATATAAGAAGTACAAAACACGCTTCCAAAACTTTACTAATTTATTGAGAGAGCTGATCACCTGTTCTTGCTTTTCAAAATGTTGGAGCACCAGCCTTCAGCCTTCTGGCCCATTATCTTCTGACAAATCTTTTTAATGCAGAATTTTGAAAGACTGATTACCCTGCATTGGCAGAGATTATCAGCCAACTATTCTACATAATGTGTCTTTTTTTCCAGACAGTATATTTGACCGATGAATTGAGGCAGTTCTTTCTAAGTGGCTGTCTCACTACCAATGAAGCAACTCCACTGATACTCAACTTGTTTATTTTTTTCAATACTCTTTGTTTACATTCAAAAGGCTTTCCCCTTTCCCAGTTCCCGCCTCACCATATGTCCCATAAGTTATTTGGGGTTTAACTTCTTGAGATATTTGGATAAATTGAATATTATCCTTCTGTCAGATGTGGGGTTGGTGAAGATCTTTTCCCAATTTGTTGGTTGCTGTTTTGTCCTTCTGACAGTGTCCTTTTCCTTACAGAAACTTTGTAATTTTATGAGGCCCCACTTGTCAATTCTTGATCTTAGAGTATAAGCTATTGGTGTTCTGTTCAGAAACTTTCCCTCTGTGCCCATGTTCTCCAGGGTCTTCCCTAGTTTCTTTTCTATTAGTTTCAGTGTCTCTCGTTTATGTGGAGGTCCTTGATCCACTTTGAGTTGATCTTGGTACCAGGTGATAAGAGTGGATTAATTTGCATTCTTGTGCATGTTGACCTCCAGTTGAGCCAGCACCTTTTGTTGAAAAGGCTATCTTTTTTCCCACTGAATGATTGTAGCTTCTTTATCAAAGATCAATGACCATAACTCTGTGGGCTCATTTCTGGGATTTCAATTCTATTCCATTGATCTAGTTGCCTGTTTCTGGACAAATACCATGCAGTTTTTATCACACTTGCTCTGTAGTACTGCTGAAGGTCAGAGATATTGATTCCCCCAGAAGTCCTATTATTGTTCAGAATAGTTTTAGCTATCCTGGAATTTGTTTTGTTACTCCAGATGAATTTAAGAATTTCTCTTTCTAGATCTATGAAGAATTGATTTGTGATTTTGCTGGGGATTGCATTGAATATGCAGATTGCTTTTGGCAGGATGGCCATTTTTACTATGTTGATCCTGACAATCCAAGAGCAAGAAATATTTTTCCATCTTCTGAGGTCTTCTTTGATTTCTTTCTTCAAAGACTTGAAGTTCTTGTCATACAGATCTTTCACTTGCTTGATTAGAGTCACACCAAGATTCTTTATATTGTTTTGTGCTCTTGTGAATGGTTTAATTTCCCTAACTTCTTTTCAGCCTGCTGGTCCTTTGAGTATAGGAAGGCTACTGATTTTCTTGTGTTGATTTTATAACTAGCCACCTTGCTGAAGTTCTTTATCAGCTATAGGTGTTCTCTGGTGTAGTTGTTTGTGTTGCTAAAGTATACTATCCTATTATCTGCAAATAATGATAGTTTGACTTCTTCCTTTCCTATTTGTATCCCCTTGAATTCCTTATGTTGTCTAATTGAACTCACTAGAACTTCAAGTACTATAATGAAAAGATATGGAGAGAGAGGGCAGCCTTGTCTAGTCCCTGATTTTAGTGGGATTGCTTCATATTTCTCTCCATTTTTGTTCATGTTGGCTATTGGTTTGCTGTATATTGCTTTTACTATGTTTAGGTATGTGCCTTGAATTACTGTTCTTTCTAGGACTTTTAGCATGAAAGGGTGCTGAATTTTGTCAAATACTTTTTCAGCATCCAATGAAATGACCATGTGTTTTTTCTTTTAATTTATTTATGTAGTGTATTACATTGATGGATTTCTATATATTGAGCCATCCCTGCATCCCTGGGAAGAAGCATACTTGATCATGGTGAATGATCATTTTGATGTGCTCTTGGATTGAGTTGGCAAGGATTTTATTCAGTATTTTTGCATCGATATTAATAAGGGAAATTGGCCTATAGTTCTCTTTCTTTGTTGGATCTTTGTGTGGTTTTGGGATCAGCGTAATTGTCGCTTCATAGAAAGAGTTGGGCAGTGTTCCTTCTGTTTCTATTTTGTGGAATAGTTTGAAGACTATTGGTGTTAGGTCTTCTTTCAAAGTCTGATAAAATTCTGCACTAAAACTATCTGGTCCCATACTCTTTTTGGTTGGGAGACTTTCTGTAACCCCTCTTTTTTATCTAGGGGTTTTGGGACCGTTTAGCTGATCTAATTGATCCTGATTTAATTTTGGTATTTGCTGTCTGTCTAGGAATTTGTCCATTTCCCCCATATTCTCCAGTTGCATTCAGTATAGGCTTTTGTAGTAGAATCTGATGATTTTTTGAATTTCCTCAGTTTCTGTTGTTATATCCCCCTTTTCATTTCTAATTTTCTTAATTTCGATACTGTCTCTGCCCATTGGTTAGTCTGGCTAAGGGTTTATCTAGCTTGTTAACTTTCTCAAGGAACCAGCTCCTGGTCTTGTTGATTCTTTGTATGGTTCTCTTTGTTTCTACTTGATTGATTTCAGCCCTTAGTTTGGTGATTTCTTGTCTTCTACTCCTCCTGGGTGAATTAACTTCTTTTTCTTCTAGGGCTTTTAGGTGTGCTATTAAACTGCTAGTGTATGCTCTCCCCAATTTCTTTTGGAGGCCCTTAGGGCTATGAGTTTTCCTTTTAGTACTGCTTTCATTGTGTCCCATAGATTTGGATAGGTTGTACCTTCATTGTCATTGAATTCTAAAAAGTCTTTGATTTCTTTCTTTATTTCTTCCTTGACCAAGGTGTCATTGAGTATAGTACTGTTCAGTTCCATGTGTATGTGGGCTATCTCTTGTTTTTATTGCAACTGAAGACCCCTTTTACTTCATAGTGATCTGATAGGAGGCATGAGATTTGTTTGATCTTCTTGTATTTGTTGACATCTGTCTTGTGACCAGGTATATGATCAATTTTGGAGAAGATACCAGGCAGTGCTGAGAAAAAGGTATATTTGTTTGCTTTGGTATGAGTGTTTTATGTGTGTGTGTGTGTGTGTGTGTGTGTGTGTGTGTGTCTGTGTGTGTGTGTGTGTTAAATCCAATTGGTCCAAAGCTTCAATTAGTTTCACTGTGTCCCTGTTTAGTTTCTGGTTTTTCTGATTGGTTCACTGAGGATAGTGGAGTGTTGAAGTCACCCACAATTATTTTGTTAGTTGTAATGTGTGCTTTAAGCTCTAATAGAGTTTCTTTTAAGAATGAGGGTGCTCTTGCAATTGGAGCATAGATGTTCAATATTGAGAGTTCTTTCTGGTGGATTTTTCCTTTGACCACCAAGAAGTGACATTCTGTGTCTCTTGATGACTTTAATTTGAAAGTCAATTTTATCTGATATTAGAATTGATACTCTGGCTTGTTTTCTGAGACCATTTGCCTGAAAAATTGTCTTCCAGCCTTTCACTCTAAGGTAGTGTTTTTTTTTTTTTTTGACACTGAGACGTGTTTCCTGTATGCACCAAAATGTACTGTCCTATTTCCATATCCAGTCTGTTAGTCTATGTCTTTTTATTTGGGGAATCGAATCCATTGATGTTAAGGGATATTAAGGAATAGTAATTATTTCTTCCTGCCAATTTTGAGGCTATTTTTTATATTTGTGTGGTTATCTTCTTTTGGGTTTGATTAAAAGGGGTTTCTATCTTGCTTTTTCTGGGGTGTGGTTTCCCTCCTTGGGTTGGTGTTTTTCCCCTATTATCATTTGTAGTGCTGGGTTTGTGGAAAGATATAGTGCAAATTTGGTTTTGTCATGGAATTTCTTGGTTTTTCCATCTATGATGATTGAGAGTTTTGATGGGTATAATAGTTTTGGCTGAAATTTGTGTTCTCTTAGAGTCTGCATGATATCTTCCCAGGATCTTCTAGCTTTCATGGTCTCAGGTGAGAAGTCTGGTGTAATCCTGATCGGTCTTCCTTTATATGTTACTTGGCATTTTTCTCATACTGTCTTTAATATTCTTTCTTTGTTTAGTACATTTGGGGTTTTGATTATTATGTGACGGGATGTATTTCTGTTCCGGTCCCATATGATTGGAGTTCTGTAGGCTTTTTGTATATTCATGGGCATCTCTCTCTTTAGCTTGGGGAAGTTTTCTTTCATAATTTTGTAGAAGATATTTACTGGCACTTTAAATTGTATATCTTCCCTCTCAACTATGCCTATAACCCTTAGGTTTGATCTCATTGTGTCCTGGATTTACTGGATGTTATTGGGTTACAAGCTTTTTGCATTTTCCATTTTTTTGGACTGTTGAATCAATGGTTTTAATGTTATCTTCTGCATCTGAGATTCTTTCTTCTTTCTCTTGTGTTCTATTGTTGATATTTGCATCGATGCCCCCCAATTTCTTCCCAAGGTTTTCTATCTCCAAAGTTGTCTCTCTTTGCAATTTCTTAGTTCTTTCTATTTCTGATTTTAGATCCTGTATGGTTTTGCTCAGATCTGCTTGCTTCTTTGTATTTTCATGTATTTCTTTAAGATATTTTTCTGTTTCCTCCTTCATGACTTCTACTTGTTGACCCACATTCTCCTGTATTTGTTTAAGTGATTTTTGTACTTCCTCCTTATTGGTTTCTATTTTTTATTCATATTCTCCTGAATTTCTTTTAGTGATTTTTGTGTTTGCCTTGTAAGGGCTTCTAATTTTTGATACTTTTTCTCCAGTATTTCTTTAAGAGATTTATTTATGTATTCCACTATCAGCATCCTGACCAGTGATTTTAGATCCAAATCTTGTTCTTCTTGTGTGTTGGGGTATCTGGGACTTATTGCTGTCATCGAACTGGGTTTGAATTCTGCCATATTGCCTTGATTTCTGTTAGTAACATTCCTAAGTTTGCTTTTTGCCATCTGGTTATTTCTGGCCTTAGTTGGTCCTGTAGTCACTGGCTGGTGTTTGAACCTCCTGTCTGCTCCTAAGGCTATTTCCCCACCCCGGGATGGCTGGGTTTCCCCTGGCACAGAGCGCTGATGTGTTGTTCTCTTCTTGGGTGCTGTTAGACCCCTGGTATATCTTCCCCCAAGCAATGTTATATTCGGTGATCTCTGTGGACCTGAATCTGCTTCTCTTCTCTGGTTCAGCTTGTTTAGTCCAGACAATTGCAAGGATGCTGGCGGTGGCCATGGGGAGTGGGGAGTGCCTCAATTTCTTTTATGAATCCAAGAAAGGAGTAATGTCAGGAGCATAGATATCTCTAGTCAAACGATCCTTATTAAAGGAAGGGTCATAAATGTCATATTCTGTGGACTTCTGACACAATTGAAGACTATCTATGCAAAATATATCTGAACTCTTAAGCCTTGATTACTTCCACCCACTTCTAATTGAAAAATCTTGAAAACAACCTTTTAATGAACTGAGAACCATGGATTTGCATTCCGACCCTTAATTTGGATTGTTTAGTCATTTTGTAACAGTATGTTATAAAAGTACTGGGTCTATGCTTTGAATTCTTAAATGTGTTACATAGCCACAATACTTATATAAGAGTAACAATATTAATCCCAATTTTTATATAATAAAGAAGTTCATCCCAATGAAAACTAAATGTGCATCAAAATAAATTCTGTAATAGAGAAGGTATTTATAATTTCAACTTTGTATCAATTATAAAGATTTCTACCAACATAAGATATGGCTAAGCAATGTTTTTTTTTCAAGAGTAAATTTTATAACCTATTTCTATTTGTCTATTTCTCTATTTTCTGTTATATTATTATATCTATCTTTTCCTTCCACCCCCTTCTCCTTCACCTAAGAAGAAAGGAGATAGAAGGGTAAAGGAAAGGTAGAGATCTCTGTGTTTAAGCTCTCTAGTTTCCTCCCTGTTCTGGACTACAACATTTGTAAAGTATTCCTTAAAATGACAACATGTATATAATTCATAAAATCACTAGAACGATCCACCCCAACTTAATGGATTTGGACAAAAATATTTTTTTCTTTGCTTCCAGTTGAATTGGATAAAGAATTCCCCCTCTGCAGGCCCAATGGGAAATAGGAAACTTGGCTTTGTCACTATATGCTGTCATCTTAACAATAACAATCAGAAAGGCAGGATAGGTTAACTGGATATTCTGGAATAGTTCTTAAAACAAGTCTTTAAAAGTTACCTTTAATGTAGTTGAGGTACATTACAAAAGGAGCTAGAATGGAAATTGTCAGAATATCAGCATCCTGGAGTGTGGATCTTGTTAGGGTTGTCTTTCTCTTCTTTCATCCTGCAGTATACAAACTTCCAAGCAACATATAAGCCTACAAAGACATCCATATGGAGCATTCATGGTGCACAGATTGGTTAATGAATATCTGTAAAGAAAGATAATTGCCGCCCGTGCTCTCAGGCCATGCACCTTGGCAGCAGGCAGCAGCCAGCTCGGGGGTACTTAGACCAGCAATAGCGGCAGGCCTCCATATTTTAACCAGGACACAGCTGGAGAGGCCCAGGTAGACAGACTCCTTCTGAGGCTAGGCTCTTGCCGCCAGGCAGGCTAAGCTCCCCCAAGGATCTGAGGGACTTCCCCGTGCCCTCAGGCTGTGCACCAAGGCAGACGGTGGCAGCCAGCCTGTGATCCCTTAGAGCAGCAGTCATGCATAATCACCAGTAGAGAAACAACAGGTGAGCCCAGCCTCACGGGAGATTCAAACACCAGCTAGTGACAACTAGGCCAACTAACATCAGAAATAACCAGATGGCAAAAGGAAAACGAAGGAACATTACTAACAGAAATCAAGGCAACATGACAGCATCTGAACCCAGTTCGCCAACAACAGGAAGCCCTGGATACCCCAAAACACCAGAAAAACAAGACTGGGATATAAAATCACTGGTCAGAATGCTGGTAGCTGAACACATAGATAAATATCTTAAAGAAATAGAGGAGAAAATGCATCAAAAGTTAGAAGCCTTTACAAGGCAAATACAAAAATCACTTCAAGAAATTCAGAAGAAGATGTATCAAAAAGAAGAAGTCAATAAGGAAGAAAGACAAAAATCACTTAAAGAAATACAGAAGAACGTGAGCCAACAAGTAGAAGCTATGAAAGGGGAAACACAAAAATCTCTTAAAGAAATACATGAAAACACAATCAAGCAAGCGAAAGATCTGAACACATCCATCCAGGTACTAAAAACAGAAGTAGAAACAACTAAGAAATCGCAAAGGAAGACAACATTGGAGATAGAAAACCTTGGGAAGAAATCAGGGGCCATTGATGCAAATATCAACAATAGAATACAAGAGATAGAAGACAGAATCTCAGAAGCCAAAGATACCATAGGAACCATTGATTCAACAGTCAAAGAAAATACTAAATGCAAAAAGGTTGTAACCCAAAACGCCTAGGAAATCCAGGACACAATGAGAAGACCAAACCTAAGGATTATTAGGTATAGACGAGAGTGAAGATTTACAAGTTAAAGGGCCAGCAAATATCTTCTACAAAATTATGGAAGAAAACTTCCCCAACCTAAGGAGAGAGATGCCCATGAATATACAAGAAGCCTATAGAACCCCAAACAGACTGGACCAGAACAGAAATACATCACATAATAATCAAAACTCCAAATGTACTAAACAAAGAAAGAATATTAAAGGCAGCAAGAGAAAAAGGCCAAGTAACATATAAAGGAAGACCTATCAGAATAACACCATACTTATCACCTGAGACCATGAAAGCTAGAAGATCCTGGGTAGATATCCTGCAAACTCTAAGAGAACACAAACTTCAGCCAAAACTACTTTACCCAGCAAAACTCTCAATTGCGATAGATGGAGATATCAAGTTATTCCATGACAAAACCAAATTTGCATGATATCTTTCCAGAAATCCAGCCCTACAAATGATAATAGGGGGAAAACACCAAGACAAGGATGGAAAGTACACCCAGGAAAAAGCAAGATAGAAACCTCCTCTCATCAAGCCCAAAAGAAGATAAACTCTTGAATATAAAAAAATAAATAAATAAAAATAAATAAATACAAATAATTTAAAAAATGTCTGGAGCTAATAATTAATATTCCTTAATATCTCTTAAAATCAATGGACTCAATTCCCCAATAAAAAGACATAGATTAACACACTGGATACAGAAACAGGACCTTACATTTTGCTGCACACAGGAAACACATCTCAGTGTTAAACACAAACACTTCCTTAGAGTAAAAGGTTGGAAGACAATTTTACAAGCAAATGATCTCAGGAAACAAGCTGGAATAGCCATTCTAATATCAGATAAAATAGACTTCCAACCTAAAGTCATCAAAAGAGACTCAGAAGTTCACTTCTGGCAGGCAAAAGGGAAAATCCACCAAGAAGAGCTCTCAATACTGAACATTTATGCTCCAAATGCAAGGGCACCCTCCTTAATAAAAGAAACCTTACTAAAGCTTAAAGCACACATTACACCTAACACAATAATTGTGGGTGACTTCAACACTCCATTCTCCTCAATGGACAGATCAGGAAAGCAGAAACTAAACAGAGACACAGTGAAACTAATTGAAAGATTGGACTACTTGGATTTAACAGATATATATAGAACATTTCATCCTAAAGCTAAAGAATATGCCTTTTTCTCAGCACCGCATGGTACCTTCTCTAAAATTGATCATATAATTTGTCACAAGACAGATGTCAACCGATACAAGAAGATCGAGCTAATCCCATGCCTCCTATCAGATCACCATGGAGTAAGAGTGGTATTCAATAGCAACAAAAACAACAGAAAGCCCACATACACATGGAAACTGAACAATACTCTACTCAATGACACCTTGGTCAAGGAAGAAATAAAAAAAGAAATCAAAGACTTTTTAGAATTCAATGAAAATGAAGGTGCAACCTACCCAAATCTATGGGACACAATGAAAGCAGTGCTAAGAGAAAAACTCATAGCTCTAAGTGCATCCAAAAAAAAAAAAAAACTGGAGAGAGCATACACTAGCAACTTAACAGCACTCCTTAAAGCCCTGGAAGAAAAACAAGTTAATTCACCCAGGAGGAGTAGAAGACAAGAAATCACCAAACTCAGTGCTGAAATCAATCAAGTAGAAACAAAGAGAACCATACAAAGAATCAACAAGACCAGGAGCTGGTTCTTTGAGAAAATCAGCAAGATACATAAACCCTTAGCCAGACTAACCAAAGGACACAGAGACAGTATACAAATTAACAAAATTAGAAATGAAAAGGCAGACAAAACAACAGAAACTGAGGAAATTAAAAAGATCATCAGATCGTACTACAAACAACTTCAGGTCCTACTTCAAAACAACTGGAGAATCTGGAGGAAATGGACAATTTCCTAGACAGATACCAAATACCAAAATTAAATCAGCATCAAGTAGATCAGCTAAATAGTCCCATATTCCCTAAAGAAATAGAAGGGTTTATAGAAAGCCTCCCAACCAAAAAAAAAGGATGGGACCAGCTGGTTTTAGTGCAGAATTCTACCAGACCTTCAAAGAAGACTTAACACAAATACTTTTCAAACTATTCCACAAAATAGAGACAGAAGGGACACTCCCCAACTCATTCTTCGAAGCCACAATTATGCTAATACCTAAACCACAAAATGATCCAACAAAGAAAGAGAACTACAGGCCAATTTCTCTTATGAGTATCAATGCAAAAATATTAAATAAAATTCTTGCCAACCGAATCCAAGAGCTCATCAAAACGATCATAGACCATGATCAAGTAGGATTCATCCCAGGGATGCAGGGATGGTTCAATATACAGAAATCCATCAATGTAATCCACTACATAAACAAACTGAAAGAAAAAAAAAACACATGATCATCACATTAGATGCAGAAAAAGCATTCAACAAAATTCAGCATCCTTTCATGCTAAAAGTCTTGGAAAGAGCATGAATTCAAGGCACATAACTAACCATAGTAAAAGCAATCTACAGCAAACCAGTAGCCAACATCAAAATAAATGGAGAGAAACTTGAAGCAATCCCACTAAAATCAGGGACTAGACAAGGCTGACCACTCTCTCCATATCTTTTCAATATAGTACTTGAAGTTCTAGCGAGAGCAATTAGACAACATAAGGAAGTCAAAGGGATACAAATTGGAAAGGAAGAAGTCAAACTATCATTATTTGCAGACGATATGATAGTTTACTTAAGCGACCCAAAAATCTCCACCAGAGAACTTCTACAGCTGATAAACAACTTCAGCAAAGTGGCAGGTTATAAAATTAACTCAAGTAAATCAGTAGCCTTCTTGTACTCAAAGGACAGCAGGCTGAGAAAGAAGTTAGGGAAATAACACCCTTCACAATATCCACAAACAACATAAAGTCCCTTGGCATAAGTCTAACCAAACAAGCGAAAGATCTGTACAACAGGAACTTCAAGTCCTTGAAGAAAGAAATCGAAGAAGACCTCAGAAGATGGAAAAATATTTCTTTCTCCTGGATTGGCAGGATCAATATAGTAAAAATGGCCATCTTGCCAAAAGCAATCTACAGATTCAATGCAATCCCCATCAAAATCCCAACTCAATTCTTCATAGATCTAGAAAGAGTAATTCTCAAATTCATCTGGAGCAATGTAAAACCCAGGATAGCTAAAACTATTCTCAACAATAAAAGGACTTCTGGGGAAATCATGATCCCTGACCTTAAGCAGTACTACAGAGCAATTGTGTTGAAAACTGCATGGTATTGGTACAGCAACAGGCAAGTAGATCAATGAATAGGATTGAAGACCCAGAAATTAACCCACAGACTTATGGTCACTTGATCTTTGATAAAGGAGCCACAACCATCCAGTGGAATAAAGATAGCCTTTTCAACAAATGGTGCTGGTTCAACTGGAGGTCAAGATGCAGAAGAATGCTAATTGACACACTCTTATCTCTTTGCACTAAGATCAATTCCAAGTGGATCAAGGACCTCCACATAAATCCAGACACACTGAAACTTTTAGAAAAGAAACTTGGGAAGACCCTGGAGGACATGGACACAGGGGGGAAAGTTCCTGAACAGAACACCAATAGCTTAAGCACTAAGATCAAGAATTGACAAATGGGACCTCATAAAATTACAAAGTTTCTGCAAGGCAAAGTACACTGTCAGAAGGACAAAACGGCAACCAACAAAGTGGGAAAAGATCTTCACCAACCCCACATCCGACAGAGTGCTAATATCCAATATATACAAAGAACTCAAGAAGTTAGACCCCAAAGAACCAAATAACCCTATCAAAAAATGGGGTACAGAGCTAAACAAAGAATTTTCACCAGAAGAAATTCGGATGGCCGAGAAACACCTTAAGAAATGTTCAACATCATTAGTCATCAGGGAAATGCAAATCAAAACAACCCTGAGATTCCACCTCACACCAGTCAGAATGGCTAAGATTAAAAACTCAAGAGACAACAAATGCTGGCTAGGATGTGGAGAAAGAGGAACACTCCTCCACTCTTGGTGGGATTGCAAAATGGTAAAACCACTCTGGAAATCAGTTTGGCATTTCCTCAGAAAATTGGGCATGTCACTTCTAGAAGACCCTGGCATACCTCTCCTGGGCATATACACAGAGGATACCCCTGCATACAATAAAGACACATGCTCCACTACGTTTATAGCAGCCTTGCTTATAATAGCCAGAAATTGGAAGGAGCCCAAATATCCCTCAAAGGAAGAATGGATACAGAAATGTGGTATATTTATACAATGGAATACTACTCAGCAATTAAAAATAATGAATTCATGCAATTTGTAGGTAAATGGTTAGACCTGGAAAATCTCATCCTAAGTGAGTTAACCCAATCACAAAAGAATACACATGAAATGCAATCACTGATAAGTGGATATTAATGAGCCCAGAAGCCCTAAATACTCAAGGCACAATTAGCAAGTCAAATGATTCCCAAGAAGAAGAAAGGAGAGGACCTTGGGCCTGTAAAGATTGGATCCACTTTTGTAGAGAAACTGTGGGGGGAGGGGAATGATTGGGGAATAGTTGGGGGGGAGAGGAATTTTGGGACGTATGTTGGGGGGAACTGGGATAGGGGAAATCCTTTGGAATTGAAACATAGAATATAGAAAATAAAAATTAAAATAGATAACTGCCTTTTTTAGAGGTTAGTTTGATCACATAATCAAACTATAATATAAATTGTTGTAAGTGTCATCTTAAACAATGGGATGGAATAACAAGCCATGATAATTTTTTACCTAGCAAGTGTTATTAGCTGAATATAGGCATTTTAGTCTCAGCTGGTTCCAGAACTGTCTCTATCTACAGAGACATAAACATCACTACATATATGTCGCCTATTTTGTTGACCATGTTAGTCTTCATATTTTTCTCTGTCACTAAGTTTTTCAGGAGATCTCCTTTTCTTGTGTCTGATTTTTTTCAACTTGGAAGGAACAAATAGCTTTTCTTTCCTGTGGAAATATAGGCATAATACTTCCCCAGCAACCCATTTCCCATTGTATATTCTGAGGTCAGAATACCTTTAATATTAACAAGCTGGTTTAGTTCAGTACACTTTTATTTTTTCATAGACCATAGATCAATTCAAAGGGGATGGTCAGTCAACCACCATAGTTGGACTTCACTTCTATTCCACCAATCTACCTACCTGTCTCTGTACCAATAACATGCAATTTTTTTTTTATCACGCTTGCTCTGTAATACAGTTGAGGTCAGGGATGATGATTCTCCAAGAAGTTCTTTTATGGTTGATAATAGTTTTCACTATCCTAGGATTTTTGTTATTCCAGATGAATTTGCAAATCGGTCTTTCTATATCTATGAAGAATTTATTTGGGATTTTGATTGGGATTGCTTTGAAAATGTAGATTGCTTTTGGCAAGATGACCATTTATAGTATGTTAACCCTACTAATCCATGAGCATGGGAGGTCTTTCCATCTTCTAACGTCTTCTTTGATTTCTTTCTTAAGAGTCTTGAAGTTCTTGTAATACAGATCTTTCACTTGCTTGATGAGTCATACCAATGTATATTATATTATTTATGACAATTATGGAGAGTGTTGTTTCCCAAATTTCTTTCTCAGCCTGTCTAACCTTTAAGAAGAAGAAAGCCACAGATTTGTTTGAGTTAATTTTATATCCATCCATTTTGCTTAAGTGGTATATCAGGTTTAGGAATTATCAGGTTTAGGTAGAATTTTGGGGGTCACTTAAGTATATAATCATATTACTTGCAAATAATGTTATTTTGATTTCTTCCTTTCCACTTTGTATCCATTTTACCAGTTTTTGTTGTCTAATTGCTCTAGCTAGAATTTAAAGTACATATTGAATAGATAGCAAGATAGTGGACAACCTTGTCTAGTCCCTGATTTTAGAGGGATTGCTTCAAGTTTCTCTCCATTTAGTTTGATGGTGGCTAATGTTTTGTTGTATGTTGAAGTATGAGTCTGGAATTCCTGATCTTTCCAAGACTTTTAAAATGAAGGAATCTTGAATTTTGTCAAATTCTTTTTCAGCATCTAATGAAATGATCATGTGCTTTTTTTGAGTTTCTTTCTGTAGTGGATTACATCAATGGATTTCTGTATATTGAACCATACCGGGATCTCTGAGATGAAGCCTACTTGACCGTGGTGAATGATCATTTTGATGTATTCTTGGATCCAGTAAGCAAATATTTTATTGAGTATTTTTGAATCACTGTTCATAAGAGAAATTCTCTTTATTTGTTTGGTCTTTGTGTGGCTTAGGTGTAATTGTAATTGTGGTCACATAGAATGAATTGGGTACTATTCCTTCTGTTTCTATTTTGTGGAATAGTTTAAAGAGGAATGGTATCAGGCGTTCTTTGAAGTTCTGAGAGAATTCTGCACCAAACACATCTTCTCCTGGGCTTTGTTTTTTTGTTTGTTGGGTTTTCTTTTGGAGGGAGGACTATTAATGACTGCTTCTATTTCTTGAGGGGTTATGGGACAATTTAGGCAGTTTATCTGCTCCTGATATAACTTTGGTACCTGATATCTGTCAGGAAAATTTCCATTTCATCCAGATTTTCTAATTTTGTTAAGTATAAGCTATTGTAATATGAGCTGATGATTTTTCAATTCCCATGGCTTCTTATGTTATGTTTCCCTTTTCATTTCTGATTTTATGGGGATAATATTTCTCTGTGCCCTCTTGTTAGACTGGCTAAGGGTTTATTTATCTTGTTGATTTTTTTAAGAACCAGTCCCTGGTTTTGTTGATTGTTTGTATAGTTCCTTTGTTTCTACTTGGTTGATTTCAGCCTTGAATTTGATTATTTCCTGCAATCTACTCCTCTTTGGTTTATTGGTTTCTTTTTGTTCGAGAGCTCTTTGTTCTGCTGTCAAGCTGCTAGTGTAAGCTCTCTCCAGTTTCATTTTGGAGTCACTTAGAGCTATGAGTTTTCCTCTTACCATGGCCTTCATTGTGTACCATAAATTTTGATATGTTGTGGATTTATTTTCATTAAATTCTAAAAAGTCTTTATTTTTTTTTATTTATTCCTTGCCAAGTTATCATTTAGTAGAGCATTGTTTAGCTTCTGTGTATTTGTGAATTCCATTGTTTTTAATGGTATTGAATACCAGTTTTGGTCTGTGGTGATCTAATACGAATCATGGGATTATTTCAAACTTTCTTGTATCTGTTGAGGCCTGTTTTAGGACCAATTATATAGTCCATTTTGGAGAAGGTACCATGAGGTGCTGAGAGTAAGGTGTGTGTGTGTGTATATATATATATATATTTGCTTTAGGATGAAATGTTCTATGAATATCTGTTAGATCTATTTGGATTATAACTTATGTTAGTTTCACTGTATATCTGCTTAGTTTCTGTTTCCATGATCTGTTCATTGCTTAGAGTGTGGTACAGAAGCGCATTGCGTGCAATGTGTACCTTGTGTTTTAATAAAGTTGTTTTTATGAATGCAGGTACCCTTGCATTTGGAGCATAGATGTTCAGAATTGAGAGTTCATCTTGGTAGATTTTTCCTTTGACCTGTATGAAGTGTCCTTCCTTATATCTTTTGAAAACTTTTGGTTGAAAGTTGACTTTAGTCTATTTCAGAATGGCTACTCCAGCTTGTGTTTTGTAACTATTTGCTTGGAAAATTGTTTTCCAAACTTTACTCTGAGATAGTGTCTGCCATTGTAACTGAAGTGTGTTTCCTGCATGCAGGAAAATACTGGGTACTGTTTATGTATTCAGGCTGTTAGTCTATGTCTTTTTATTAGGGAATTGGATCCATTGACCTTAAGATATTAAGGAAAAGTGATTGTTACTTCCTTTTGTTTTTGTTATTAGTTGTGGAATTATGTTTGTGTGGCTACATTCTTTTGGGTTTGTTGAAAGTTTACTTTCCTGTTTTTTCTAGGTGTAGTTTCCCTCTTTGTGTTGATGTTTACTGGCTATTATCCTTTGTAGTGCTGTATTTATAGAAAAAGTATGTATAAATTTGGTTTTGTCATGGAATATCTTGATTTTTCCATCTATGGTTATTGTAAGTTTTGCTGGGTATGGTAGTCTGGGTTGCTGTTTGTGCTCTCTTAGGGTCTGTATGAGATCTGTCCCGGATATTCTAGCTTTCCCAGTCTCTGGTGTGATGTCTGGTATAATTCTGTGAAGTCTACATTTATATTATCTTTGACCTTTTGCCCTTACTGCTTCTAATATGTGTTCTTTGTTTAGTGCATTTGGTGTTTTGACTATTATATGACAGGATGAGTTTCTTTTCTGGTATAATATATTTGGTGTTTTGAAGGCCTCTTGTATGTTTATGGGCATCTTTTTGCTTAGGTTAGCCAAGTTTTCTTCTATCATTTTATTGAATATATATATACTGGTCTTTCAAGTGGTGAATTTTCACTCACTTTTATACCTATTATCCTTAGGTTTTATTTTCTCATTCTGTCCTGGATTTCCTTGATGTTTTGGGTTAGTAGCTTTTGGGATTTTGCATTTTCTTTGACTGTTGTGCCAATGTTTCCTATGGCACTTCTGTACCTGAGATTCTCCCTTTCATCTCTTTTATTCTGTTTGTGATCATTGCATCAGAGACTCCTGATCTCTTTTTGAGGTTTTCTATCTCCAGAGTTGTCTCCCTTTGTGATTTCTTTATTGTTTCTGTTTTTATTTTTAGATACTAGTTGGTTTTGTTCAATTCATTCACTTGTTTAGTATCGTTTTCCTGTAATTCTTTAAGGGATTTTTGTCTTCTCCTTAAGGGCTTTTAGCTATTTACCTGTGTTCTCCTGTATTTCTTTAAGGGAGTTATGTACGTCCTTCTTAAAGTTCTCAATCAGCATCATGAAATGTGGTTTTAAATCAGAGACTTGCTTTTCTGCTGTGTTGGGGTATCCTGGGATCCCTGTGGTGGGAATACTGGGTTCTGATGATGATTTCTGTTGCTTATTTTCTTTCCCTTGTCTCTCACAATCTCTTTATCTCTGATGTTAGCTGGCCTTGCTGTCTCTGACTGTGGGTTATCCCTCCAGCAAGTCTGTGTGTCATTACTCCTGGGAGAATAGTACTCTCCAGGAGTAATTTGGATATTGAGAGCTATGGCACAGTGTCAACGCCTAGGTATAGAAAGAAATTGGAAAGATTCTGTCCCAGGCTGCTCCTTGGTTCCTGCGTTCTGATATCTCTGGGTGGGCCCCTATTGGACCACAAATTTGAGCAAGTCTTACCTGTGCTCACAAGTTTGTCTGTACTCTTGGGAGACCAGCCCTCTCCTGGAGGTATTTATGTATGTAGAGCTATGGCACAGGATCAGCTCCAGGAACTGTTGTACTGGATCAACTCTGGTTGCAGTCAGAAATAAGAAGGCTCCTGTCTCAGGATGCTCCTTCATTCCTGTGTCTTAAGGGTTCATGGAAGGTCCCTCTAAGAGAGGTGGTTTTCTTACCTATGGTCATACTCTTGTCCACACTCCTGTGACACTATCTTTCTTTCTTTTTTTATTTTCTATATTCTTTGTTTACATTCCAAACATTTTCCCCTTTCCCAGTCCCCCCTCACCGTATGTCCCATAAGTCCTCTTCCCTCTGCCCAATCCCCAATCACCCCCCCCATTTCTTTGTTCTAGTACTCCCTACCATACTGGATCAAGTCTTATCACGACCAGGGTAATAGCCAGAAGCTGGAAAGTATCCATATGACCCTTAATGGAGGAATGGATACAAAAGTGTGGTATATTTATACAAAGGAATACTACTCAGCAATTAAAAACAATGAATCCATGAAATTTGTAAACAAATGGTTGGAACTGGAAAATGTCATCATAAGTGAGGTAACGCAATCACAAAAGAATACACATGAAATGCAATCACTGATAAGTGGATATTAATGAACTCAGAAGTTCTGAATACTTAAGTCACAATTAGCAAATCATATGGTGCCCAAGAAGAGGAAGGAGGCTCGCTTTCTACTGGCAGTATTTGTGTTAGGAGTGCTATGGCAGAGGGTCAGCTCTCAAAATAAATAATTCAATTTAGGGAAATTTGTCACTGGGATAATCCTGCACCTTCTGATCATAATGAATGTGACATTGCTTTCCTGGTTAAAGGGCTTCTTTAATCTCTGCTTTGTTAGGCAGTTTTCAGTGGGAAAGTATTTTCTTTTTCCAGAACTCTGCCAGCCATACCAGGGATTGTAAATTGGCCTTTCAATAGGAAGTTGGTCAGGTTCCTTATTCTCATAGGTAGGTTCCCCTGAATGTCTTTCTTTTCCATTTGTTTGGATTACTCAGACATTGGTTTTATGAAGAAATAATTATTTTAAGAAGATTCAACCCAAGTCCATACTCCCGAAGACATGAGGATGGACAAGTATGGCCTACTTCACAAGTGGGCTTCACAAGGAGTGTTTTTTAAATGAAGCACAGAATGTTGTGAATCAACTTCTTTCTATCCTTTGATTTCTGATGGACAAAGTTTGCAAAGGTCTTCATGAATTTTATCTAAATAGATGCACTTCCATTTCCACCATGAAGAATATTGAGGCATTTGTTTCATAGATAATGTTGCCATAATCTAGTAACAAAGGAATGTTGTAAGTGAACCAAAGCAAGGAAACATTGACTCAGTAGTGGAATTTTTGGTGCTAAACCTTTTCATCACTTTACTTAATAATAGATTTCCAGCTTTTCTCTTCAGGCATGGATTGCTTGCAGAAACACTTTCAATGGTGTACACTTCCCAGCAGGCAAGGCATGAGTTCATGCATGGTGGAGGGTGGGGTGGAGCATGGAGTAAAATGACTGGTTTATTGAAAAGAATAATAGATGCTTTTGATATCTGCAGTGGTAAATGCCATATTGATAGACTGAAAAAGGTAAGTTAAAGTGATGTCAGGTATGCCATATGATTAAGGAGATGTGCAAACATGGCTAAATACAGACCAATGGACTTGCTGTTGCTGATTTCAATGTAACTGGAGAACATAAACTACTGTAGAGGAGTATTAAACAATTCATTTGTCTGGGAAAAGTTCTAACAACAGACATCAAGAACAATTAGAGCACTGATGTGGTGATAGAATTACTTCCTTCAACTCCAGGCCCACAAACATAATGCAAATGCCTATGAAAATATCACTGGTGAAGCAGATGCAAGGTGCTTTGAACTCCTACTGCATGGCTCTAGCCATAACTATGTAAACCCTCTTTTTTTGTCAGGCCCATGGCTGTGATGATAATAATGCTGGACTACAAAACTGTGCATCTTCTCATAGTACTAGTTTCCCATTATTCATACTAGGATCTAATCTTCCTCAAAGCTGATTGTCTTCTTAATTTGCTTCCATTTTCATTCCCAACATGCTCATTAAATAAGTGAGCAATAAGTGTTGACATTGAATGTGTCATGGTAGAGGACTAGGGAGCACAATGCAAGTACAGATGTCATATGCATAGGAGAACTAGCCTAGTATTCTCATTGAAGCGTAAAAGTGAAGACCTCAATGCTTATGGTAACACTAACTAAGCACATGGTAAGATTTTCCAATTTGTTCCTCGGCACACTCAAATTCATAGTTAGGACTTTTTTTTATAGTTTTGTTTTTTTTTTTGTTTATTCTTTTTGTCTTTGTTTTAAGAGTAACAAAATTAGTGTCCAATATTAATTCTTTAAAAATTTAATGTGCATACATGCAGTCTTCCATGAGGAATACAAGAGCCAACAGACATGGCTAAAGATAAGTTATTTTTATAATTGCAGAGGATGGAAACAGAGAAGATGAAATGAGAGGGGGTATACATGTAGCCCTTACTTTGAAGAATTTATACTCCCTCAGCTCTTCTCAGTATCTTGTCCCTTATTTTTCCCTGGATGCAAATAGTTTAGTTGATCTTACTCATTCTTTTTACTGAGAAACACTGTAATATCCCTGTTTGAGCTTCTTGAAGTGGTAAGTATTTGGAGCTTCTCAATGGTATCATAAGCTGTGTGCAAGAGATTCACATTATGGGACTTAAGTAGTGATGGACCATAGTATGACTGAGTGCTGTACCAGGTGCAGATCTTCCACTCGATGGCTATGACACCTTAAGTAAACCTCTCCCAGAGCCCGAATGCCCAATCATCCAGTTGTATGGTTCAGAATCAGAACTCATGTTGTGATCTAGGAAAGAACAACTTTGCTCAGAATCTTCCTGTGTACCCTCAGTGTCTGCCCACACCCAGAAGCTGATATTCTGAGATCCTTATTTGTGGCAAGTATTTCATTGGGGCTGGAAATATGCTTCAGCCATTAAGAATATCTGCTTTGTTTGCAGAAGATAAGGGTTTAATACTTGCAGCATTACTCAAATATCTGTTTCTCATTCAATGAGTCTAGCCTTTGCCAATACAAATATTAATCACACACACACACACACACACACACACACACACACACACACATCAAATAAAGTAAATAAATTGAAATACATTAATTCTATCCTAAAAAAAAGAAAAGGGGAGCTCTCTGTGTCACTAGTAGTATATAAAAAAGAAACATGACATTTGAAAAGTTTTCAAAAAATATTGGGATCTTGCTCACAGATGTCAAGTATGGGAGGTAAAATGGAGACGGAGATATGTCACCTGTATTTACCCATGCTTCTACATCTGCATATTTGTTGGGTAAACAAATTCCCAACTTTGTTGGAATGTGCTTTCCACATGCTTTTGATTCCTGTGTTTCTATCCTATATCTCTATGATGAGAGTAGCATACTAAGTTTGCCCCAAGTCTATAACTGATGGTTAATGTTTCTTCACTGCTCAGTCAAACACTACCTTGTAATGTATTCGTTATTAGGGACTAGGCATCAGCTCAAATGTTCCCATTTTATAGTGGAAGATTCATTTCCTTTGCCACAGCCAGTCATCTGTCCTGTTGCTCATTTATTTGTGAACTAAAAGAGATGTTAAATCACAGTGGAAGAGTAGAGAACAATTTAGTTTTCCAAGAAAGACAAGTAATGAAAGAGACAGAAAAATAACTGAGAGTACAGGAGTTGGAGACAGATTTCATTTTTCTGACCTACCAAGCACACACACACAAAAAAATATAAATAGCTGTGACATTCCATTTCTGTAGCATTGGTCAGGCAGATTTAAAGTACTTAAACTCCTGATTCATATCTTTGACCATGGCTATGCCCACCCTCTCAAGACCAGGCCCACATCTGTGAGGATGTTTGTGTTGAAGGACATTGCTGTTCATCTTCTCATAGAACAAGATTCCCATTCTTCCAATCAGGTCCCAAGCACCCTCAAAGCTGAATTACTACTTCAATTTCTTGCATAATTTAGAACCAATATCTTCCTTGAATATGTAGAAGAGAGGTGGCTATTGGCATTAACTGTGTATATCGAAAAGGACCAGGGACTACAGTGAATAACCAAATGACAAATGCATAGGAATCTGACCCAGCAATCCCTCTGAAGTATAAATGTGAAGACCTGAGTGATTATGATGAACCACTCTAAGTACTTGCTAAAGCTTTCAAATTTAGACTTAGTAGCCTTTCAAATTGAGGCCTAGGACTCTGTTTTGAAGAAGGTAAGCTAATTAGTAAGTCTAGAATTATCCTAAATTCATCCCTATGAAAGTTTAACTTATGTGCATGCCATCTATCTTGAGGAAGGCAGGAAACAACTAGTCTGGCAAAACTAAAATGTTTTTTACAGTTACAGAGGATGAGAACAGAGGACAAGAAAGAAAAAGTGATATAGGGCTAACTCTCACTTGGAGGAGCCTATGGTCCGTTATCACTTTTCAATCTCTTTTTCTCACAATTTCCCTTGGAGGCAACTAGTAATATGGATCTCATTTAGTTTTCTTAATGTGAATCACTGGGCAAAACACCCACATCTAGGCTCTTGATATAAAATTTCCAAAGTTCTAATGGGTGTTGTAAGCTGTGTACAGTAGATTCATGTAAAGGGCTTCAAATGTAATAAGGAATCTTAGTGTGTGTGAGTGTGTCACCAAGAATAGATCTTCCACTCTCTGGCTGGAACTCCTAGGCTTACTCTATTCCAAAACCTGAGTGCACAATAATCCAGGTGTGTAAGAGCCATTCTAAGCTACATGGCCACAAACGCTCAGCCCTGAGATGGCTGTTGCAGGATTGTGAGATTGTTAAACAAAAACCTTTCCCACAAACTAATGGCACAGAGAGATTCCAGGAACCAACAGGCCATAAAAGACAAGGGGCATCCCTGGAAAATCTTCACTAAGTCCTGAGCCATCTGGACTAGCATCATCCTGTCTTCCTCCCCTAGATAAGTCGTCTTCCTTTCTCACCAGTCACCTCTGCTCTCACCGCCTGAATGCCTTAAGGACTGGAGTACAAGCATCTCACAAGTGCTCCTAATTTACTTTCTTTCTTCTGCTGTACCAGGAACTAGCTGAAGCAATAAACTGGCTGATTATTTAGATACTGGACCTCCTTACAGGATCCAGTTAATTGACAAACTGGCCTTCAACCTTATCCCCACATTCCAAGACATCCCACCTGCCTATTTCAAGATTTACTGCCTTTGTCTCACTTCCCCTCCTTACTGCTTATAAGCCATTGCTTTCTGAATATTAAAGCAGACTCTGACAAAAGCTTACTGCAGGGTCTTGTTCTTTCTTTCCTCCCCATGATCCCTAGGTAGTGCCTCTCTGGGAACCCTGGAATAACTGGACCTGCTGGTCGGGTACAGTGGCGCCTGAAACAGGGACCCCGGAACACGGTCAGCTACTGGACAATGGAGGATAAAGAATTCACGGAAAAAAGAATTGAGGACCTGTCACATCGCATTGCTCATGTGCCGATGGAGAGGCAGGTAAGAAACGGCCAAATAATTGTTGTCCGATTCTCATGGGGAAGAAATTGACTAAAGGAAGCTTATTTCACAGGAGAAATCAAGCGTTCATTCAGGGAGAGAGGAATAAGACATAAGAAAAAGGATTTGTCGGAATTGTTCTTATTCATTTCTATAACTCTATGACTATTGCTATGCCTTCAAAAGGCGACCCCTAATAAAAAAAAAAAAAAAAGAAGACCTTAAAGAGGTCCTGAGCCTTCATCAGGAATTTTCAAAGCTCTCTCTGGACATCATGTCTTTACAAACTGCAGTTAAACAAACAGTTTTTCTTCCTCCTGGTGTGTGTGCCCCTCCTGCAGGCACAGTATCTAAACATCCTGGCATGAAAAAGCTTGTCTGTTTAGCTCTTTTGTCCTGACTCATTCCTCTGGTGCTCAGGGTGAAAACTCCTTCCTTGGGTGTAGCAAGCCAGAATGTTTTGCCATTACAAAATGGTGCTGATTTCCAGCCCTAGTCCTGGCAAACAACTTGGTAAAGGTATACCAATGGGCATGCTAACTCAGCAGTTTCTTATGTGGTTGTATATTAATGAGGGATTCCTCATGTAGCCTATCCTGAGGCAAGAGCCAGGCACAGAGACCTAGAAGGCAAATGCTCAGAGATATAAGGCGGCTTATTCTTTGTCTCAGGGCTCCCTGTTTTCTCATCATAAAAGAGTTCCTGAAATAAAGTGCTATTAAGGAAGGATCCTCAGTGTTGTGTCTTTTCTTGCTGGAAAAGTTCGGCTGCAACAGCTGGTGGCTCAGACAGGGAGTTCGAGGGAAGACTCTTGTGGATCCAGATCTTCTCAGCACCAGGAAAGCAGTACTGGCAAGCTCCCTGGTAAGTAGGGACCATAAAGTTCTCTGGGGGTAACAGGAGACAATAGAACTCCCTGGTAATTAGGGGTAATAAAGCTATCCAAGGGTGAGAGCAGATAATAAAGATCCCTGGTGTAAATGGGACTATAAGGTTCATGGAGAAGTGACTATGTGGGATTTGCTTCTTAGCTATGAAGCTATCACAGTTGCAATTCCAGTTATTTTCTTCCTCAGTTTGTGCTGTTGCTTTTGCTTAATTGGCATCGTCCAGTACATGAGTGTACCTGTGACTAAGCTCTGTCAGTCACACATAGATAAGTGTGCAGGAGAAGGGTGCTGGTGGCCTAAGATAAGGTTGCTAGGCAACATGGGGAATTCGCCCTCTAGTCCAGTTGTGATAGCCCTTAAAAACTTACTTCAACAATGCAAGTTAAAAATAGACAAAAGGACCCTTTCCTCCTTCCTTGCTGAGTGTAATTGTTGTGCTCCTTGGTTTGAGGTCTATGGCTCGCTAATAGTGGGATCATGGAAAAAATTGGGACAAGATCTGGACGGAGAGGCTAAGAAACAAAAACTAAAACCAGGAACAAAGCCCATATGGAAAATGATTCGTCAGCTCAGACGGCCCACTGAACCCTCAGGGATTTGTTGGGAGTAAGAGAAATTGGGCTTAGAAAAGGAAGTAAAAAAAAAAGAGAAAAGAAAAATGAATTTCAAAACTCTCTTGGGGACAAGAAGAAACATGGAGACATCCTGTTTCCTCTATTGAGCCCAATGGAGATGTTCTTAGTACTGGGTACAAGTGTTCTTTCCTCTCTGTGTATTGTCATTGGTACACCAATTTGTCTATGTGTGTCTGTCCTTGTTTTGTTGCCTGATGATCTAAAAGCTGCTTTTGAAAAGGGCCATTGAATTGTGTGTTGATTTTCCTTGTTTTTATGTTCTTAAATCTAGAGGCCTGATGGTGGCAGGGTCAGACTGTCTATATGGTGTTATTCTGTATCTTGTTTTGTGTTCCTGGACTTAGGCGGATGAAAGTGTTTAGACTTCAGACTGACTGAAAAGTGACTCTCTTAGACTTCAACTCGATACTTTTAGACACAGAGCTGCTTGTTCTTTTTGTTCCTCTTTTCTCTGCCCTCAGCCTGAGGAACCATAAATCTTGAGGTAATTCTCTTTGCTCCCTCCAGAAACTACTAGCTCACCACATTCCTGAGACAACTGGCACCTTGCTCAGAGTTGAATTATATCTGCCTGAGATGACCTATGACCTTCCACTGAGCCAAAATTTGCTGCCCAACTGCGTTTGCAGCCCTCCTTTTCTTTATAGTTTCTTCGTCCAAAGAAAAACTCCCAACTGCAGCTGCAAGGTCGTTCTCCACCAAGTTAAAACAAAGAAGAGACAAGATACTTTCAAGGCCCTCTGATGGAGAAAATAAAGTCTTAAGACACTCAAGGTGGCAGATATGGGAATTCTAAATTTAAGTTGGTACAGATGATTTATTTCATTTATTTTATATTGTTTAGGCTATTATGATAGATGTGATATTAAGAAAAAGAAAATCTGTCTCAGTGATATTGAAGTCTTGTTTTGAGATTTATATTACAGTGATTGTTATTATGTTCAAGGCATAGATTCTTATTTGATAGAGATTTTATTTTAATACAAAATCAAGGTGTTCATTGGTATAAATACTAAAAATGTAAAAGTACAGGATTTTCACCCAGTCATTCTTTACTGTTATTGTTACAGATCTGAGATGTTTAAGCCTATGAGTTTGGGGCCAAATAAATTATAAGGCCTTGAGTTTATTATTAGGGTGTTTTCTATGTTTTAATCAGAAATAACTGAAACTATTTTAACAGGAAACAGTTCACATTACTTTACATAGAAAGTTGTTTTTTTTAATTGGTCTTAAAGGTATAAATATGTTTTGCATGCTTTGACTATAGAATATTGGCTTATAAGTTATTGAGCATGATAAAAATTATTACATTGGTAACAAAAAGAAAGTTTACAACTGATAACTTAACAAAAATTACTCAAGGGGTTACAGAGCCATTCTCAGACTTTGTAGCTAGAATGGTGGATGCTGCAGTAAAGATTTTTGGAGATGCAGTTCAAGCCATGCCTTTTATTAAACAACTAGTTTATGAGCAATGTACCAAAGAATGCCACAATGCTATAACCCCATATAAACATAAGAGCTTGGAGGCATGGATGAAAGTTTGCAGAGAGATTGGAGGCCCATTAACTAATGCGGACCTCGCTGCAGCCATTCTAAGTGCAACAAGGAAATTTGGTTCAGGAAATGGAAAGTGATTTAAATGTGGGAAAACAGGTCACGTTAAATGTGACTGTCCTAATCAAGCCCCAACAACAGGAGAAAGCAATAAACCTAGATTGTGTCCCAGATGTAAAAAAGAAAATCATTGGGCAAATGAGTGTAGGTTTACAAAAACTTTAGATGGTCAGCCTTTACAACAGAGATATGATGGAGCACATCCAAAAAAACGGGCAGAGGGGCCCTCGACCCCAGGGCCCTCAAATATATGGGGCCATGAGCAAGGGGGGACAACAACAGGAGCAGTGGCCCTCCCTTTGTCATCCGAAGGACCGAGGCGAACCACTGCGGATTCAGCAGGGTTGGCCTTCTGTTCCACCACCAGACTCATATTAACACCCCAGATGGGAGTCCAGCTAGTGGAAACAGATTTTCAGGGACCCCTTCCATCAGACATTTTATTATGTGCTAAGGATCAATCAATATTAGAAGAAGCTTATGTAAGATTGGTCAAAATGTTACAACAACATGGACTCCAAATTGCTTCAGAGAAGGTACAAAAGAGACAAATATGTGACTATTTAGGAGCACAAATTAGACCTGAATCCATTAGGCCACAAAAGGTGGAACTTTTTAAGGACGAGTTAAATACTTTGAATGATTTCCAAAAGTTATTAGGTGATATTAATTGGATACGTCCATATTTGAAAATTCCTAACTATGAGCTACAACCATTACATAATATTTTGAAGGGAGATTCAGCCCTTGATTCTCCTAAAACACTTACTAAAGAAGCCCACTTAGCATTACAAAAGGTAGAAAAACAGTTGTCATCAGCTATGCTAACAAGAATTGACCCAATTTCAGATATCTTACTCTGTATCATGAAGACAATTATACAGCCATCAGCATTACTATGGCAAAATGGCCCTTTACTCTGGATTTATCCTAAGATATCTCCCGCTAAAACATTAGAACATTATCTTACTGCTATCGCAGACTTGGCCTTACTAGGAGTTAAAAACTGTCTTCAATATTTTGGAAAACCTCCTAACAGTATTATTGTTTCCTACACTAGCCAACAAGTGGAAATATTGTGCGCCACAACAGACGAATGTGTCATACTTCGCTGTAGTTTCCCTGGTACTATTGGCAACCACTATCCCAAGGACCCTTTAATACAGTTTTAGAAAGAACATCCAGTGTTTTTTCCAAAAGTTACTTCTTCTCAACCTTTAGCAGGAGCCCCAAATGTTTTTATGGATGGATCAAAGACAGGTTGTGGGACATATATAATTGATAATGAAGATCCAGTGCTTTTCCAGTATCATC
Organism: Apodemus agrarius; assembly: GCA_964023405.1. Lineage (NCBI taxonomy): Eukaryota > Metazoa > Chordata > Mammalia > Rodentia > Muridae > Apodemus > Apodemus agrarius. Next base: position 72,124,937 of record OZ030007.1, on the reverse strand, counting down.
CAGATACTCCTCAAGTCATAGAATACAAAATAGTTATTGAGGTATTTAGGAATATCTCTGGTCCCTTTAATCTTATTTCTGATTCTGCATATGTGGTTAATGCTGTACGCATGCTTGAAACTGTGGGACCTATTAAAGCATATAGTATAGTGTGCCTTCTTTTTAAGGAGTTACAGAAACTAGTATTAGCCAGACATTGCAAGTACTTTGTTCAACACATCCAAGCACACACAGGCCTTCCTGGGCCTTTGTGTGCAGGTAATAATATAGTAGATAATAGCACCCATCTGCTTTTTATCTTTCATGCAACATCCTTTGATCAAGCACCACAATTCCATCAGCAATTCCATTTGCCCTCCAACAAAAATTTGGTCTCTCTAGAGCCCAAGCTCGCAAAATAGTCCTCGACTGCCAAAATTACATCACTTTCCTCCATCCACCACATATTGGAGTAAGTCCTCGTGGGCTGCTGCCGCTTAAGGTTCAGCAAATGGATGTTACACATATTTCATCTTTTGGAACTCTAAAATATGTTCATGTCTCAATAGATACTTGTTTTGGTATAATACATGCAACCCCCATGACAGGAGAAAAAACATATAATGCTGTTACTCATTGCTTAGAAGCCTGGGCTGCCTGGGGCAAGCCTGAACAGCTTAAAACAGACAACGGTCCAGCATATACTGCTCAATCATTTGCAATATTTTGTGCACAATTACATGTGTCCCATGTTTCGGGATTGCCTTACATTCCACAAGGACAAGGCATTGTGGTACTTGTTGATCGTATATTAAAACAAAAAGGGGGAATAGGTGAAGGTTGCACCCCTAGGGAACAAATGTAACTTGCTCTTTTTATTTTAATTTTTTTTTAATACTGGATGATCATGGCCGCTCTGCAGCTGAGCGACATATGAGTCAGACTAGTGTACTGAATGATTATGTAAAATGGAAAAATATTCTGTCTGGCACATGGAATCACCCAGATCCCATGATGGCGAGATCTAGGGGAGCACTTTGTGTTTTTCCACAGAATCAGACTGATCCTATTTGGGTACAGGAGAGGCTGACAAGGAAAGTACCACTACACGATGAAGATTATGCTGAGAACACTGATGCTGATGGCCTTATGGAGTCTGGTGACACCTCATAAGATTACCTTATGGGCCATAGCTAGAACTTGGCCAGTTTCCTTACCCATACAAACTAATTCTACCCTTCTTCCAACATTTTTTTCTACTTCTTGTTCTCATAATTTGCCATGTATTATTCCTTTAGCCGAAGCTCCACAAAAGTATAGTGCCTCCAATTATTCCTTGGCCGGCACCCTATGTTTTACTACCATTAATAGTTCTCTGCCATGTATTTGGCTGCACAATGGGACCATTAATAATTGGTTGGATCCTTTGAAAGCTTCACAAACAAGTGCTGGGATCCTCGGTCAGGCTCTTTCCGAAATTGCCTCTGTTGTCTCTTCTAGTAATAGTTTGATTAATAGTGACACCGCTCAAGATCTTAACTTTACCACTTTAATCATGCTTCATTCTGGCATTCACCGCACTGGTCCCTGGGCAAGAGACTTTAACTCTAATTCTACTAAGAGAAAAGTATTACCCACTTGCAATCCATACCAAGGATGTCCTCCAGAATTCTTACCTTGTCAATCTTCCCAGCATCGTGACAAGGAAATTATTCCTGGTTTTGAATTTTCACCACCTTTAGGCCAGTATAAGTTTTCCTGGAATCAAACAGGAAAGGAAAACTGGCCATGGTTTGATTGGGTCTTATCTAACAGTCAAGGAGCATTTACTTCACTGACCCCTTTCACCAGATTTAGCAATGAGAGTTTCTCCTTACATAGTATTTCTGCTTTGTGTAAAAAGGGACAATTAAAAAATATCAGAATTCAGCAGTTAGTTAGTAATGCTGGCTTTAATGCCGCTAAGGTTTGTGTGAAACCTCCATTTTTTTCCTATTAGCCACTAATATTAGTGATATAAGTTTCAGTTGCAACTCTTCACGAGTTGATTGTTATTTGTCAGAGTGTTGGAGTGAGAATAACAAGAGAACATTGATAGTACATTTACCTATGTTTGTTCTGTTGCCTGTGGAGGATAATACAGAACAATTCCCTGTTATCAATATCTTTAGGCAGAAAAGAGATTTTGGCATAACAGCTGCTATTATTTCTGCTATAGTTGTATCTGCTGTGGCTGCAACTACAACTGCCGTAGCTATGACTGATCAAGTACAGCCAGTACAGTGAATACTATAATTGAAAAAACTGCATTAGCCTTGCAAACTCAAATTAACTATAATGCCCATATGGAATCAGGAATTATTTTGATTAATCAAAAAGTGGATGTATTACAAGAAGAGATAGAAGCTCTGCATAAGATGATTCAATTATCTTGTGTACACGTCCTGAAGGGCCTCTGTGTTATGCCTATTCAGGCAAATGTTACTGCTTTAAAAGAACAGCAGGCAGTACTCAGCAAGTATTTAAAAGGGAATTGGACTGTTCAAGGTGAAATTCTTACTAAACATCTTGTTTTTCAGATAACCTCACTTAATGCGACAAGACTGGACCCTGTCACATTGGGAGACTTCACATCGTGGATTACTCGAGCATTCTCCTGGTTTAAAGAATGGGCGGGCATGGCTGCAATGGCTGCTCTTATGTGTTTGGCTGCTTTTGTTTGCCTATGGTGCTTCTGTCGCCTAAAGAGGGATAACTCCAGATATAAGGCTGTGATGTACCAAGCCCTTGTTGCCATGGATGATGGAGAGGAGCCAGCCATATGGCTTGCTTCACTAAAACTGTAGCCAGAGGTTTCACCCCCAGACCTATTTAGGCACATGCTAGGGGTATTTCTGTGTTGACTATATTCAGTGACAGGCAACCTCCCCAGCGCTTGGATCGACCTAAGACATGGGGCCCGGTGGGCGATAGGGTAACCCTGGGATGGGTAAGACCAAGCTGTGGCAAGGGGATGACCTAAGACAGGAGCAGTCAAAATCAACCCCAGTGCCATGTCTGGAAGTCCCTTGCTTGGGAACACCTCCTAGGAATTGATGAGTGTATGATGAGAGTGTATGATGAGAATGTGATATACAGGCTGTGGTATTTGCACTAGATGCAGGGTGGCTTTGTTCACACTATTTTCTTCGCACTCTACCATTCCTGAGAGTTGTAAGGCAAAGTACGGCACAGAGAGTAGCTAAAGACTAGTTTAGCTCTCTCTGGAAGGAATGTCTGATTGCATGAAGGTTGTGTGTCCCAAGAACCTTTCCCCTAAAAAACAGCATGAGAGCTGGTCAAGGTCTCATTCGAGTGATGAGCTCGATAGCAGACTTTGTACAATACTCCTCACTACCAATTCAGAGGGATCAGACCTCTACTTTCACTCAGGTACATCATTGCAAAAGATGGTGCTGAAGTGCCTGGAGTGAGTGGGTTGTTTGATTGGCATCAATATAATAAAAAGGGGGAGCTGTAGCAAGCCAGAATGTTTCACCATTACAAGATGGCGCTGGTTTCTGGCCCTAATCCTGACAAACAACTTGGTACAAGTGTGCTAATGAGCATGCTAACTCAGCAGTTTCTTATCTGGTTGTTGTTAATTAGGGATTCCTCGTGTAGCCTATCCTGAGGCAAGAGCCAGGCACAGAGACCTAGGCAGCAACTGCTCAGAGATGTAAGGTGGCTTATCCTTTTTCTCGGGGCTCCCCGTTTTCTCATCAAAAAAGAGTTCCTGAAATAAAGTGCTGTTGAAGAAGGATATTGCATCTTTTTTTGCTGGACAAGTTTGGCTGCAACACTTGGGGACTGTGACCTTTTCCCTAATTCTACTACTGAGAAAGTACAAGGAGTTAGAGCTTCAGAGACAGGTGATAATGCTGAGGACCTAGGAGGTGGAGATAGCCAGAGTGAAAACGCAGTTGCTGATTCAGTAGAGCAGATTTGCTTTAAAAGATTAAAATTTAAACCTCTTAAGGACATATTGAACAATCAGTTTCCCCTTAAAACACCCCCCATATTAATTCTCTTCCCTTTGTCTATTGTCTGTCAATTGGCATGCCAATGTCTGTCCATGTCTGACTGTTTTATGTTAAACTATGTTCTGTGTTTTCATTTTGTGGTCTGTTTGGCTGTCCATGTTTCATGTTCAAAAGAAAAATGGTTAGAACTTTATCTGCTGGTTGTTCACCCTTTGATTTAGTTTTAACTAATTTCATAAAAAGAGAAAAATAAATAGTCTCATTTGGTTTTGGAGATGGATAGCTATACTTAGGAGTCTAGCACAGCTGAGAAGCCCTGCCAGGAGATTCTCAGTACAAGTGGATCTTAAAGGGGCCAGCAGCTTCTTGGCTTCTATGGTGAGGGAGCTTGTGGCTCGTTTTCCTACAGGAATCTCAATGAATGTGGTTATTGATTTCAGCAGGTAACAAGGACCTTGAAATTACAGTTCGTAAAAATTTTGTTTGGTTAAATTTATAAGATGTGTGTAGCTGCTTCATATTTTTTCTGATTGGTCTTAAAGGTATAAATATTTCTTACATTTATTGGCTTATAAGTTATTGGATATAATTAAAAAGGTATAACATTGGTAAAGAAACTGAGCTTAAAACTGGTAACTCAAGGTTGGAATAATGAAACAGCCGGGATACATGAGAGAAAGTAGGGTTAGATATTAAAGACAAGTTTACAGAGACTGGAGGATTAGGTATGTCTCTTATAGCATTTGCTATTTGGAATATGCTTGGGAAGGCATTAGCAGATGACATAAAAACCATATGTGTTCAGGAAACAGATTCACCTCCTTGTGAGGGGACCCTGTTACTACAGTCTCACTCAAGAGCTAAGAAAAGTGTTTATGCCATGACAGAAAAGTCTGAGATGACTCCTCATAATTGGTTAAAAATAGTCAGACACTATCTAACTAAGCCCTTTAAAAAACAAAAGCAAACAAACAAACAAAAAACTGTATAACTAAAGATAAATTTTAAGTGGGGATGAAATATATATAATAAACTGGCTCAAAAAGAGTTGTCTAAGATATCTGAAAATAAGAGGAGAATAAAAGAGTTAACATATAAAATGCTTATGGGTACAGGGAAATGGCTTTAAAAAACAACTCAGCAAAAAATGAAAAAAAGGAGCTCTCATGAAAATATCAATTGCAGCCCTAGAATCATGGAAATGCTTGCCTAACAGAGATACAAAATTCAAAAGGCTTGCTAACGTAATAAATTAACCAGAGAAACATTTTGAGGAATCATGCTCAGCTAATAGATGCTCTGGGGAAAAATAGTTCTTAGCTCTGAGGCAAAAGATACTGTTTTAAAACAACTGACCTTTGAGAATGTTTCACCCACTTTTCATTCTCTTCTAAAGACAAATAAATATCTGGAAATTTATTTAAAGCATGTGTTAAGGTTTTTACTTCATATTTTCAAGATATGCCTAGACTATTACAACCTCACAGGACCAGAACACTATCCCAAATCCTACTAATCAAAGACAGAAAATATTTAATAAATTAGGCTAGGCTCAAAATTTATTTAGGTAAGAAGCCTAGACTATTCAGCAAACAATGTCCTGATAAGGCAGGAGGTATTTGTGTACATTTTTTGGATATCTTTCAGGATGGGACAAAGTGAATATAGAGACAGAAAGTTTTTTATAGATATTATTGAATATACACCTAAGAAAAAAGGCATTAAGGTTATCACTAGCCATCTGACTTTCTTCAAATCATAAAACAGTCAGTCCCTGGTCCCCAGAAAGGGTAGCAAGGACTAAACACCTCCACAAATATATTTACCCATGACTTCTCCTCAAACTGGTTATCTTAACTTTCTACATCCTAAAAGAAATTTCACACACACACACACACACACACACACACACACACACCCTTTTACATAACAAATGGAGCTAAAGACAATATCCATAAATTTTAATGTTCCTGGACCCAGTCAAAGCAGAAGTCCAACTGAGTATCCTCCTTATCTGAAAAGGTACCACTGGCATAAAGAGTGCCAAATTAACTTTTATAAAAATGGGACTGCCTTATCTGGTGCTATTAATAAAGGAATCTTATCGAACCAGCAAAACTGTGTAAGGGATCTACCTCAGGTCCCGCAGACAACAAAAGTAATTCAACAGCCTAAGGTGACCAATCCAATAGTCAAAGGACTATTCAGCAGCTGCATCTGGCAATACGAGGTAGCGAGGACTAAACCTCCACAAAAATATTTACCCATGACTTCTCCTCAAACAGGTTATCTTAACTTTCTAGATCCTAAAAGAAATTTCACACACACACACACACACACACACACACACACACCTTTACATAACAAATGGAGGTAAAGACAATATCCATTGTTTTTTAAATACTAAGGACAAGCCCTTTAAAAAACAAAAGCAAACAAACAAACAAAAAGCTGTATAACTGTTTTACAGTTAATTTACAATTTTAGCCACAGCTTTCAGAATTACAAGTTTTGCTTCAATTTAGACATTGCCATTTCTTTATTGGACATGTTCAAGTTCATTCTATGCTTCCTGAGTTTCTTCAAATCATAAAATCAGTCAGTCCCTGGTCCCCAGAAAGGGTAAGTTTAGATATGGATACATGAGAGAAAGTAGGTTTAGATATTAAAGACTAGTTTACAGAGACTGGAGGATTAGGTATGCCTCTTATAGCATTTGCTATTTGGAATATGCTTGGGAAGGCCGATGACATAAAAGCCATATGTGTTCAGGAAACAGATTCACCTCCTTGTGAGGGGAACCTGTTACAAATGAAGGTAAGTATTAATTTAATATTTTAACAAAAGTTTACTGCTTTTCCTAAGTAGGTAGTTTAGCAAGATTTTACACTGCAAATCGCCATTGCACTCAGTGAAACTACTCCTACATTCCTGCAGAGCTGTCTGCTAAGCTTAGGAATTAACCCCTGATGAGCGTGTGCCTTGTGATTTAAAATATACATATGTTACATATGTCCTATCTCTTAGAAAGTTAGCCTTTATTTCTGTCTGCATTACACTTAATTCTCATTACTATTTATGCCTTTTCCTTACTTAGAAAAACTTTCAAAGATATGATACAATGTTTGCTTCATTATTTTATAATCGTGAATATGCCAAGGGCTAAAAATCAGATAATGCATTTGTTTAAATTTAAAAGCCTTTTAAAATTGGTGTTTGACTCTTAGTTTCTCATATTCCATTGACACCCCCTATAATTCACAGGGACATGCTATTATAGAATGAGTTCATCACTAAAAGATATAGATATCTACATTACAAAATAAAATCATAATTATTAATCTCCTTAACACTTTATTAAAAGTAAATTAAAATAAATAAATAAATAAATAAATAAATAAATAAAAGGGGGAAGTAATAAGTCCATTTCTAAACATTTTATGCCTCTACTAAAATAAATACCTAATAACTAGACTGAATGTTTTTCTGGGAGAAGCTCTGTTTATATATTTACAGGTCCCTTATAATTGTGCTTATTGTGCCAGGTCTTCTCCATGGACAGAGACTTCCACACCTGTCACTTCCTTCAAACCTACATCAGAGCAATCATCATCTGCAGACTCTCCAATGTGCCAGAGACACCAGCAAAAAAGACACTGAAGACACAGTTCCTGATTTCATCTAATTGGACTTTTTATTCTATACCTGGGGGATACAGGGGATTGGACCTCTTATTTCTACAGTAGGGAGGGCTTTGTGCAGCCTCAAAAGAGAAATGCTGTGTCTATGTAGATAAGACTGGACTCGTGGAGGACAGTCTAAGAAGGGTGAGGGACAGCCTAGAAAAGCAAAAGAGAGAACGAGAACAACAAGAGCCCTGGTATAAAAACTGGTTTTGCACATTCCTATGGCTCTCTACCCTACTATCTTCGATTTTAGGATCCTTTGTAGGCATGCTTCTATTAATTTCCTTTGGTCCTTGGGCCTTTCAGCGACTTACACGCTTTATTGAATCACAAATAGATTCTGTTCTGCCTAAGAATTCTGTTTCACTACATTATCATCACATAGAAACCAGAACAATTGACAAGAATCAGGAGGGCGACGTACAAGGTGAGGTGCCCACGACATATTGAGAAAGGCTCGACTTCCACAATCTCCTAAAGTAATGCCCTCTGGCCCTTACTCTTTCATCACTGGGCTTTATAGGAGGAATGGTAAGATGACCCAAGGTAGCCATCTTAAGGATGGGAAACTTTCTCCTGCCCCTGACCAACCTAAGTCACAGAGCCTTGTGGACAACAAGGTAATCCTATGACGGGTAAGGCTGGGGCTTGAGAGGTCGATCCTAAGACAGAGATGGCTACACCTCTTTCAGTCATCTTTTCCTCTGCCCAGTTTCTCCCCAAAAGTTCTAATTGCCTGCACAGAGAGCTTTCTTGTCACAGACATTCCAGTCAGGACTCCAGAAGGAGCCCCACAAACTTAAAGCACCAATGATAATAACATTGCTGGACAGTTAGCCAATGACGGGCACCTTCTCAGGACCACACCCACCTAAGACAGCGGTCTCTGGAGGCTGGCTGAGACACACCCAGAGATGGGAACAGGTTGATGGATGACCGGGTTGATTCCTAAGCCAGTCGCTGCCCCATTATTTTGCTGACTCAATGGTTGTCTGACCTCTGCTCTCTATTATACAGAGAAGGGCGAGATGTAAGGAGCTATTCTAAGCTACACAGCCACAAATGCTCAGTCCTGAGATGGCTGTTGCAGGATTGTGAGATTGTTAAACAAAAGCCTTTCCCACTAACTAATGGCACAGGAAGATTCAGGAACAAACAGACCATAAAAGACAAGGGGAATCTCTGGACAATATTCACTAAGTCCTAAGCCATCTGGACTGGCGTCATTCTGTCTTCCTCCCCTAGATAAGTCATCTTCCTTTCTCACCAGTTGCCTCTGCTCTCACCACCTGAATGCCTTAAGGACTGGAGTGCAAGCATCTTACAAGTGCTCCTAATTCACCTTCTTTCATCTGCTGTACCAGGAACTGGCTGAAGCAATAAACTGGCTGATTATTTAGATACTGGACCTCCTTACAGGATCCAGTTAATTGACAAACTGGCCTTCAACCTAAGTGTCCTTATCCCCACATTTCATGACATCCCACCTGACTATTTCAAGATTTACTGTCTTTGTCTCACTTCCTCTCCTTACTGCTTATAAGCCATTGTTTTCCTAATATTAAAGCAGACTCTGACAAAAGCTTACTGCAGGGTCTCATTCTTTCTCTCCCCCCCACCATGATCCCTAGGTAGCACCTCTCTGGGGACCGTGGAATAACTGGAACTGCTGGTCAGGTACACAGGTGTGTGATTAGAGAGGAGAATTCAAGGTGGGATCAAGAAAAAGACAACTCTGCTCTGAAACTCTTTGTATCCACACTTTCCTGTCATTCTTATATTCTGATTTCCTTACTTATGGAATGAATTTCTTTGGGACTATTGAAGATTATACTGTATACCCATAGGAAAAAGAACCACCTTGAGAAATTTTTTGAGTATATTTTTCATTAAATATTTAAATCCTGCTTATATCCAAACCAATATTCATTTGCAAATGCAGACTGTACTTTTCAATGTGGTGATTAGGAACAGTACTTTGTGTCACACTGGGGACAAACATCTGTCCATCTTAAACTGTTTGTAGAATGGAAATATTAAGGTTGTAATTAGAAGAATGCACATTCAATTTTCCAAGACCTATCATCTGGCAACTAACAGATTACAAGTTGAGAATAAAATCAAATAAAATTAAGTCAGTTATCTTAGAGCCTGGGCCATTGGTTTTCTGTCCAGGAAATTTAGCCTGTTCCAATGTCTTGGGGGCACTTCCCCACATTCTCTTCCATTAGATTCAGTATATCTGGTTTTAGGTGGTGGTTCTTGATCCACTTGGACTCAAGATTTTTTTCAAGGAGATAAGGATAGATTAATTTACATTTGTCAAATAGGCTGTCCACTGGATGATTTTGGCTTCTTTGTCAAAGATCAGGTAATCATGATAGTATGGGGTTTAATTATGGGTCTTCAATTTTATTCCATTGATTGACCTCTCTGTCTCTGTACCAATACCATATAGTTTTTATAACTATTGCTCTGTAATACAGCTTAAGGTCAGGGATGGTGATACCCCAGAAGTTCTCTTAATGGTGAGAATAGTTTTGATATCCAGGGGTTCTCTTATTTCAGATGGATTTCAGAATTTTTCTCTGTGAAGAACTGAATTAGAAATTTGATGGGAATTGCATTGAGTATGTAGATTACTTTTGATAGGATAGCCACTATTACTATGTTATTTCTGCCTATTCATGAGCATGGGAGCTCTTTCCATCTTTTGAGATCTTCAGTTTCTTTATTCAGAGACTTGAAACTCTTGTCATATGGGTCTTTCACTTTCTTGGTTAGAGCAAGATATCCTGGCTTGTACTCAAAACAATATATTATACCAAGATATTTTGTATTGCTTGCAACTATTGAGAAGGATGTCAACTCCCTAACTTCTTTCTCAGCCTGTTTAGCTTTTAAGTAGAGAAAGACTACTGATTTTTTTTATATCCAGCCACTTTGCTGAAGTTGCTTATCAAATGTAGGAGTTCTCTGGTGGAATTTTGGGGGTATACTATCATATCTTCTGCAAATAATGATACCTTGAATTACCCCTTCCCAATTTGTATTCCCTTGATCTCCTTTTGTTGTCTAACTGATCTGGCTAAAATTTTGAGTATTATATTGCATTGAGAGTGAAATAGTGGGTACCCTTGTCTGGTCCCAGATTTCAGTGAGATTGTTTCAAGTTTCTCTCCATTTATTTTGATGTTTGCAATAGGTTTGTTATATAAAGCTTAAGATAAATGGGATCTCATAAAATTGAAAATCTTCTGTAAGGCAAAGGACATTGTCAATAGTACAAAATAGCAACCTATATGTTGGAAAAAGATCTTTACCAACCCTATATCCAATAGAGGGCTAATATCTAAAATATACAAAGAACTCAAGAAATTAGAATACAGAGAACCAAATAACCCTATTAAAACAGTAGAATTGAGCTAAACAAAGAATTCTAAACTGAGGAATCTGAAACGGCCAACAAGCTCCTAAAGAAATGTTCAACATTTTTCACCATCACAGAAATGCAAATAAAATGAACCTGATATTCCACCTCACATCAGTCAGAATTTCTAAGATCAAAAACTCAGGTGACCATTTGTTGAAAAGGCTATGCTTTTTTCCACTGGATGATTTCAGCTCTTTGTCAAAGATCAAGAAATCATAGGTGTGTGGGTTCATTTCTGTGCCTTCCATCCTATTCCATTGATTTACCTGCCTGTCACTGTACCAATACCATGCAGTTTTTAACACTATTGCATTGTAGTACTGCTTGAGGTCCGGAATACTGCTCCTGGAAGTTCTTTTACTGTTGAGAATATTTTTAACTCTCCTGGGTTTTTGTTATTCCAGATGAATTTGAGAATTGCTCTTTATAACTCTATGAAAAACTGAGTTGGGATTTTGATGGGGACTGCGTTGAATCTATATATTGCTTTTGGCAAGATGGTTATTTTTACTATATTAATCCATGAGCATTGAAAATTTTCCATTTTCTGAGATCTTCTTTGATTTCCTTCTTCAGAAACCTGAAGTTCTTGTCATACAGGTCTGTTACTTGTTTGGTTAGAGTCACCCCAAAATACTTTATATTGTTTGTGGCTATTGTGATAGGTGCCATTTCCTTAATTTCTTTCTCCGCCTGTTTATCCTTTGAGTATATGAAGGTTACTGATTTGCTTGAGTTGACATAATACGTAGCCACTTTGCTAAAGTTATTTATCATCTATAGGAGTTCTCTGGTGGAGTGTTTTGGGTCACTTATGTATACTATCATATCATCTGCAAATCGTGATAATTTGACTTCTTCCTTTCCAATTTTTATCTCTTTGATCTCCTAATGTTTTCTAATTGCTCTAGCTAGAACTTCAAGTACTATATTGAAAAGATATAGAGAGACAGAGCAGCCTCATCAATTACCTCATTTTAGTAGGATTGCTCCAAGTTTCTCTCCAGTTAGTTTGATGTTGGCTACCTGTTTACTGTATATTGCTTTTACTATGTTTAGGTATGGGCCTTGAATTCCTGTTTTTTCCAAGACTTTTAGCATGAAAAAATGCTGAATTTTGTCAAATGCTATTCCAATATCTAATAAAATGTGCATTTTTAAATTTGGGTTTGTTTATGTAGTGGATTGCATTGATGGATTTCCATATATTCATATATGAACCATCCCTGCATCCTAGGATGAAACCTAGATATTGGTGAATAATGGTTTTGGTGTGTTCTTGGATTTGATTGGCAAGAATTTTATTGAGTATTTTCCATCAATACTCCTAACAGATATTGGCCAGTAGATCTCCTTCTTTGCTAGATCTTTGTGTGATTTTGGTATCAGCATAATTCTGGCTTTTTAGAACAAGTTGGGTACTTTTCTATCTGTTTCTATTTTGTGGAATAATTTGAAGACTTGGTGTTACCTCTTCTTTGAAGGTCTGAAAGAATTCTGCACTAAAACCATCTATTCCTGCGCTTTTTTGTTTGGAAGACTTTCTATCACCTCTTCTCTTTCTTTAGAGGTTTTGGGAATGTTTAGACAATCTATTTGATCTTTATTTAATTTTGGTATTTAATATCTGTGTAGAAAACTGTCCATTTACCCCAAATTTTCCAGTTGTGTTGCATATAGACTTTTGTAATAGGATTTGATGATTTTTTTGAATTTCATCAGTTTTTGATTTTATATCTCTCTTTTCATTTCTAATTTTGTTAATTTGGATACTGTCTCTGTGCCCTTTGGTTGGTCTAGCTAAGAATTGATCTATCTTGTTGATTTTCTCAAAGAACCAGCTCCTGGGTTTGTTGATACTTTTATGGTTCTCTTTTTTACTACTTGATTGATTTTAGACTGAAGTTTGATTTTTTCCTGCCTTCTACTCCTCCTGGGTGAATTAGCTACTTTTTCTTCCAGGGCTCTCAGGTTTGTCATTAAGCTGATAGTATATGCTCTCCCCAGTTTCTTTTTGGAGTCACTCAGCTTTATGTGTTTTCCTCTTAGCACTGCTTTCATTGTGTCCCATAGATTCGGGTATGTTGTAGAATCATATTCACTAAATTCTCATGATGTTGAACATATCTTAAGATGCTTCTCAGCCATCCAAAATTCTTCTGGTTTTTGTATTTGACACTGTGGTGTGTTTCCTACATGCAGCAAAATGTAGGTCCTGTTTATATACCATGTTTATTAGTCTTAGGTCTTTTTATAAGGGAATTTAGGCCATTGATGTAAAGAGATATTAAGAAATAGTGATTAAAACTTCCTGTTGTTCTTGAAGTTATTTATATATTTGAGTGGTTATCTTCTTTTTGGTTTTATGTAAGAAGTTTACTATCTTGCTTTTTCCAGCGTGTAGTTTCCCTCCTTGTATTGGTGTTTTCCACCTATTAACTTTTTAGGATACGGGCACAGGAGAAAAGTTCCTGAACAGAACAGCAATAGCTTATGCTCTAAGAGCAAGAATTGACAAATGGGATTTCATAAAATTACAAAATTTCTGTAAGGCATAAGACACTGTCAAAAGGACAAATCGGAAATCAACAAATTGAGAAAAGATCTTCACCAACCCTATATTTGACAGAGAGCTAATATCCAATGTATGCAAAGAACACAAGAAGTTAGACCCCAGAAAAATAACACTAGTAAAAAATGGGATACAGAGGCAAACAAAGAATTTTCACCTGAAGAAATTTGGGTAGCTGAGAAGCACCGTAAGAGATGTTCAACATCATTAGTCATCAGGAAAATGCAAATCAAAACAACCCTGAGATTCTACCTCACACCAGTTAGAATGGCTAAGATTAAAAACCCAAGAGACAACTGGTGCTGGTGAGGATGTGGAGAAAGAGGAACACTCCTCCACTGTTGGTGGGATTGCAAGATGGTACAACCGCTCTGGAAATCAGTCTGGCAGTTCCTCAAATTTGGGCATGACACGTCCAGAGGACCCTTTCATACCAATCCTGGGCATACTCAGAGAATTCCCCTGCATGCAATAAAGACACAAGCTCCATTATGTTCACATCAGCCTTATTTATATTATCCAGAAGTTGGAAGGAGCCCAGATATCCCTCAAAGGAGGAATTGATACAGAAAATGTGGTATATATATATATATATATAAAATGGAATGCTACTCAGCAATTAAAAATGATGAATTCATGCAATTTGTAGGCACATGGTTGGATCTGGTAAATATCTTCCTATGTGAGCTAACCCAATCACAAAATAATACACATGAAATGCAATCACTGATAAGTGGATGTTAATGAGCACAGAAGCTCTGAATACTCAAGACACAATTAGCAAATCAAAAGATTCCCAAGAAGAAGGAAGGGGAGGACTCTGGTCCTAAAAAGACTGGATTCAGTTTTGTAGGAGAGTACCAGAACAGAGAAATGGTGGGGTTGGTGATTGGGGAATGGATGGGGGGAAGAGGACTTATGGGACATATGGTGAGTGGGGAGCTGGGAAAAAGGAAAGCCTTTTGGAATGTAAACACTGAATACAGAAAATAAATTAAAAAAATTAAAAATGTGGCATATACACACAATGGAGTACTATTCAGCCATTAGAAATAATTCATGAAAGTGTTAGGCAAATAGATGGATCTGGAAAATTAACTAAGTGAGGTAAGCCAATCACAAAAGAACACACATGGAATGCAGTCACTGATAAGTGGATAATAGCCCAGAAGCTCTCTGAAAGACCAATACACAATACACATATCAAATGATTCCCAAGAAGAAGGGAGGAGAGTTCCTTGGTCCTGGAAAGGCTTGATCTAGAATTGTAGGGGAGTACCAGTACAGAATAGTAGGACAGGGTTGATTGGAGAATGGGAGAAGATGGCTTATGGTACTTATTGGGAGGGGGGAACTGGAAAAGGCAAAATCATTAGGAATATAACAAATAATATAGAAAAATGCTTTGGAATTATTAAGTAAAACAACAAAGGCATTGTCATGCAAACATAAGTGCTAAGAGTGTTAGAATCAGACTCTATCCACATACCTGGCCCCAGCAGCTAGCTGTCTGTAGTACCCAAGGAAAGTTGGCAGCCTCAGCTGTAGTCCACGAACAGACCCAGAAGCAAGTTGGTGTCCACGTGGGTCAGCACAGAGACTGCCCGCTGAGCTGATCTAGCTCTGGGTGCAGGCAAGGTCCTGATGGCACAGTCAATGTCATAGCAGCCTTATTTATAATAGCCAGAAGCTGGAAAGAACATAGCTGTCCCTCAACGGCAGAATGGATACAAAAAATGTGGTATGTATACACAATGGAATACTATTCAGCCACTAGAAAGAATGAATTCATGAAATTCTTAGAGAAATGGATGGAGATGGAGAACATCATACTAAGTGAGGTAACCCAGTCTCAAAAGAATACCCATGGCATGCAGTCACAGATAAGTGGATATTAGCCTAGAATCTTGGAACAACAAAGATACAATCCACATACCAAATGATGTCCAAGAAGGAAGGAGTGGACCCTGGTTCTGGAAAGGCTCAATGCATCAGTGTAGAGGAATACCAGAACAGGGAAGTGGGAAGGTTTGGATGGGAGTCCGGGGGCGGGAAAAGGTTATGTGGGACCTTTGGAGGGGCAGGGAACCTGGAAAAGGGAAATGAAATGTAAATATAGAATATATCCAATAAAAACTAAAAATAAAAAATGAGAATCAAAATAAGAAAGAAAGACAAAGAAAAGAAAGAAAATCAAGTGCTAAGTGTGACCAAAAAAAAGGATATTCAACCCTTGGGAATTCAAGCTGCCAAAAAGTAATTTCATCATGTGAAGTAAAAAATAAAAATAAAAAAATCTCAGGTGACAGCAGATGTTGGAAAGGATGTGAAGAAAGATGAACACTTCAATTCCTGGTGGGATTGCAAGCTGATAAAACTATTCTGGAAATCAGTCTGGCAGTTCCTCAGAAAATTGAGTATAGTACTGCCTTAGGATCCAGCTATAACCCCCTGGACATATACCCAAAAGACTTTCCATCAAATAACAGGATACATGCTCCTCTGTGTCCATAGCAGCCTTATTTATAATAGAAAGCAACCTAGATGTCCCTTAACAGAGGAATGGATACAGAAAATAAGTTACATTTACACAATGGAGTACTACTCAGGTATTAAAAACAATGACTTCATAGAATTTGCTGTTAAATGGATGGAACTACAAAAATATCATCCTAAGTTAGGGGAGCCAGTCACAAAATCACACATATGGTATGCATTTACTGATAAGCTGATATTAGGAAAAAAGCTTAGAATACCCACGATACAACTCACAGACCATATGATAGTTGAGAAGGAAGAAAAAAACTGTAGAAAAAGCTATTAATTATCTATTTCCTCTTGTCCCTTGTCTTTTCTATGTTCCCTCCCTCCCACTTTTCCTCCAACCCTGGCTGGTTGTTTTATTCTATATCTCTGTCTCCCTGTTTGGAATACCCACCCTGATCCTCAAGTTGGGTTGAAAGGAGAATGTCAAATCATTTGATGTTTCTTAATAGCCTTCAGCAAGGCAGTCTGGCTGATACAACTCCTTTCCATTCTCTAACAATCAGAGTCTGGAAGTGCATCCATCTGAGCAGAACCAATGGGCTCAAACATAATCAATTCTTCCATTCTTGATTGTGGAATGATTCTTATCCCATGTTATCCTGGCACTATTAACTGCTATTATAAGAATATCCTGATAGAATGTTGGTCCCAGTTAAAAAAATTGTAAGAGGTGATAAATGTTTATATTAGAGATGAAGTATTTGATATCAAGAAAGACATTTGCACAAGGCTAGAGGGCTTGTGGGTTACCCAGTGGGAACTGATCTCTGATATCCAGGTTCTTGGTGAAGTGAAATTCTAATAATCCCTTCTACTTTGCTAACTGAGAACCCAAGAAACAAGCACATGGGAGGAAGAGGCAAGCACATTAGAATTACAGTAATATAAATTTAAAATCTGCTTGCAATGACAGGTGGAAATTGAAAATGAATGTCTTTTGTAATCTAAAAGTATATAGTTAAACTTCAAAAACATGCACCACATTATATATATATATATATATATATATATATATATATATATATGTGAATATAGGTTCATATATAATGAATATATATGAATATAGGTTCATATACATAATGAATATATATGAATATAGGTTCATATACATAATGAATATTTACATATGAATATAGGTTTACATATACATGTATATATATTCATTATACATAATGAATGTATGTATATATATATATATATATATACACACACACACAAACATGAATATAGGTTAATTTATCCACTAAGACAAAATTTAGTTTCAACATTTAGAGAGGTTTTTTTTAGTATAAATTTAATGATACTAATTTTTCTTTTGCCAAAAATCATTGTTTTAGGAAAGTGATAGCCTGCGAGAAAAGAAATCCCCCAACCTTAAGGTTGAAGCAGGGTTTTGCTTTTCTCCTTACAGAAGAATAAAATTACACACCTATGGAATAAGGAGAGAACTGCACACTTGAAACATATGAAGGAAAAAAAGGATTATCAAGAGAAAATGAGTAAATTGGCTGAGTTGTATTTCCCAATTCCTTTTTTATCTCTGTAGCCTTCTACAGACCTATATGGCAAACTTTTTTCCTGTGATCTCAATTCAATTAAAAAATTAAAGCTTGCTTTGGGGTTGGAGTGTGGTTCATTTCTCCCTATATCCATGCATTCTTGTAAAGTAAAACCCAAACTTCATGCCTCATATCAGAAAAGAAACCTGTTAAGGGACAGAGAAAAACCAAATATAAGGGGCTATTCTGTTGTACCTATTCTTGTAATTTTTATTTATTCCATTTGATTCTCTAAAAATTTTCATGAGTTATAAATAGTATCTGAAAATCTCTAATATTTTTACATATATAAAACTTTGTGTCATGATACTTGTAGTCATATTGTATACTAGCTAATCTAATAATAAGCTGCTTCTAGCTTCCTATATGTTTTTAGGTTTGAGACTGAAGCATGTAAATAGGAAGATTTCTCATCTTGGAGTACTTAGTAGATTATGTCCACAAATTTTTCTGAAATCTGCTATATATAGTAGCTAAAATGTTTATGTTTTCTACCATACATATTTGCAATTTCTAAGGTCTTCCAAAACATCATGGCACCTTGAAATGGCAAATCCACCTAGATTGTGGTAATGCTAAACACTGGAAAAACTGCCCAATGCCTCTTCTACTACCAGATTCTGCACAAACAATAGACAACTTTTGGATGACTACTTTGTTCTGCCTAGACTGGACATCTAATAAGTTGACAAATGCAATCCAAAGTTCAGCATCAGACAACAAATATTGGCTGAAAACTTTCAAATTACTGTTTTTATGAGACTGAAATGAATAATTTACGGAATTTCAACTCAAAAACCTTACTACTAACACTGCCAAATTCAAAGAAGCTGCACATTTTGAATGGATAAATAGACACCCTAGGAAAATGGACTTACATTCAATTTGAGGGGATTTTGAGATGACATAGAGGAGGAGAGTTTCCTTTCCCTTTTTACCCACTGATAGTATAGAAAGTTATGTTGCAAGATTTCTCTGCCTTTATTAACTAGGCGTTCAACTCAGAGTCTAGCTCTCATGATTTTATTGGCAAAATCAATCATTTGAGATCCTTTTACAAATAAAACCTGAAGACAAAGTGTGTCAAGTAATTCAGTATAACACCAAATACAATGAATCTGAAAGAATTAAAAATGAAGGATAGCCTTGACCTCATTTGCACATAAAGTTTTTTGGTCAGAACACTGACAGCAAGGCACTAAGATCACTAAGAGAAGGGACCTAAACTGAAAAGTGTCTGTAAAGCAAAGCACTATCATTCAAACAAAGTTACACCAAATAGAATGGGAAAACATTTTTAACAATACTAAACTTAATAGAGGACTAATTTGCAAATATAGAAAGAATTCAACATACTGTATATCGAGAACATCATTAATCCAATTAAAATGATGTACACATCTAAGCATATTTCTTTTACTTTCTCTTTTTTATAGGATATTTTCTTTATTTACATTTCTAATATTATCCCCTTTCCTGGTTTACCCTCTGGAAACCCTCCATTCCTTCTCTCCTCCACTGTTTCCATGATGATGTTCCATCACCCAACCACCCTCCTGATTCCCTACCCTGGCATTCTCCTATACTTTGGAATCAAGCGTTCACAGGACAAAGGGCCACTCCTCCCATTCATGTCCAATAAGGCCATCATCTGCTACATATGTGGCTAGAGCCATGGGTTTCTCCATATGTACTCTTTGGTCTAAGCAGAAATTTTAACAAAGAAAATTCAAATATTTGAGAAATAAAGAAACCTTCAATAACCTTACCAATTATAGAAATACAAATCAAAACTACTGATGGATGTCATCTTATAGCAGTCAGAAATGCTAAGGTCAACAGTACAAGTGAAAGATACATCTGGCTGGAGAGAATGTAGAGATAGGGGAATACAATTCTATTGCTGATGCCATGCAAACTTACATAAGTACTAGAGAAATGAATATGGCAGTTCCTCAGAGAGTTGGGGATCAATCTATCTTGGATTATATCTATATTCTTATGGACATATAGTGAAAAAATATGTCATACTATAATAAGGATACTTGCTCAACCATCTTTATTGTGACTTTATTCATAATAGTTTGAAAATAGAAACAAACTAGCTATCTTTTGAGAGAATAGATAAAAATAGTATTTTTACACAATAGAGATGTAATCAACTATTAAATAAAGATGACCACATGAAATTTGTTGAAAGGTAACAACAAAATAATTGAAAATTACCTTCAGTAATATACTAGAGTGAGAATGAGAAATTTGGTATGTATTAATTAGCACATTAATTGTGTAAATTAATGTCCTAACTTCTTTCCTCAACCCAAAAAGAAAAAAAATGAAGTACTTTTGTTGCAACAAAATTGACTTTATAAAAATGGATTAACAATGAAATAAAAAATGAAAACAGTCATAACACGGCCTTGATGAAAAGGAAAAGTGCTATACTAATCTGTGTTTTCAATTTCAAAGAAAAGGCATGCTTCTAATTGTTTTTTGGAAAATAAGTTATGATTCTTGGCCCTGGTCCTTGCCCTATAATTCTGGGGAAATAATACAATTAAAATGATGACACCATGTTGCCACGGACCGACTCAGTCCAGACACACACCCGTGGGGGAACCAAAGTCTTTGGTATGCAGGATGGCACTGGTCCGATGAATGACAAACACACCAGATGTAGGTTGAGTCTGAATGCACTTTACTGTTCTGAGGCAGGAACTTTTATACACACACGTTGGCATTACATTACTGAAGAAAAATTGTGTCCAGTGAAGTGATTACAAAGAATGTTTACCATGAGCATCTGGCACATGCTTGGAAGTGGATTTTGATAGAGACAGTAGGATGAAGAATTTATAAGAGAAGATTTAGGATGCTGAAACCATTGCTGACTGATTCTCTTCTGTTCTTTGCTATGGAACATGTGCATAAATGAGAAACCAAGCATTTGTTGGCTCCCGGTCCACAGAGAGCCCCATGGTTAAACAGAGCTCCATGGTCTGACACTATCTTGGGGTGAGCAGCTCAACTAGATGGAGCCTTGCCAACTGTGAGAATCACTGTCTAGGCTTCAGCAGTCCAGCCAGGAAGCCTCGGGCCTGCAGGGATTCCCAGGGTTGGACAGAGCACTGAGACCCACCACCATCTTGGAGCTGGTAGCCTAGTAAGGTACACAGTGGGTGCCAGAGTGAAGGATTTCCCAGGATATAGCCTTCTGCACCAGTGAGCTGGGTAGCACTACAGATGCCTGGGCAGGCAGGGGAGCATCTGAACTGCAGGAGATCCCATAGATAGAAGGAGACCCAGAGACCGAGATCCACACCATCTTGGATCCCTCAGTTCAACCAGGGAAGCTCCGTATCCAAAGAGAGCCCAGAGTTATACAGAGCTCCTCGGTCCAACACTATTTTGGGGAGAGCAGTTCAACCAGATGGAGTCCTGCGCACTGAGAGAGCCACTATCTAGGCTTCAGAAGTCCAGCCAGGAAGCCCTGGGCCTGTAGAGATTCCTTCAGTCAAACAGAGCCCTGAGACCCACCACCATCTTGGAGCTGGGAGCCTAGCAAGGTACCCAGTGGACACCAGAGTGAAAGATTTCCCAGGGTATAGCCTGCTTAAGTACCTTCCACAAAGGGAGCTGGACAGCACAATAGCTGCCTGGGCAGGCAGGGGGGAGCATCTGACCTGCAGGAAGATCCATAGATAGACAGAGACCCATGGACAGAGATCAGCACCATCTTGGATCCTGCAGTTCAACCAGGGAAGCTCCCGATCTCCAGAGAGCCCCGTGGTTAGTCAGAGCTCTGTGGTCTGGCACTATCTTGGGGAGATCAGCTCAAGCAGACTGAGCCGTGAGTACTGAAAGAGACACTGTCTGTGCTTCAGGAGTCCAGACAGGGAAGCCCCAGTCCTGCAGGGATTCCCTTGTTCAGACAGAGCCCTAAGACCCACCACCATCTTGGAGCTAGTAGACTAACCAGGCAAACCAGGAGGAGGCTGCAGGGGGCCAGTTAAGTACCAATTGGCAAGCCACAAGGAGACATGAGTCCAGCCCAGCAAAGCTGAGGAGATAATTCAGAGTCCAGTGGTGGAAACCTTCCAGTTTCCACCTCAGGAGCATGGACGCCCTCTGAGACAGCAGCACCAAACTCCAGGCTATCAGAAGCTTTAAACACTAACCAGTAATAACAAGACCAACTAAGTCCAGAAATAAACAGATGGCAAAAGGCAAATGTAGGAACATTACTAGCAGAAATCAAGGCAATATGGCCATATCCAAACACAGTCCCCAACAGCAGTAAGTCCTGGATATGCCATAACACCAAAAAATCAAGATTCAGATTTAAAATCACTGGTCAGGACACTGTTAGAGGAACACAGAGATAAACCTCTTAAAGAAATATAGGAGAAAATGGATCAAAAGTTAGAAGCCATTACAAGGCAAACACAAAAATCACTTAAAGAAATTCAGGAGTATATGGATCAAAAAATAGAAGCCAATAAGGAGGAAATACAAAAATCACTTAAAGGAATACAGGAGAACATGGGTCAACAAGTAGACATGAAAAAGGAAACACAAAAATCTCCTAAAAATTTACATGAAAACACAAATAAGCAAGCGAAATATCTGAGCAAAACCATCCATGATCTAAAAACAGAAGTGGAAACAACTAAGAAATTACAAAGGATGACAACTTTGGAGATAGAAAACCTTGGGAAGATGTCAGGGCCCATAGATGCAATATCAGCAATAGAATACAAGAGATAGTAGAAAGAATCTCAGATGCCGAAGATACCATAGGAAACATGGACTCAACAGTCAAAGAAAATGCAAAATGAAAACATCCAGAAAATCCAGGACAGAATGAGAAGACCAAACCTAAGTATTATAAGTATAGATGAGAGGGAAGATTTACAACTTAAAGGCCCAACAAAAGTCTTCTAAAAGTTATGGAAGAAAACTTCCCCAACCTAAAGAGAGAGATGCCTATGAATATACAAAAAGCCAACAGAACTCCAAACAGAATGAACTAGAACAGAAATACCTCCTGTCCCATAATAATAAAAACCCCAAATGTACTAAACATAGAAAAAATATTAAGGGCAGTAAGAGAAATATTCCAAGAAACATATAAAGGAAGACCTATCAGAATCACACCAGACTTCTCACCAGAGACAATGAAAGTTAGAAGATCCTGTGCAGGTATCATGCAGACTCTGAGAACACAAAATTCAGCCATAAACTACTGTACCAGCAAACCTTTCAATCACTATGGATGGAGAAACTAAGGTATTACATGACAAAACCAAATTAGAACAATATTTTTCCACAAACCCAGCCCAACAAAGGGATAATAGGGGGAAAACACCAACACAAGGAGGGAAACTATACCACAGAAGAAGCACAATAGAAACCACCTCTCATCAAACCCAAAAGAAGGTAACCACTCAAATATAAAAAAATAATTTCGAAAATGTCAGGAAGTAATAATTACTATTCCTTAATATCTCTTAACATCAATAGATTTAATTCCCCAATAAAAAGATAAAGACTAACCGACTGGATATAGAAAAAGGACCCTACAATTTGCCGCATACAGGAAACATATCTCAGTGTAAAGGCAAATACAACCTTAGAGTAAAAGGCTGGAAGACAATTTTACAAGCAAATGGTCTCAGGAAACAAGCTGGAGCAGCCACTCTGATATCACATAAAATAGACTTTCAACCTAAAGTCACCAAAAGAGATGTGGAATGTCACTTTTGCTGGTTAAAGGGAAAATCCACCAAGAACTCTCAATACTGAACATCTATACTCCAAACGCAAGGGCGCCGCATTGATGAAAGAAACTTTACTAAAGCTTAAAGCATGCATTGCACCTAAAACAATAATTGTATGTGACTTCAACACTCCACTTACCTCAATGTACCAATCTGGAAACGAGAAACTAAACAGGGACACAGTGAAACTAATTGAAGCTTTGTATATATCTTAAATAAAATTGGAGTAAAATACACTTAAATACACTATGGAGTAAAAGTCGTCTTCAATAGCAAGAAAAAAAAAGAGAAA
The DNA here is from genome assembly GCA_964023405.1 of Apodemus agrarius. NCBI lineage: Eukaryota > Metazoa > Chordata > Mammalia > Rodentia > Muridae > Apodemus > Apodemus agrarius. The sequence continues at coordinate 72,101,067 of OZ030007.1, read as the reverse complement.
GCCCACATAGACATGGAAACTGAACAATGCTCTACTCAATGACACCTTAGTCAAGGAAGAAATAAAGAATGAAATCAAAGACTTTTTAGAATTCAATGTAAATGAAGGTACAACCTACCTAAATCTATGGGACACAATGAAAGCAGTGCTAAGAGGAAAACTCATAGCCCTGAGTGCCTCCAAAAAGAAACTGGAGGGAGCATACACTAGCAGCTTTATAGCACACCTGAAAGCCCTGGAACAAAAGGAAGTTAATTCACCCAAGAGGAATAGAAAACAGGAAATTATCAAATTCAGGGCTGAAATCATCAAGTATAAACAAAGAGACCCATACAAAGAATCAACAAATCCAGGAGCTGGTTCTTTGACAAAATCAACTAGATAAACCCTTAGCCAGACTAACCATAGGGCACAGAGACAGTATCCAAATCAACAAAATTAGAAATGAAAAGGGGGGGCTGGGCATGGTGGCACATGCCTGTAATCCCAGCACTTGGGAGGCAGAGGAAGGTGGATTTCTGAGTTCGAGGTCAGCCTGGTCTACAGAGTGAGTTCCAGGACAGCCAGGATTACACATAGAAACACTGTCCCGAAAACCAAAACCAAACCAAACCAAAACAACAACAACAACAACAACAACAACAACAACAACACAAAAGAAAAATTAAACAAACAAAAAGAAATGAAAAGGGGTATATAACAACAGAAACTGAGGAAATTCAAAAGATCATCAGATAGCACTACAAATGTCTATACTCAAAACAACTGGAGACTCTGGAGGAAATGGACAATTTCCTAGATAGATGCCAAATGCCAATATTAAATCAGGATCAATTAGATCAGATAAACAGTCCCATAACCCCTAGAGAAATAGAAGGTGTTATAGAAAGCCTCTCAACCAAAAAAAAGTACGGGACTAGATGGTTTTAGTTCAGAATTCAATCAGACCTTCAAAGAAGAAGTAACACCAGTACTCTTCAAACTATTCCACAAAATAGAAACAGAGGGAACAATGCCCAACTTGTTCTACAAAGCCACAATTATGTTGATATCAAAACCACACAAAGGTTCAGCAAAGAAGGAGAAGTACAGGGCAAATTTCCTTATGGATAATGATGCAAAAATATTAAATAAATTTCGTGCCAACTGAATCCAAGAGTACATCAAACCAATCATTCACAATGATCAAGTAGGCTTCATCCCAGGGATGCAGGGATGGTTCAATATACAGAAATCCATCAATGTAATCCAATACATAAAAAACTACATATATATATATATATATATATATATATACATGTTCATTTCATTAGATGCTGAAAAGGCATTTGACAAAATTCAGCATCCTTTCATGCTAAAATTCCTGGATAGTACAGGAATTCAAGGCCCATACCTAAACATACAAAAAACAATATACAGCAAACCAGTAGCCAACATCAAAATAAAGGGAGAGAAACTTGAAGCAACCCCATTAAAATCAGGGACTAAACAAGGCTGCCCTCTCTCTCCATATCTTTTCAATATAGTACTTGATGTTCTAGCAAGAGCAATTAGACAGCATAAGGAAGTAATAGGGATACAAATTGGAAAGGAAGAATTCAAACTATCATTATTTGCAGATGATATAATAGTATACTTAAACGACCCAAAGAACTACACCAGAGAACTCCTACAGCTGATAAACAACTTCAGCAAGTGGCTGGATATAAAAACAACCCAAGCAAATTAGTAGCCTTCCTGTACCCAAAGGACAAGCAGGCTGAGAAAGAAATTAGGGAAATAACACCCTTCTCAATAGCCACAAATAACATAAAGTACCTTGGCGTGACTCTAACCAAACAAGTGAAAGATCTGTATGAAAGGAACATCAAGTCCTTGAAGAAAGAAATCAAAGAGGACCTCAGAAGATGGAAAAATATTTCATGCTCTTGGATTGGCAGGATCAATATAATAAAAATGGCCATCTTGACAAAAGCAATCTACAGATTCAATGCAATCCCCATCAAAATCCCAAATCAATTCTTCATAGATCTAGAACGAGCAATTCTCAAATTCAATTGGAGTAACAAAAAACCCAGGATAGCTAAAACTATTCTCAACAACAAAAGGACTTCTGGAATAATCAATATCTCTGACCTGCAGCAGTACTACAGAGCAATAGTGTTCAAAACTGCATGGTATTGGTATAGCGACAGGCAAGTAGACCAATGGAATAGAATTGATGACCCAGAAATGGATCCCCAGAGATATGGTCACTTGAGCTACAACCATCCAATGGTAAAAAATACAGCCTTTTCAACAAATGGTGCTGGCTCAACTGGAGGTCAACATGCACAAGAATGCGAATTGACTCTTATCTCCTTGTACTAAGATCAACTCAAATTGGATCAAGGACCTCCACATAAAACCAGACACACTGAAACTAATAGAAAAGAAACTGGGAAGAACCTGGAGGACATGGGCACATGGGGAATGTTCCTGAACAGAACACCAATAGTTTATGCTCTAAGATCAAGAATTGACAAATAGGACCTCATAAAATCACAGTTTCTGTAAGGCGAAAGACACTGTCAGATGGACAAAATGGCAACCAAAAACTGGAAAAAGATCCTCACCAACCTCACATCTGACAGAGGGCTAATATCCAATATATACAAAGAACTCAAGAATTTAGACCCCAAAGAACCAAATAACCCTATTAAAAATGGGGTATAGAGATAAAGAAAGAATTTTCTCTTGAAGAAATTCAGATGGCTGAGAAGCACCTTAAGACATGTTCAACATCATTAGTCATCAGGGAAATGCAAATCAACACAACCCTGATATTCTACCACACTCGAGTCAGAATGGCTAAGATTAAAAACTCAAGAGACAACTGGTACTGGAGAGGATGTGGAGAAAGAAGAACACTTTTCCACTGTTGGTGGGATTGCAAGATGGTACAACCACTCTGGAAATCAGTCTGGTGGTTCCTCCCAAAATTGGGCATGACATTTCCAGAGTACCCTGTCATACCACTCCTGGGCATATACTCAGAGGATTCCCCTACATGTATTAAAGACACAGGCTCCAGTATGTTCATAGCAGCCTTATTTATAATAACCAGAAGCTGGAAGTAGTCCTGATGTCCCTCAAAGGAAGAACAGATACAGAAAATGTGGTATATTTAGTCAATGGAAAACTACTCAGCAATTAAAAATAATGAATTCATGCAATGTGTAGGCAAATGGTTGGATCTGGAAGATATCATCCTAAGTGAATTAACCCAATCACAAAAGAATATACATGAATTGCAATCACTGATATTAATGAGCCCAGAAGCTCTGAATACTCAAGGCACAATTAGCAAATCAAAAGATTCCCAAGAAAAAGGAAGGAAAGGACCCTGGTCCTGAAAAGGCTAGATCCAGTTTTGTAGGAGAGTACCAGAACATAGAAATGGTGGGGGGATGCACTTATTGGGGAATGGATGGGAGGAAGATGACTTATGGGACATATGGTGAGGGGGAACGGGGAAAGGGGAAAACCTTTGGAATGTGAACAAAGAATGTAGAAAATAAAGTGAAAAATATTCAAAAAAACCAATTAATTCATAAAATTCTCAGGCAAATGAATGGAACTAGAAAATATTATCCTGTTTGAAGTAACCAAGTTACAAAAGAACACATGTGTAAACACTTTGATAAGCAGATATTAGCCCAAAAGCTCACAATACTCATGATTAAATCCAGAGACCCCATAGACCTCAGAAGGAAGAAAGATTAGTGTGTAGATGCTTCAGTCCTGCATTGAGGGCAGAATAGGATGATTGTGGGAGGTAGAGGCCGAGGTAGAGTGGGATCTGGGTGGGTGAGAAAAGGTGGAGGAAATAATGAGGGTTGTATCAGGAACTGGAGAGGATATAAGAGACATACAGAGGGTAAGAAAGTCAAAGAATATATATAGCAAGGAGGATGAGGAACTGGGGATAGCCATTGAAGGATCTTAGACACTAAGGAAATGTGAGGCTCCCAGGACCCAATGAAGATGACTTTAAATGAAATGTTCAGAGAAATAAAATATAGAACCTGTAGAGACCACCGGCAGTAGATAGACATGGCCCCTAGTAGAGGAATGTGGCTACTCACACATCTGAAAGATTTTTAAAACAAAAATGTTCCTGTCCAAAGAAACAACAGAGAAAAAATGGAACAGAGACTGAAAGAAGGGCCATTCACATGCTGCTTCACCAGGGAATTCATCATGTCTGTAGAAAGGAAACCTAACATTGTTGCTGTGCTCAAGAGGTGTCTGCTGAAAATAACCTTGTGTGGTGGTTCCTTGGGAAGTAAGACCAGCAACTGACTAATGCAGATGTGGATGCCCAAAACCAACCATCAGAATGAGCTCAGGGAACTGGTCATATCCTGGTCAGGGAGCTGTCAGAAGGACTGGTTGAGTGGAGGGGAACTGTAATTCTGTTTGAAGAACAACATAGGCTGGATTGTCCAAACAATTCTCCCAGAAACTAGAACATGAAACAAGGAGTATACCTGGAGGAATCCATGGCTCCAGATACATATGTAGTAGAGAATGGACTTGCCTGACAACAATGCAAGGGGTGTCCCTTTGTACTGGGGAGGTTTTATGTCCTAGCTTATTGGGATGCTGGAGCAGTGGAGAACGAGAGCATGTGTGGGGGTGGGGAAGTACCTTCATACAGGCAAATGGAAGTGGGGAGCGCAGATGTGGGATGAGATGTTGGAGTGATAACTGGAATGTAGTATATCATTTGAGATGTAAACGAATGGAGTAATTACTACTACTACTACTACTACTACTACTACTATTACTACTACTACTACTACTACTACTACAATTACTACTGCTACTACTACTACTACTACTACTACTACTACTACTCCTACTAATACTACTGTTACTACTACTACTACTACTACTAATAATAATAATAATAATAATAATATCTAATTGAGGTCCCATCCTCCCTGTTTTGCAGTTATACTTCAGAAATATAGTAATAAAAACTGCATGATATTAGAAAAAAGAGACAGGTTGATTAATAGAATCGAGTGAAATTTGCAAACATAAAGTCACAGATCTATAGCCACTTGATTTTTTTCATTAGAATTGCAGAAATATATACTCTCTCTCTCTCACACACACACATACACAAACACACACACATTGACACTATCTTTAAAAAAAATTCTGATCAAACTGGATGTCTGTTTTTAGAACAATGGAAATAGCTCCATATGTATCACCCTGCACAATATTTTGTTTCAGGATATTTGATAACACTTTAAACAATGATATTTTGTATTTTATTAAAAAATTTCTTATTTTGATGTGCCTCAGCCCTAATCACACACCTTTAATCCCAGAGCTTTATGCTTATTGTAAACAGAACAAAATATTGTCAACTATAAGTCAAGAGGCATAAAAAGCTACCAGTTGAAAGGAAGCAAATCTAAGAAAAAGTATATAGTAAGAACAAGTAAGGAGGACAGATAGAGAGATGCAGAGGAAGTAGAACGTGGAACAATCAGGTTGAAGGTTTTTTTGAAATGTCATGGTGAAGAACTTCCCTTTCCTTTAGGTATTTTGACAGAAGAGGTTAAGCTAGTGATTTTTCTGCCTATCTGAGCTAGTATTATTTCATCCCAGCATCTGGTTTCAAACTATTGGTGAAGTTGTATATTTGTGATTTTGCTGAAAATAACACTTGACCTGCTAACAGGTGATACAAGTACACAGACAGAAAAAAGAGAGAAAAACTGAAAAGCCATCAGATTTTATATGTCATCTGGGATGCTAGGAAGGATGGGGAATACCATAATGTAAATGTCTAGGACCCCATATAGTAGTGCTTTATGTGGCTAGATGTCAGGAGACATCAGGTGTTGGTGAGGATGTGTAGAAAGAGGAACACTCCTCCACTGCTGGTGGGACTGCAAGCTGGTACAACCACTCTGGAAATCAGTCTGGCATTTCCTCAGAAAACTGGGCATGATACTTCCGGAGGACCCAGCCATACCACTCCTGGGCTGGTAGATTCCCCAGCATGCAATAAGGATACATGCTCCACTATGTTCATAGCAGCCTTGTTTATAATAGCCAGAAGCTGGAAAGAATGCAGATGTCCCTCAATGGAGGAATGGATACAAATGTGGTATATATACACAATGGAGTACTACTCAATCATTAGAAACAATGAAATCATTAAATTCTTAGAAAATGGATAGAGCTAGAGAACATCATACTAAATAAGGTAACCCAGTCTCAAAAGAATACCCATGGTATGCACTCGCTGATAAGGGGATATTAGCCTAGAATCTTGGGACACCAAAGACACAATTTACATATCAAATGATATCTGACAAGAAGGAAGAAGAGGACACCGATGCTGAAAAGGATCAAAACATCAGTGTAGGGGAATACCAGAACAGGGAAGTGGGAAGTGGTGGATGGGGGAACAGGGGGAGGAAAAAGGACATGTGGGACCTTTGGGGGATGGGGAACCAGAAAAAGTGAAATGAAATGTAAATATAGAATATATCTAATAAAAAATAAATAATTAAAAAAGAAAATGAAAAGCTAAATAACATAACAAATTAAATACCACAACTTGATAGTGATTATTATTTTTATTATTTTGTTAATTCATACCTTATTCCTATTAACTATAGTGGCTTTCTGTAACATTTCAAAGACAATGGCATTGCCTATACCATGAAAAGAAAAAAAAAGAAATATAGAAAGATTATATAAGAGCTTTAGAAAGATTAATAAATGAAAATACAATAAATATTCAGACACAGACAAAAGAATTTAGAGAACACACCATAGCACCTTTTAATGAAACTAAAAAGAAGTGGATCAAAGTCATTTGAAAACCAGCCTTAGTTTATCCATTTACTATACAAGACCTACCAGCAGTTGATAGGCACATCTGAGGTGATGAAGAAATTTAATGGAGTCCTCCAGACTTAGTATATTTATACATATTCAAAAAAGTGATTATTCTTTGTAGTATGCATTCACCCTATATAGAGCAAATAATACATTCATGGACAACACAGAATAGAATAATCCCCTAAGACTAAAAAGACTTGGCAACAATGTCAGAAGCTGGTCCTCAGTTGGTGAAGATGGTGAGAAAATATATAGGAAAATAGAACAAACAAATGTGTCTAGTATTACTATCTCATAAGATTAGTTACTAGGTGAAGGTCAATATGCTGAGCTACAAAGGCAGCTTGAATATGATTTGGACACCTTGTCACTATGCCAATTAAAAATTTTCAGACCAGTTTGAAAAATCAGAAAACAGGTTTTGTCATTTACTAAAAATTTACAAGAGACAAAAGAATCCTTCATTGTTTTTATTTATTTCTTTGCAAGATTTACATCAGTAATAAATAGAGTTGTATCAGATTCAGAATTTGGACAAATTATAATCAAATTGTTGGCTTTTCAAAGTGTTAATTCCAAATGCAAAAGGCTGTTTAGACCTTTAAAGACAAGATTGGAACCAATACACGAATGTATTAGAGATATGCCTGAACTGGGTTTCACATTTACAATGCTACTCTGATAGGCAAAGGAATTTCTGTATCAGTTATCAGGAATACGCCCAGTGGGAACTGTCCTACCCATTACTATTACTGAAATCGCCTCATGGTGGCAGAACTTTAACAATGCAAAAGAGCTTGCAGAAAGTTTTTTTTGGGGGGGGGAGAAGATTAAAACAACTCTACCCAAACAAGAGGCCTCAATATATACAAACAACTAACTGTATTCTCATTCTTATAGTAAAAGGGAATCCAATCTCTCAAGTCCCTACATTTTATACTAATGCAAATAAATCAGAAAATTGAAGTTATATGTCTGAAAAGAAATTATAGTACCTGAAATCACGTATGTTTCAGTTAACAAATCAGAGTTGTTTGCCAGTCTTATAGCATTATGAGACTTTGCTGACACTCTTAATATAGTTACTGATTCTCAATATGCAGAAAGATTTTTTTCCACATCAATACTTCTGAACATATTTCAGATGATACTGAATTAACATTACAATTTATTCAACTACAGCATTGTATATAACACATATCAAATCCCATATATTTCTACCAGGCCTTCTAGCACAGGGTAATGGTGAAACTGAGCAATTTTCACAAAGAAATTTGCCAGAAGACTTGTATCTGTATAAGAAACATCATGTTAAATGGAAAGTTTTAAAGTAAGATTTGTCTATCACTTGGCAACATGTCAAGGAAATTTCAAGAAAGGTCCTAATTTTTCTTTGTATAACTAAACATCTTTACTTGAAGGAAGTAACCTGAAAGGTACGAAAAAAATGATTTGGCAAATAGATGTAATTAATATTGTAGAGTTTGAAAAATTAAAATTTGGATACTATACTACAGATATATATTCAGAATTTCAATGGGCAGCTGTTTTAAGTTCTGAAAAGGCTGATTCTATAGCTACACATTTATTAGAAGCTATGCCTATTATGGGGGTACAAGTACAAATAAATACTCATAATGCTCCAGCATATACATCTACTAAAATGAAACAAGATTTTGCATATTACAATATAAAGCATATTATAACCATGTCACAAAATCTCTAAGGACAAACAGTTATAGAGAGATACAATCATACCTTAATAGATATGCTTAAGAAACAGAAAGGCTAATAAAGACCACCAAAGATAGAGTATATGAAGTTATTTTAACTTTAAATTTTTAAAATTCTAATGAGAAAGAAACAATAACTCCAAAGAGATGCTGAAAAAAGGTTTTTAAATCATCCCGTGTATTTAAAAGATTCATTGACCTCAGAATGGAATCCATATTTGTGTTACATTAGGGAAGAGTTTTTGTCTGTGTTTCTACAGAAAGAGACAAACTGTAGATAACATTATAATTGATAAAGGTGTGATTCAAAGAGAAGAGATCTTCTGATAAGAATAGACAATAGTTTATTAGACAGGTTTATCATTCCATTGGTCAGGCATGAAAATAAAATATAATATTAAATGTTAATTTACCAAAGTCATACTTGATTATTGGCATGAAATCAAGGATGGATTTTCGTTAAGCCACTTGTTTTAATTTCATTTTAGAATGTAGCGTGTAGATAGCCAGATGACCTGCACCATCTTTTATATTAGCTTTGTGTTGTTTTTTTAAAATAAAAGTATATTTGTTTAATATTATAAACACAAAATAGTATAAAAAATTAAAATGTTTTAATTGAAAGATTAGTGCAAATGTTTTTCCTAAGATTTTTTTGCTAAGTAAAATATTTGAGCAGGGTTAAGTGGTTCATGCTTTTAATTCTAGCAGCAACTGGCAGATATCTGCAAGTTAGTGGTTTTCTAAATTCTTGAGTTAAAGTGAACAACATAGTGGTTGTATGAGTTTTATTACCCCCACTCAAAAATAAATCTTGGTTACATCTACTAATTTGTATGTTTGCTCACTAGAAACTCACTTATCATGTTTATAGATTATGAGGATTAGAGGATTATTAGGAAGCTAATTAACATTCAGAAGACAGAAACAAAGAGAAGCTATTGTGATTGCCATTAAGAGCAACTCTTTTCATGGAACCCTTACAGATATTGAACCAGTTGATAACTAAGAATAACATACTTATTCATGAAGTGACAATGGGGAAAACTTTATAAAGCAAAAAATATTACAACATTTGCCACTTGGCTTAAATTTCAAATACTTTCTACACATGGAGATGGACTCTTCTCTCTTAGAAAAGCAAATATGAGCATTTTACAAGGTATGGAGAACATTGATCTCAGTCTTTGCCAACCATCCTATGGTCATAAGGTGGCCACTCACCTACAACGCTCAAAAGTAGAATCCTTCATAGGGGTAGCCATGGAAGAAATGGTACTAAAGTGAAATTTATACCTGCCTGAATTACTTCATGACCAGGATGTTATTTCAAATAGTTGTGTTTCTTATAAAAACCAAGAAAAATTCTAAGTTCTTTATAATCCCCATTCCAAAATGAGCCACCCTATGTTCCCTCAAAGGATGCCCCTATTAAACACCACGGACCAATGGAATGGACATTATATTTAACTAATACAGTTTATTGGTGTTTCATTAATTACTAATGGAATTAAACCTAATGGAAAACAAAAGCTTTGGCCAGTCAATGGAATGGAATCACAAAATGATTGCAGCATTATTGGCCATGAGACAGAAATCTAGAAAAGCAAAAAGAGGTTTATTTGGGCAGTTTAAACTCTGCCCCTGTTAGAGCACCTCATTTATTGCACCTTGGCTGAGAGATGTTTCAAAGACTTGGGTAGGACAAGATGCTAAAGGAACAGTTGGAAAAAAAAAGGGACTAAATATATCCCTGAAGGCTAAATAAGATGCATGGAAGTCTGAAGATTGAACTGTTTTACTTTATTTCAAAACAAATAATGCATGAACCCATCAATTATCATCTCCAATTCAAGATGTATATGTAACCATACTTCTACATGCTGTTCAAATGAAAAAAAAAAACACTTTCAGGTAATTGGTTCATTGAATTCATAAGAAGAAATGGCAAAATCTAGCAAAAGTTAGCAAATATATCAAATTATATGTAGCTCATACAGGTAAGACAGAAAAAAACCTTTGAAAATAATGGAATACTAGACAGATTGGAATTGTGCTTAATTAAGTAAGAATAAAATTAAATAAGGACAATCTTATGTGAATAAGTATTATGAGAAATCTATAGCCAGGTGGTGGTTCACACCTTTAATACCAGAACTTGAGAGGCACATGGCTTTAATTTAAAAAATTGGGAGGCTCAACAGGCATATCAAAATTACAGAGGTTTACATTCAAAAGCCACTTGCAAAAGAGGCTAAAATTAAAAATGAATATCCTTTGTGAATAGAGTTATATCTTGTATATGAATGTGTATGAATGTATGTATGTATGTGTATATATATATACATATATATATGTATATATATATATATATATATATGAAGATAGGTATATACCTACATTCATCTATCTCTGTATATAAACATACATACACAAGGCATATATCTAAATATATGTATATATAAATATATATGTACATATGCATATATATACATATATATTTTATATATACATATATATATGCCTTGTGTATGTATGTATATATACAGAAATAGATGAATATAGGTATATTCTTCCATTAATGTGCATTTTAGTTTCAAAATTTCAAAGGAACATTAGTTCTTACTTTCAATAAAAAACTATTACTTTTTCCCTTCCCCAAATGATTTTTGCCTAGGGAAGTGATAACCTGTCAGAAAACAAAACTCCCTCCGTAAGAATTAGGTTTAGTGCAGGGTTTTGTTTTTTTCTTTCCAGAAAAATAGCAACTAAGGAATCCAGTGACCAGTAAACAAATAACACTTCTGCAGAAAAAGATGGGTTATCAAGAGAAAATATCCTATGAAAAATGGATATTGCCTATGTGGTATTCCCCAACTCCATTGTTTCTGTGTAGCCCTCTACAGATCTAAGTGGCAAATGGTCTTTAAGTGGTCCCAATTCAATTAAAAATTAAAGGTGTCCTTGGGGTTGGAATGTGGCTCTCTCCTTCTCTAAATCCACACATGTTTGTAAAAGGAAAACCCAGGAAAAGCCAGAAATGAAGTTTTTCTACATAACACACCAGACTGAGGACTAATTTCCAAAATATAGAAATAATTCAAGAAGTGATATGTGAAGAAAACAATCCAATTAAAAATTGTTACATATATAAACAGTAAATATTTAATAGAGGAAACTTAGGTATCTGAGAAAAAATAATCCAACATCCTTAGCCATTTGGAAATTGGAATCCAAAACCACTGTTTGGTTTCATCTTATAGCTTTTAGCCTATAGTCAACAGGGTAAGTGACAGATGGATCTTGCTGCAGAGCATGTGGAGCAAGGGTAATCGATTCCAATTGCTTGTGGGGTGCAATATTGTGTATGTATGATAGAAAAAATGCACAGTTCCTCAGAGAGTTAGGAATCAATGTATCTTAAGATCCATTCATGTCGCTCCAGGGCATATATCAAAAGAATAGTTCATGCTGCAACAAATATACGTGCTCAACCATGTTCATTGTGGGGTTAACCATAATAGATAGAAAATAGAAACAACTTGGATCTCCTCCAAGAGAAAAACAGTTAAAAAATATGGTACTTTTCAAATGGACTATTAACCAGATATTAAAATGACACGATGAAATCTGTAGAAAAATGAACTGAATAGCAAAATAAAAAAATCATTCTGAGTCAAGTATTCTAAAGTCAGACTGACATATTTGATATGTATTCATGTACAGAGGGTCATGGTCTTTTTTGGAGCTACAGGAGGATATTTGTAAGAATATAAGTGAGCCTGCATAGATGTGGCCTCTATAACTTCTAAGTTCTAGTGTCCTAGCTTTCTATCCCAACTAAAAAAGAAAATAATGTTATAGTTATGACAAAATTGGTATTTACAAAGGTGATTAAAAGTGAAATAATATTTGATAATATGAAATAGACCCTGCTGAAAAAAGAAATGCATTGTGTTAATGAATGACCTTAATTTTAAAAACATGGTATGCCTCTAGCTGATTTGGGAAACTCAGCTGAGTTACTCCCCTGGTCCATGCCCAATATTACTGGAAAATCAACGCAATTAAAACAGGGCTATATTGGGTCTACTCCAGACAGTGTAAATGATAATTTACAGATAAACAAGGTCATTTTTTAACTACCAATGAAAATGTCAAAATTAAAAAACAAAACAAAAACAAAAACAAAAAAATCTATGAAGTTATGCTCCTTCTTAGCAGGATCCATGTGGCACCTTTTGGGAAGAGGCAGATGAACTTTTAATGGGAGAATGGTCCACTCAATGATTTATGATTTAAATTATGCAGGTCCACTCTTCGTCAAAGTATCAGTGGGGAAATAAGTTCCACCTTCCACAAAAAGAAAAAAATTCCACAGTTTTTCCTATTTTCTTGTGTAATCTTTAACACTATTCTATATTTATGGACTGGTATATTTGGCAATACAAACCTTCAGATCAGGTATAATATTTTAATTGCTGAAGAGATGGCTGAATAAATGGTGTGCCTAAGAAAGTCTGCCATTGCCTTCAAACTCTGGCCTACTAACAGGGAAAAGATCAAGTATCCCAATTAGATTTCTGAAATATGACAGCATGTCCAATAAAGTAGAGGACAGCGACATTTATATGCCTTGGTATAGAAACAGGAATACCTGTTTTAAGTCTTTTATATTTAATGTGTCATAGTCTTATGGGGACAAGATCTGATGCAACAATATGGTCTGTGCTTAAAGTACCAAATGACCAGAGCCTTTTTGATGGGAGCCACATACCTCAGACTCTGGGAGAATTTCAGAGGAATGTCAGAAGAAGATTAAGAGTCCACAGGTGCTTTTCCTTCTCCCCATGTAAACAAAGAATCTAGAAATTAAAACAAGAAAACTGATCCCCAAAATCAACTCTGATCTACACACACACATAAGCACTATAGTATACACTTTATATACATACACAAACAAATAAATATAAATAAAATTTTAAAGATAAAAAAAAGATATCCTCACTTTGTTAGATGTGGGTAGAGCAGTTGTCCCTAAATTCCTGAGATCTATAGTTTGATATCTTTTTTTTTCAGGTATTGAATACTTTTTAATTTCCACCAGTTTAAGTTCAATGAGAACTTACTTGCAAAGAAGATATGAATACTTTTTATTGTTAGTATTAATATTAGAAAATGTTCATAAATTGTTGAAAGTAATTATCAGTAAACACATAAATTATAGTGAATGAAAGTCTTATTAGAATATAGAATGGCTACTGTTGTTGGAAAATGCTTTTTATGAGAGTCATGGCTATATTCGGGAAACTTTAGTAAAATTGAAGCATTTTTTTCTTTTTTCTTACAGTTTTAAAATTACAACATGAAATATGCTCTTTTTTTTAAATTGTTGCATGACAATTTCAACCATTTGTGTTCTAAATGACTTTTGATTTCTGCCTACTTCTTTGTAATACCATTCTTCAATCTCAACACCTGGGTTTCAACATTGCCATTCTGTTTCTCTACCTAAGATTATCATATAGAGATTTATCCTAAATCGCCAGACATAGTTCCAACTACACAAGCTTTTAGTGAATAAATGTGTCTCGGGCATTAGATTGGTCAGATGTATGTGGATATACATAGATGAGTGGCTGTACTTTCTGTTTTCTATATTCCTATCCTTGTCTTTTTTATTTTTATTTTCTATATTCAAAGTTTACATTCCAAAGGCTTTCCCCTTTCCCAGTTCCTTCCCACCTCTCTCCCCCCCAACTATTCCCCAATCATTCCCCCTACCCCCACAGTTTCTCTACAAAACTGGGTCCAATCTTTACAGTCCCAGGTTCCTCTCCTTTTTTCCTCTTGGGAATCATTTGACTTGCTAATTGTGCCTTCAGTATTTAGGGCTTCTGTGCTCATTAATATCCACTTATCAGTGATTGCATTTCATGTGCATTCTTTTGTGATTGGGTTAACTCACTCAGGATGATATTTTCCAGGTCTAACCATTTACCTACAAATTTCGTGAATTCATTATTTTTAATTGCTGAGTAGTATTCCATTGTATAAATATACCACATTTTCTGTATCCATTCCTCCTTTGAGGGATATTTGGGCTCCTTCCAATTTCTGGCTATTATAAACAAGGCTGCTATAAACATAGTGGGGCATGTATCTTTATTGTATGCAGGGGAATTCTCTGTGTATATGCCCAGGAGTGGTATGCCAGGGTCCTCTGGAAGATTTTTATGGTGGCAAAACTAAGATATAGTATCTATTCCATAATACTTCAATAACCCTTGAAGATTTTCTTAATTAGAGAATACTGGTGAATTGGTTGTCAGTACAGGGGTTTCATATTTCATACTTAGAATCAGGAAGCAATTAATTCTTGCCTATATGAGCAAATAACAATCTGGATATAAATAATTGAAGTGATTCTGTCCTTGAAGTTGTGCTTCTGGATGGAGATTTTCCACCTCCCACTAGAAACTAAGTCAGAAATAGGGTTCAAGATGAAGAATTGTTCACTTTCGAGTCCAGAGGTATGAGGGCTAGTTTCTGTCCCTACTTTTTAGGGAATGGGAGGATTTGACTTAAACTCTTGAACATGTATTTTCACAATTTTCTATGAGCCCTAATAAAACATCTGAAGAATTCCCACAAAACACTTGGAAACAGGATGTGATCAATTAGAGTAAATGGCTGGTTGGTTCCACATTTTTCTCTGAGAACAAGTGGCCACAGCATTCTTCAAATATTTTTGAAGTATAAGGAGCTCAATTAAATGTGCCACATAATCTTAACGCACTACACTGAAAGGAATGATGACCAATTTGCCACAACTTGTCATACAATCTATCATAAACCCTGTATTCTCAGAAATCAAAATGAGACAAAGAATATTTTTTTCCAACATCGTATAAATGGTAACCACAGAACTAAAGTACAATAATTAGAATGTCTATATAGTTTTTGATAACTGGATTTAAGAAATTGTATTTCCCTATTTTAGAAGTCATACCACAAATTCAGAGCTTCAACAAACAACCATGAATATCTCTAGGTGGTATAAGATAGAGGTTGATTAGACTGCCTATGATATGAACATTGCCTTTTTCACAAACATATAGCACTTAGAACTGTTAATGATTCTTTATTTCTGAGCCAGTCGTTTAGGAAATAGGCAAGGTGTCACTAATTCCTGAGTGTCCCTTTTAGAAATTGAGCAGAATCAAGTAGTCAGTACCCACCATGGCCGCTGGTCCCTATCCTTGTTAATGCCCTGGAAACTCATGAAGTTGCTATCTAGGCCCCTTGCATTAATTGCATTGTGCCTTCAAAATTGTAGTAAATTTCCTAAAATCTTGTTAGAAATACATTTATTGAACAAACACTACACAATATTTGAATGATTGAAATGTTTCCAGGGACCTCTTTGCTACAGAATCTGCTTCACATGTCACCTTTGGAGCCTCTACAGAATAATGGTTTGCTCTTTACAGGGGGTAGAATGCATGCACAAAGTATACCTGGGATGGTGAAATTGAGCTCTTTTTCTGTGTTTAGGCATTCTCTATTAAGAATAGAGGTAGTAGGGAGAGGGAGCAGCTGCTTTGGTAAAAGCTCCATATCTGTTTCCTTATTTACCAGTTGGAATGTAGACTAAGAAATGGAGGCAGGCTCAGGGTGTCATGGGTGCTTCAGTAAGGCTGGGGTGGGTTCTTCTGAGCTTGATAGTGGTTTGATACTTTTTCAGAACCCTAACCAGCAGAGATGTGCATGGGTGTATTACCTTGATGGCTGAGTTTCTTTTAATATTCTTGGGGGGAAATGCTTGTTTAATATGATTATTTGATTTTGAGAAGATCCATCCCTAGCCTGGTGGGCACTAATTGGAAATCCCAGGGATTCTGGACTACTGGAAGAATCAGGAGTAGAAAAGGAGAGGCAGATATAGTCAGAAGATTAAGTGGCATTTTTTCCTTCTTTGTGCTAGGGGAAGGAAGGCAAGAAGTTACATGGCATGTCATGTATTTTATTTGGTGTTCCTAAAAAGTGCAGCTTTGCTGACTCAAGGAGAAAGGGGTAGGGAATAGAAATTCTACCTTTGTAATGGAATACTGCAGAGTATATGGTTATTGGTTGAAGGGAGGGAATGGTGGGATGGGGGATCACAAAGATTTTTTTTAAGTGTTTTTCAAAAAATGTATCTAAAATGTCTGAGAAGTTGCAAAGGGTTGTAGAGATAAGCTCAAGATAAAGAGTCATGGAGCCTCTGCAGAATCACAGTCAACTGCTTAGAATATGGATTATATTAGAGGGATTTGATAAGATCTCTGTGAAACAATGGGTTCATATTTCTGTTTCAAGTTCTTTCTGTTGCACCAGCATGTCCTAAAACATTCACTGAATGTTTGCTGAAAATAATGAATACCAGCTAAGAATGTGACACTGTTATGAGCCCAAGAACTGAATAGGTATGCAAAGGACTCAGGATAATTAGTATTGATTGTCACAGAAGAGCAGGAGACCATAGAGATACTTGAGCATGGATTGCATAAGAGCCAGTATGATGAAGAATTTGTAAGAGAAGAAGTGGCTCTATATGAATATCCCCTGTTTTTTAGAAAATATGTGGGGATTTGTGAATTCAAAGGTTTCTTGAATCTGTGATAAGTATGAGTGGCTTTTAGCACTGACCATACTTAGAAGATTTTCTTCCAGTACCAGCACCAAATTTCCCTTTTTAATCTTTAGCAAAAGACTTCTGAAGTAGAACACAAGGCCAGAGACATGTTAACAAAACTCCTGATTTTGTTTGGTGCACCTGACATGTCATGTTGAGGTGTCTGATGGGTGTGTCAGGGATTTAATTCTTTTTTTGGTCTTAAGTCTGGAGTAGGAGTTAGGATAGGGCATAAAAAAGACACATCTACAGTGATTTTCTTGGATTGTTTTGTATCCTTAGTCTTAATCAGACTATTTCTAATGAGTGAAAAAAATAGAAATTCCCAAAGAAGAATAAGAGGAGAATGAATTCTTAAGAAAAAAAGAACCCTCTAAAGTAGACATTCCTGTGTGGGCCTCTTACATTTCTGATCTGGGTTAGATTGCTTTTGGAAAAGAAAAACAACATCTTTATCCAGGGAGACTCCTAGTGTTTCTGTGGTATTAGAGACTATAGGAGCTTCCTTCAGAAAGTCACCAACCTGAGACAAAAGGCTTAGTCAGAGACCCAACAATAACTTCAAAGAAAGAGTCAGAGCTTTGGATATATCTGTTACATGATAATCTGTGATTCTAACAGAAAATATTTACCATATTTTCATAAATGTGTGAAGGGAAAGTCCAGTCACCTGCAGAGTTCTGCTGAGTTCAGCTGGTTCATTGTGAGTATTTGTTAAGATATAATAACAGCAAATATCACTTGAAGCAAGAACAGACACCTTCCTTTTCCTTTTTGGACACAGCTTAGCCTCCTATAATGTGGCATATCAGTAGGATGTTCATTAAGGACCTTATGCATATATGCAAGGTATGGCTCTAAGTGTTTCTCCTGCATGTCTTCCTTTTTATTCAGTTCTTTTGATTTCACAGACATACTTTTATGAAGAAAGAAATATTTTAAGAAGAATTCAAGCAAAAGCCATTGCAATCAATGTGTAATGAAAAGAAAAAAATGAGACAATTTCTCATGGTATCTTTACTAAGAGTGTTTCATGACAAAGAAGAGGTTGATAGAATTCCAGTCTCTCCTCCCAGAGGTCTTTAGGAATTTTATATACATAGACACACTTCCACTTCCACCACTCAAAGTATATTCTACCAGACCTTCAAAGAAGACTTAACACCAATACTCTTCAAACTATTCCACAAAATAGAGACAGAAGGGACACTGCCCAACTCATTCTTCGAAGCCACAATTACGCTAATACCTAAACCACAAAAAGATCCAACAAAGAAAGAGAACTTCAGGCCAATTTCTCTTATGAATATAGTTGCAAAAATACTAAATAAAATTCTTGCTAACCGAATCCAAGAGCACATCAAAATGATCATCCACCATGATCAAGTAGGCTTCATCCCAGGGATGCAGGGATGGTTCAATATACGGAAATCCATCAATGTAATCCACTACATAAACAAACTGAAAGAAAAAAAACCACATGGTCATCTCATTAGATGCTGAAAAAGCATTCGACAAAATTCAGCATCCTTTCACGCTAAAAGTCTTGGAAAGAGCAGGAATTCAAGGCCCATACCTAAACATAGTAAAAGCAATCTACAGCAAACCAGTAGCCAACATCAAAATGGAGAGAAACTTGAAGCATTCCCACTAAAATCAGGGACTAGACAAGGCTGCCCTCTCTCTCCATATCTTTTCAATATAGTACTTGAAGTTCTAGCAAGAGCAATTAGACAACATAAGGAAGTCAAAGGGATACAAATTGGAAAGGAAGAAGTGAAACTATCATTATTTGCAGACGATATGATAGTTTACCTAAGCGACCCAAAAAACTCCACCAGAGAACTTCTACAGCTGATAAACAACTTCAGCAAAGTGGCAGGTTATAAAATTAACTCAAGCAAGTCAGTGGCCTTCTTGTACTCAAAGGACAAGCAGGCTGAGAAAGAAATTAGGGAAATAACACCCTTCACAATAGCCACAAACAACATAAAGTATCTTGGCGTAACTCTAACCAAACAAGCGAAAGATCTGTACAACAGGAACTTCAAGTCCTTGAAGAAAGAAATCGAAGAAGACCTCAGGAGATGGGAAAATTTTTCTTGCTCCTGGATTGGCAGGATCAATATAGTAAAAATGGCCATCTTGCCAAAAGCATTATACAGATTCAATGCAATCCCCATCAAAATCCCAACTCAATTCTTCATAGATCTAGAAAGAGCAATTCTCAAATTCATCTGGAGCAACAAAAAACCCAGGATAGCTAAAACTATTCTCAACAATAAAAGGACTTCTGGGGGAATCAATATCCCTGACCTCAAGCAGTACTACAGAGCAATTGTGTTAAAAACTGCATGGTATTGGTATAGCAACAGGCAAGCAGATCAATGGAACAGGATTGAAGACTCAGAAATTAACCCACAGACTTATGGTCACTTGATCTTTGATAAAGGAGCCACAACCATCCGGTGGAATAAAGATAGCCTTTTCAACAAATGCGAATTGACCCACTCTTATCTCTTTGCACTAAGATCAACTCCAAGTGGATCAAGGACCTCCACATAAAACCAGACACACGGAAACTATTAGAAAAGAAACTTGGGAAGACCCTGGAGGACTTGGGCACAGGGGAAAAGTTCCTGAACAGAACACCAATTGCATAAGCACTAAGATCAAGGATCGACAAATGGGACCTCATAAAATTACAAAGTTTCTGCAAAGCAAAGGACACTGTCAGAAGGACAAAACGGCAACCAACAAAGTGGGAAAAGATCTTGGCCCTGTGAGATACAGGGAGTAAGAGTTATATTATGAGATATTTAGGGTTGCTATATAAAACAAAGTTTACTAATCTAAGTCACTATGCTACTGTAGCTGACTTGCTTTCTATGATCCTTGAGGATCTTCCTCAAACTGCAAAGGATTAAGTAAATAGCCTTTACACTATCTCAGCAGGAGCTTTACTGCTCTAACCTCGAGCCTGCTGATTTCTAGTCACAGGAAAAAAGGGACACTTAGAAAAATGATTATAGCATTAATTACTAAGTTGTAAAATCTTACTAGGAAAGATGTAAGATGAAAGGTGGAAAGACCCTAGAAATTTTCTAACTGGGGAAATGGAAAAAAATTCTAGAAAGCAAAAAAAAAAAAAAAATCTTCTAAAAGAAAAAAATTCTTCTAGGTGTGTGAAAAAGGAGAAAAAATATTTTCTATCTCATCTATCTTCCTTTCTTCTCTTTGTCCTCAGCAGTAATACATCTTTCAGAATACATGATTACAAGTTACAAATTTCATAATCAGTTCAGACAAATAATCAAATCATTAATTCAATTTGATGTTTACAACAGAGGATGATTACATGCATATCCATTAGGAGTAATTTTCTGACTAAACATCCATTACCTTTCTCAGCTTCAAAGGTTCAATGAAGGTTTAAAACCATATTAAGTGAAGTTTTGTATAGATAAACCCAGTCAATATTGTATATTCTGTCCTAGCACCTATAATAAATTGTTATTTCCCTTTTTATGACCTCTGGTTAATTGTTTTCCAACCTCTTGGAATATGTCTTGAGTAGAAGAAAGTGTGGTTGCTATCTAAGAGAAATTAACTGGTGACACTTGGGAAAACTCTGGTAGAGTTTTCATTGCAGTTTTATATATCAGAAAAGGACCTAAGAGCAGTTCCAATATAAAAGAGCTTATAATCATGAAACAATTTTAGGGGTTCTTATAGGATCATTATTAAGACTTAAGTCATCTATTTGCCTATATATCATTAAACAAGATTTAACATCTTCTGCAGAAAGCAGAGCTCTATTCCAAAGGTGTATGTTATTATTTAGTGATTGTTATATAGTTTAATAATAACATGAAAAGCATATTAATAGCAGGATTTTTTTTTCTAAATGCTATAGCCTTGCTTAACAAGCAAGAACCTGGAGTAGATTATATAATAATCTGAAGAAGGCCATCTCAGGACGATCACCTGCTAGTTATTAGCTTGTCCCATTATGGCTCCTGACAGTTACCTATGTTTGAGAAAAAGCTTGTTTATTAAAGGTAAGTAAATGTGATACTAAACTTCTAGAAATGAGAAAAAATTCAAGGACTTTTAGAAATTGTAAAGAAAGCAACTAGCCAGTTAAGCTCAACAGCAAGCTCCTACAGGAGGAATATTTGACAGAATGTTAGTTGAAGAAAACAAAAACAACACAAAACAAAACAAAAAACGGCAGGCAACTTCAAGCCAGAGATATCTAGAGCTCGCTTACAAAAGAGGAGCCACATAGAGTTCTTGAAAATTGTAATAGAGGACAGAATCTATAGACATGCTCTGGTTGGATACATAAATATCCAGATAAAGTTAGATCAGAACCCCTCTCTCTCTCTCTCTCTGTCTCTCTCTGTCTCTCTCTCTCTCTCTCTCCCTCCCTCCCTCCCTCCCTCCATCCTTGCGTTCTTCCTTTCCAGTTATGTTAGGTCAATCAATCCTGCCTAGTTTTTGTAATCTCTCTTTCTCTTCCCCCTCTTTAGAATTCCCATCCTGATGCTGAAGTAGATTAAAATAAGTGCATGATGTCATTTGGATTTCACCCTGGTTCTTAACTGCCTTAAGCATGTCAGCCAGCCTGATATATTCCATTTCTCTTATCTAGCCATCAGAGTCTAGAAGAGAATTCAACTGAGCATACTGAATCTGCCCAACCATAATCCATTCTGTCCCTCCTGCTTATGGAATAATAGTTACCCCATGTTTTCATGGCACAAATAATTATTTCTATAATGATAAATTGATTGAATATATGTCACAAAATGAATACATTGATTGAATATAATAAACTTTTAAGAGGTGATAAATGTTCTTATTAGGGATAAAACATATTATGTCCAAGAAGAGTTGTGAGCAAGGCTATATAGTTTATAGGTTATGAAATGAGAACTCTTCTTAGATTTCCAATTCTTGGTAAATTGAAGGGATTGTCATCCCTTCTCTTTTGGGAAGTGAGAACCCTCAGGAAAAAATGAGTCTAGAACTACTAGAATTACTTACAAATTCTAGTTCTAATTTGGGTTTAGCTAATTAGGAATTTACAACTGAGAATACTGCAGTTTTGAATTTATTTATTTCTGGTTAGGCTCCACTAGCTGCATAAAGTAATGGATTTCTATGTGACATGTCAAATACATTGTATATTCTGTCATCCTATGTATCCACTGTATTAATCATTCTCATGGTCCCAGTCCAAGCCAAATCCTTTGCATAATGACTCCAGTCTTGGGCCTTCAACTACAACAGAGGCTGCACGTTTATCAATGGCTTTCCATGGCCTCTCATAGCAATACCCAATTCCTGGAATCAACTTCTCTCTTAGTTGGGGTTTTATTTCTCTGAAGAGATACCATGACCAAGGCAACTCTTATAAGGACATTATTTGGGGCCAGCTTACAGGTTCAGTGTTTCAGTCCAAAATAATCAAGGAAGAGCATGACATCATCCATACAGGAATGTTGCAGGAGGAGCTGAGAGCTCTACATTTTCACCTGCAGGCCTCTAAGGGAATACTGACTTCTAGACAACTAGGATGAGGGTCTTAATCCCAGGCCTTCAGTAACACACCTACTACAACAAGGCCACACCTTGTAAAAGTGTCACTTCCTGGAACAAGCATATAGAAGCCATCTTAGATTTTAGCATCATAGGACAAACATAATAACTTATAGAGGAAAAGTTTGGAATAATTCTTTGTGATATAAGGATATATAAGGGGAACATGAGGAGAAATTTGGTACTCAATAAATAAAGTCAAATATTGACATGTAGAAACTCATGATATTGAAAAAATCTGTAACTCAATGTATGACTTTAACTGGATGAAGACACAGCATGTGGAATGGGAGGAAAATTTGCTAAATAAGTTAGCAGTATATGTAATAGAAATGACACAATACCACAACTAATAACAAAAGAAACAACTCAATGGGAGAATAGACTAAGAACTATAATAGAGTATTCCCAAAGAAAAATATGAAAATATAAAATCTATACTTTAAGAGTTTGTAACATCCTTTACTTCAAAAATAAGATAATTGGAACTATTTGACGTCTCATCCACAATATTGACAAATTGGCTATCATTCAGTAGACAAAAGACTATAAAAACTTGAAAGGTAGGGAAATATGGCTACTTATTCACTACTAATAAGAATGACGACTAGAATAGCAAATATGAAGAGTGTTATGGAAGCAAGCATAGAAACAGCATATGACACAAATATGCCAGTCCTGGGCAAATTCTTTAAAGATTCATAATCTACTAGAATGATACATGCACATCAATGTTAATTATTACTTAGTTCATAATGAGAAGATAATTAAATCAATTTAGGTTTTCACCACTAATTAATGAATAATAAAATGTGCAACATTCATAAAGTGGAATGTCATTTTGCCATAAAGAGAATATAAATGTTTAAATTTTCATGAAAATATCAACTAAATTAGAAAATCTGATATTCAGAATGAACCCATACTTAGGAATTCAAACATTATGTCCCCTCTGAAATAGTAAATTTTGAGAAGTAGTATTTATTTTAAGCTTGCCTGGATTTGAAATCACCAAGAAAGAACATTTGGAGACATTATTGCACCATAATAGACATTATATGGAAAGATGACCCCAAATTAAGCTTTTTACCTGTTAATTTGTCCCATTTTGTGACAATTGATCAAATCAATAAAAACTGTAACTAAATCATATAACATCAGATAGTGCCTATGTGTATTTACATGACTATAAGTTTTATTGTGTATTTGTGTGTATGTGTGTGTGTGTGTGTGTGTGTGTGTGTGTGTGTGTGCTGGCTGGTTTTGTGTGTCAAATTGACACAAGCTGGAGTTATCACAGAGAAAGGAGTTTCATTTGGGGAAGTTGCTCCATTAGATCCATCTGTGGGGCATTTTCTTTATTAGTGATCAAGGGGTGAGGGCCCTTTGTGGGTGGGGCCATCCCTGGGGTGGCATTATTGGGTTCTATAAGAGAGCAGGCTTAGCAAGCCAGGGGAAGCAAGCCAGTAAGGAATGTCCCTCCATGGCTTCTGCATCAGTTCCTGCTTCCTGACCTGCTTGAGTTCCAGTCCTGAGTTCCTTTAATGATGAACAGCAGTGTGGCCTTGTAAGGTCAATAAACCCTTTCCTCCCCAACTTGCCTCTTTTTCCATGATGTTTGTGCAGGAATAGAAACCATGACAAGTACAGTTTGTGTTTGTGTGTATGTGTGTGTTTGTGTATGTGTGTGTGTGTTTGTGTGTGTGAGTGTGTCCTTTAAAGCAAGAGTGATTATTTACTGACAAGGCAAAAGTAGAAGATGCCCCATAAGATGTGAACACCTGTGATTTTTGGAGATAACTGTGGAGGGCACTAATATGTAACAAAATATAGTATAAGTAGGGATATCGGAGGTAGTCTGTCTTAATTATGTGAAGAATGGAAACAAAGATTGGGAGCATGTTTCCCAAATGCATATAGGAAAGCTAAAAACTAGCACACAATCTTATTGAGATGGTTACTCAGTGAAATGTAATGTTATGATTGATTTGCTCCCTTGGACAGGACCAACGACATCACATTTGAGAAAAGATTCTTGTCTTTTTTAAAATTTATTTATTGGATATATTCCATATTTACATTTCATTTCACTTTTTCTGGTTCAACATCCCCCAAAGGTCTCACATGCCCTTTTCCCTCCCCCTGTTCCCCCATCCACTCCTTCCCACTTCTGTGTTCTGGTATTCCCCAACACTGATGTTTTGATCCTTTCCAGAACCAGTGTCCACTCCTTCCTTATTGTCAGATATCATTTGAAAAGTGGATTGTGTATTTGGTGTCCCAAGAGTCTAGGATAATATCCATTTATCAGTGAGTGCATACCATGGGTATTGTTTTGAAATTGGGTTACCTCACTTAGTATGATGCTCTCCAGCTCCATCCATTTCTCTAAGAATTTCAAGAATTCATTGTTTCTAATGGTTGAGTAGTACTCCATTGAGAATATATACCACAATTTTTGTATCCATTCCTCTGTTGAGGGATATCTGGGTTCTTTCCAACTTCTGGATATTATAAATAAGGCTGCTATTAACATAGTAGAGAGGAGGGAGAGGAATTATAGGACATATGGTGGGGGGTAACTGAGAAAGGGGAAAGCCTTTGGAATGTAAACATAGAATATAGAAAATAAAAATTAAAAAAAAAACATAGTGGAGCATGTATCTTATTGCATGCTGGGGAATCTTCTGGATATATGCCCAGGAGTGGTATGGCTGGGTCCTCAGGAAGTATCAGGGCCATTTTTCTGAGAAACCGCCAGACTGATTTCCAGAGTGGTTGTACTAGCTTGCAGTCCCACCAGCAGTTGAGGAGTGTTCCTCTTTCTCCACATCCTTGCCAACACCTGATGTCTCCTGAGTTTTTACTCTTAGCCATTCTGACTGGTGTGAGGTGAAATCTCAGGGTTGTTTTGATTTGCATTTCTCTAAAGACTAATGATGTTGAACATTTTTCAATTTGTCTCAGCCATCCGAATTTCTTCAGGTGAAAATTTTTTGTTTAGCTCTGTACCCCATTTTTGGATAGGGTTATTTGGATTTCTGGGGTCTAACTTCTTGAGTTTTTTGTATACATTGGATATTAGCCCTCTGTCGAATGTGGGGTTGGTGAAGATCTTTTCCCAATTTGTTGGTTGATGATTTGTCCTTTGGACAATGTCTTTTGCCTAACAGAAACTTTGTAATTTTATGAAGTCCCATTGGTCTATTCATGTTCTTAGAGCATAAGCAATTGCTGTTCTATTCAGGAATTTTCCCCCTGAGCCAATGTCCTCAATGGTCTTTTCCAGTTTCTTTTCTATTAGTTTTGGTGTGTATGGTATTATGTGGAGGTCCTTGATCCAGGTGGAGTTTAGCTAGTGCAAGGAGATAAGAGTGGATCAATTCTCATTCTTCTGCATGTTGACCTCCAGTTGAGCCCGCACCATTTGTTGAAAAGGCTATCTTTTTTCCACTGGATGTTTTCAGCTCCTTTGTCAAAGATCAATTGACCATAGATGTGTGGGTTCAATTTTGGGTCTTCAATCCTATTCCATTGATCCGCCTCCCTGTCCCTGTACCAATACCATGCAATTTTCAACAGTACTGCTCTGTAGTATTGCTTGAGGATATTGATTCCCCCAGAAGTTCGTTTAGTGTTGATGATCATTTTAGCTATCCTGAGTTTTTTGTTATTCCAGATGAATTTGAGAATTGCTCTTTCTAACTCTATGAAGAACTGAGTTGGGATTTTGATGGGGATTTCGTTGAATCTGTACATTGCTTTTGGCAAGATTGCCATTTTAACTATATTAATCCTGCCAACCCACAAGAATGGAAGGTTTTTCCATTTTCTGAGGCCTTCTTCAATTTCCTTCTTCAGAGACCTGAAGTTTTTGTCATATAAATCTTCCACTTGTTTGGTTAGAGTCACACCAAGATACTTTATATTGTTTGTGGCTAGAGTGAAGGGTGTTATTTCCCTAATTTCTTTCTCGGCCTGCTTATACTTTGTGTATAGAAAGGCTACTGATTTGCTTGAGTTGATTTTATAACCAGCCACTTTGCCTAAGTTGTTTATCAGCTGTAGAAGTTCTCTGGTGGAGTTTTTTGGTCACTTAAGTATACTATCATATCATCTGTGAATAGTGATAGTTTGACTTCTTCCTTTCCAATTTGTATCCCTTTGACTTCCTTATGTTGTCAAATTGCTCTAGCTAGTACCTCAAGTACTATATTGAAGAGATATGGTGATAGGGGGCAGCCTTGTCTAGTCCCTCATTTTAGTGGGATTGCTTCAAATTTCTCTCCGTTTACCTTGATGTTGGCTATTGGTCTGCTGTAAATTGCGTTTACCATGTTTAGGTATGGGCCTAATGATGAATTTTGTCAAATGTTTTTTCAGCATCCAATGAGATAACCATGTGTTTTTTTTTCTTTGAGTTTGTTTATGTAGTGGATTATATTGATGGATTTTTGTATATTGAACCATCCCTGCATCCCTTGGATGAAGCCAACTTGATCATGGTGAATGATCATTTGCATGTGCTCTTGGATTCGGTTGGCAAGAATTTTATTGAGTATATTTGCATCGATGTTCATAAGGGAGATTGGTCTGAAGGTCTATTTCTTAATTGGGTCTTTGTGTGGTTTTGGTATCAGGGTAATTATGACTTCATAGAATGAGTTGGGTAGTGTTCCTTCTGTTTTTATTTTGTGGAATAATTTGAAGAGTATTGGTATTAGGTCTTCTTTGAAGGTCTGATAGAATTCTGCACTAAACCCATCTATTTCTGTGCCTATTTTTGGTTGGAAGGCTTTCTATGACCTCCTGTATTTCCTTGGGGATTATGGGACTGTTTAGGCAATCTATTTGATCCCGATTTAATTTTGGTATTTGGTATCTGTCTAGGAAATTGTCCATTTCCTCCATATTCTCCAGTTGTGTTGAGTATAGACTTTTGTAGTAGGATCTGATGATTTTTTTTAATTTCCTCGGTTTCTCTTGTTATATCTCCCTTTTCATTTCTAATTTTATTGATTTGAATACTGTCTCTGTGCCCTTTGGAAGTCTGGCTAAGGATTTATCTATCTTGTTGATTTTTCAAAGAACCAGCTCCTGCTTTTGTTGATTCTTTGTATGGTTCTCTTTGTTTCAACTTGATTGATTTCAGACCTGAGTTTGATGATTACCTGTCTTCTACTCCTCCTGGGTGAAATAGCTTATTTTTGTTCCAGAGCTTTTAGGTGTGTCGTTAAGTTGTTAGTATATGTTCTCTCCTGTTTCTTTTTGAAGGCACTCAGGTCTATGAGTTTTCCTCTTAGCACTGCTTTCATTGAGTCCCATAGATTTCGGTATGTTGTGCTTTCATTTTCATTAAATTCTAAAATGTCTTTGATTTCTTTCTTTATTTCTTCCTTGACTAAGGTATCATTCAGTAGGATATTGTTCAGTCTCCATGTATATGAGGATTTTCTGTTGTTTTTGTTGCTATTGAAGAACATACTTACTCCATGGCGATCAGATATGAGGCATGGGATTAGTTCAATCTTTTTATATTTGTTGAGGTCTGTCTTGTGGCCAATTATGTGGTCGATTTTGAAGAAGGTACCATGAGGTGCTGAGAAAAAGATATAGTCTTTTGCTTTAGGATGAAATGTTCTATATATATGTTAGATCCATTTGGTCCAAAGCTTCAGTTTGTTTCCCTGTGTCCCTGTTTAGTTTCTGTTTTCCTGATCGGTCCATTGAGGATAGTGGAGTGTTGAGGTCCCCAACCCAATTATTGTGTTAGGTACAATGTGTGTTTTGAGCTTTAGTAAATGTTCTCTTACGAATGAGGGTACCCTTGCATTTGGAACATAGATGTTTAGAATTGTGAGTTCTTCTTGGTGGATTTTTTCTTTGACCAGCAAGAAGTGACCATCTGTGTCTCTTTTGATGACTTTAGGTTGAAAGTCAATTTTATCTATTATTAGTATGGCTATTCCAGCTCTCTTCCTCCGACCATTTGCTTGCAAAATTTTCTTCCAGCCTTTTACTCTAAGGTAGTGTTTGTCTTTGACCCTGATGTGTTTTTCCTGTATGCAGCAAAAATGTAGGTTCCCACTTCCGTATCCAGTCTATTAGTCTATGCCTTTTTTATTGGATAATTAAGTCCATTGATGTTAAGTGATATTAAGGAATAGTGATTATTTCTTCCTGTCATTTTGATGTTATTTTTGTTTTTGAGTGGTTATCTTCTTTTGAGTTTGATGGGAGAAGGTTACTAACTTGCTTTTTCTAAGGTGCAGTCTTTCTCCTTGTATTTGAATTTTCCTCCTATTATGCTTTGTAGAGCAGGTTAGTGGAAAGATATTGTGTAAATTTGTTCCTGTTGTGGAATATTTTGATTTCTCCATCTATGTTAACTAAGAGTTTTGCTGGGTATAGTATTTTTGGATGAAAATTATGTTCTCTTAGAGTCTGCATGAGATCCGCCCAGGATCTTCTAGCTTTCATGGTCTTTGGAGCAAATTCTGATGTGATTCTGATAGGTCTTCCTTTATATGTTACTTGGCCTTTTTCTTTTTTTTAAATTTTTATTTTCTATATTCTATGTTTACATTCCAAAGGCTTTCCCCTTTTCCAGTTACCCCCCACCATATGTCCCATAATTCCTCTCCCCCACATGCTTTTCCCCACTCATCCCCCCCACGATTTCTCTGTTCTGGGTCTACAATACTGGATCCAATCTTTACAGGCCCAGGGTCCTCTCCTTTTTTTCTTCTTGAGAGTCATTTGACTTGCTAATTGTGCCTTGAGTATTTAGGGCTTCTGGGCTCATTAATATCCACTTATCAGTGATTCCATTTCGTGTGTATTCTTTTGTGATTGAGTTAGCTCACATAGGATGATAGTTTTCAGATCTAACCATTTACCTACAAATTGCATGAATTCATTATTTTTAATTGCTGAGTAGTACTCCATTGTATAAATATACCACATTTTCTCCACATCCTCGCCAGCACTTGTTGTCTCTTGAGTTTTTAATCTCAGCCATTCTCACTGGAGTGAGGTGGAATCTCAGGGTTGTTTTGATTTGCATTTCCCTGATGACTAATGATGTTGAACATCCCTTAAGGTGTTTCTCGGCCATCCGAATTTCTTCTGGTGAAAACTCTTTGTGTAGCTCTGTACCCCATTTTGATAGGGTTATTTGGTTCTTTGGGGTCTAACTTTTGGGTCTAACTTCTTGAGTTCTTTGTATATATTGGATATTAGCCCTCTGTCGGATATGGGGTTGGTGAAGATCATTTCCCACGTCGTTGGTTGCCGTTTTGTCCTTCTGACAGTGTCCTTTGCCTTACAGAAACTTGGTAATTTTATTAATTGCTGTTGGGGAACTGGGTTCGGATGCCGCCATACTGCCTTGATTTTTGTTAGTAGAGATCTTACGTTTGCCTTTTGCCATCTGGTTAACTCTGGTGTTAGTTGGTCCTGTAGATACTAGCTGGTGCTTGACCCTCCTGTGGGGTTGTAAGGCTATTTCCCAGCAACTGGGATACCTGAATCACTGTCCTGCGGGGCTCTTGCTCACAGATTGCTGACAGGTGGCCCGAGTACCCCGAGGTCTTAAACTCAGGATATCCCAGGTACTTGGTTCCGCCTGTTGGGCGGCTGCTCTGCACTGCTCCTGCCCAGCGTTTGCTGTCTGATATCCTGTTTCCCCAGGGGTCTTAAAGTTGGGATATCTCAGTTATCTGGCTCTGCATGCTGGTCCCAAGCTGCTGGGAAGCTGGCTGTGTCCGGTTTCCAGCTTCCCTGCCACCGGCTGGATGAGAGGCTGGTTCCGCCTCCGGCTGGGTCTGGGCACCTGGCACGCTGGCTGACTCCAGCTTCCCCACCGCCAGCTGGACAGGAAGCTGCAGGCAATGTGACAGCTGCCTGCAGGGAGCTCGGGGTCCGCCCTGCGAGTGCAGAGTGCAGCTGCTACTCTGTGCCCAACTCCCACTCCAGGCCTGAGTCCCCGAAGGTCTTAAGCTCAGGCTGTCTTGGGTACCTGGTTCCGCCGCTGGCTGGGTCTGAGCACTGGCACGCTGGCTGACACCGGCTTCCCCACCACCAGCTGGACGGGAAGCTGCAGGAAATATTTAGTTCATTATTTTTAATTGCTGAGTAGTACACCATTGGATAAATATACCACATTTTCTGTATCCATTCCTCTTTTGAGGGATATCTGGGCTCCTTCCAATTTCTGGCTATAATAAACAAGGCTACTATAAACATAGTGGAGCATGTGTCTTTGTTGTATGCAGAGGAATCCTCTGGGTATATGCCCAGGAGTGGTATGCCAGGGTCCTCTGGGAGTGGCATGCCCAATTTTCTGAGGAACCTCCACACTGATTTCCAGAGCGGTTTTACCATTTTGCAATCAGTGGAGGAGTGTTCCTCTTTCTCCACATCCTCGCCAGCATTTGTCGTCTCTTGAGTTTATAATCTTAGCCATTCTGACTGGTGTGAGGTGGAATCTCAGGGTTGTTTTGATTTGCAATTCTTTGATGACTATTGATGTTGAACATCTCTTAAGGTGTTTCTCAGCCATCTGAATTTCTTCTGGTGAAAATTCTTTGTTTAGCTCTGTGCCCCATTTTTTGATAGGGTTATTTGGTTCTTTGGGGTCTAACTTCTTGAGTTCTTTGTATATATTGGATATTAGCCCTCTGTTGGATGTGGGGTTAGTGAAGATCATTTCCCACATTGTTGGTTGCCTTTTTGTCCTTCTGACAGTGTCCTTTGCCTTACAGAAACTTTGAATTTTATGAGTTCCCATTTGTCAATTCTTGATCTTAGAGCATAAGCTATTGGTGTTCTGTTCAGGAACTTTACCCCTGTGCCCATGTCCTCCAAGGTCTTCCCAAGTTCCTTTTCTAATAGTTTCAGTGTGTCTGGTTTTATGTGGAGGTCCTTGATCCACTTGGAGTTGATCTTAGTACAAGGAGATAAGAGTGGGTCAATTCGCATTCTTCTGCATGTTGACCTCCAGTTGAACCAGCACCATTTGTTGAAAAGGCTATCTTTTTTCCACTGGATTGTTGTGGCTCCTTTATCAAAGATCCAGTGACCATAAGTCTGTGGGTTCATTTCTGGGTCTTCAATCCTATTCCATTGATCTACCTGCCTGTTGCTGTACCAATACCATGCAGTTTTTAGCACAATTGCTTTGTAGTACTGCTTGAGGTCAGGGATAGTGATTCCCCCAGAAGTCCTTTTATTGTCGAGAATAGTTTTAGCTAACCTGGGTTTTTTGTTGCTCCAGATGAATTTGAGAATTGCTCTTTCTTGATCTATGAAGAATTGATTTGAGATTTTGATGGGGATTGCATTGAATCTGTAGATTGCTTTTGGCAAGATGGCCATTTTTACTATATTGGCCCTGCCAATCCAGGAGCAAGTAAAAATTTTCCATCTTCTGAGGTCTTCTTTGATTTCTTTCTTCAGGGACTTGAAGTTCCTGTCATACAGATCATTTACTTGTTTGGTTAGAGTTACTCCAAGGTACTTTATGTTGTTTATGGCTATTGTGAAGGGTGTTATTTCCCTAACTTCTTTCTCAGCCTGCTTGTCCTTTGAGTACAAGAAGGCTACTGATTTGCTTGAGTTAATATTATAACCAGCCAATTTGCTGAAGTTGTTTATAAGCTGTAGAAATTCTCTGGTGGAGTTTTTTGGATCGCTTAAGTAGACTATCATATCATCTGCAAATAATGATACTTTGACTTCTTCCTTTCCAATTTTCATCCCTTTGACTTCCTTATGTTGTCTAATTGCTCTCGCTAGAACTTCAAGTACTATATTGAAAAGATATGGAGAGGGCAGCCTTGTCTAGTCCCTGATTTTAGTGGGATTGCTTCAAGTTTCTCTCCATTTATTTTGATGTTGGCTACTGTTTTGCTGTAGATTGCTTTTACTATGTTTAGGTATGGGCCTTGAATTCCTGCCTTTCCAAGACTTTTAACATGAAAGAATGCTGAATTTTGTCAAAGCATTTTCAGCATCTAATGAGATGACCATGTGTTTTTTTTTTCTTTTAGTTTTTTTATGTAGTGGATTACATTGATGGGTTTCCATATATTGAACCATCCCTGCATCATTGGAATGAAGCCTACTTGATCATGGTGAATGATCATTTTGATATGCTCTTGGATTTGGTTGGCAAGAATTTTATTTAGTATTTTTGCATCAATATACATAAGAGAAATTGGCCTGTAGTTCTCTTTCTTTGTTGAATCTTTTTGTGGTTTTGGTATCAGCGTAATTGTGGTTTCAAAGAACGAGTTGGGCAGTGTCCCTTCTGTCTCTATTTTGTGGAATAGTTTGAAGAGTATTGGTGTTAAGTCTTCTTTGAAGGTCTGGTAGAATTCTGCACTAAAACCATCTGGTCCCGTATATTATATATTTTTTTGGTTGGGAGGCTTTCTATAACCCCTTTTATTTCATTAAGGGTTATGGGACTGTTTAGCTGATCTACTTGATGCTGATTTAATTTTGGTATTTGGTAACTGTCTAGGAAATTGTCCATTTCCTCCAGATTCTC
Organism: Apodemus agrarius; assembly: GCA_964023405.1. Taxonomy (NCBI): domain Eukaryota; kingdom Metazoa; phylum Chordata; class Mammalia; order Rodentia; family Muridae; genus Apodemus; species Apodemus agrarius. The sequence continues at coordinate 72,067,577 of OZ030007.1, read as the reverse complement.
CAGTTGTTTTGAGTATAGGCCTTTGTAGTAGGATCTGATGATCTTTTGAATTTCCTCTGTTTCTGTTGTTATATCCCCCTTTTCATTTTTAATTTTGTCAATTTGGATACTATCTCTGTGCCCTTTGTTTAGTCTAGCTAAGGGTTTATCTATCCTGTTGATTTTCTCGAAGAACCAGCTCTTGGTTTTGTTGATTCTTTGTATGGTTCTCTTTGTTTCTGCTTGATTGATTTCAGCCCTTAGTTTGATGATTTCCTCTCTTCTACTCCTCCTGGGTGAGTTAGCTTCTTTTGTTCCAGGGCCTTCAGGTGTGCTGTTAAGTTTCTAGTGTATGCTCTCTCCAGTTTCTTTTTGGAGGCACTCAGGGCTATGAGTTTTCCTCTTAGCACTGCTTTCATTGAGTCCCAGAGATTTGGGTAGGTCGTACCTTCATTTTCATTGAAGTCTAAAAAGTCTTTGATTTCTTTCTTTATTTCTTCCTTGACCAGGGTGTCACTGAGTAGAGTATTGTTCAGTTTCCATGTGTATGTGGGCTTTCTGTTGTTCTTCTTGCTATTGAAGACCACTTTTACTCCATAGTGATCCGATAGGAGACATGGGATAAGTTCGTTCTTCTTGTATTTGTTAAGGTCTGTCTTGTGACCAATTATATGATCAATTTTTGAGAAGGTACCGTGCGGTGTTCTGAAAAAGGTATACTCTTTTGCTTTAGGATGGAATGTTCTATATATATCTGTTATGTCCAATTGGTCCAAATCTTCAATTAGTTTCACTGTATCCCTGTTTAATTTCTGCTTTCCTGATCTGTCCATTGAGGAGAGTGGAGTGTTGAAGTCACCTACAATCATTGTGTTAGGTGTGATGTGTGCTTTAAGCTTTAGTAAAGTTTCATTTACGAATGAGGGTGCCCTTACATTTGGTGCATAGATGTTCAGTATTGAGAATTCTTCTTGGTGGATTTTCCCTTTGACAAGCAGGAATTGACCTTCTGTGTCTCTTTTGATGACTTTAGGTTGAAAGTCAATTTTATCTGATATTAGAATGGCTATTCCGGCTTGTTTCTTGGGACCATTTGCTTGTAAAACTGTCTTCCAGCCTTTTATTCTAAGGTGGTGTTTGTCTTTGACACTGAGATGTGTTTCCTGTATGCAGCAAAATGTAGGGTCCTTTTTCCGTATCCAGTCTGTTAGTGTGTGTCTTTTGATTGGGGAATTGAGTCCATTGATATTAAGAGATATTAAGGAATAGTAATTATTACTTCTTGACATTTTGGGCATTATTATTATTATTATTTGTATTTGAGTGGTTCTCTTCTTTTGGGTTGGATGAGATGGGGTTTCTATCTTGTTTCTTCTGGGGTGTTGTTTCCCCCTTGTGTTGGTATTTTCCCCCTATTATCCTTTGTAGGGATGGGTTTGTAGATAAGTATCTTGCAAATTTGGTTTTGTCGTGGAATATCTTGGTTTCCCCATCTATGGCAATTGAGAGTTTTGCTGGGTACAGTAGGCTTGGCTGAAGTTTGTGTTCTCTTAGGGTCTGCATGAGGTCTGCCCAGGATCTTCTAGCTTTCATGGTCTCAGGTGAGAAGTCTGGTGTAATTCTGATAGGTCTTCCTTTATATGTTACTTGGCCTTTTTCTATTACTGCCTTTAAAAGTATTTCTTTGTTTAGTACATTTGGGGTTTTGCTTATTATTTGACGGGAGGTATTTCTGTTCTGGTCTAGTCTGTTTGGAGTTCTGTAATCTTCTTATATATCATGGGCATCTCTCTCTTTTAAGTTAGGGAAGCTTTCTTCCATAATTTTATTGAAGTTATTTGCTGTTCCTTTAAATTGTAGATCTTCACACTCATCTATCCCTATAATCCTTAGGTTTGGTCTTCTCATTGTGTCCTGGATTTCCTAGATGTTTTGGGTTACAAGCCTTTTGCATTTTGTATTTTCTTTGACTGTGGAGTCAATGGTTACTATGGTATCTTCAGCATCTGAGATTCTTACGTCTATCTCTTGTATTCTGATGTTGATATTAGCATCTATGACCCCTGATTTCTTACCAAGGTTTTCTATCTCCAAAGTTGTCTCCCTTTGTGATTTCTTAGTTGTTTCTACCTCTGTGTTCAGATCTTGGATGGTTTTGCTCAGTCCCTTCACTTGTTTATTTGTGTTTTCTTAGAACTCTTTAATAGTTTTTTGTGTTTCCTCTTTCATGACTTCTGCCTGTTGACTCAATTTCTCCTGCATTTCTTTAAGTGATTTTTTTCATTTCCTCCTTATTGGCTTGTGTCTGTTGATCCATATTCTCCTGGAATTCTTTAAGTGATTTCTCTGTTTGCAGTGTAAGTGCTTCTATCCTATTCATGCTCCCCTGAATTTCTTTAATTTGTTAAAAATTTAAAAAAAAAAAAAAACATTGTTTATGTCTGTTTTGTGTTCCTCTAGCAGCATCATGACCAGTGCTTTTATATCCAACTCTTGTTTTTCTGGTGTGTTGGGGTATCCAGGACTTGCTGTGGTTGGCAAATTGGGTTCAGATGATGCCATATTCCCTTGATTTCTGTTCGTAAAGTTCCTACGTTTGCCTTTTGCCATCTGTTTATCTCTGGAGTTAGTTGGTCTTATTGTTACTGGTTGGAGTTTGAAGCTCCTGTGAGCTTGGCCTTTGGCACTGCAGTAGTAGAGGGCTTCTGTGCTCCTGACCCCACCATCTGCTGTGACCTGAGGCAAGATGACAGCCTCATTACAAGCCCAGAGAGCTGGACCCCAGTGGTAAGCAACAACTGTGCAGAGCTGTAGGTGCCAGTTCTCCCGCCGAGCTCCTCTGGCTTTGTGCACAAGCAAGAGCCTGATGGGGTAATCTCTTCTAGGCTAGGTCTCAGTCCATGCATTAGATCCTAGCCACCAGCTGTCCTCAGTGACCTGAGGCAAGATAGCAGCCACACTGTAAGCACAGTGAACCGGTCCCCAGCGGTCAGCCACAGCCGCTGAGCTGTAGGTACCCAGACCTACAGCAGAGCTCCTCTGGCTCTGGGTGCTGGCAAGAGCCTGATGGGGTAGTCTATGCTAAGCTAGGTCTGTGTCCATGCACCTGACCCCAACCTCCAGCAGCCCGCAGTTTCCCAAAGCAAGCCCTGTGAGCTGGTCCCCAGTGTTCCACAACAGTTTTCTGTCTTAATATGCTTTTCATATTATTATTAAATACATAATAATTACTAGGCATTAGTCCATACTTTTGAGAAGATTTCTGCAGAAAAATGAAGATTTACGGTTTTGTAGTGATGCTACATAAACAAATAGATTATTTCATAATTCTTAATGATGATCCTACAATAATTTCTAAAATTATATTAGCTATTATAAAGATCTTTCATAATTTGAGTATATTAATTCCTAGCTGATGTCAAAAGGCTATAAGAACTCTGCCAGTCACCAGTTTTTGCTTCTGAGATAGAAAGCAGGCATTTGCAACTTAGAACACATTACTAGAGGTTGTTAAACCTTTAACCACATTTCATAAAAAGGGAACAAAAGATTTAATGTAGGTTCAAGGAAAGGATAAATTATTGACTGGGTTTATTTATATAAATGTTCAATGATATGTTCATTATTATTTTTAACTCTCTATAAACCTAGTAGAGCTAGTGACAGATAATTTTTAGCCATGTAGTTAGACTTAATGGATATACATAAAATGATCTTTGTTGTAAATTTCTCATTCAATTTTTGGATTGAAATAATGTGCACACTTGTGTTGTGGTTACATATTTACCATGTATTCAAGTATTCTGAAAGATGTATAAGTGCTGAGATGAGAGAACTAAGAGATCTTTCATAAAGAGTAAAAAAAAAACATTTTGGAGAGAACATTTTTGAAGGAGAAATTTTGTAGAAACTTTTAGAGTAGACCAACTTTACTTTTAAGTCTATACTCACTTTTCTATTTTTAAGACTATTTTTTATTTTTATTTTCTATATTCGTTGCATACATTCCAAAGGTTTTCCCCTTTCCCAGTTCCCCCTCATCATATGTCCCATAAGTCCTCTTCCCTCTGCTCATTCCACAATAAATCCCCCCAACCATTTCTCTGTTCTAATACTCTCCTACAAAACTAAATCCAGTCTTTTCAGGACCAGGGTCCTCTCCTTCTTTCTTTATGGGAAACTTTTGATTTGCTAATTGTGCCTTGAGAATTCTGAGCTTTGGGGCTCATTAATATCCACTTATCAGTGATTGTATTTCATGTGTATTCTTTTGTGATTAGGTTAACTTACTTAAGATGAAATTTTCCAGATCCAACCATTTGCCTACAAATTGCATGAATTCATTATTTTTAATTGCTGAGTAGTATTCCATTGTATAAATATACTACATTTTCTGTATCCATTCCTCATTTGAGGGATATCTGGGTGCCATCCAACTTCTGGCTATTGTAAATAAGGCTGCTATGAACATAGGGGAGCATGTGTCTATTGTATGTGGGGCAATCCTCTGGGAATATGCCCAGGAGTGATATGGCAGGGTCCTCTGGAAGTGTCTTGCACAAATTTCTGAGGAACTGCCAGACTGATTTCAAGAGCAGGTGTACCATCTTGCAATACCACAAAGAGTGTTGGAGTACTCCTTTTTCTCACATCTTCGCCAGCACCTGTTGTACCTTGAGTTTTTAATCTTAGCCATTCTGTCTGGTGTGAGGTAGAACCTCAGGGTAGTTTTGATTTGCATTTCCCTGATTACTAATGATGTTGAACATCTCTTAAGATGCTTCTCATCCATCCGAATTTCTTCTGGTGAAATTTCTTTGTTATATTTGTACCCCATTTTTGATAGGGTTATTTGCTTCTTTGGGGTCTAAATTCTTGAGTTCTTTTTATATATTGGATATTATCCCTCTGTCAGATGTGGGCTTGGTGAAGATCTTTTCCAAATTTGTTGGCTGCTTTTTGTCCTTCTGACAGTGTCCTTTGCCTTACAGAAACTTTGTAATTTTTTGATGTCCCATTTGTCAATTCTTGACCTTAGAGCATAAGCTATTGGTGTTCTGTTCAGAATGTCCTCCAGGGTCTTCCCCCGTTTCTTTTCTATTAGTTTCAGTGTGTCTGGTTTTATGTGGATGTCCATAATCCACTTGGAGTTGATTTTGGTACAAGGAGAAAAGAGTGGGTCAATTCGCATTCTTCTACATGTTGACCTCCAGTAGAACCAACACCATTTGTTGAAAAGGCTATCTTTTTTTCCATTGGATTGTTGTAGCTCCTTTATCAAAGCTCAAGTGACCATAACTTTGTTGGTTCATTTATGGTTATTCCATTGATCTACTTGCCATCTATTCCATTGATCTACTTGCCTGTCGCTGTACCAATACCATGCAGTTTTTAGTACAATTGCTCTGTAGTACTGCTTGAGGTCAGGGATATTGATTCCCCCAGAAGTCCTTTTATTATTGAGAATAGTTTTAGCTATCCTGGGTTTTATGTTACTCACTATGAATTTGAGAATTGCTCTTTCTAAATCTATGAAGATTTGATTTGTGATATTGATGGGGATTGTATTGAATCTGTAGATGGCTTTTTGGCAAGATAGCCATTTTTACTATATTGATACTGCCAATCCAAGAGCATGGAATATTTTTCCATCTCCTGAGTTCTTCTTCGATTTCTTTCATCAAGGACTTGAAGTTCCTGTCATACAGATCTTTCACTTGTTTGCTTAACGTCACGCCAAGATACTTTATATTTTTGGTGGCTATTATGAAGGGTGTTATTGCTCTAATTTGTTTCTCAGCCTGCTTGTCCTTTGACTACACGAAGGCTACTGATTTGATTGAGTTGATTTTATAACCAGCCACTTTGCTGAAGTTGTTTATCAGCTGTAGGAGTTCTCTGGTGGAGTTTTGTGTCACTTACATATACTATCATATCATCTGCAAATAATGATAGTTTGACTTCTTCCTTTCCAATTCATATCCCTTAGACTTCCTCATGTTGTCTAATTGCTCTTGCTAGAACTTCAAGTACTATATTAAAAAGATATGGAGAGAGAGGGCAGCCTTGTCTAGTCCCTGATTTTAGTGGGATTGTTTCAATTTTCTCTCCATTTATTTTGATGTTGGCTACTGGTTTGCTGTATATTTCTTTTAATATATTTTGGTATGGGCCTTGAATTCCTGTTCTTTCCAGGACTTTTAGCATTAAAGGATGCTGAATTTTGTCAAATGCTTTTTCAGCATCTAATGAGATGTCAATGTGTTTTTTTTTTCTTTTAGTTTGTTTATGTAGTAGATTACATTGCTGGATTTTCATATATTGAACAACCCTGCATCTCTGGGATGAAGCCTACTTGATCATGGTGAATGATTGTTTTGATGTGCTCTTGGATTTGGTTGGCAAAAATTTTATTTAGTATTTTTGCATCATTATTCATAAGGGAAATTGGCCTGTAGTTCTTTCTTTGTAGGATCTTTTGTGGTTTTGGTATCAGCAACATTGTGGCTTCATAGAACGTGTCAGGCAGGGTTCCTTCTGTTTCTATGTTTGGAATAGTTTGAAGAGTATCGGTGTTAGGTCTTCTTTGCAGGGCTGATAGAATTCTGCACTTAAACCTTCTGTTCTTGTACATTTTTTGGTTGGGAGACTTCCTATAACCCCTTCTATTTCTCTAGGGGTTAAGGACAGTTTAGCTGATCTAATTGATCCTGATTAAATCTTGGTATTTGGTATCTGTCTAGGAAATTGTCCATTTCCTCCAGATTTTCCAGTTGTGTTATGTATAGGCTTTTGTAATAGGATCTGATGATTTTTTGATTTTCCTCAGTTTCTGTTGTTTTATCCCCCTTTTTGTTTCTAATTTTGTTAATTTACATACTGTCTCTGTGCCCTTTGGTTAGTCTGGCTAAGGTTTTATCTAACTTGTTGATTTTCTCGAAGGACCGGCTCTTGGTTTTGTTGATTATTTGTATGGTTCTCTTTGTTTCCACTTCATTGATTTCAGCCCTTAGATTGATGATTTTGTGTCTTGTTCTCCTCCTGGGTGAATTTGCTTCTTTTCGGTCCAGGGCCTTCAGGTGTGCTGTTAAATTACTAGGGTATGCTCTCTCCAGTTTCTTTTTGGAGGCACTCAGGTCTATGAATTTTCCACTTAGCATTGCTGTCATCGTGTCCCAAAGATTTGGGTAGGTTGTACCTTCATTTTCATTGAATTCTAAAAAGTCTTTGATTTCTTTCTATATTTCTTCCTTGACCAACGTGTCATTGAATAGAGTATTGTTCAGTTGCTATGTGTACGTGGGCTTTCTGTTGTTCTTCTTGCTATTGAAGAACACTTTTACTCCATAGTGATCTGACAGGAGGCATTGGATTAGTTCGTTCTTCTTGTATTTGTTGAGGTCTGTCTTGTGACAAATTATATGATCGATTTTGGAGAAGACACCATGCGGTGCTGAGAAAAAGGTATATTCTTTTGCTTTAGGATGAAATGTTTTATATATATATATTCCAATTTCTCCAAAGCTTCAAATAGTTTCCCTGTGCCCCTGTTTAGTTTCTGGTTTCCTGATTGGTACATTGTGGAGAGTGGAGTGTTGAAGTAACCTACAATTATTGTGTTAGGTGCATTTTGTGCTTTAAGCTTTAGTAAAGTTTCTTTTACAACTGAGGGTGCCCTTACATTTGTAGCATAGGTGTTCAGTATTGAGAATTCTTCTTGGTGAATTTTCCCTTTGACCAGCAAGAAGTGACCTTCCTTGTCTATTTTCATGACTTTAGGTTGAAAGTCAATTTTATCTGATATTAGAATGGCTACTCTGGCTTGTTTTCTGAGACCATTTGCCTGAAAAATTGTCTTCCAGCCTTTTACTCTAAGGTAGTGTTTGTCTTTGACACTGAGATATGTTTCCTGTATGCAGCAAACTCTAGTGACTTGTTTCCATATCCAGTCTGTTAGTCTGTGTCTTTTTATTGGGGAACTGAGTCCATTGATGTTAAGAGATATTAAGGAATAGTAATTATTACTTCCTGACATTTTGGGCATTATTTTTTATATTTGAAGGGTTATCTTCTTTTGGGTTTGAAGAGAGGGGGTTTCTATCTTGCTTCTTCTGGGGTGTGGTTTTCCCCCTTGTGTTGGTGTTTTTCCCCTATTATCATTTGTAGGCCTGGGTTTGTGGATAGATATCGTGCAAATTTGGTTTTGTCATGGAATACCTTGGTTTCCCCATCTATGGTGATTGAGTTTTGCTGGGTATAGTAGTTATGGCTGATGTTTGTGTTCTCTTAGTGTCTGCATGAGGTCTGCCCAGAATCTTCTAGCTTTCATGGTCTCAGGTGAGAAGTCTGGTGTAATTCTGATAGATCTTCCTTTATATGTTACTTGGCCTTTTTCTCTTACTGCCTTTAATATTCTTTGTTTAGTACATTTGGGGTTTTGATTATTATGTGACTGGAGTTATTTCTGTTCTGGTCCAGGCTGTTTGGGTGTATGTAGGCTTCTTTTATATTCATAGGCATCTCTTTCTCTTTAGGTTGGGGAAGTTTTCTTCCATAATTTTGTAAAAGACATGTGCTGGCCCTTTAAGCTGTAGATCTTCATTCTCATCTATACCTATAATCCTTAGGTTTGGCCTTCTCATTGTGTCCTAGATTTCCTGAATGTTTTGGGTTACCAGCTTTTTGCATTTTGCATTTTCTTGAACTGTTGAATACATGGTTCCTATGGTATCCTCAGCATCTGAGATTCTGTCTTCTATCTCTTGTATTCTATTGTTGATATTTGCATCTATGACTCCTGATTTCTTCCCAAGGTTTTCTATCTCCAGCGTTGTCTCCCTTTGCAATTTCTTAGTTGTTTCTACTTCTGATTTTAGATTCTGGATGGTTTTTCTCAGGTCTTTCTCTTGCTTGTTTGTGTTTTCATGTAATTCTTTAAGGGATTTTTGTGTTTCTTATTTTATGACTTCTACTTGTGCACCCACGATCTCTTGTATTTCTTTAAGTGATTTTTGTGTTTCCTCGTTATTGGTTTCCATTTTTTGATCCATGTTTTCCTGAATTTCTTTAAGTGATTTTTTTTTGTTTGCCTTGTAAGTGCTTCTAGCTTTTGATCCATTTTCTCCTGTATTACTTTAAGAGATTTGTCTATGTGTTTCTCTTTCAGCATCCTGACCAGTGATTTTAGATCTGGTCTTCCTTATCTGGCATGTTGAGGTATCCAAGACTTATTGCTGTCTGGGAACTGGGTTCGGATGCTGCCATATTGCCTTGATTTCTGTTAGTAATGATCTTATGTTTGCCTTTTGTCATCTGGTTATCTCTGGTGTTAGTTGGTCCTGTAGTTACTAGCTGGTGCTTGAACCTCCTGTGAGCTCGTAAGGCTATTTCCAAACAAAGGGGACACCTGAACCACTGCCCGGCAGTGTTCCTCCTCACAGATTGCTGACAGGTTGCCTGAGTCCCCAGAGATCTTAGACTCGGGATATCTCATGTATCTGGTTCCACCTGCTAAGTCAAAACAGCCGGGAAGATGGCGGTGGCTACACTAAGTGTTGGATCCCCCTTCAGGGCACAGAGCCCAAGCCTGGCTTGGCCCCCCTGAACTGCTGGTCTGTGTGTGGCTCCTGCTCACAGCCTGAGTCCCCAGAGGTCTTAAACTCGGGATATCTCTGGAACCAGGTTCTGCCTGCTGAACAGCTGATCTGTGCAGCTACTGCTCAAGGATTGCTATCTGGTGTCCTGAGTCCCCAGAGGTCTTAAACTGGAGATATTTTAGGTACCTGGTTCTGCCTGCTGATTCTGCCTGCTGGGTGAAAATAGCCTGGAAGTTGGTGGAGGCAGGTTCTGCCTGCTGGTTCTGCCTGCTGGGTCGAAACAGCCAGGAAGATGGCAGAGGGTGCATGGAGTGTGGAGTCCACCATCAAGGCACAGAGCCCATGCCTGGCTGGGGCCCCTGAACCGCTGCTCTGCACGTGGCTCCTGCTCATGGCCTGAGTCCCCAGAGGTCTTAAACTCGGGATATCTCTGGTACCTGGTTCTGCCTGCTGGTTCTGCCTGTTTCTGCCTGCTTGGTCGAAACAGCCAGGAAGATCCTATAATCACTTTTCAAAGAGACCATTTTTCTTCCTGAAACTTTAATTAGCAGTGTGGGAGTTAGAGTGTTTCACTTACTGATATATAGAACAAAGGCTACTTTACATAATCCCCAGCTACTTTATAATGAGGAACTAAACACCATACCAAGTCTTGATTCTCCATCAATCTTGCTCCTTATATATCTTCAAGAGAAACCCAAAAGACCTGCCAGAGCAGGCTTCCATCAAGAAGGTTTGAGAGGGAAAAATCAAAATTAATCATATGTTCTGGATAATAGTTTTTGTCAACTGTATTCCATGTGTCAAATAATGTACATTCAGGGATAAAGGGGTTTAATCCTCCTCATAGCTACTGAATACAGTGTGGAAGTTAGGTCTCATTCCTCCTTCCAGCCCCATGCTCCCAGAAATAGGACTCATACTTAAAATATACTTAAAAAATACCATGTTCATGTAGCTAGACTCTTTGCAACTAGATTATGACTTAAAATGGCCCATTTACTTTAAAGTACATTCTGTCCACTGGCTGGTTATCTATGCTCCAGTAGCATGCATCTTTCTTGGTGGGTCTCCCCTCCTCACACTTTCTGACAATCTTCGAAGGACTAAATAAAATATTCAGAAGGTAGGAGATGAGATAATTTATCTTTCAAGAGAGAATTATTTTTTTTATTTTTTTTACCTCAGTGTATAAGGAATTACTGAATGTTGTCAATGACATGACTTATGAAAGGAAATAACGCCCAAAGAAAGGTTGATCTCAATACTTGTGGTTCTCTGACTAACTCATAGGGAAGTAACTTATTCCTTTTACACATGACATCCCATGGCTTCACATTATTTACTAATATTGTACATTTCTGACTAAAATCTTTTAATAAATGCATTTTAAGTTAAATGGCACAATAATGAGCTTTCTTAATGTTTCTTTAAAATTCTTAAAATTTTTAACACACCAAGTAATTGTCTTAGAGTTTCTATTACTGTGAACTGCAGGTTTTAATAAAGAATTTCAGTAGGACTAGCTTCTAGTTCAGAGATTCAGTCCATTATCATCTTAGCTGGAAACATGGAAGCATCCAGACAGGTACAGTGTTGGAGAAGTTTATTTTATAACCATGTGTTTTATTTTCATATTAGAATGTTAAACTGTAGATTGGCATGTGAAACTCAACATTTTGGATATGTGCTTTTAATTTTTAATTTTCTTTCATATATATGAATGATATTTGTGGCTTGATATTAAAACATAATAAAAGAGTTAAAATTGTTTAAATAAAATCAAAGTGTTATTATTGTTCAAAGTTGTTTTCTAAGATTTGGAGATAAGCTTAAATATTTGAGCAGAAGCTTGTGGTAGCCCATGCTTTTAATCCCAGGAAGAACAGGCAGAACTATGTAATTTAGTTGTTTCCTAAATTCTAGAGTTACAGTGACACATACCTTAGCACTATCACTCAGGAACAAACTCATTTATAGGTCCCAATTTGAATGTTTGCCCACAAAAGAAAGCATGAACCATGTGTACAGATTATGATAAAAACCGTCTACAGAGTTATTAGAAACATATCTATTTACACTATAGATAAGAATGAAGAACACATTTTGTGACTGCCAGGAAGTTCAGCTTTGTGCATGCAGCCCCAAGGAAAATTGAAGTAATTTATACCCTAATTATTGAAATCATATTTATTAATATATTTGAAACTAAGAACCATTTTATAAATCCAAAAGGACTCCACCATCATTTACATCTTGGCTTCTTTTGCAAACAATTTCCATATATGGAGAATGAATAGTGTCTATTTGAAAAGCAAATACAGACATTTAATGAGTTATGGAAACTTTATATTCAGTCATTGCCAACCACTCGATGGTCATGTATGTACAGTTTACAATGTTCAGAAGTAGAGTCCTTCAAAAGCTTAAAATAAAACATATTAAAATAGAATTGGTAACTGTCTGAATTCCTCAGTTACCTATAATCCCCATCTATAAACCTCTCAGCCACCCACCTAGAAAGAGGCACCTATTACATTTTGGGGATGCATAGAATTGTCCCAAAATTTAGATAATGTATGGTGACTGGTGGTTCATCAACCCCTGATGTAATCAAAAGTAATGGAAAATATTATATCATGGGATATAATAATGAATACTAAGGAAGGAACAATAAAATCTGTGTAGCACTATTGGCTATGGGACAAACAGCTAGAAAAGCAAAAGTAAAACCTACTATCTTCCCAAATTTAAGGTGCATATGTAATGGTATAGCTACATGGTAGGTAACATAGAAAAATCACAAACTGGAAGAAAAATGGCATTGATATCTGTTCATGAGAGGCATGAATCAAAATGGCAAAAGCTAGCAAAACTTACCAAATACATCAAATTTATGTAGCTCATGAAGACAGACAAAATGTTTGAAAATAAGAAAATGCTCAACTGTTTGGCATTGTGCTTAATTTACACTAGAATATTAAAATGTTCCAGAAGAGAATGTCAGAATAAATCAGCAGGAATGATATATTGCATACCCCAAAAATTTGTAAGTATACCTCATCAGAAAACAATAAGGGGAATTGTAGAACAAAAGTAAACCAGGACAAATTTATGAGAATAAATATTATGAGAAATCCATAGTCAGGAGGAAGTTTATGCGTTTATTTCCAAAATTTGGGAGGCAGAGGCTGGCTCATAAGAATTTCAGGCTGAAATACAAACTGAATGTCCTATGTGATCTGAAAATAAATACAGTTAATTTTATATATATATATATATATATATATATATATATATATATATGTGTGTGTGTGTGTGTGTGTGTGTGTGTGTGTGTGTGTGTGTGTGTATGTATACATATACATATACATATACATATACATATACATATACACACACATTAAAATACAGATGAATATAGGTATCAACTATAGTATATATTAAATTCAAATTGCCAAAAGAATTTCTTTTAATTTCAATTGATAGATGATACATTTTTTTCATCAATAATCATTTTTCCGTAGGAAAGTGATAACCTGTCATAAAAGAAATCATCCAGAGTTAGGGTTGGAGCAGAATTTTATATTTATCTTTCCAGAAGAATAAAAATACACTACTAAGGAAATTGGTCAAGGACAGGAAATTACCTGTCAAGTGATATCTCTGAAGAAATAAAAGATGGATTATCAAGAGGAAATGTACCAAGAAAATAATCATCTAAGTGGAATTACCCACCTCCTTTTTGTCCATGTAACCTTCTGAAGACTAAACTGGAACATCATCTCTCACTGCTTCCAATTCAGTTAAAAATTAATTCTAGCTTTGGGACTGGAGTGTGGCTTTCTAGTATCAAAATCCATGCATTTTTACTAAAGAAAATCCCCCAAACCTTGTCTCATATTAGAAGAGTCACCTGTTATGAGACCGATATTCCAAACCATAAGGAATTATTCTGTTCCCACTAATACCATAAACTTTTGGTTTTCATTTAACTCTCTAAAACTTTTCATAAGGTATAAATAGTACCTAATATATATAAGATTGCTGTGTCTATATAAATTTTATTTCAGGGTATTTACAACGATACTGAAAATTAACTAATTCAAGAAATAAGCTTCATCTAGTTTTCTAGATGTGTTTTTCAGTTTGAGGCTGAATCATATAAATAAGAACACAGTTTCTCACCTTGCATTACTTAATAGATTGTGTCTACAAAACTTCCTTAGATTTGTTGAATGTTGGTATTTGAAATGTTCAAGATTTTCTGCTATTCCTGTCAGTAACATTTGAGGTTTCACTGGAAGATTATAGGGCGCTGAAATGACAAGCCTAACTGGATAGTGGTAATGATAACCACTGAGAAAACTGCCCCCATGTCTCTTCTGTTGCCAGGTTCTCCATAAGCATTGATTGTTGTGTTCAGTCTAGGCAGAAATGCCAGTAAGTTGACAAAAAAGCAAATTCTAGCTTCAGAAAAAAATGCTCATAACAATCAAACTGCTGAGTTCTTATGAAACTGACATAAATAGTTTACAGCATGTAAACTCTAAAACCTTAATGCTGACCATCTTGGATCCTGAGACAAAGCTGCCAGCTCAGCCAGGGGAATGCCTGACCTGCAAGGAGTCCAATGAGCACTAAGGTCTGAGGTTGCCACCATCTTGAATCCTCCTACAAAGTGGCCAGCTCAGCCAGGTACCCAGAGTACGACAGAATGAAGATTGCTCAGGACAGCCTGCCTGGGTTCCTACAGCACAAGGTAGCCAAGTAGCTCTACAGCTGCTTGAGCACACCACCTGTGGAGCAGCATCTGACCTGCTGGTAGTCCCTCAGTTAAAGGGAGCCCTGTTGTCTGAGGTCCCCACTATCTTGGCTCCTAGGGCCAAGAAGCCAGCTCAGCCAGGTGCACAGTGAACAACTGAATGGGGGATGTGATCGATTATATATGCCTTTCCCAAGGAGTGGCACTATTAGGAGGTGTGGCCTTGTTGCAGTAGGTGTGTCACTGTGGGTGTGGGCTTAAGCCCTTCACCCTGGCTGCCTGGAATTCAGTCTTCCACTTGCAGCCTTCAGATGAAGAGAGAACTCCCAGCTCCTCCTGCACCAAGCATGCCTGGATGCTGCCATGTTTCTGCCTTGATGACAATGGACTAAACTTCTGAGACTGTAAGCCAGCCCCAATTAAATCTTGTCTTTTATAAAACTTGCATTGGTCATGGTGTCTGTTTACAGCAATAAAACCCTAACTAAGACAGAAGTTGGTACCAGGGACTGGGGTATTGCTGTGATAGGCATGACCATGCTTTTGTTTGGAAGAATGTGGATTTTGCGACTTTGGATTTGGAAAGCCATGGAATGCTTTAAGTGTGATTTAATGGGCCATTCTAGTAGGAATATGGAAGACAGTGGTGCTGAGGGTCATTTGAACTATGTAGGCCTGATGGCCCAAGAGGTTTCAGTGGAGAAGAACTTTAATATGTGGCTGAGAGACTGTTTTTGTGATGTTTTGGTGAAGAACATGGCTGCTTTTTGCCATTGTCTGAAGAGACTCCCTAGGGCTAATGTAAAGAGATTTATATTAATTGCATCTGCAAAGGAAGTCTCAAAAAAGCCCAACAAAGACTTTGTTCTCTGGTTAAGTCTGATGAAGAGAATTTTGAACAAACATAGCAACATGAGAAAGGAAAAGTACAAAATATATAGTTTGAGTATTAAGGGGACTCCAGGAAATGAAATGGAGCTGAAATCTAGGATATTGAATTAAGGGAGTGGTGACCTTGGGACAAGATTCCACCCAGCTAAATTTTGGTCCAGACAGGTAGTACAAGCCTTTAATCCCAGGAGGCAAAGATAAGCAGATATCTGAGTTCAAGGCCAGCCTAGAACAGAGCAAATTCTAGGTGAAGAAAAACTTTAATCCAGGCTTGGTGGACCACACTTTAATCCCAGTGTTTAGGAGACAGGCATGCAGATCTCTTGAGTTCAAGGTCAGTCTAAGGAGCAAGATTCAGGACAGCCAACTTAGGCAGTGAAGGAGCTGGGAAAAAGGAAGCTAGTGATAATGTAATAGAACAAGGGGGCCAATGTTCCAGCTCCTGCAAGCAGCAGAACTCAGCAGCTTCAGCCATGTGTCTCTGGCTTTATATTTAAGAGGAGAAGGAGACTACTGGGACAATTGATGCTGGTTAGCTGGCGCTAAGAAATTAGTGGTGATTAAGAAAAAAACAGCCTCACTGAGGTGAAATATGGGAAGTGTTTTCTGAGAGCACAAAGAAGCTGTATTCCAGAGATAGCCAAGTGTTCCTCATGCTGCAGGTGTACTTGGTAACATGTAAGAATCATCCAGGTGGCACTGGTTTTGAAGGCATGAAGGCATCATGAAGAACAGCAAAGGCTTGGTACTGTGAGAAGCCATAGAAGACCATTGGTGAAAATGTACCCTCAGCTGTAACTGATAGCTCAGGACTAAAGGGGTCATGCAAAGGAGTTGAGGCTTAGTACAATGAATAGAGCCTGTTTTGGTGAAGCATTGTTACAGTGGAAGACCCTAGTATATTGGAGATGCCAGTACCATGGGATGATCACCAAGAACAGCAGTGACAGTGAGTGGATCAATCTGAACTTAGAGTGCTACAGAGGGCAGAGCTGGAGAAGTGACACCAGCTCTTTGGAGATACACAGAAGATCATGTGTGGATCTCAGACATTGGAACAAGAAGCTGTGAAGCTGAAATTGACTTGGGGTACCCAAGATGTTAAAGATGTCAGAGCCACAGGATGCCTGCAAAGGAAAGCTGCTAACAGGGAATGGAACAAGCCCATGAGAAAGAACCTTGTTGAAGCCAACAAAGATGAAAAAGGAGTTGGATATCTGAAGACAGCTTTGCCACCAGACATGGAGATGCAGAATTTGGACTTTGCCCAGTTGGTTTCCTGTCTTGCTTGGGGGATTATAGTTAAGTGATTGGATGAATCTCAAAAGGGACCTTGAACTTTGGACTTTTAACATTGTTGAGACTGCAATAGACTACAGGGACTTTTGAAGTTGAACTAATTGTATTTTGTAGTATGCTATGTTTAACTATGGCCCCCATAGACTCATGTTTGAACAAGCCTATGGGGGCCAGGGAGTGGAATGTGATGGTTTGTAAATGCCTTTCCCAAGGAGTGGCACTATTAGGAGGTGTGGCCTTGTTGCAGTAGGTGTGTCACTGTGGGTGTGGGTTTAAGACCTTCATCCTGGCTGCCTGGAATTCAGTCTTCCACTAGCAGCCTTCAGATGAAGAGAGAGGACTCCCAGCTCCTCCTGCACCAAGTCTGCCTGGATGCTGCCATGTTCTGCCTTGATGACAATGGACTGAACCTCTGAGACTGTAAGCCACCCCCAATTAAATGTTGTCTTTTATAAAACTTGCATTGGTCATGGTGTCTGTTCACAGCAATAAAACCCTAACTAAGACAGGGGATAAATTGGGACACAGCCCACCTGGGTTTCTTCTGCAAACAGCAGCTGGGCACTTATCCTGTAGGTGGGCACAAGACTTGCAGGGATTCCCACAGATAGACAGAGCCCTGATGTCCAAGGTTGCCACTATCTTGGCTCCTGTGTCCAAACAGCCAGCTCAACCAGAGACCTGTGCCACTTCAGACACGGGGAAGATCTTATTTCCTGATACTCTCTTGAGAACGGACAGGAGCAGGTTATTTAGTAGAAGTGGGACCATTCAAAAACCAGCATCATCGGAGCATTTGAAATCCAGCAGCAAGCCCTGTTCTGGGCCTTTTGCCCTAAGAGTGATCAGCGCTTGTAGGGGTTCCACAAAGAATCCACCATCTTCACTGGGCAGACCAGACAGGCAACACCAGGTACACAGACACAACCTGAGTATAGCATTGCTTGGGACAAAGGCTCAATGGCACCAAAGAGTAAGGCAGCACATCAGAAATCTATACCTGGAGATACCCAGTCATTCAGGGGTGAGGAAATAGACTTACAGGCCCACAGGAGGTGCAAGCACCAGCCAGTTACTGCAGGACCAACTAATGCCAGAGATATCCAGATGGCAAAAGGCAAACTTAGGAATGTTACTAACAGAAATCAAGGAAATATGGCAGCATCTGAACCCAATTACCCAACAATAGCAAGCCCTGGATACCCCCAACACACCAGAATGCCACAGACCTACACAGTCGGGACACACGTGGGGGAATCAGGGTCTTTGGTATGCAGGAAGGCACTGGTCGCGGGGTGAAATGACAGACAGACACACACAAGATCTGAATGCGTCTGAATGCACTTTACTGTTCTGAGGCAGGAACTTTTATACACACAAGTTGGTATTACATTACTAAAGAAAAAATGTATCCAGTGAAATGTTTACAAAGAATGGTTACCATGAGTATCTGGCACAAGGGAATACAAAATCAATCAGGTATGAACGTTAGAGAATACACACAAAGTCATCGTGTCCCTCTGTAGTTAATGATAAACTAGTAGTTCAAGAGTCCTTGGAAACACTATGTTTGCTTTCTTCTTGTGAGACTTCCTCAGGCTTACCTAGAAACTTTACTTAACTGATGCTTTCCATGTCACAGTGTCAAAGCCACCTAACTATACAAATAATATAAATTGTTGGGAGGTTAATTCTTTAATGTATCTAGGTAATAACTGTACAGCTGATCAAAAACAAAGCAATGGATCTCTAGAAGATAAATCATGGCCAGTGCTGTAGCTCAAAGAATAAACTCTCAGTGAACCATCACGCCTGGATGCTCGCACCTCCGGCTAGCAGGGACATCTTGTAAGTAAAAGAACAAGTCAGAAAAAAAAGGGTCACACAGACAAAGCTTGCCATGAGAAATTCAGCTCAGCCCTATCTCCGGCCAAGGAGGCTCACAGCGACATTCACCTTGGACAGCCCTGCCAAACAAGGCTTTTCCCAGTAAATATCACACAGCTTCCACCGGGATTACAGCTTGGCTGCATGAAATTATGGTGTCCAAGAGATGCGTGTGATATCTCCCGCTTTTTTATTTTTTTAATTTGAGCTCATGAATATCTCTTTTGGCAGCAGAAATGGAGGAGAAGACTAGTTTGAAAATTATTGGAAGGATAAGAAGAAAAAGAAAGATTACCCCTGCAGCCACGGCAACGACAACAATCCAATGTAACCAAGTTACAGGGTTCAGAGACTTCAAACCAGAACTAAAAGCCTGAGCCAAATCCTCTAAGTTAACTGATCCATCTTGTGCTTTACTCATAACCGCAATTTGAGTTTTTAATTGAGCCATATCATAAGAAATAGCATTATCTTTCCAAATTCCCAACAAATGATTTTTAGTAAGAGTCCAATTATGTTGCTCATCATAGATTAATGGCGTTACGCATATGTATCGAAAGCTGGCATGACATCTGGTGGAAAGCTGAACCTTAATATTTTCTATCTCTTGTCCTAACTCCAGAACTACATCCTCTAAAGCATCAATCTTTGCTTCTAATTTCTTATCTATAACCTCTTGTTTTACCAGTGCCAAAGAAACATTCTTATTCAAATCATTAACAAAGTGTGCAGTCTTCATTTCTGAGACTAAAGCAACTGATGAAACTGTAAGTGAAGTCACAATAGCTATCAAGGCACTGATACCTAACATTAAAGCTGCTATAAAACGCTTTGGCCTAATAAGCCCACTAATTCTTGTAACTACCTGTAAAGCCTCATTGTCAAACCAAGCTTCATCCTTTAGATCTACAGGTAGCATTACGTAGGAAGGCCTTTGTAATATCACAATGCGTGAATAGGATTCAATCAACTTATGATCAATACAATTAGTCAAAATACATTTGGAACAGTGAACCTCATAAGAGTGCCCTAATTTATTAATGATTAAATCTGTATTTTTTCCAGCAAGTATACTATAAGGATAGCTCAAACAAGATCTAATTGCTATAGGTAGATATCTAGACTCCAGAGGCTTTTTAAAGTAAATTATACCTGATGTAGCAAGAAGTCTAAATAGTCCTGGAAATGTATTCAAAACATTACCTGAAGGAGAATGACTAACATAAATAGGTTCTACCCATCCTGGTGTATACCACCTATTAATAGGTTCTGAAGTAAACCTTTCAGGTTTATGTCCATGATACTGTAATTTTTCACCAAGAAGAAAAGCTCTATAGTTATTATGTGGTGTGGCTACGGAATAATCATAAATCCTCTCTTGATTCTTCCAGGGAGTATGTGCTATAGCCCAATGTTCAAAACCACATTTAAGCCAACTTGGTCTTTCATAACTCAGAGGAGGCTCCCACATCTTATCTTTATCTTTATAGTTCGGGGAACATGAATCTAAAGGGATGTCTTTAGATAACTTCTCAAAGGTTTCATTATGAAAATTAGTCCCCAAAATCTTAAGTTTAATTTCCCACATAAATCTTCTATAATATGGAGGTTCTTTCGCTGGAGGCGATTTATCTGGAGCATCAGCAAGAATAGTTTTATAGGCGAGAGAAAGACAACCCATAGACCCCGATCTAGCTAAATCGATGCAAATCGGAGCAGAGTCTGACATCCCCTTATATCTAAATGGAGTAGAGGTTAGATGGGCGGAAAGAGTAGCATGTCCCCCCATAAGTCTAGTATCATTGGTCATCACTCTAATATTTATATTCTCCCCCCAACCCACAGGATAAAGAAGTGGGGAATGAGGAACATAAGCCCAATATGAAATTGCAGACACAGGACACATTTGCATAGAAAGGATAACAAACATAGCAAGAAACATATTTTCTGTTGATAACTGCTTTCTGGTGCTAGTGATCATCTGCTGCGCTTCTTGGGCGAGTCTCCTCAGCTGTCCCCAGGTCAGGAACAGGTGAGGTCTCTCATAGAACAGCAAGATCAAGTCCCATCATCGTTCTCAGCATCCTCTTCTCTTTCAGTCTCTGCTTTCTCCTCTGATTCCTCGATAGAGGCCCTTTGGTTAAACGGCCGGATGAGCCTGTCTGGGATCCAGATTGGACTATCTGCATCCTGTGGAAAAACACAAGCATACCCTCTCTCGGAGGAAATAAAGCGTCCGGTCCTTTGTAGGATCCGGTTAATAGATCTTTCCATATTACTTGTGGAAGTTGTTCTCCTTTTATTCCTCCCCAATGTTTCGTAGTAGGGGAGTTTCCTTGTTCATCAGTATTCAAATAATCTATCACAAAAAGAGCATGATTCAAAAGGTGATGGGGAGAAAAATATTTATTAGCAGCCCTGAGGCGTTCAATCTGAGTTTTCAAAGTTTGGTGAGATCTCTCAATTATTGCCTGTCCTTGGGGATTATATGGTATTCCTGTGGTATGGTGTATATCCCATGCTCGCAGAAAAGAGGCAAAAGACTTAGATGTATAAGCTGGAGCATTATCTGTCTTAATTCTCAATGGCTTTCCCATCATCATGAAGCTTTGTACAAGATGTTGAATTACATTCTTCATAGCTTCTCCACTTCTAGCAGAGGCAAACAGCATATGAGAATAAGTATCCACTGTCACATGAACATAAGCCAATTTTCCAAATTCAGGGATATGTGTAACGTCCATTTGCCATAAAGCTAATGCCTTAAGACCTCAGGGATTTACTCCCATTTTTTGTGGGTGGTAAACTTGAGGACAATTACCACAATCCTTAACTATCTGTCTGGCTTGTTCTCTAGTAATATGAAACATCCTTCTTAAAGCAAGAGCATTTTGATGATGTAGCTCATGACTATTCTTTGCCTCTAATACATTCATAACTGTTCCTCTAGTTAACGCATCAGCCATATAATTTCCTTTCCTAAGGGGGCCTGGTAGAATAGAGTGACCCCGTATATGTCCTACATAAAATTTTTTGTTCTTTTTCTAATCGTATTTTGCAATTGCTGTAATAAATTTAAAATTTGAGACTTCCCTGAAAGCAAGGCTGTTTCTATGGCTGGAAACAAATTAACCACATACTTTGAATCCGTATAAAGATTAAGTTTTTCTGTAAAATTTTGAAAAGCAAGTAGAACTGCTCTTATCTCTGCTTGCTGAGCAGAAGTCTGCACACCTTCCTCTATCAGAGGCTTTTGTCCTGGTACATAAACCACGGACCTCCCATTAGACGAGCCATCTGTGAATACGCATAGGGCAGACTCCAAAGGTTGTGAAGAACACTTATTTGAGAAAATTATTTCTGTTTCCTTATAAAATTCAATTAAAGGATGTTTAGGATAATGATATTTAATTTGTCCTGTATAACCTTGCAATGCAATTCCCCAATCACCATCTTCCATCAATAGTATTTCAAATTGCATTTTATTATATGGTAATATAATATTATGCATTTCTTTTCCGAATAGTTCCCTGGATCTCATTCTCCCTTTATTAATCAATAATGAGCACATATATGGATAAGAAGCCAACATTTTCTGTTGCACATGAGGTAAATGTATCCATTCCAACACACCATCCTGCCATAAGCATCCAGTGGGAGTGTATGGTGTTTTAAAAATTATCAAGTCCCACTCTTTATCATAAGATATCTGCTTTACCTTTGCATCATTTAAGTTTTCCTCCACCAATGCTAAAGCTTTTTTGGCTTCTTGAGTTATAACTCTTGGAGACTTAGGATCAGTATCCCCTTGTAATAGTTGAAACAAAGGACTTAATTCTCCTGTAGTAATTTTCAAAAAAGTTCTAATCCAATTAATATTTCCTAATAATTTCTGAAAATCATTTAAATTCCTTAAATTGTCTACTCTTATAGACATCTTTTGTGAGGCAATATAGTCATCGTGAATTAACTGTCCCAAATAACTTAAAGGTCTATTCTTTTGTATCTTATCTGGGGCTATTACTAATCCAAATTTGGTAAAATGTTCAATTGTATAAAGTAATACTTCTTTGTTAATTGGTGATTGATGAGCTATCAAAATGTCATCCATAAAGTGGGCAAAGTAAGCCTCAGGATATTTTTTTCTAATAAATACTAAAGCTTGATCCATAAATTTTTGACATAATGTCGGACTATTTTTCATTCCTTGAGGCAACACTTTCCATTGATACCTTCTATATGGCCTCCTCAAGTTTACAGCTGGCACACTAAAAGCAAATCTTTTACAATCCTCAGGATGTAATTTTATAGTAAAAAAGCAATCTTGTAAATCAATTACCATCACATTCCATCCTGCAGGAACTGCCACTGGAGAGGGCAGTCCTGGCTGCAACGCTCCCATGTCTTCCATGGTAGCATTTACTGACCTAAGGTCCTGTAGCAATCTCCACTTCCCAGATTTTTTCTTTATTACAAATATGGGAGTGTTCCAAGGACTATTACTTTCTTCAAGATGTCCTTTTTCTAATTGTTCTTGCACAAGTTGTTCTATAGCCTGTATTTTTTCTTCTGTCAGGGGCCACTGATTGGGCCATACAGGCTGCTTTGATTTCCAACTTAATTTATCTGCATGCAACAAGCCCTCAGCGGCCCCTATGAAAAATGCTGTTCACTCAGATTATCTGAGGTGACTAACTTTACATCCATGTCACTCATCATGTCTCTTCCCCACAAAGAAGAGGGGAGAGAAGGAACAACGTAAGGCTGAATCATTCCTGTCTTTCCTTCCAATTCCCATCTCAGAAACTGTGAACTTTGAGCCACATTAAAGGCCGTCCCTAAACCTAACAAAGAGGAAGAAGTCCTCTTACATGGCCAAGATGAAGGCCAATCCCTTCCTGCTATACAAGTCTTATCTGCCCCTGTATCCAAAAGTCCTTGAAACTACTTTCCATTTTTCTAACTGCTTTAAAAGGTCTTTCCACACCAATATTTTGGACCCATGCCACAACATCCGTAGAACCAAACTTCCCTTGTCCACGTTCACGCTTTAAGATTGGATTAGGTAAGTTAAGATAAGGCAGGAACAGAAGCTGAGCTATTCTCTGCCCCTTATGAATTTGTATAGTTTCTTTTAATGGTCTAATCATGACTTTTATTTCTCCTGTGCTATCACTATCAATCACACCAGGCAACACCTCAAAATTCTTTTTATAATTTTACAGTTCCCTGTGGCAGAGTTCCCAAGGTAGACATAGAAACTAAGGAAACACCGTCCCATCTAGAGAATATTACATCATTACAAGAAGCTAAATCTAAACCAGCACTACCAGGAGTAGCTCTAGGCAAATCATGTATAGTAAATTCATGAGCCTCAGGATTCAGAGGACTCCCTGATGTAACTACAGTATTTCCCTCTCTTTCAAGTTCGGGGCTGAGAGGCTGCCCCTGACTTAGTTAAGTCTTTTCCTCTTTCTTTTCCCCTGTAAGGGGTGTTCCATCCTTGTGGAACTTAGACTTACAATCTTTTTTTCCAGTGCTTGCCTTTCTGGCAATGAGGGAATACTCCTGGGGGAGGACCCCTTCTATTAGAGTCCCTCTTATTGTTTCCTGGACATTGCCTTTGCATATGTCCTGATTTCCCACATTTAAAACAAGTGGGCTTGGAGGTTCCTTTCCCTCCTTTACCATAAGTCTTTTTAACATAGGCGCTGAATTTCTCTCCCTTCATAACTGCAGCATAGGCCATGCTTTGGACTACGGCTGGTGAGGCATCCACGCAGACTTTCACATAGTCCTGCACTGTTCCTGTCTTTCTAATAGGCCTTATCAAATCTTGGCATAAAGCATTAGCATTTTCCCAAGCCAACTGCTTAAGGAGTATCTCAAAGAACTCCCTGGTTGTACTTTCTGAAACTTTTAACCCTCTGCTAGCCATCATATGCTTAAACACTGAAAAGAACATTCGTTCCTGTTTTGACTCGGTCTGCCCCATGATATCAGATTACTTACCTATAACTAGCGTATTCTCAGCTAGCGGAGCTGCAGCCTCCTTTGCAAGACACCGCCAGTAGCCTTGAAAGAAAGAAAGAAAGAAAGAAAATTACCTGCCCAAATGTCCCTGTTCAGAGGCGCCAGCTGCCACGGCCCGACACAGTCGGGACACACGTGGGGGAATCAGAGTCTTTGGTATGCAGAAAGGCACTGGTCGCGGCGTGAAATGACAGACAGACACACACAAGATCTGAATGCGTCTGAATGCACTTTACTGTTCTGAGGCAGGAACTTTTATACACACAAGTTGGTATTACATTACTAAAGAAAAAATGTATCTAGTGAAATGTTTACAAAGAATGGTTACCATGAGTATCTGGCACAAGGGAATACAAAATCAATCAGGTATGAACGTTAGAGAATACACACAAAGTCATCGCGTCCCTCTGTAGTTAATGATAAACTAGTAGTTCAAGAGTCCTTGGAAACACTATGTTTGCTTTCTTCTTGTGAGACTTCCTCAGGCTTACCTAGAAACTTTACTTAACTGATGCTTTCCATGTCACAGTGTCAAAGCCACCTAACTATACAAATAATATAAATTGTTGGGAGGTTAATTCTTTAATGTATCTAGGTAATAACTGTACAGCTGATCAAAAACAAAGCAATGGATCTCTAGAAGATAAATCATGGCCAGTGCTGTAGCTCAAAGAATAAACTCTCAGTGAACCATCACGCCTGGATGCTCGCACCTCCGGCTAGCAGGGACATCTTGTAAGTAAAAGACCAAGTCCGAAAAAAGGGTCACACAGACAAAGCTTGCCATGAGAAATTCAGCTCAGCCCTATCTCCGGCCAAGGAGGCTCACAGAGACATTCACCTTGGACAGCCCTGCCAAACAAGGCTTTTCCCAGTAAATATCACACAGCTTCCACCGGGATTACAGCTTGGCTGCGTGAAATTATGGTGTCCAAGAGATGCGTGTGATACCAGAAAAACAATATTTGGATTTAAATTCACTGGTCATGATGCTGTTAGAGGAACAAAAAAAGGAAATAAATCTCTTAAAGAAATACAGGAGAACATGAGTAAGTTAGAAGCCATTAAAATAGAAACACAAAAATCACTTAAAGAAATTCAGGAGAATACGGGTCAACAGATAGAAGCCAAAAAAGAGGAAATGCAAAAATCACTTAAGAAATGCAGGAGAAATTGAGTAAACAGGCAGAAGTCATGAAAGAGTAAACACAAAAATCTATTAAAGAAACACAGGAAAACAAACAAGCAAGTGAAGGAACTGAGCAAATCCTTCCAGAATCTATAAACAGAAGTAGAAAGAACTAAGAAATCACAAACGGAGATAACTTTGGAGATAGAAAACCTTTGGAAGAAATCAGGGGTCATAGATGTAAATATCAACAACATATTAAAAGAGATAGAAAAAAAGGATCTCAGATGCTGAAGATACCATAGAAACCATTGACTCAACAAGGGAAAAATGCAAAAAGCAAAAAGCTTGTAACCCATAATATCCAGGAAATCCAGGACACAATTATAATACAAAACCTAAGGATTATAGGTATGGATGAGAGTGAAGATTTACAACTTATAGGCCCAGCAAATATCTTCAACAAAATTACAGAAGAAAACTTCCCAAACCTAAAGAGAGAGTTGCCAATGAATATACAAGAAGCTTACAGGATTCCAAAAACACTAGATCAGATCAGAAATACCTCCTGTCACATAATAATCAAAGATTTTTCACCTGAAGAAATTCAGATTGCTGAGAAACACCTTAAAAAATGTTCAGCATCATTAGTCATTAGAGAAATGCAAATCAAATCAACCCTGAGATTTCACCTCACACAAGTCAGAATGGCTAAGATCAAATACTCAGGAAGGAGCAGGTGTTGGCAAGGATGTGAAGAAAGAGGAACACTTCTACACTGCTGGTGGAATTGCAAGCTGGTACAACACTATCAAAAGCAGTCTGGCAGTTCCTCAGAAAACTGCACACAATACTTCTGGAGGACCCAGCCATATTACTCCTGGGCATATACCCAGAAGATTCCCCAGCATGCAATAAGGATACTATGAGCATAGCACCCTTATTTATAATAGCAAGAAGCTGGAAAGTACCTAGATGTCCCTCAACGGAGGAATGGATTCAGAAAAATGTGTTATATATACACAATGGTGTACTATTCAGCCATTAGAAACAATGAATTCATGAAATTCTTAGAGAGATGGATGGAGCTGGAGAACATCATACTAAGAAAGGTAACCCAGTCTCAAAAGAATACCTATGGTATGCACTCACTTATAAGTGGATATTAGCCCAGAATGTAGGAACACCAAAGACACAATCCACATACCAAATTATGTCAGACAAGAAGGAAGGAGTGGACCCTGATTCTGGACAGACGCAATGCATCATTGTAGGGGAATACCCGAGCAGGGAAGTGAGAAGTGGGTGATGGGGAACAGGGGGAGGGGAAGGCATGTGGGACCTTTGCCGGGCTGGGAACCAGGAAAAGGAAAATGAAATATAAAGAAAGAATATATCCAAACAAAAAACTCTAAAATATACTAAACAAAGAAAGAATATTAAGAGCAGTAAGAGAAAAAGGACAAGTAACATATAAAGGAAAACCTATTAGTATTACACCAGATCTCTCACCAGAGACCATGAATGCTAGAAAATCTTGGGCAGATCTCATACAGACTCGAAGAGAACAAAAATGTCAGCCAAGACTACTATACTGAGCTATACTCTCAATCACAATAGAAGGAGAAACCAAGATACTCCATGATAAAACCAAATTTACAATATATCTTTCCACAAACTCAGCCCTACAAAGGATAATATGTAGAAAATACCAATACAAGAAGGGAAACTACACCGTGGAAAAAGCAAGATAGTAACCTTCTTACATCAAACCAAAAAGAAGAGAATTACTCAAATATAAAAATAACATAAAAAATAACAGGAAGTAATAATCACTATCCTTAATATCTCTTAACACCAATGTCTTCAATTCCCTAATTAAAAAACATAAGACTAACAAACTGGGTACATAAACAGGACCCTATATTTTGCTGCATGCAGAAAACACACCACAGTATCAAAGACAAAAACTACCTCAGAATAAAAGGCTAGAAAAGAATTTTACAAGCAAATGATCTCAGGAAACAAGGCCAAGCAGTCATTCTAATAATAGATAAAATTGACTTTCAACATAAATTCATCAACAGAGAAACAGAAGGACACTTGTTACTGGTCAAAGGAAAAATCCACCAAGAACTCTCTATTCTGAACATCTATTCTCTGAATGCAAGGGCACCCTCATTGGAAAAAGAAACTCTACTAAAGCTCAAATCACACATTGCACCTAACACAATAATTCTGGGTAACTTCAACATTTCACTATCCTCATTGAACAGATCAAGAAAACAGAAACTAAACAGAGACATAGTGAAACTAAGTGAAGCATTGGACCAATTGAATGTAACAGATATAGATATAGATGATATAGATATAGATATAGATATAGATATAGATATAGATATAGATAGATATAACATTTCACCCTAAAGCAAAAGAATATACCTTTTTCTCAGCACCTCATGGTATCTTCTCTGAAATCAACCATGTAATTGGTCACAAGACAGACCTCAACAAATATAATATCAAACTAATCCCATGCCTCCTATCAGATCACTATGGAGTAAAAGTGGTCTTCAATAGCAACAAAACCAACAGAAAGCCCACATACACACGGAAACTGTACAATACTCTACTCAATGATAACTTGGTCAAGGAAGAAATAAAGAAAGAAATCAAAGACTTTTTAGAATTCAATGAAAATGAAGGTACAAACTATCCAAATCTATGGGACACAATGAAAGCAGTGCTAAGAGGAAAATTCATAGCCCTGAGTGCCTCCAAAAAGAAACTGGTAAGAGCATAAACTAGCAGCTTAATAGCACACCTGAAAGCCCTGGAACAAAAAGAAGCTAATTAACTCAAAGGAGTAGAAGACAGGGAATCATCAAACTCAGGACTGAAATCAGTCAAGTAGAAACAAAGAGGACCATACAAAGAATCAACAAAACCAGGAGCTGGTTCTTTGAGAAAATCAACAAGATAGATAAACTCTTAGCCAGACTAACCAAAGGGCCCAGAGACAGTATCGCAATTAACAAATTTAAAAATGAAAAGAGAGATATAACAATAGAAACAGGAAATTCAAAAGATCATCAGATCCTACTACAAAAGTCTATATGCAACCCAACTGGATAATCTGGAGGAAATGGACAATTTCCTAGACAAATACTAAATACCAAAATTAAATCATGATCAAATAGATCATCTAAAGAGTCCTATAACCCCTAAAGAAATAGGGGGGGTCATACAAAGTCTTGCAAGAAAAGAAAAAAGAACAGGACCAGAAGGTTTTTGCAGAATTCTATCAGACCTTCAAAGAAGATCTAACATCAATACTCTACAATTTATTTCACAAAATAGAAACAGAAGAAACACTACCCAACTCGTTCTACAAAGCCACATTTATGCTGATATCAGAATCACACAAATTTCCAAAAAAGAAGGAGAACTACAGGCCAATATCCCTTATGAATATCGATGCAAAAATACTCAAAGATACTCAAGAAAATTCTTGCAAGCCAAATCAAAGAACACATCAAAATGCCCATTCACCATGATCAAGTAGGATTCATCCCAAGGATGCAGGTATAGTTCTATATATGGATATCCGCCTATGCAATAAACTACATAAACAAACTGAAAGAAAATAAACCACATGGTCATTTCATTAGATGCTTAAAAAGCATTTGACAAAATTCAGCATCCTTTCATGCTAAAAGTCTTGGAAAGAACAGGAATTCAAGGCCCATACCTAAACATAGTAAAAGCAATAAACAGCAAACCAGTAGCCAACATCAAACTAAATGGAGAGAAACTTGAAGCAATCCCACTAAAATCAGGACTAGAGAAGGCTGCCCTCCCTCAAAATAGTACTTGAAGTTCTAGCTAGAGTAATTAGGCAACATAAGGAGGTCAATTGGATACAAAATTGGAAAGGAATAAGTCAAGCTATCTGTATTTGCATATGATATGATAGTATAATTAAGTGATCCAAAAAACGCCACCACAGAACTCCTACAGCTCATAAACAACTTCAGCAAAGTGGCTGGTTATAAAGTCAACTCAAGCAAATCAGTAGCCTTCCTATACTAAAAGGATAAACAGGCTGAGAAAGAAATTCGGGAAATGATAGCCTTCTCAATAGCCACAAACAGTGTAATGTCTCTTGGTGTGACTTTAACAAGTGACAGAGCTATTAGACAAGAACTTCAGGTCTCTGAATAAGGAAATCGAAGAAGACCTCAGAAAATGGAAAAATCTTCTATGCTCATGGATTGGCAGGAATAATATAGTAAAAATAACCATCTTGCCAAAAGCAATATACAGATTCAATGCAATCCCCATCAAAATCCCAATTCGGTTCTTCATACAGTTAGAAAGAGCAATTCTCAAGTTCATCTGGAATAACAAAAACCCAGGATTGTTAAAATTATTCTCAACAGTAAAAAAATTCTGGGAATCAGTATCCCAGACCTCAGCAGTACTACAGAGCAATAATGTTAAAAAAAAACTGCATGGTATTCATAGAGTGACAGGCAGTTTGTTCAATGGAATAGGATTGAGAACCCAGACATGAACCCATACACCTATGGTCATTTGATATTTGACAAAGGAGCTGAAACCCAATGGAAAACAGATAGCCTTTTCAACAAATGATGCTGGCTCAACTGGAGTTCAGCAAGCAGAAAAATGTGAATTGATCCACTCTTATCTCCTTGTACTAAGCTCTACTCCAAGTTGATCAAGGACATCCACAGAAAACCAGACACCCTGAAACTAATAGAAAAGAAACTGGGGAAGATCCTTGAGGACATGGGCACAGGGAAAATGTTCCTGAACAGAACACCAAAAGCTTATGCTGTAAGATCATAAATTGACAAATGGGACTTCATACAATTACAAAGTTTCTGTAAGGCAAAGGACACTGTCAAAAGGACAAAACAGCAACCAACAAATTTGGAAAATTCACCAACCTACAGCCAGCAGAGTGCTAATATCCAATATATACAAATAACTCAAGAAGTTAGACTCCAAGTATCCCTATTAAATACAGCCTCCAAATAGAGCCAATAACCCTATTAAAAATGGGGTACAGAGCTAAACAAAGAATTTTCACCTGAAGAACTTTCAATGGCTGAGAAGCACCTTAAGAAATGTTCAGCAACATTAGTCATTAGGAAAAGGCAAATCAAAACAACCCGAGATTTCACCTCACACTAGTCAAAATGGCTAAGATTAAAAACTCAGGAAACAACAGGTGTTGGTGAAGTTGTTGAGAAAGAGGAATGCCCCTCCACTGCTCCTGGGAGTGTGTGTTGGTGCAACCACTCTAGAAAACAGTCTGGCAGTTCCTCAAATGACTGGGCATGACACTTCCAGAGGATCCTGCTATGCCACTTCTGGGTATATACCTAGGGGATTTCCTGGCATGCAATACGGACATATGCTCCACTATGTTCATAGCAGGCTTATTTATAATAGTCAGAAGCTGGAAATAACCCACATGCCCCTCAGTGGAGGAATGGATACAAGAATTTCGGTATATTTATACAATGGAATACTACTCAATGATCAAAAACATGAACTCATGAAATTCTTAGGCAAATGGTTGGATCTGGAAAATATCCTCCTGAGATATCCCAATCACACAATAAGGCACATGGAGTGTATTCATTGATAAGTAGATATTCACTCAGAAGCTCTGAATAGCCAAGACACAATTCACATATCAAATGATTCCCAAGAAGAAGGAAGGGGAGGTCCCTGGTCCTGGAAAGGTTTAATCCAGCATTGTATGGGAGTAGTAGGACAGAGAAGTAGGTGGGGGATGATTGGAGTACAGGCGGAGGTTAGAGGGCTTATGGGATTCATTGGAATGGGTGGGGTGGACCAGGAAAGAGAAAAACTTTTGGAATGTAAACAAATAATATAGAAAATAAAATAAAATAAATAAAATTTTTGCCTGAATTTAAAAGCAAAACAAAACAAATTAAAACATTAATCTTAACACTTCCAAATACAAGGAAGCTGCACATTGTGGAAAACTTAGAAAAACTACCTTCATTATTGTAAATAGTTATCTTGTGTTAGGGTTAAAAGCTTTTCTTTTAATTTAGACAGAAAGGAGAAATGTTCCCCAGACATTATATTTACTCAAAATTATAATTCGTGTGCAGTGGATCTGCTGGAGCGCATATCTTTAATATAAGAGGCTTCTGTTTACTGAAAAGATGTAGAAATATAATCAATCAAAAGTCAAAAGAAAAGAAAGCAACCAGTTCTCACTGAGTGGACCTATGAAAATAGATCACATATATTAAGAGAAAGTCAGGAGGAGGGATAAACAGATACACAGGCAGAAGGAGAAACATTCAGTGTGAAGGATTTTGAGATGACATAGATACACAGAGATTCCCTTTCCTGTTGAGCCAGAAAGGTAAGCTGTATGTTGTATCTGCTTCTCTAAACAAGGTTTTGAACTCAGAGTCTAGCTCCCATGAATATATAAGTAAAAACAAAGTTTGTCATTGTGTTTGTTAAAAGCAACACTGAAGCCCAAGTGAGTCACAAAATTCAGTAGAAAATCAGATACAATGCACCTTAAAGAAGAAAACGTGAATAGCTTTGAACTCAATTTTACAGAATATTTTTTTTCCTTTGAGCAAAACACTGACAGCAAAGGCATTAAGATCAACAATTATCCAAACTCAAAAAAACATCTGGAAAGCAATGGACATTCTAATTCCAATAAAGTTTCACTCTATAGAATGGGAAAATATTTTCAACATTATCAACCTGGAGAGAAGACTAATCTGCAAATAGAGAAAGAACTCAAGATGTGTGGTATCCAAAAACTATTAATTCAATTAGAAATTCTCTCCATATCTGAACAGAATTATTAATAGAAGAAACTCAAATTTATGAGAAATAAAGAAACCTCAACATCATTAGCAATTAGAGAAATGTAATTTAAAACTACTCTGATTTCATCTTACAGGTCTCAAAATGGCTAGTGTCAACAGGGCAAGTAACAAATGTATCATGGTGGAATGCATGTGAGCAAGCGTGATGCTTTTCTTTTGCTGTTGCCATGCAAGCATGCCTAAGTAGTAGAGAAATCAATATGGCATTTTTCTCAGAGTGTTAGGAATCAATCTATCTCAGGATATATCTACACCACTTATGGGCAAATAACAAAAAATGTGTCATCCTAGAACAAGGATAATTGCTTAACCATATATGTTGTGGCTTTACTCATTATGCCTTGAATATAGAAACCTAGATATCCTTCAAAAGAAGAACAGATTTTAAAATATTGTATTTTTATACAATGGAGTACTTACCAGCTGTTAAATAAAGATGATCTCTTGAAATCTGTAAAAAATTAATTGAAAAACAAAATAAAGAAAATCATGTTCAGTCAAGTATTTTAGAGCCTGAATGAGAAATTTGGTAAGAATTCACTTACAGAGGATCATAGTGTCCTCAGGAGACACTGGAGGATCTTTGAAGACTATTTCAGAACCTGCATAGATCTGGTCTCCATTGTTTATAAGTATTAATGACCCAGCTTCCTTCTTCAACCAGAATAGAAAACAAATGCAATAATTCAGTTTGATAAACTTGGCTTCAAAAATGTGAATAAAATGAAAAATCTCAAAACATAAAACAAGCAAATTTATTGTGGCCCTAATGAAAATAGAAAGTGCCTGCATTAATCCATGTTCTTACATTTCAAACCATGGCATGCCTCTGATTTACATGAGTAAGAGATGGTTACAGCCCTGGTTCTTGCCTATGTATTCTTGGAAATCAACACAATTAAATTGAAGATACTTTGGGGCTACTCCAGGGAATGTGCCTAGTGATTTGAAGATGAAACTGGGTCTTTTTTTACTGATAATCAAAATGTTCAAGTTTTACAAACTAGCATGTATTTGCTCCTTCCCAAAAAGATGCATTTGGTACCTATTGAGAAGAATTAGATGAACCCACAAAGGGTAATATTCATGGAAGTATTTATGAATCAAATTACACCATTTCACTTTTCATCATGAACTCAGTAGAAAATATGTTTCTTTCTTTTTTTTTGTTTTTGTTTTTGTTTTTTCCAGACAGGCTTTCTCTGCATAGCCCTGGCTGTCCTGGAACTCACTCTGTAGATCAGACTCGCCTCGAACTCAGAAATCCATCTACCTCTGACTCCCAAGTGCTGGGATTAAAGGCATGTGCCACCACTGTCCAATGTAAAATATATTTCATCTTCAGGCCAGAGGAAGAATTTAACAGCCATTTCCATTACCTTGTATAATTTCTAACACTAAGCTATACTTCTGGACTGGCAGTATTAATGCTCAGATCAGGTATAATGCTTTAATTAATGAAGAGAAGATTAAGTGTATGGTGTTGATAGGAGTGTATCAGTTCTAAAACTTATTGATTACTGGCACTGGGTTGTCTGTCATTGCCTTGAAACCCTGACCTATTAATTGCACTTAGGTGAAGTATAACAGTTAGGTTTCTGATATAGGGACTTCTTCTCCAATATCACAGAGAACAGAAATTCTTATTGCCTTGGACCGGAAAAATAGCTGTTTTAACCCTTTCTTACATAATTTGTCAAAAATTTATCTGAAATGGATCTGATGCAACTATGGGGACTATGCTCACAATAACTATTTAGAAGAGCTTTTAAATGCTCTTGATCTGTAATCGCCAACACCATATTATTCAATGTTCTTCTGGGTTCCAGAGGAACAATGGATATGAATGCCAATGACAGATTTTCAGAGTTATCAGGGATTTCTCATGATCCCAACTAACCAGTTACTGTACCAATCTTTTTATCCATCTTCTCACTAAAATCCTGGTCATGGCTTGTATGCTGATGATATACAGGTGGCAGTAAGAACAGAGATATCCACACATTTTTTTTGTATCACCATGCCTCATGGACATCAACACCAGTCTACACTATGGTCCACCATGGAACCAGACCTGGCATTCCGTGGCATCATGGGACCAGACATAACCATAGCCTCAAGAAGCTGTACAGGATGCAGAATTTTGGCTGTTAAGTACCACCCTTGTGTATCCAGATTTGCCTCTCTTTGTAACATACAAACTATTCTGGTCTCCATATCTTTACTATTTATCTATCA
Source organism: Apodemus agrarius (assembly GCA_964023405.1). Classification (NCBI taxonomy): domain Eukaryota; kingdom Metazoa; phylum Chordata; class Mammalia; order Rodentia; family Muridae; genus Apodemus; species Apodemus agrarius. The sequence continues at coordinate 72,032,837 of OZ030007.1, read as the reverse complement.
TATGCTTGATTAGTATAGTGTCTTCTGACCACCTGCACCACAAGACTGTGGGAAGAGTCCTAGGTCAAACTTTTTTTTCAGTGCTTTCATGTTACACATAAAATGTGAATACAATGTAAATCTACAGGAGAAGGCATTGTAGAATATCCTCACTGTACCAAGAAGCTCTATTTACAATAATGAGGAATAGAGCACTTAGATTAAAGAATATGACCTCTAATATAATTGGAGGGATTATCCTCAGCAAATTTTGAATCATTACTGAGTAATGAACAGTCTCTAAAAGAGGATTGCTAATTTTATATCTCAAAGGACCTGATGTCATTGCCAATTCCTATTTACTGGTATGCTCTGAGTTCTCAGAATTGGGCAAAGGGACACATTAAGGTACAGGTTAAAAAATTTTCTTTGTTGCATTTCAGGAGCAGGGCACCTTCCTGATTCCTTGGCACAAAATGACAATCTGTTATGATCCAGACTTCAGATTGTCCAAGCAACTCAGGGTTTGAAGCTGGAGAAAGACATAGATGTTATCATCTCAGCTGTCTATAAGAACAAGGATTTTGTTGTGTTGTGTTGTGTTGTGTTGTATTGTGATTTGTTTCAAAGCTCAGGTACATGGTCTGTAAAAACCTGGGCAATGGCTTATGTCACAAACACACATGGGTGGAGAAGCATCATCATTAGGTAATTACAGTCCACATACCCTGATTACCAAGACATATGTGGATTGCAGTACTTTTCAGAAGACAGGTTGATGTATCAATCTTGATTTATTTATTGGTCTTGATTAAAGGAGGTGAGCTGGCAGGGCTTCTGTCTTGGGTAAGTTGGTAGTTGTCTCTATTTCTGTTATGAAATAATTGAATATGTTCTCACACACTTATCTTACTTGGTGCCTGCCCCATTGTGAAGTACTTAATTTGTTGGGAGTGTATGGCTCAGTTTTACTGAGTCAATAAGATCTGAATGTTATTCAATAAACAGTGTGCTATCCACATGCCAGAAGTTTCCATAGAACCAAATTTTAAGATTTAATGTTAAAATATTACTTCTGGCAATTCCCATGTTTCAAAATTAAGAGGTTGTATGTATTCCATGAAACCTCCGTAACTGTTAAAGATATTCTTCATTTGAAAAAAAAAATACTGATGACTTGGTTGGCAACCCACAGAGATCATATTTCAATCTCTGCATGAATGAGTTGTTCATTTCTGCTTAGGCAAATAGAGAAAAATTCTGCATGTGCAGAGTTTTAGTGATCCTATAATTTATCCTTTGAGACCAAGTGAATATGTTTCACCTTCTAATAGAAAGAAAGCCAGAAATAGGTTATAGTTGAAGGATTTTTTTTCATCTGGTTTGTACAGTAGGTATGAGAGAAAATTTCAGTCCCCAAATTTTAGGGAATTGCATGGATATGATATCAACTTTTGGAGATATGTGTATACAGATCATTATTAGCCTTAAAAACAATTGGAAACAGAATTGAGCAATTAGTATAAACAGCTTGTTGTTTCTTAATTTTGTTTGAGAACAGATATGTCACATATTCTGAATATATTAGAATGAAAGTGATGAAGTTCAGTCCGGCTCAACTTGTCACACAGTCTATTTTAGAGCCTATACTTTCATGTATAAAAATGAGACATAGAATATGTATTTCTCACAAAGTAAAAAATAAAAATGGGAATGTTTATAGAGTTTTTTCATAACTGTTTCATATGGATTTCAGAAATTGTTGTATTTTTCCTCTATAGAAGTCCTAACACCAATCCAGAACTTCTCCAAGAAACCAGGAATTCCTCTGAAATACATAAGGTAGAATGACTAGATATGGGCATCACCTTCTTCACAAATAAATAACACTTGGAAAGTGTTGCATTTCCTGAGATTTCCGGGACATAAAGTCCCATGTATCCTTTTTCTGTGTAATCAAATTCTTATTTTCTGTGCCCAAAAAGCCAGCTGACCTCTATTTCTGTTGCCCTGTGAACTCATAAAATGTTGCCCACGATCCTAGCCTTAACTTCTCTGGGGCTTTGGGATCAGGGATAAGTTTCCTTAAATCCTGTCAGAAATGGGGTAACACTGTTACAAGTATAAAGACAGCATAGGTGCACATGTTTCAAATCAATGGCTGGCTGGTCTAATTGTTATGCTCCCCTGGAAAAACTGTCTATTTAAAATGACTGTCTGATTTTAAAGCAATATAACTCCAGTGTTGTAGAATCATAATTATATGGAGTGGCAGAGTTAGCCAGAAGACAAATGGCCCTCATGGCACTAACATCTATTTGGGGCTTTTGAAAGATGCAAATAAATTACATTGCATATTTTCCATTTTATTGTTGTTGTCCTGTTGAGTGCAGCTTTACTTGCTCAAGGAGATTGGCAACAGTTGAGAATTCTAAATTTGGAATGGAATATTGCTGAATGCAATGTTGTTTTTGTCAGAGAGGGAGAAGGTGGTAGTGTTAAGGGCTCACACATGACTTTTGTTGAGTGTGTTTCAAAAATTTATCTAAAATGTCAACGAAACAAACATATGTGCAGTGATATTGATTGATTGTTCTGTCTGTAGTCTTTGGCATGCTCTTTTTCTGAGGAGTGAAAATTAGAATGAATATCACCTTGAACAATAGTAGGAGAGAATACCAAGTCAGATAACACATGCAAATTAACCAAACACACTCCCAGTGTGAAAATGGAGGTACCCTGTATTTCAGAGATGTCCTGATCTTCTTAGAAGAAAGAGAAGCCTGTAGAGTCTATAATCCTGTCAGGGACTTTTACCCTTCTGAACTGGATGAGAACACATCTAAAAAAATAAACACATCTTTTATCCACGGAGCTTTCTTTGTGTTCTGTGACCCTTAATATTTTTTTCTACATGATTCAACTTCCTGAGAATAAATGCAGGTCCAGAGGATCCCCAACAACTTCAAAGATAGAGGCAGCATCTTGTGTAGACTGTCACATGCCATTCTGTGATCTTTCATACAACACTTCTACATACTTTTGCTAAATATGTGAATGGGAAGTCCCCTCACCTGTAGAGCTCTTCTGAAACCATCTAATGACCAACTCATCAGTAAGAGCTAATAAATCTATAACAGCAGCAAATATCACTTGAAGCCAGACCAAATATCTTCCTGTTCTATTTTGTCTGCAAAACAACATCCAGCAATTTTGCTTTTCAGAAGGATGTTGATCATATGCACATATACAATGTGTCCATCTGAGAATGCTTCCTGCATTTCTTCCTTTCTTTTTGAAGTTGGTTAGATCAGACTGACTTTGTTTTATCAGAAAAAAAAAAACAAAAAAAATAATTAATGCAGGGTTCAATCCTAGTCCATAGTCATCCAGATGTAATGAGGATGGAAACAATGGACTTCTTCAAGTTCCCATTACTAAGAGTCTTTCAGAAGGAAGAACAAAAGGCCATGATTTCAATCACAGTCTCCCATCTGAATCTCCCAACAAAAGGTTCTCAGAAGTCTTCATGAATTTATCTAAACACCCATACCCCCAAAACTGCAATGCAGAGTATTTGGGGAAGAATTACAACTTTTTTCTCACAGATAATGATGCTACCCTGTATAGTAATCACGGAATTTAAAAAGTGATCCAACACAAAAAATATAGCCTCAGAAATGTGTTTCTTGGGGCTAATCCATTTCATTTCTTTTCTCAATACTAGAGTTTTAAAATCTCTCTTCAAACATGGACTCTTTTCAGAAAGACAGGTAGAGAAGTATAGTTTCATGCAGGAGACACATGAGTTCATGGATTGTAAAGGATAGATTAAATCATAGCCTAGAGTAAGATGGCTAGTATGTTGATGAGAAGACTCAAGATGTTTAGATTTCTGCAGTGACAAGAATCATATTGATAGGGTGAAAAGGGGGAGTAAAAACTGGTGTCAGAGATGTGACAAAGTGATGGAGATGAGCAAAAGTGTCTCAAAACATACCCACAAGTATTTTCTTGATCATTTCTTTGTGACTGAATTGTAATGATAAACAAATGTTGAAGAGTACAGAGTGTCTTACTTGTTTATGAAGTATATGGTCCAAAATAGACAGCATCAGCATCAGCACTGAGCATAATGTTATGGAGACAGATTTTATTTCACTGAACCCCAGGCCAACAGCCACAGTATCAATGCCTGTGAAATTATATTTCTGTTGCACTAATCAGGCAGTTGCCAGGTACATGAACTACAGCTTTTTGTTAATGACCATGGCAATATTTATCATCTTCAAGGCCAGGGCCAAAGCTGTAATAATGCTAGTATTGGAGAGCATTGCTTTACATCCTCTTGAGTCACTTGAGTCCCATTTTTCCTATCTGGTCCCAACCCTTTTCAATGCTGACCTCCTTCTCAAATTGCTTCACTTATTCACACCCTGTGTCATCCTTGATCATGAGAAGAGAGAAAGCTGTCAGCATTGAATGTGTCTAGAGAAGAAGGCCAGGGAATAAACTGAGTTTCCACAGGGCAAATGCATAGGAAAATGACCTAGGAATTCTACTGAAGTATAAAAGTGAGGACTTGAGTCCTCATGATGAAATACACTAAGCACAAGCTGACACTTTGAAATTTGATCCTGGCTACTGTAAAAATTTAGAGCTAGGAATATCTTTAGCAAAAGAACTTAACAAATTACTAAGTCTAAATTCCCACATTCATCCTTATAAATGTATCCTGCATCAATTCCATCATCCTTGAAGACAGCAGTGAAAATTGGGCTGGTAAAGGGTAAATGATTTTTAAAACTGCAGAGGCTGAGAAGAGAGAAAAGTAAAGGAAAAGTGATATACACCTCAATTGTAGGAGTCCATGCTCCATCAGCTCTTTTCAGTCCCCCTTTCCTCATGTTTTCCTTGAAAGCAAGTAGTTTAGTAAATTACTGGAATCACTGAGGAAAAAATCTGTTTAGGCTTTTGAAGACATAATGTTTTCTATGTTCTAACCTGTGCTGTAAGCTGTGTGCAGGAAATTCATGTTAGGAGGAATGAGAGTAGTGATAGATCTTAGTGTATCTGAGTGCTCCAAACAAACTGTAGAATGTCCACTCTCTGTGGGATACTTTGGGTAATCCTCTTTCAGAACAAAAGTTCTCAATGATCTAGGTGAGTGTTTAAGAAGTATATAATTCAGGAATTTATCTAGCAAAGGTCAACTCTGGCCTGAAACAACTTGCATTCTTTGTGGGAGCCCTGGTGATGATGTTTGTATTCTGATGTTAATTCTGCTTCCTCAAGAGGGGCTATCCTCTGATGAGCAGTGGATCATATACTCAGGTGTTATTCCTTAAAACTTTTGTTCATTTTCACTGGTGAAATAAAGGCTAGAGCCTGTGATTGGGCAGTGGAAGGTAAAGGTGGGAGAGGATGTCTTACAGTATTGGAAGAGGCATAAACAGAAAGAAGGGAGGAGAGGATGGAAGAGAAGATGGAGCAGAACCACATGGCTGGGAAAAACTGCAAGTATCCAGAGTCTCAAAGCTGGGCAACGGGTCAGTATTGTGATAGAGCTGTCCAGTCTAGGCATATAGGTTATAAATATAGCAACTTGGTTGTGTTCAGGTTCATTGGGCTTAAAATCAGTGTACCCTTTGTATCTGCCTTGACATAACATTCTAGTATACTCTTTTTTGCAAGAATTCTCTGGGAATGGCATTATGGTCCAGCTGTTAAGAACACTTATTAATTTTGTAAATGACATGGGTATAGAAAATATGTTGAAGAACAAACATTGATTTTCAAATGAATAAGTCTAATTCACTAATTTTGCGTGCACATACAGTAATTCCTCTCTCTCCTTCATTCTCTCTCACTCTCTCTAACATATATATTTAGAGAGAGAGAGAGAGATGTAGATGTAGATATCACACACACACACACACACACACACACACACAGCAAAGATATGTGGGGTTGGGGGTAGGAAAGATTTGCTGTACATAAATACATGTATCACAGGCAAAACAATCATACACATAGAAATAAATGAATTGAAACAAAATAAGCACACATGACAAAAGGAAAAAAGAGGAGCTGTATGCATCACTAATGCTATACAACAGAGGAATTTTCCAACAGAAAGGTGTATAAGAAAGTTTGGTATCTTGCTCTGAGTTGTCAGACCTTAGACTTGATAGGAAGATTGGGAATTACATGTCACATATCTCCACATATGTCTCTATTTTCTCTAGGGATTTTTTTTGGAGGGGAGTTAAAGAACTACCCAAAGATTTTTCCAAAGTAAATCCATTCTCCAGACATGTAGGGTATTGCAATTAACTGTTTTTTAATTTGGTACCCTGAAAAATGCAGAAAGCCTGTAGTAAAAATACATCATAAATCCCAGGCAGAGGGTGATTATCTGCCTCAGTGGTTTATGTTCCTGAACGAAAAACACACACTGTGCCTTTATTTTAATGTGTCTTAAGCAGCAGAGGGTGATTATCTGCCTCAGTGGTTTATGTTCCTGAACGAAAAACACACACTGTGCCTTTATTTTAATGTGTCTTAAGCAGCATAATTGCTAGGCTATTACCTAGTCACTGTACTGTTCTACCTCTCACCTATAATTCTTACTTCCTACTTACTAATTTCTATGTTCCATCTTGGCTGCTCTAGACCCAATTAAGCAGCCCTCTGGACTTTGTTCCTTTTTTTTCCTTTACATGTTGGTTCTGGTTCTTTCTCCTGCACACATTTCAGCTATGGTATCTCTTTTCTTCCAACTTCCTCCCTATCCCAAGACTGAGATTCATAAAACCCCTGCCTCTTTTCTTCTCTTCAGCTACTGAATGCTGTCATCTTTAATTACCAATCAGAATTAACTGGGGACAGGTTCCCAGAAGCAACTTGCAGACCCTCTTATTCATAATTATTTGGGAAACACAAATTAGTATTAGAATAGAAGCAGTTACAAAAACCCTTTCAAAAGAAACAATTATTGAACTGTAGGAATCAAAGCAATGGTCCCAATATTTCTCTAATGCCCAGTTTAATGATGATTCATCAACCACTGATAAAGGGATAGAAGGGTGAATACTTAAGAAGGAACCACAAAGTCGGTGCAGCACTGTGGACTATGATACAAAGAACAAGAAAAACAAAAGGATATTTTCTTATCTTCTCCAATCAAGGTATATAAATCATAGTATAGATGTATGATCCTAAAAATGGAAAACTACTCACTGGCTGATAATTGACATAAACTCATGTGAGTCATGAATAGAAATGGCAAAACCTATTAACACTTGGAAAAGACATCAAATTTTATTTAGCTAATATAGGCAAGACAGACAAAATGTCTGAAAATAATGAAATACTGGACAAGATGGCATTGTGCTTAATTGAGTAAAAAATATCACATTCTCCCATAGAAGTTAAAAATGAATCAGCAAGGATGATTTATTGCAAAATACAAACTTTCAAGTTACTCCAGAAATATCTGGGAAATTGAGAACAAATTTAAACCAGGACAACACTATGAGACTATATAGTATGAGGAATCCTTTGCCTGATACTCATGCCTTTAATCTCAGCACTTGTCATGCACATGATTTTAATCCCAACATTTGAGAGCCAGAGCCAAACACATACGAATTACTGTGATCTAAATTTAAAAGCTGCTTGCAAAGGGCTGGCTAGAATTCAAAAGGAACGTCTCTTGAGTTCTACAAATAAATAAGGTTAATCTTTGAATATATGTATATCTGTGTATATCTGAGTATGTATGTATATATATATATATATATATATATATATATATATATACACAGACACACACAAACACACATACACACATATATGTGTATATATATATGTATATATACATATATAGATATAGATATAGATATAGATAGAGAGATAGAATTTTCTCTTTAAAGTATATATTAGTTTTAAATTTTCAAGAGAATTTTTTAAAGTTCAATGGAAAGATTAAAAAATTTCCAATTAATAAAATAATTTTCCCTAAGTGTTGATAGAATTTCCAACACTAATAAGCCCATACAAAAAACAAACAATCAAGTTATTATAATTATAAGCTATATGCCTAGATTGAGTAGATCTAACACTATAACAAATCATTCTCCAGGTATAAGACCCTTTGCTACTTGTAGTTTCTCCTGGCCATGTGGTTCTAGTCCATTGACGCTTCCTGCTCCTCTTGCTCTGTCCTTTTTCCTTCTCCACTCATCCTCTTTCTCCTCTACCTGCTCCTACTTTAAAACACCCCAGTACCATATTTTGCCCCCACTGACCAGTCATAGGCTCTATTTAATAGGCTTGATCAGTTAAAATGGGGAGTAAATTCACATAAGATCACCTGAGCAGGATTAAAGTCAGAATACAAACACCGTCAGTCCAACCCACAATACACTAGCAAAGATATAACATGCCAAAAATTAATGGCCCCACAGTTAGAAATGTGTCAAGGAATTGTTTTTATATTTCCCTAAGAATGAAAGTAGGCAACTAAGAAATCATGATACCACTTTTCAAGTGAAACATGTAAAGTGAAAACATAATGTTGAGCATAGGAAATGCCATACAAATGATTTGTATGCCAATCTTGGTTAAGCAAGAATAGTTTATTGAATGTACCCCATAGTACTGGAAATCCAGGTCCACAAGAAAGAAAAAGATAACTGTGACACAGTCTGTCCTCAGGGAAAGCTTTTTATATAAATTAAAAATAAAACTAAAAAAAATTCAAGGCAAGCAGTGAAGTGGTACAATGTTTTTGCATAACTAGACAAAGAATCATCAGCTAAATTTTATGCAGATTAGTCCTGAAACTTTTGAGAAGGGTGGTGGACAGGTGGTGATCTTGCGGATTTCGTACTGAGATAACAGGGTACATGAGTTTCAACTACAACTTTTTTTTCACTCATTGCTAGCATTCTTTAGTGTCAGCTATAGATAATTACTTCTCAAAGTGTAGACTTTGAAGCTGAATTTAATTTTAAGTCAGGAAAATGTAAAAATTATACAAAATGGATTTGTTTAGCTAGAAAGAGCAGCACTTGACAGGTTATTTATTGAAAGAAAATATCCTAAGAAAATGAATAAATTGGCTAATGGTAGTCTATCTCCTTTTTGTCTCTGGATCCCACTACAGATATATGTGTCAAACAGTATTAATGTGGTCCCATTTCAATTAAAAATTAAAGCTTGATTTGGGTTTGGAGTGTGGCTTTCATCTTCTCTAAACCCATTCAGGTTTGTTAAGGAAAAACCCAAAGGCTTTGACTCATATCAGAAGATATACCTGGTTTGGGGCAGAGAAAAACAAAAACAAAACAAAAAACAAAAAAGAGAGATTATTCTATTGCATCTAGTCTTAAATTTTTTTAATTCTCTAAAACTGTTCTCAAGGTCCTAAAGATTCCTAAGGTTGCAGTGAATATACAAACTTTGTATGATGATATTAGTAGTTATACTGAGTACAAACTAATTTTACAAACAAGCTTCATCCAGCTTCCAGTATATGCTATGCAATATGAGTCTGAAGAATATAACTAGGGACAAAGTTTGTGTAACTTAGATATACTTATTAGTTTGTGGGCCTCAAACTTTTATGAGATCTGCTGAATATGATATTTAAAACGTGTAAGTTTTCTACCATGTCTAACAGCAAACATTGAGGTTTCTGAGAATATAATGTTGTCTGAAAATATCCCTAAAATGATGACCCCCCCCGAATTGTGGTAATGCTCACTGCAAGAAAAACTACCCCATTTATCTTCTACTGCTAGGTGCTGCTCAACCTGGGGGCATATTGGGTTGACTGCTATATTCTAACTAGCCAGCACAGCCGCTAATTTCACAAACACCATACAAATGTCAGCTTCAGAATTGCTGAGTTCCTATAAGACTAACGTAAATATTATAAAGAATTTTGAACTCACAATACTTAATGCTAATACTGCCAAATACAAGGAATCTGGACATTATGGAAAGCTTGGAAGAAATAGCCTCAGTATTGTAAACAGTTTTCCTGGGTTAAAGTTAAAAATCTTCCTGTTTTATTTAGACAAAATGGGGGAAATATTCCTGAGATTTACCAAAAACATGTGTTGTACATTTATTCATAATCTGCAGAAAACTAAAATAAGCTAGATGTCCTTCAACAGAAGATTAGATTAAATAATGTGGTACATTTATGTAATGGTATATTAATAGGCTTTTAAAAGAAAATATGATGACATGAAATTTGTAGGAAAATGAATCGAACTGTAAGGTAAATTAAACTTCCTGAGTAAAGTATCCTAGAATCAGAATGAAAAATTATTTGCATTGACTAGCAGAGTGTATGGTTCTACTTTCAGATATAGAAGGATCTTTGGATTATTATTTCATAGACTTCCTAATTGTGACCTATATCACTTATATGTGTTAATGGAATAGATGCCATACTAAGCAATATATATATATATATATATATATATATATATATACATATATATATATACAATATATATATATATATATATATACACACACACACACAGAGAGAGAGAGAGAGAGAGAGAGAGAGAGAGAGAGAGAGAGAGAGAGAGAGAGAGAGAGAGAATGTTTTAAGAGTTACAAAACAGGTCTTATAAAAAGTGATTAAAAATTAAATAAAAATGAAAAAACTGTAACATGAAATAGGTACCTATATTATGGCACTGATGAATAAAGAAAGGCATTGGACAAATCTCTGTTCTGAATTTGGAAGTCATATTATGCCTCTAACTGATTTGAAAAGTTCAGCTATGAGCCTGTCCTCTAGGCCTGGCAAAACAATGTTACAATATCAACACAATTAAAATTAGTACTGCTAGAAATTTCTCCTGACAGTGTGTTTCCTGATTTAAGGGTAAAACAAAGTTATTTTTAACCTCCCAATCAAAATGTCAAAAATTTTACCAACTGAGATGGTTTCCTACTTTTCAGCAGGATATATTTGGCACCTACAGGGAAGAAGCAGATGGAAAAATGAACTCATAAAAGACTAAATGTTCACCCATTTGTTTTTGATTTAAATTATATGGGTCAATTGCATATAAGTGAATCAATAGAAAACGTACAAGATCCACAGCCTGGAGAGAGATTTTTCACAGTTGTTTCCATTGCATTACATAATTCAAACACTATGCTATACTTCTAGACTGTTGTATTTGCAGTACCCATATTCAGATCAGGATAATTTTTATTTAGTTTTCAAAGAGAGACCTGACTGTATGTGTAGATAAGATGGTGTCAGTTCTTGAATTTTTTGAATACTGATGCTTCCATGTGAGTCATTCATTGCCTTTATACAGTGTCCTACTATTTAGGCAAATATCCAGTATTCCAATCAAGTTTCTGATATAGGGACAGTTTCTCAAATATAGCAGAGGACAGAAACTCTTTGATATCTTCAACTGGAAAGAGAATTGGCTGTTTAAGGCCTTTTATTTTTGATGTGTCATAAATTTGTGAGGAGGAGATCTGATGCAACTATGGGTACTATACTCACAGTATCTAATGGAAAAAGCGTTTTGATGGGGACCATTGATCCAGGATGGCCAACTTACAAATTCCTCAAGCCCTGGGAGCACTCCAGAGGAATGCCTGAGTCACATTCTCTGAGTCCCAAGGGCCTTCTCCTCCTCCCCATTCAGCAGGCATTGCATCAGTCTTTGTATTTATCCTCCAGCTTAACTCATGTTTGTGTCCTGTACCCTGATCTTCATCTTCCCATTCTTGGCAACCTACACACTGCATGACAAATACAGTTCATATAGTTCTCCCTAGATGAATATTCTTACTTCTGGCAAAAGTTCTGAGCTTAGATATATGATATGATTATACTGTCATACCATCAGTAGAATATTGAAAATAAATATTAAAAATATCCAGGTACTTGAAAATTTCTGATTCAATTTCAATATCTGAAAACCATGTAATATATAGCTATAGTTCTAAAACTGCAAGAGGGATGTTTCAAATGCCTTTGAAGTGTAAAAATGGTTACAGTATATGGTGAGTCTACATAAACATATTTCCTATGTATAGGACATTACAATATGAAACTACAAAAGTTTATGATTTGAGATAATAAAGACAAATTATGAGGCCAATTTTTCATTTTAAAATACCCATGATTTGGAAAGTTTTGGTTGTTTTCAGATGGCAAAAATAAAGTGTTTTGGACAAGTCCTTGGACTTTAAACCTGAACTTTATGACAACTTATAGGCAATCCTCATCTTTCACTAGAAACTTGTTGTAAGTATAAGAACGCTGCTTTTCTCCTCACAACATACATAGGTATAACTTAATATTGTAATCTATTAGAATAAATTTTACTCAATAAGGTATAGTCAGTGAATTAGGGTAACTGTCATGATTTGTCTAGGTTAACTCAGGGAAGCTTTAGTCTGCTGCAATCATGGCTCATTGGAGAGAAATTGCTGAATTACAAAATTGTTCAACATGATGTTTTGATTCAAAGAGAGGTTAGTAATGATTACATGGGTTTTTATTCCAAACTTTAGAAAATTGCTGTACCTAAGACATGTAATAAAATAGTCTTAACTATTAACATGCTTCTCTAGTGTATTAGAAAATGCCATAAAGGTGACCCTTAAAAATAACTTTGGAAATATTTTACATGCAGAGATACAAATGAAACCTGTTATTTTATTCAATTAGGATATACTAATGTGAAATAAAACTAATTTAAGCAAACAATATTCTCCATGACAAATATAACTTTAAGTTTATCTCAGTAAACTTGATTTTCACCCTTCTCGAAAATTGATTCCAGTTTTGAAATATATTCAATGGATTCTCTCTTCTAACTTCACCACTTCTTGTGTTATTAATGCTTGTGATTATTTTACTGAAGGGACCAAAGATCTTAAGGCTATACATATGGAAGCTAAACAAACTTTTCTGTACTTAATTTTGATCAGTACAGTAGAATAATTAGATAGTCACAAAATTCCCAAAGCTTCATCATTTCCACTTGTCATTGTCACTCACCCTCCCTTTATAAACATCACCATCTGTATGTTGGAAACAGTTACATACCCCAACTGATAAAATTTATGTGGTGGTTTGAATATGTTTGATCCAGGGAGTACCACTATCAAAATGTATAACCTTGTTGGAGTAGTTGTGGCCTTGACAGAGGAAGATGTCATTGTGTGGATGTGCTTTGAGGCCTTCCTCCTAGCTTTTTGGAAGTCAGTGTTCCCCTAGCTAGATTTGAGACAAGAGGTATTACTCTCAGCTCCTTCAATACCATGTCAGACTGGACACTGTAATACTTCATGTCATAATGATAATGAAATAAACCTCTGAACATGTAAGTAACCCCCAGTTAAATGTCCCTCATAAGAGGTTCTGTGACCATCCTGTCTTTTGACAGCAATGAAACTCTAACTAAGATAGAAGTTAGTAGCAGGCATTGGGGAAATTCTGTGATGGACCTGATTATGTTTTTGTTTGAGAAAATGTGGATTTTGAAACTTTGGATTTGGAAAGTGGTGAAATGCTTAAAGTAGGGCTTTAATAGACTGTCCTAGTAGGACTACATAAATTTTCTCCCTGAGAGTGATTTGAACTGTGGGATCTGGCACAAGAGTTTTCAAAGGAGTAGAATGTTAATATGTGCCTCAGTACTATTCCTGTGAGACTTTGGTCAAGAATGTGGCCTCTTTTGCACTTGTCTGAAGAGCCTGCCTGTGGTTAAGGAGAAGATATTTAGATTAATTGCATTGTCAATGTCTCATAAACACCTAGCTGTGACTTTGCCATGTTGTTTAATCTCATCTAGGCCAGTTTCACTAACAATCACATGCTTAGAAAGAAAAAAATATAAGATGTATGTGTCAAAGAATAAAGGTCACCAGGAAGTACAATGGAGCTAAATCGTGTGTTCAAGGAAATAAACAGATTAAGGGATTCCTGCCTTTGGGCAAGATCTCGCCCAGCTAAGCTTCTCTTCTGTGTGTTTTCAGTAGAAAATAGATAGTTATATTATTATGGCCTGGTTTTTGCTTTCATTTTTGCACATGAAGATAAAGATTGTGTGTCAAATAGATATGGGATGCCACAAGCTTTTGATTGGGATCTTGAACCCTATGTAGCATGAAAAGCTTCAGTCAAGGTGTGTTGGTACAGGTCTTTAATCCCAACATTCAAAAGTTAGAGCCATGTTGACCTTTGAGGTCAGGGTCAATCCAAAGAAAAATAGTATTGGTAATATTGTTTGGTAAGTTTAGGAGCTGAGAAACTGTTCGTGGAATTGTGTCATTGGTAGTGACATCTCACATCTCGTACCTTAAAGACTCCTACTATAAATAGTGAGAATTCTTACCTCTTTGGTTTAAAATGTATACACACATATTGCTCCTCCACCTATGACTGACCATTATCATACTTTCATACAATAATACTGATGGAAATTTACCCTTCTGGATAATGAGTCCTAATAAATGCTCCTTCTATACATTACCTTGGTCATGGTGTTTTATTTTCACAGCAATAGAAAGGTAAATAATATGCACAATTTATTAAAATTCTTAAATTTTGATGCAGCCTGGCCTTCTTAATGGGGTTCCTTCAAGGGCATATAAAGTTTAATATCCAATAGTCAAGTTTACATTTGTTAAACACATACATATACATGTATGTATATGTCTGTCCATATGTATGTATATATAAACTTATGTCTATATGTATAAATATGCAACTGAACATATGAAATGAATGAAACTGGTCATTGAGCCTGCCAATTTTCTGTGTATGAACATGACTTTTTCTTTCTCTTTGCGTCACAAAGTGGAAATGTGTTCTAAGTCTTATCTTTTCAGGGAGAGGCTCCTGAATTAAAAAATAAAGCAGCCAAGTAATTTTCTTTTCCTAATCTCCTACAGCTATTAGCAGGAGTGAATTATTAGAAGCCATCAGCTTTTTTATTCTGGTGAGCCAATGAATAATTTGCCAGGAGCCTTCACATCTGGCCACTGGAATAAAGGAGAATCAATTTTCAGAGGCCACTGACTTCTGTCTGAATGGCTCTGTGCCCCACCTCAGAATCTGAATGTCAAGGAAGGACACTGGCACATGTCCTCAAATGGGAGGACATCAGAAGACGTGGCCCAGATTTAGGATGGGTTTTTCCTTATCAAATCGTCTGAGAGACAAAATTTCTCACAGTTTGCACAGCTGATGTGATTTTCAAGTGTAAATTGCAATATAACTCCCTGCTCCTACCTCCTGCCACCAGGACAAACTTCAACATGGTTTACTATATAATAGAAAGAATATCTTATGTAGGTATGGATGTAATACTTACAATAAATCTGATGGCCTAGGACGTTGGCAGGAAATAGATTCTCTGTTGGGAGAATCAGGAGCAATAAAGGATTCTCAGAATGTGTGAGACTGGGAGATCTGTCCAGGAATATATGATTAGATAGATGCACAGTATCAGAGTAGATGTAACTAGCCATATGGCAAAATGTAGGTGAAAATGAATGGGTAATTTATTTATGATCTAGTCAAAAATTGTCCAGCTCTATGGCCAAGGTGTTTGTAAGTATATTTTGAGTCTGAGTCTTTTTTTCTGGGTAGAAGGGGCTCAGAGGAAGAGACAAATATAACTTGTACAGTTCACTATGGAATTATGAGGTGATGTCAACAATTTATCTCTAATGTAGGCTATTTATCACAATGTAGGCCAGTTGACAACTATTAGCCAGCACATATGCTTAGTTCTGTTTCTCCACCCCTCACATTATTCTGAATCTTTGTTTCCATTCTCTCCATACTTGAGCTAATTTAACTTTGGCATCCCTCTTCTACTCAACTTTGATTCATGAACTTAGTGCCTTCCACAGATTTCTACCCAAAAACAAACTTGTTCATCTCTTATTGTCCATTTCCCATTTTATAATGCTAACAGATAGTCATTCCTGTTTTAAATGGCACACACATTCACAAGCACATGCACATGCACACACATACACACACAAACACACAAAATTTTGTGTTCTATGTGATTAGTTACTTTCTTATTGTTTAGATGAAATGCCTTAAATGGAGCCACATGAACAGATAGAGGAATAATTTTGACATTTACTTCCATATATTGCCTATCATGGGAAATTCCTGGTGGCAGGAGAATGAAGTAGCTGGTTACTTTGCAATTTGTAGTCAGAAATCAAAAAAAAGATAAATATTGATGTTCAGCTAGTCATTTTCTTCTGTATGTATAGGCTCCATCACAAGAGAACAGTTTTCCCATTTGAGCTTGGAACTTCTCAACTGAATTAACCTGATCAAGATATTATATCAGAAGACTAAAGAAGGCTGACCTGATCAAGAAAATCCCAACAATAATGCCTGGAAGTATCCTATCTATGTGAAATCAGAGCTGGACAACCTGAAAATAAATACTACCCCTCAAAACTTAAAATTTCAGAGGTGACATGAAGATTGGTTTTCCTATGTGTGGGTTACTTCACAATACAAGATTTTCTAATTTAATTTAGTTTTCATGAAAATTTCAAATGTTCTGTTTATTTATAGAAGAATAAATGTCTACTTTGTATATATTGCATATTTTATTATCCATTCATCAATGATGACAAGATAAGCTGATTTCATTATTGTATAATTATGAACAGGCTAGCAATTAAGACCCATGTGCAGGTATCCCTCTAGTATATTATAAATCTTTAGATAACTTGGCCAGGAGTGGCATATGTGGGTCAAAAATTAATTGTATGCTTCTTTCCACAATGATCCTCATAGTTGTTATTCCAGTTCAGGCTTACTAAGAGTTTAGAAAGACTGTTCTGTCATCAAGCTCCTAGCTTTTAATATATTTTGTCTATTTAATGATAGCCATAGTGACTATATTGGGGATGAGATGTCAAAATAGTTTCAATTTTATTTAAATTTTTTAGAGCTAAGAATGTTACAAATTTTTAGAATATATATTGGACATTTATATGTTTCTTTTTTGAGAACAATCTATTAAATTTTATAATCTATTATCTTATTATCTCATTTCTTTTGTTATTGGTTATGTTTTATGTCCTTTATATTATTGATATTGCTAACTTGTTCAGCATAATTTTCTCCAATTCTGCACACTATTTTTTTAATCTAATTAATATCACATCCTGTGATACAGTTTTTTTATAATTTCATGTGGTTGTATTTTTTGATAGTTGACCTTTATTATTGAGCACCCAACGATTTCCTCATTTTCCCCTTGTATAGTCTTATATGTCAAAGGATTATCCCAATCTTTTCCTATAGCAGTTTTCATGTTGGAGCTATGATTATATAGTCCCTAATATATTGGATTAATTATTGAGCTGGAGGAAATATAAACATCCAACATAATTCTCCTATTTGTAGATATCCAGATTTCATGGTACCATTGGTAAATAGGCCTGTTTCCCCATTAACATTTTTAAAAGCTTTTCAAAAATCAGATATGTAAGCTCAAGTCATAGTTACATAAGCAAAAGCATCTTCTGCCTTTAAAGACTTGGATTCAATTCCTTGAACCCATTTGGTAGGTAACAACCACTTGTAATTCCAAATCCAGTGGTCCCAGTGACTTCTTTTGGTTTCTGTGAGTATTCAATACACATGCTACATAGACACATATGTAGGTGAATTATACCTACTCATAAAATAAATACTAAAAAATCTCAGAAATTAAATTAGATAACAAAGCTTCATGGGTTTATGTATAAATAAATCTATATTATATATATTATATAATTAACATAGCTATTTTGTGCTAGCTTCAAACTGTTTTTGTTAAATGGCCTTGCACTATATCTTAAAAGCATTTAGATAGAATTTTTAAGTTATCTGGCAAACCTAGATGACCATCCAGTGATGACTGGATATAAATTCACGTTTTCAGTTCATTCAACTATGAAACTGATAAAACATATTCCTTGAAGTAATGTTAACAATGTGTCCTTTTAACAAAATTTGCCATTCTCACAAATAGCTGCCCTACAAGTTATCTCAAGTGACAAAATATATTGTGGGTTACAGTCAAGCCCTAGATATTTGGAGGAATGGGATGACTGGGATTATGAGAAAGGATGATATAGTGAGTAAATCATTATATATATATATATATATATATATATATATATATATATATATATATATTCAGCCTACTAGTATATATATTAAATGTCATGATGAAACCCCTTACTTTATACAGTTATTCCAGTCAGTCCACATGAAATTAAAATCCAAATAGCAATCATCTGAATTGTGAGTTTTAATGAAGCTGGAACCAAATTTGAACTAGGATTAGTTAATGTTTCTTGAAGTTCTGGTCTCACACTTGTTCTGAGGGTTCTCATACCATAAAGAAAGGAGAATATCAGAATTTCACTTTAACAAAAGCCAGGATATTTGAAACCAGGTCCCATAGGATAACCAACTAGCTTTGTAGCCTAGAGCAGGACTTTTCCTAGACATCAAATACTTCATCTCTGGTGTGAGCATTTATCACGTCTCACAATTATTTACTCTGACCTAAATTGCCTCCATTTTTCCTTATAAGAACACTTATTAGTAATTACAGATAGTTGATAGATAGATAGATAGATAGATAGATAGATAGATAGATAGAAAGATAGATAGATGGATGGATAGATAGATAGCTTCTGCCACAATTTCATCCTAGCCTGGGTCACTAAATTAGTCACTGGTGATTCAATATTGCCCTGGGTAATTCAGTCACATATTCATCAAGGGCATAACTATTAATGCTGACCTGCACATCCTTTTCCAAGCTCTCTGTGTATCTCTTCAATTTTGATAAGTGAGCTACAGATACCCCTGGCAGAAGCTTGCATTCTTTCTTTATACTTTACCTGATATTTTTCCAACCCCTCCTCCTGGAAGTTCTTTCTGTTGACCCTGAGTAGTTTCCCACATTCTTTACAATTTCAAAGAGTGGTGTGATACAAACTCTTTTATTTTTTGACATCTTCTAGAGGGTCAAAATCACATTCTTCTTCTTGGGATTAACAAGATTTCTCTCTAACATAAGTAACACTGAATTTCTTTCTAGTTGTTGATTTTATCTAATTCTAAGCTGTGTCTTACCAGAAGGCAGCTCTAGAAAAATTGTGTGTTCATTAATCTTACAACAATTTCATTTCCATTTTCAAAAAGTGGACAAAGGTTAGTTC
Source organism: Apodemus agrarius (assembly GCA_964023405.1). Taxonomy (NCBI): domain Eukaryota; kingdom Metazoa; phylum Chordata; class Mammalia; order Rodentia; family Muridae; genus Apodemus; species Apodemus agrarius. The sequence goes on along the minus strand of OZ030007.1, from coordinate 72,013,583 downwards.
CCAGTATATTGCAAAGTAATATCCTCATTACTACATTCAAAAACTATTATCATTTTTAGTAAGGAAATTTAGGCTTTGGGTCTCAGTGGGAATTCAAAAAGTTGAGGAAATTTAAATTTTCATGTTTCACTAAAGTAGGCCTTCTTCCTATGGATGGAGCATATGGTCTGTAGGAGTCAAAAATAAAGTTCAAGTTTTTTACTTTCAAGGTCAACCACTCCTACTCACTGCTGTGCTCATGCTTAGTCATTGATGCTTAGGAAACTGAAACAGGACTGCCTCTAAGACTCCATGTTCAAAACAGAAGTATATTATTATCCAACTTGGACAGAGATGCACTAAATTCAGAACACAGTAAAATCCAATATCATTAATATGTGGAGAATAAACTGGGTCATTCTCTTTGTATAAACTAAAGATGACTGAATGTTGGAATAAAAAAGAACCTTCCATTAGAAAGTGGAAACAATTTGCTGAGGCCTAGTCTTTATTAAATGACACATTCCAAAATGGTGATTGATTTGGAAAAAAAAGAACACTAAGCCTCAGCTGTGGAATTGGGGTAGAATTATGAAGCTAGGGAGTGGCTGTCCTCATGGATATCTAGAACAGAAAATGCAGAAATAAAGAGCATGTAGAAAAGATATTCGACCACATTTGGGGAATTATACAAAACAAGACTGTGTGAATATAGACATGAGTAGAGATGGGTGACATACAGGTCCCAATCTCCAGTTCAACACTATAGTCTGACATCTGTGCAAAAATCCCAAACATTTCAGCCCATTTGCTGAAGCTGTTTCTTAGCTATAGGAGTTCTATGGTGGAATTTTGGGTGCCACTTAAGTATACTATCATATCATCTGCAGATAGTGATATATTAACTTCTTCTTTTAAATTTGTATCTTTTGACCTTCTTTTGTTTTCTAATTGATCTGGCTAGAACTTCGAGTCCTATATTGAATAGATAGGTAGAGAATGTCCAGCCTTGTTGAGGCCCAGATTTTAGTGTCTTTAATATCTTTCATTAGCAATGGGCTCAATTCCCCAATAGAAACACACATTAACAGAATTGAAATGTATACAGAATCCAGAATTTTGCTGCATATAAGAAACACACTTCAATACCAAGACATACTACCTCAGAGTAAAAGTCTGGAAAAAAAATTTCCAAGCAAGTAAATGGTCTCAAGAAACAAGATGGGTAACCATTCTAATATCAAATAAAATCAAATTTCAACAAATATTATCAAGCTAGATATGGAAGGACACTTAATATTCATCAAAGAAAAATTCACCAAGAGAAATTCTCAATTCTGAGCATCTCTGCCCCAAATGCAAAGGTACCCACATTAATAAAAGAAACTTTACTAAAATGCAAAAGACACTCTGAACCCCACAAAATAATAATGGAAAACTTTAAAACCCTACCCTCACACCAATGGGTAGGCCATTGAAACAAAAACTAAACATTGACACTGTGAAGCTAATAGAAGTTATGAACCAAATGAATATAAGTTATATATATATATATATATATATATATATATATATATATATTACCCTAAAACAAAAGAATATACCTTCTTTTCAGCACCACATTGTACCTTCTTCAAAACTGATCACATAATTGGTCATAAAACAAGCTTCAACAGATACAAGAAGATTGAAATTATTCCATGTATCCTATCAGATCACCAGGGACTAAGGCTAGACTTCAAAAACAATGAAAACAATATAAAACCCACAAACCTGGGAAACTGAACAACTCTCTGCTTAATGGTAACTTGGTCAGATAATAAAGAAATAAAAAAATATTCTTTGAGAAACTCAAGATGTGTAAACTATTAGCCAAACTAACTAAAGAGCACATAGGCAATATCCAAATTAACAAAATCAGACATGAAAAGGGAGACAAAAGACTGTCTGTTCCTCCCTGTTCCAGAGACAGCCAAATCTTTTTGTTAAGTGATAGCATGATTCTGTAGACAAGACGGTGAATGTCCATGTGAACAGATTTGGCCATATTAGATGCCTAGTTATGAGTGCTGCCTTCTGCTCTGCACTTGAAAAGTGGATTTTGTTGTCATCAATGACACCTTCATTGACATCAACTACTTGGTCTACATTTTCCATCCATGGCAAATTCAACAGCAGAGTCTAGGTTGAGTATTGGAAGCTTATCAACAATGGAATCGATCAGCAGCAAATCATCACTGTTTTTCAGGAGTGAGATCCTGATAACATCAAATGGGATGATGTTAGGGCTGAATATTTTGTGGAGTCTACTGGAATTTTCAACACCAAGGAGAAGGCTGGTGCCCACTTGAAGTGTGGAGCCAAAAGGTTCATCATCTGCAACTTCTGAAGATTCCCCCATGTTTGTGATGTATCTGTGATGTACCCCTAGAAGTATGACAATTTACATTGCTTACATTTTCAACAATGCATCCTGTACTAAAAACTGCTTAGCTGCTTGGGCCAAGGTCATCCATGACAACTATGGCATCATGGAAGGGCTCATGACTGTGTCCCACGTCATCACTATCAATCAGTAGACTGAATTTCCCCTCTGGAATTATTTGGCATTATGGCTGTGGGGCTGCACAGAACACTATCCATACATACACTGGTGCTGCCATGGCTCTGGGCAAGGTCATTGTAGAGATAAACAGGAAGCTCACTTGTTCACATTGGGTCGTTCCTACCCCTAATGCATCAGCTGTATTAGGGGTACATGATCTGACATACTGCCTTAAGAAACCTTCTAAGTATGATGACATCAAGAAGGTAGTGAGGCTGGAATTGGACTGCCCAGTAAAAGGCATCCTGGGTTGCTTTGAGGTCCAGTTTGTCTCCTGTGAGTTCAACAGCCACTATTATTCTTCTCCCTTTGAGACTGTGCCTGGTGTTGTTCTTAATGACAATTTTGTGATGCTCATTTTCTGGCATGACAATGAATATGTCTACAGCATCCAGGTTGTGGACCTCATGGCCTGCATGACCTCCAAGGAGAAAGAGGGCCTGGACCAGCCACTACAGCAAGGATACTGAGAGCAATACAGAAGTCCTCAATTGCTGTGAAGTCCCTGTCCCAACCCTGCCCCCAACACTGATCATCTCCCACACAATGTCTATTTCAGACACCCATTAAAACAAGAGATTTCTAGAGAGCCATCCCCATTCTTTTGAATATCATAAAATTCCCTGCAGTTATGAAAACAAACCAAATAAACCAAACAACAAAGAAAAGGCTAAATCAGACATTGTTTCCCAGAGTTGCCCAGCCCACCTTGGGTGGAGTCTTCTGAACTTGGTGAACATTATTTTTCTGCCACATCTGAAGCATACTGCAAGAAGCAACTTCCCACTGAGCAGCTGAGCTTGTTTTCATGGCAAATCCTGGCAATATGGAGGATGGGATTTCCCTCTTTATGAGATTCCACCTCACACCAGTCAGAATGGCTAAGATTAAAAACTCAAGAGACAACAAGTACTGGTGAGGATGTGGATAAAGAGGAACACTCCTCCACTGTTGGAGGGATTGCAAAATGGTAAAACCGCTCTGGAAATCAGTGTGGCGGTTCCTCAGAAAATTGGGCATGTCACTTCCAGAGGACCCTGGCATACCACTCCTAGGCATATACCCAGAGGATTCCCCTGCATACAACAAAGACACATGCACCACTATGTTTATAGCAGCCTTGTTTATAATAGCCAGAAATTGGAAGGAGCCCAGATATCCCTCAAAAGAGGAATGGATACAGAAAATGTGGTATATTTATCCAATGGAGTACTACTCAGCAATTAAAAGTAATGAACTCATGCAATTTTTAGGTAAATGGCGAGATCTGGAAAATATCATCCTAAGTGAGCTAACCCAATCACAAAAGAATACACATGAAATGCAATCACTGATAAGTGGATATTAATGAGCCCAGAAGCCCTAAATGCTCAAGGCAAAATTAGCAAGTCAAATGACTCCCAAGAAGAAGAAAGGAGAGGACCCTGGGCCTGTAAAGATTGGATCCAGTTTTGTAGACCCAGAACAGAGAAATCATTGGGGGGGAATGATGGGGAATAGTTGGGGGGGAGAGGAATTATGGGACATATGGTGGGGGGAACTGGGAAAGGGGAAAGCCTTTGGAATGTAAACATAGAATATAGAAAATAAAAATTAAATAAAAAAGAGTTAGATATTAAACATTGGGCCTTGATCAGAACCTTTGCCTTGATCTCATTACTTTCTCATCTTCCTTCCCACCTATCCCCTCGTTCCTGTGTTCCGAGGGTCCTAGGTAGCTTCATCTGAGCAGCATTGGTGGTCCTACCTGCACTCACAGGCCTTTCTGCAAACCTTGGAGGCTTGCTTTCTCATAGCTCGATTGCAGAAAGCCTGGGACATGTTCCTTCTGGTTTCCATCTGCACCTGGACCTGACTCTGTGTCCAGGTCCATACCTGGGTCCCACCAGGAGAAAGCTGTTTTCCCAGGAGTGCTGACATCCAGCTGTACATACCCAAGTCCTATCAGGGTTGAGCTGCTCTCCCAGCAGTGCTGCCACACCTGTGAGCACGAGAAGGACCACCACTTCTGCTCTGTGTAACACACCCAGAGGCCTCAGGACACAGAACAGAAAAGTAGCCTGGAATGGAACCCTTTCCATTTCCATCAGCATCTGTACAGGATCCTGTGACATGGGTCTCCATATCAAAATCCCTCTGGGAGATAGCATGTCTCCTAGGACTGCTGACACATCCAAGAGCACAGTTCTCCATACTCAGATGCTCCCAGGAGAAATCTGATCTCCAAAAAGGGCTGACATAATTGAGAAAAGAAGACAATTATTCTATGTAGAGTGCTGACACACAGGCCTACACAGGGACAAGCCACACTCAGAGACAGGAAGACCAGTTAATACCAGAGATAACCAGTTGGTTAGAGACAAGAGAAAGAACAGAAGCAACAGAAATCATGGATACTTGGCAACATCAGAACCAAGATCTCGGGCCACAGTGAGCCGTGGATATCCAAGCACAACAGAAAAGCATGATTCTGATTTAAAAACACATCTCACGATGATGAAAGAGGACTTTAAGACAGACATAAATAGCTCCCTTAAAGAAATACAGGAAGTAAGAGAAAAAGGCCAAGTAACATATAAAGGAAGACCTATCAGAATATCACCAGTCTTCTCATCTGAGACCATGAAAACTAGAAGATCCTGGGCAGATATCATGCAGACTCTAAGAGAACACAAATTTCTGCCAAAACTACTATACTTAGCAAAATTCTCAATCGCCATAGATGGAGAAACCAAGGCAGTCCATGACAAAACCAAATTTGTATGATATCTCCACAAACCCAGCCCTACAAAAGATAATAAGGGGGAAACACCGACACAAAGATAGAAACCTTCTCTAATCAAACCCAAAAGTAGATAACCTCTAGAATATAAAAAATAATTTCAAAAATGTCATGAGGTAATAATTACTATTCCTTAATATCTCATAACATCAATGGCCTCAACTACCAATAAAAAGATGTAGATTAACAGACTGGATACAGAAACAGGACCCTACATTTTACTGCATACAGGAAACACATCTCAGAGTTAAAGGCGAACATTACCTTAGAGTAAAAGGCTTGAAGACAATTTTACAAGCAAATGGTCTCAAGAAACAAGTCGGAGTAGCCATTCTAATATCAAATAAAATTGACTTTCAACCTAAAGTCATCAAAAGAGATACAGAAGGTCACTTCTTGCTGGTCAAAGGGAAAATCCACCAAGAAGAACTCTCAATATTGAACATCTATGCTCCAAACGCAAGGGCACCCTCATTTGTAAAGAAACTTTACTAAAGCTTAAAGTACACATCACACCTCACACAATAATTTTGGATGACTTCAACACCCCACAGTCCTCAACACACAAACTAAACAGAGATACATTGAATCTAACAGATGTTTTAGGCCAAATGGATTTAACAGATATCTATAGAACATTTCACCCTAAATCAATAGAATATACTTCTTCTCAGCACCTCATTGTACCTTCTCCAATATTGACTATATAATTGGTCACAAAACAGACCTCAAGTGATATAAAAAGATAAAAATAATCCTATGCCTCCTATCAGATCACTATATTGTAAGGGAGGTCTTCAATAACAACAAAAACTACAGAAATCCCACATACACATGGAAGCTGAACAATGCTCTACTCAGTGATACCAAGGAAGAAATAAGGAAGGAAATCAAAACCGTTTTAGAATTTAATGAAAATGAAGGCACAACATACCCAAATTTATGGGACACAATGAAAGCTGTGCTATAAGGAAATCTCATAGCTCCGAGGGCCTCAAAAAACAACAACAACAACAACAAAACAAAAACAAACAAACAAACAAAAAAACTGGAGTAAGCATACACTAGCAAGTCAACAGCACACCTGAAAGCTTTAGAACAGAAAGAAGCTAACACACCCAAGAGGAGTATAAGGCAGGAAATCCTAAAACTCAGGGCTGAAATAAACCAAGTAGAAACAAAAAGAACAATAAAAAGAATTTAAAAAAAAAACTGGAGCTAATTCTTTGAGAAAATCAACAAGATAGATGAACCTATAGTCAGACTAATAATATGGCACATAGATAGCATCCAAATTAACAAAATCCGAAAGTAAAAGGGAGAAATAACAACAGAAATTGAGGAAATTTAAAAAAATCCTACCACAAAAGCCAAAATTCAACAAAACTAAAAATCTGGATCAAATGGAAAAATTTCCTCTACAGTTGCCAATTACCATTTTTTAATCAGAATCAGATGGATGATCCAAATAGTCCCATAACCCTTAAAGAAAAAGAATTGGTCATTGACAGTCTCCCTACAAAAAAAAAAAAAAGAAAAGAAAAAAAAGAAAAGAAAAGAAAAGAAAAGAAAAGAAAAGAAAAGAAAAGAAAAGAAAAGAAAAGAAAAGAAAAGAAAAACCAAAGTACCAGATGGTTTAGTGCAGAGTTCTATCAGATATTCAAAGAAGAGCTAACACCAATACTCTTCAAAATATTACACAAAATAGAATCAGAAGGAACACTACCCCACTCATTCTATAAACCTGCAATTAAGCAGATACCAAAACCACAAACAAAGATGCTACAAAGAAAGAAAGAGATCTTCAGTCCAACTTCCCTTATGAATATCGATGCAAAAATACTCAATATCATTCTTGCCAACCAAATCCAAGAACACGTCAAAATGGTCATTCAGCACTATCAAGTAGGTTTCATCCCAGGGATGCAGGGATGGTTGAATATAAGGAAATCCATCAATGTAATCCTCAACATAAACAAACTAAAAGAAAAACAAAAAACATGGTCATTTCATTAGATGCTGAAAAAGCATTTGGAAAAATTCATCATTCTTTCTTGTTAAAAGGAATTGGAAACAACAGGAATTCAAGGCCCATACCTTAACACAGTAAAAGCAATATAAAACAAACTTGTAGCCAGCATCAAACTAAATGGAGAGAAACCTAAAGGAATACCACTAAAATCAGAGAGTAGACAAGGTTGCCCTCTCTCCATATTTATTCAACATAGTAATTGAAGTTCTAACTAGAGCAATTAGACAACATATGGAGGTCAAAGTGAAAGAAATTGGAAACAAAGAAATCAAGTTATCATTATTTGCAGATGATATAATAGTATACTCAAATGACCCAAAAAGCTCCATCAGAGAACTCCTACAGCTGATAAACAACTTCAGTAAAGTAACTGGATATAAATTTAACTCAAGTAACTCAGAAGCCTTCATATACTCAAAGGATAAATAGGCTGAGAAAGAAAATAGGGAAACGACACCCTTCACAATAGTCACAAACAATATAAAGTACCTTGGTGTGACTCTAAACAAACAAGTGAAAGATCCTTATGACAAGAACTTCAACTCTTTGAATAAAGAAATCGAAGAACTCAGAAGATGAAAAAATCTTCCAGGTTTTTGGATTGGCAGGATTAATATAGTAAAAATAGCCATCTTGCCAAAAGACTTATTGAAATCTCCATCAAAATCCCAACTAAATTCTTCAAAGACTCAGAAAGAGCAATTCTCAAATTCATCTGGAATAACAGAAAACCCAGGATAGCTAAAACTATTCTCAACAGTAAAAATACTTCTGGGGGAATCATTGTCCAAGACCTCAAGAAGTACTACCTAGCAACAATGTTGAAAACTGGATCGTATTGGCACAGTGACAGGCAGATAGATCAATGAAATAGAATTGAAGACCCAGAAAAAAACCCACACACCAATCTTCACTTGATCTTTGAAAAAGGAGCTACAACCATCCAGTAGAAAAAACATAACCTTTTCAACAAATGGTGCTTGTTCAACTGGAGGTCAGCATGCAGAAGAATACAGATAGATCCATTCTCATCTCCTTTTACCAAGCTCAAGTCCAAGTGGATCAAGGTCCTCCACATAAAATCTTACACACTAAAATGAATAGAAAAGAAACTTAGGAAGAATCTTGAGCACATGGGTAGAGGGGAAAAATTCCTGAACAAAATACCAATAGCTTATACTATAAGATCAAGAATTGACAAATGGGACTTCATAAAATTACAAAGTTTCTGTAAGGCAAAGGACACTGTCAGTAGGACAAAATGTCATGATACTACCAGAGGACCCATTTACACAACTCCTGGGCATATACCCAAAGTATTCCCCAGCATCTGATAAGGAAACATGCTCCATTATGTTCATAGAAGTCTTATTTATAATAGCCAGAAGCTGGAAAGAATCCAGATGTCCCTCAGTGGAGGAATGGATACAGAAAATGTGGTATATTGGCACTATGGAATACTACTCAGCTATTAAAGACAATGAATTCATGAAATACTTAGGCAACTGGGTGGAATGGAGAATGTTATCCTGAGTGAGGTGACTTAATCACAAAAGAACAAACATGGTATGAACTCACTAATAAGCAGGTACTGACCCCCAGAAATTCAGAGTACCCAAGAAACAATTCACATACCAAATTATGTCCAAGAAGAAAGAAGAAGAGTCCCATGGTCCTTGAAAGGCTCAATGCAGCAGTGTAGGGGAATACCATGACAGGGAAGCGAGAAGGGCTTGATTGGGGAATATGGGGAGGGAAGAGGGCTTAGGGGACTTTCAGGGAGGGGGTATCCATGAAAGGGTAAATCATGTTATTAATTTATCATAAAAGAAGTATATATTGAATTAAAAAATAAAAAAACAGAGTGAAGATTCCCAGCCTTAAGAGCCGGTAAATGTCTTCAACAAAATTATAGAAGAAAACATCCCTAGCCTATAGAAAGAAATGCCCATAAACATACAAGAATGCTACAGAACTCGTAATAGATTGGATTAGAGAAGATATTCCTCTCAGTCATATATTAGTCAAAACACCAAATGAATAAAACAAAGCAGAGTATTAAAAGCAGTAAGGGAAAAAGGTCAAGTAACATATAAAGGCAGACCTTTTAGAATTACACCAGACATCTCAGCAGAGAATGAGAATGCTGGAAGAGAGTACTGTGACAAATCTCAAAAGAAGTTAACCACAGAAATAAATACACCTCTAACAACAAAAATACCAAGAATCAACAATCACCATTCCTTATTAACTCTTAACATCAATGGACTCAATTCCACAATTTAAAAAAATAGACTAAAAGACTGAATATGTAAAAAGGACTCAGCATTTATGTGCATATAGGAGAAGCACCTTAGTGACAAAGACCCAAACTACCTCAGATTAAAAGGCTAGAAAATAATTTTCCAAGCAAATGGTACCAGGAAACAAGTAGAAATAGCCATTCTAATATCAATTAAAATCGATTTTCAACCAAAAGTTATCAAAAAATATAAGAAAGGACACTTCATATTCATCAAAAGAAAAATCTATCAAGATAAACTCTCAATTCTGAACATCTATGCTCCGATTGCAAGAGCAATCACATTCATAAAAGAAACTTTACTAAAGCTCAATGCATAGTTTCCCATCACACAATAATGGTGTGAGATTTCAACTCCATACTCTAGTCAATGGGAAGATCATATGTGGCACCTTGTAAGGCAGTCTGTACCCTGGTTGAGCAAGACTCACTCTGGAGACCAAGAAGAACATTCTACAAGGGATGGAACCTATCAGCTATGCTCCCAGACTGCTTACTCCTTGACTCCATAATCCTGTGGCCATCAGTCACATGGCCAAACTCCAGGCCCCTAGCATTCTGGCTGTACTCCACTCCTACAGTCACCTGTCTACATCTAGGCTTTCCCCTAAAAATTCATCCCCTAAAAATTCTCTAAAACAGGACTAAAACAGGATTGTCTTGACTGTATAAGTATTTCTAAGAGAATCTATAGTGAAAACACTATCTCATAAAATCCAACTTTTTTTAAGCTCATTTTTTGTTTTTTGTTTTTTGTTTTTGTTTTTGTTTTTTGTTTGGTTTTGTTTTTTGAGACAGGGTTTCTCTGTGTAGCTCTAGCTGTCCTGGAACTCATTCTGTAGAGCAGGCCGGTCTGGAACTCAGAAATCTGCCTGCCACTCCCTCCAAGTCCAGGGATTAAAGGCATGTGTAACCACTGCCTGACTTTGGTTCTTTTTTGCATGTTTGCTTTTTGTTTAAGCTTTTTATTGGTTCTATATGAATTTCCTTTCATATACAGAATCTCACTTATCTCAATTTCACTCCAAATTTGTGCTCTGCTCTTGCAAACTCCTCCTAAATTTTCTCTTAAAATATCAAGTTAATAAAATTTAGAAAAATCTGTGGTGTTTCACATAGTGTACTTTTTTGTTGTTGTTATTCCAAATAGTTCTATTTGAAAAAGTTCATTGCATGAGTCATTGATCTGGATCTAGAACTTTGGATTCTGTTACACTTTAAATACAGGATTTCACCAGAACTCTCCTCAAATATTCAGTTGTTGCCTTGTGTCATAAAACACTGTAGCTTTGATTCAGCAGGACAAGTCTGTGACATGCTCCAGCATTCAATAGATAAGGTAGATGTTGGGATGGGCCAACTCAATCCTTTGGACCTAGGTCCGGAGGTAATGAGTTAATCCTCCAGTGAATATCTTGAATCTGTGCCAAGAAAACCTCTCCTGCTTTGTCCAGGTGAGTAGCAAAAACATATATACTACCTGCAGCTTCTGCTTTCATGGGACTGGCTGTTTCAGGCTCACACAATTAAGACCAGGTAACTTGATCTCATTCCCTCAGGAAAACTGTCTCAAGCCCATTCCTGGCAAGGTGTAGGGTCATCTCCCTGGATTCTGAAGCCAAAAATTGGTGTATTGAGGAGACATCAAGGGTTGGATTTAAAATCTTATCTCATGATACTGATAGAGAATTTTATGAAGCAAATATATAACTACCTTAAAGAAATACAGGAGAACCTGGGTCAACAGGTAGAAGTCCTTACAGAGGAAACACAAAAATCCCTTAAGGAATTACAGAAAAACAAAAACAAACAAGTGAAGGAATTGAATCAAACCATCCAGGATCTAAAAGTGGAAGTAGAAACAATAAATAAATGACAAATGGAGACAACTCTGGAGATAGAAAACCTTGGAAAGAAATCAGAAGTCAGCAACAACAGAATATAAGACAAAGAAGAAAGGATCTCAGGTGCTGAAGATACCATAGAAAACAGTGACTCCACAGTCAAAGAAAATGCAAAATGAGAAAAAATATTATAACCCAAAACATCCAGAAAATACAGGACCCAACGAGCAGACAAATTTAAGGATTATAGGTAGAGAAGAGAGTGAACATTTGCAACTTAAAGGACCAGGAAATATCTTCAACAAAATTATAGAAGAAAACTTTCCTAACCTAAAGAAAGAGATGCCCATGAACATGCAAGAAACCTATAGAACTCCAAGCAGACTGAATCAGAACAAAAATTCCTCCTAGCACATAGTAATCAAAAAGCCAAATGCACTAAACAAAGAAAATATTAAAAACAGTAAGGAGAAAAGGTCAAGTAACATATAAAGGCAGACCTATCAGAATTACACCAGACATCTCACCAGAGAATATGAAAGCTAGAATATCCTTGGCAGACCTAATACAGACCATAAGAGAACACAAATGAAAGCCCAGAGTACTAAACCCAGAAAGACCCTCAAATCACCATAGATGGGGAAACCACGATATTCCATGGTAAAAACAAATTTACACAATATCTTTCCACAAACCCAGCCCTACAAAGGATAATAAATGGAAAACTGCCAACACAAGGAGGTAAACAACATCCTAGAATAAGAAAGTAATCTTCCAACAAACCCAGATGAAGATAACCATACAAACATAAAAATAGCATCAAAATTAACATGAAGCAACAATCCCTCTTCCTTAATATCTCTTAACATCAATGGACTCAAATCCCCATGAAAAGATGTAGGCTAATAGACTGGATACATAAACAGGACCCAGTACTTTGCTGTATACAGGAAACACTCGTCAGTAACAATGACAAACACTACCTCAGAAAAAAAGGTTGGAAAACAATTTTCCGAGCAAATTGTCCCAGAAAACAACATGGAATAGCTATTCTAATATCAGATGACATCGACTTTCAACCAGAAACCATCAAAAAATACACGGAAGGACACTTCATACTCATCAAAGGAAAAAAAAAAACACCAAGAAGAACTCTCAATTCTGAGCATCTATGCTCCAAATGCAAGGACATCCTCGTTAGTAAATGAAACTTTACTAAAGCTTAAAGCACACATTGTGCCTCACACAGTAATTGCGGATGTATCTGTGTGTGACCCCACACTCTGCAATGGACATATCAGGGAAACACAAAATAAACAGAGACACAGTGAAACCTACAGAAAATTTGAACCAAATGGATTTAACAGATATCTATAGAACATTTCATCCTAAGTCAAAAGAATATACCTTATTCTCTGCACCTCATGGTACCTTCACCAAAATTTACATATAATTGGTCAAAAAACAGACCTCAACAGATATGAGAAGACTGAACTATTTCTATAACTCCTATCAGATCACTATGGATTAAGGCTGGTCTTCAATAGCAATAGAAACAACAGAAATCACACATATACATGGAAGTTAAACAATGCTCTATTCAATGATACCTTGTTCAAGTAAGAAATAAGGAAAGAAATCAAAGATTATTTTTTTAGAATTTAATGAAAATGAAGGCTTAACATACGCAAACTTATGGGACACAATGAAAGCTGTGCTAAGAGGAAATCTCATAGCTCTGAGTGCCTCCAAAAAGAAGCTAGATAAAGCATACACTAGCAACTTAACAGCACACCTGAAAGCTCTCAAACAGAACGAAGCTAATACACCCAAGTGGAGTAGATGGAAGGAATTCATCAAAATCTGGGCTGAAATCAAGCAAGTAGAAACAAAAAGAATTTTTGTTGCTCAATAAATATAAAAATTGACAAGTATGAACTCATTACATTACCTTGGTGAAGACATATCATGACAATGGGAGGAAATTTTTGTATAATTAGCAATATTTGCAATATAAAAGACATATGAACATAACCAATAACAAAAAGAGAATGATAGAATACAGTTTTCTCAAAGAATAAATACAAAAGTGCCTAAACTATACTTCAACAGTTTATAACATTCTTAGTCATTAAAAATGATAATTGAAACTATTTCAGCATCTCATCCCAAATTAGTCATAATGGCTAACATTAGACAAGACTATAAAAGCTTAGAGGGTGGGGAGAGAAGACAAATTCTCTATATACTACTATTGGAACTGGAATAGTAACTATGAGAAACCTTGTGGAAATAAGCATAGAAATACTTTATGACCCAGATATGCCACTCATGGGGATATTGTCCAAAGACTCATATCCTACTACAGGGGTACCTGCTCAATTGTATTAATTATTACTTAATTCATAAAGACAAGATAACTAAATCAGCTTAGAGTGCCATCACTGATGAATGGATAATGTCTAACATATAAAAAGTAGAATTTTACCATAAATTCAGCTATAAAAAGCAAAATTATGAAAATTTCATGAAAAAATGAATTAAATCAGAAAAATCTTGTATTGTGACACAACACAGACTTTGAAAACGAAACCCCACATCCTCTTGGAAACTGTAAGTTTTGAGGAATTGTGTTTATTCTCAACTTTTTTAGATGTAGAATAATCTAGAAAGTACTCTCCCAGGCAGTATTGTGGGGGATTGCCTTGATTAGATCAGTTTTCCACAATTCATTACATAATGCCTTGCCTAGGTTAATTCAATTGAGAAGTTCCAAGCTAAAATGGGAAAAAATTGATCCCACGGTTTGAATCCTGGATTACATAGAAGGAAAAAAATAGTTAAGGGGCAGAATTCAATTCATCATTATTCTTTGATTTTTGACTGCAAATTGCAATATAACCAGCTGTCTGATGTTCCTGACACCAGGATGTTCCTATCATGGTAGACAATATCTGGATGTATGAGCCAAATTCATCCCCTTATCTGTTAATTTGTCATTTTCCATGATATTTTTTCAAAGAAATTAGGAAATTAAAATATAGATCATCAAACTGTGTGTGTGTGTGTGTGTGTGTATGATTTAAAGCAGTAGTGATTATCTGTTATTAAACTAGAAATGTCTCATATGAGGTGAACAATGGTCTGTTTGTAGAAAAGTGTGGAGGACATTAATATATATCAAAGTGAAGTGGAATAGGAGATTAACTAGGAGGTAGGAGATAAATTAGGAGGTAGAATTGTTAAGTATGGGAAGGATGAAAACAAAGATTTGAAGAAAGGTGAGAGAGAAAGAACTAAAATTAAGCATTTGTTCTAGTTAATAGTTGTCCCCTCCCCCTTCTCTCCACGTGGTCATGGCTGGCCTCCTCTCTCTCTCTCTCTCTCTCTCTCTCTCTCTCTCTCTCTCTCTCTCTCTGTCTCTGTCTCTCTCTCTTTCTCTCTCTGCCTCTCTCTACCTCCACTACACCATTAACCTCCATCCTCTTCCCTGAATAAACTCTATTCTATAAAAAAAACAAAAAAAAAAAACAAAAAACAAAAAATAAAGCAAAAAAAATTAGTTGTTGTCAACAGGACCAAATTTTTCAAATAGCCTATATTGAGAAGTAAGCTAGTACAACTACTTTAGAAAGCAGTCTGGAAGTTCCTCATAAAACTACACACAATATTTCCGGATGACCCTGCCATACCACTCCTGGGCATAATTAAACCCATTATTTTGTAGAATAACATATGCTAATGAAAATAAGATTGCTTTACATAAGAAAAAACATACTGAATGACAAATTTCACTTTCAGCTTGCCTTGGTGAACTTGATTGTTATTCCTCTAGAAAACGGTTTCAAAAATTCCAATATATTTTAATGCTTCCATGTTATATAAAAAGGAGAATACTATGCAGTGTTCTGTTGCCATGAAGAGACATCATTACTAGGCAGCTCTTATGAAATAAAGTACCTAATTTTTGTTTGCTTCCTGCTTCAAAAGGTTAGTCCATTATCATCATGGCAAGAATCATGACAGCACATGGGCAGACTTGGTACTAGTGATGTAGATAAAAGTTCTACATCAGATCTGCCAGGAATCATCTAATAGAAGCTGTAAACTAGAAGGTGTTTTCCTTGACTGTTTGATGATTTATGTCTGTTGTTGCTTTTTTTGTTAGGTGGTCTTTGGCTCATATGTCAGTCCAGAAGAGAAAAGTTCATTAAAACTATATATGTGTATTTATACACAGTATATTTTTTCTCTCTGTGTGTGTGTGTGTGTGTGTATACATATACATATATTTCTGTGTATATGTCTATCTATATATACATACATACACACAAATTTTTCTATATATACATACATTTATATATGTATGTATGTATGTATATACACACACAAATACACACTATAAATACATGGTCAGTTTCAGAAAAACAACTTAGCTCGATATTCTCTTGAATGAATTGAGGCTGACTTTTAGCCTTAAATGGGGCTGTTAAGATATGAGAAACCCATAGAAATAAACTGTGGTACGTTCTAAACAAAATCAAATTTCCACACAAGGGGCCATAGATGCAAATATCAACAATAGAATACAAGAGATAGAAGACAGAATCTCAGAAGCTGAAGATACCATAGGAACCTTAGATTCAACAGTCAAAGAAAATACTAAATGCAAAAAGGTTGTAACCCAAAACGTCCAGGAAATCTAGGAGAAAATGAGAAGACCAAACCCATGGATTATAGGTATAGACGTGAGTGAAGATTTACAAGTTAAAGGGCCAGCAAATATCTTCTACAAAATTATGGAAGAAAACTTCCCCAACCTAAAGAGATTCCTATGAATATACAAGAAGCCTATAGAACCCCAAACAGACTGGACCAGAACAGAAATACCTCCTGTCACATAATAATCAAAACTCCAAATGTACTAAACAAAGAAAGAATATTAAAGGCAGCAAGAGAAAAAGGCCAAGTAACATATAAAGGAAGACCTATCAGAATAGGTCTCACCTGAGACCATGAATCCTAGAAGATCCTGGGCAGATATCATGCAAACTATAAGAGAACACAAACTTCAGCCAAAACTACTTTACCCAGCAAAACTCTCAATCGCCATAGATGGAGACATCAAGTTATTCCATGACAAAACAAAATTTGCATGATATCTTTCCACAAATCCAGCCCTACAAAGGATAATAGGGGAAAACACCAAGACAAGGAAGGAAACTACAACCGGGAAGAAGCAAGATACAAACCTCCTCTCATCCCAAAAGAAGATAACCTCTCAAATATAAAAAAATAATAATAATAATTTCAAAAATGTCTGGAGGTAATAATTACTATTCCTTAATATCTCTTAACATCAATGGACTCAATTACCCAATAAAAAGACATAGGTTAACAGACTGGATATGGAAACAGGACCCTACATTTTGCTGCATACAGGAAACACATCTCAGTGTTAAAGACAAACACTGCCTTAGAGTAAAAGGCTGGAAGACAATTTTACAAGCACATGGTCTCAGGAAACAAGCTGGAGTAGCCATTATAATATCAGATAAAATTGATTTCAAACCTAATATCATCATAAGAGACTCAGAAGGTCACTTCTTGCTGGTCAAAGGGAAAATCCACCAAGAAGAGCTCTCAATACTAAACATCTATGCTCCAAATACAAGGGCACCCTCATTCGTAAAAGAAACCTTTATAAAGCTTAAAGCACACATTACACCTAACGCAATAATTGTGTGTGACTTCAACACTCCACTCTCTTCAATGGACCGATCAGGGAAGCAGAAACTAAACAGGGACACAGTGAAACTAATTGAAATTTTGGACCAATTGGATTTAATATATATATATATATATATATATATATATATATATATATGTATATATATGTATATGTATATATATGTATATATATATGTATATGTATATATATATATATGTATATGTATATATATATATATATATATATATATATATATATATATATAACATTTCATCCTAAAGCTAAAGAATATACTTTTTTCTCAGCACCACATAGTACCTTCCCCAAATTATCATATAATTGGTCACAAGACAGATGTCAGCAAATACAAGAAGATCGAACTAATCCCATGCCTACTATCAGATCACCATGGAGTAAGAGTGGTCTTCAATAGCAACAAAAAAATACCATCCAGCCCACATACACATGGGAATAGGTTTTAAAGTTGCAGAAGCTGAAAACAGAAGAGAAAATGACAGGAGATATACATCCAACTCTCACTTGGAGGAGTCTATGCTCCATCAACTCTTCAGAGACATTTTTCCCTCATCATTTCCCACTCAGTGGATCTCACTCAGGCTTCTTACTGTGGAAAACTGAAGAAAACATCACTGTATGGATTCTTGGCATGTGAAGCATTCCAAGAGCTAAAGAGTGTAGTAAGCTGTGTAAAGGAGGTGTACGTTAGGGGGCTCAAATTTAGTGATGGGTCTTGGCGTATATGACTTTGACTCTCTGACTCTCACACCTTGGCTAAGCTTCACTCAGAACTCAGGTGCCCATTGATCTAGTGATGAATTTAGGGAGTGGAATTCATGGAGAGATCAAGCAAAGGACAAATTTGCTCTGAAACTTCCTGTTAATTTTCTGTGTCTGCTCTTACACAGCATTCTGATTTCTGTGGTCCTCATTTATGGCAAGCATCCCATTGGGGTTAGAAATATTGTTCAGCTGTTGAGAACACTTACTGCTTCTGCAGAGGCCACAGCTTTAGTCCTTATGGTGTTTCACAAATATCTGTTTTCTAAAGAATGACACTAGTTCCCTAATCTTGCCTCAACAGACAGTAGTCACACACACACACACACACACACACACACACACACACACACACAGAGAGAGAGAGAGAGAGAGAGAGAGAGAGAGAGAGAGAGAGAGAGACTAATGCATGCATACATGTATATCACAGGCAAAATTATCATACACATGAAATTAATTACAATAATTGGAAATACATCGTGTATACATTACAAGGACAAAAGAGTAATGTCACATAAATATTAATGTACAAAAGAGAAATTTTTCATTGGAAAGGCATTCAAGAAAAGTGGGGATCTTGCCCAGAGTTGTCACATCCTGGAGTAAAAATAGAGGCTGGGCCATATTTTTCAACTGTCTCCATCCACACCTCTATTTTCTGAGGTTTTTAGTTTTGATTTATTTTGTTGGTTTTCTGGGGGAGGAAGGGGACAAACAATTCCAAAACTCTATTGGAATGTGCTTTCCACATATTCTTTATTGTTGCCTTTTTACTCTAGAACTCTAGGATGAGAGCAGTCCCTAAAGTCTGCCCAAATTTCACAGCTGAGGGTTATTGTTCCTCTCCTGCATAATTCAAGCTAAATCTTGGATTATGTACTTTAGCAGAAGCATAACTCAAAAGTTCCCATTTTATATTAGAATTTCTGTTTCTTTTACCACAGTAAGTGAACTTTGCTTTATCCAAAGAAAATTACCCAGTTTTTATTCCATGAATTTGGGGCATTGACCATGACTGGGTTTTTATTTATGTGAATTTCTGTCTGTAATGAATACCTATATACCTTTGTTAAGAACAAGTTGTCTCACAGTGCAGTCTAGCTCCAGTTATCTAAGGATTAGTATCTAAGTATAAGCACAGCAGTGACTGAGAAAGGTTGACCTTGAATATAAAGAGTTAGAATTTTATCTTTGTTACAGTGTATACCATCCACACACAGGCAGAAGACCTACCACAACAAAATGCATGAAGTTATTTTTCATCAACTTTTTGAATTTCATCTCAGACTTATAATCAAATTCTTTCCCATGCACGCTGTATGTTTGTAATATGTTGATGGCACTCATTACTTTCTTTTTCACTGTTGACAAATCTTGGTCCATCTTAAGCTGTTTGAAAAATGGAAATTCTAGATAGTAAGGAGAAGAATGAATATACAATATTCCCAGATCTGTCTTGTGGCAACTAACTGATTAAAAGTTGACGAGAATATTAATTGAAAAGAAAGTCAGTGTTACCTGTCAGGGGCCAGAACCTCTAGGGAGTTCTTGTCAGTTCTTCTTGAGGCAGAAGAAGGGAAGTGCATTGGAAGACTTGGTCTTACTAGTTTCATAGGGTAAGACTGTCTTAGGAGATATATAGGGTTGCCATATAATACAAGGTTTATACAGCATCTATCTAGTAATCTAAGTTACTATGCTACTGTAGATAACCTGCCTTTTATATCCTCTGAGGCAAGAAACTGCAGTTTCTGGTACTTAGCACATCTTCCTCAAATAGCAAAGGATTAAGTAAGTAGACTTTACACTATCTCAGCAGGAGCTACTCAGCTCCAACTTTCAGTCTGCTGATCTGTACTCACAGATAGAAAAGGGACACTTAGAAAAATGATTACACCATTTATTATTAAGTTGTTAAATGTTTGCTATGAAAACTATCTAAGGGGAAAAGTGGAAAGATCCCAGGAAAATTCTAAGTGGAGAAAAGGAAAAAATTCTAGAAATGAAAATATTCTTCTCAGGGGAAAAATCTTTTAAGGGGGGGGGAGAAAGGGGAAAATCTTTTCTATCTACTCTATCTTCCTCTCCTCTCTTTGTCCTCAGTATTTATGCATCTTTCGGAATACATGATCACATATTATAAAGTTCATCACTAGATCACACGAAAAAATCAAATCATAAATTGAATTAGAAGTTTACAACAAAGAATGTTTACATGCATATCTATTAGGAGTAATTATTTGGCTAAACATCCTTTACCCTTCTCAGCTCCAAAGTTTCACTGAACGTTTAAAAACGTAACAAAGTTATTAGTGAAATTTTGTATAGATAAACACAATCAATATTGTATGTTTTGTCCTAGCATGTGTAATAAATTGTTATATCACTTTTGATGATCTTTGGTTAAGTGTTATACAACCTCTTGGAATATCATCTGAGTAGGAGAAAGTATGGTTGCTATCTAAGGGCAATTAACTGGTGACACTTGGGAGACTGGCGGAGTTTCAATGCAGTTTTGATGATCAGAAAAAGATTCTCCAGCATGCAATAAGGATACATGTTCCACTATATTCATAGCAGCCTTATTTATAATAGTCAGAAGCTGGAAAGAACCCAGATGTCCCTCAACGGAGGAATGGATACAAAAAAATGTGGTATATATACACAATGGAGTACTATTCAGCCATTAGAAACAATGAATTCATGAAATTCTTAGACAAATGGATGGAGCTAGAGAACATCATACTAAGTGAGGTAACCCAATCTCAAAAGAATATCCATGGTATGCACTCACTGATAAGTTGGTATTAGCCTAGACTCTTGGGACACCAAAGACACAATCTACATATCAAATGATATCCAATATCCAACAATAAGGAAGGAGTGGACACTGGTGCTGGAAAGGATCAAAACATCAGTGTAGGGGAATTCCAGAACAGGGAAGTGGGAAGGGTTGGATGGGGGAACAGGAGGAGGGAAAAGGGCATGTGAGACCTTTGGGGATGGGGAACCAGAAAAAGGGAAATGAAATGTAAATATAGAATATATCCAATAAATAATCTAATAAAAAAGGAAAGAAAAAAAAAAGAAAAGGATCTAATAGCAGTTCCACTCTAAAAGAGCTTAATAATCGCAGATATAATTTTAGGAATTCTTATTGGATCATTTTAAGACTTTTTTTTAAATAATAGGTATATTCTTTATTTACATTTCGAATGTTGTTTCCTTTCCTGGTTCTCCCTTCCCCCGAAAATCCCATAAGCCATTTCCTCTTCTCCAATCAACCTTCCCACACTTTCCTGTCCTAGTATTCCTCTACACTACAGCATCAAGTCTTTTCCAGGACCAAGGGCCTCCCCTCCCTTTGGTGTCTAACAAGACCATCCTCTGCTGCTGATGTGTCTGGAGCCATGGGTAACCCCATGTGTAATCTATGGTTGATGGTTTTGTCCCTGGGAGCTCTGACAGGACTGGGTGACTCATACTTTTGTTCCTCCTGTGGTGCTGCAAAACTCTTCAGCTCCTTGGGTCCTTTCTCTAGCTCCCCTATTGGGGACCCTGTGCTCAGTTTAATGGCTGGCTGAGAGTGCCCCCCTCTGTATTTGCCATGCACTATGAGAGCCTCCCATATGATAGCTATATCCAGCTGTGGTCAGCCAGCACTTGTACTTGAAGTTCTAGCTAGAGTATTAGGCAACAAAATGAAGTCAAATGGATACAAATAGGAAAGGAGGAAGTCAAGTCATCCCTATTTGTAGATAATATGATCATATACATAAGTGAACCAAAAAAAGTCCACCAGAGCATTCCTACAGATGATAAACAACTTCAGCAAAGTAGCCGCTATAAAGTCAAATCTAGCAAATCAGTAGCCTTCCTATACTCAAAGGATAAAACAGGCTGAGGAAGACATAATTAAGACTTATGTCATCAATTTGTTTTTATAGCATTACTACTGGACAGTACATCTTTATTGATTTGTAGAGATCTGTTCCAAAGGGGTGCGTTATTATTTAGTGACTGTTATATATGTTTAATAATAATGGGAAACACATATTAATAGCATGAATCTTTTCTAGAATCAATCATTTATAGCCTTGCTTTATGAGGGCAAACCTGCAGTAGATTATAAAATAATCCAAAGCAGGCCATCCCAAGATAATCCCCTCCTAATTTTTAGCTTGTATCATTATGGATCCTGACAGTTACCTATGTTTGAAAACAAGCTTCCTTGTCAAAGGTAAATGAATGTGATACATATCTTCTAGAAAGGATCGAAAATTCAAGGACTCTTAAAAATTGTAAAGAAAGCAGTAAGCCAGTCAATGTCCACAGCAAGTGCTTATAGGAGGAGAATTTGAAAGAATGTGGTTTAAAGAAAAGAGGACTAGCAGGCAACCTCCAGCCTGAGATATCTGGAGCTCACTTACCAAAGCAGAGACACAGGGAGTGCGTGGAAATGGTGACACAAGCCAGAATTTATAGGCATGCCCTGGGTGGATACATACCTATCCTAGAAAAGATTGAATCACAAATGAATTATTTACTGACCTGGTGAAGGATGAAGTTGAAGAACGAAAATCTCTCTCTCTCTCTCTCTCTCTCTCTCTCTCTCTCTCTCTCTCTCTCTCTCTTTCCCTCCCCTTTAGAATTCCCACCCTGATCCTAAAGTATATTAAAAGAAGGACGTGATGTCATTTGGAATTCACCCTGGTTCTTAACTGCCTTAGGCAAGTTTCAGCCACCCTAACATATTCCACTTCCCTTATCTAGCCATCAGAGTCTGGCAGAGAATTTACCTGATCATACTGTATCTGTCCAACTACAAGCCATTATGTCCCTGCTTCTTGTGGAATGATAGTTATCTCATGTTTTACTGTTACAAATAACTTTTTCTATAATGATAAATTGATTGAATATATGTCACAATATAAATATATTGATTGAATATGAAAAACTGTAAGGTGTGGTAGATGTTATTAGAGATGAAGCATTCTATGTCCAAGAATACTGTTAAGCAAGGCTATATAGTTGATCGGTTAGCAAATGGGAACTGGACTTAGATATGCAATTCTTGGAAATGTGATTATTCCTTCTCTTTTGTGGAGTGAGTGAGAACCCTCAGGGAAAAAAAGTGGGTCTAGAACTACTAGAATTACTTCTGCATTCTAGATCTAATATGGTTCTAGCTCTCCAGGAAATTACAACTCAGAAGACAACAGTTTTGAATTTAATTTTTGTGGTTAGACTTCACTAGCTTCATAAAGTAATGGGTTTCTATGTGCTATTTCAAATACATTCTATGTACTGTGATCCTATTTACCCACTGTATTAATCTTTCTCATGTGCCCAGTCCTTATATTCCTCCACATCTCTATAGTGGGGACTTTCAACCCTACGACCAATTGTTCCTGAAGGGAAATTGTAGTGTTTCCCTTTGTCAGACTTGTTAATTTTGTATAACATGAAAAGTTTTAAATCCTTCAAAAGATGTGTTTTATCTGTTTAATAGCCGAATAAAACTCACCTTGTATATTGAACAATGAAAACATGTGTTTGCATCAATTCATCGTCAGATGGTCCCCTATGTTTTTCACATTACCTAGACGTTGTCCATGTCATATTGTAAGTTGTATTAAAGTCATGTAACAAAAGCAGTATGAAGCTTGCATAATTCAGCTATCTAAATCAATTAGAAACTCTAGATATAAACTTGCATTTTCATTTAATTTAATATTTTTAAATTTTATTTATGATTATTTACTGTGTTTGGGTGTCCTGCCAACATATACGTGCATGTGTATGTGTATATGTATGTACATATGTATGTGTATGTGTATATGTGCAAATTGCACCTAATGCTCACAAAAATTAAAGGAAGGAATTGAATAAGCTGGACATGAAATTATAATTTTTTAGCTGCCATATGGGTTCAAGGAATTGAATCCAGGTCAGACAATGCATCATTTTATTTATTTATTTATTTATTTATTTATTTATTCATTTATTTACTGATATGTCAGCGTTATGTACATTATTTTTGAAAAGATAATAAAAATGTTAAAAGTGAAAAAATGCCTCTTTGCAGAAATGTAATGTGAAAATAGATATCCACATATAAACAAAATGATTTAGAAGTTTATTTCTCTTGCCCAATAATCAATATAATAGATCAAAGACTATGTCTTAGGGTTTTTACTGCTGTGAACAGTCACCCTGGATAAGTTAACTCTTATAAAGACAACACTTAATTGGCCCTGCCTTATACATGCTCAGAGGGTCAGTCCATAATCATCAAGATAGGAGTATGGGTACATCCAGGTAGGCATGGTACAGGAGGAGCTGTGAGTTCCACCTCTTAATATGAGGGTAGATCGAAGAAGACTGGCTTCCAGGAAGCTTGGATGAGGGTCTTAAATCCACACCCTCAGTGACTGACACATCTACACCACCAAGGCCACACCTCCAAGTAGTGTCACTCCCTGGGCTAAAGACCCTATACAAACCATCAAATTCCATTCCCTGTTCCCCCTGGGCTTGTTCAAACAAATGTGTCTATGGGGGCCATATCTAGCCATAACATAATAAAAACATACACTTAGTCCAACTTCCCAAATCCCTTAGTCTATAGCTATTTCAACTATGTTAAAAGTTCAAAGTTCAAAGTCTCTTCTGAGATCTGGAGATTAACTATAATCTCCAAATCAAGATAGGAAACCACCTGGACAACTCCAAACTCTACATGTCCATGCCTGATCTTAAAGCAATTTTCTGATCTCTAATTCCTTTTTCATTTTCGTTGACTGCAACAATCTTCTTTTCCTGGGCTGGTTTCATTCCTTATTAGCAATATTTCTCAGGAGATATTTTATGGCTCTAGCATCTTGAAAATCTTGGAGTCTCCAAGACAACTTCCATGTTACAGCTTCTTTTTTAAATGTCCAGGTTCCACACATGATCTTCTGATTTGCTTCAAAGGGTGGCATCCATTCTACAGCTCTGTCTTCTGTCCCACTGAAAGCTCTGGTTGGTCTACTCCACTGCCCCTGATGTTCTTGATGATCATACAATTGTACTGGCATTTACAAAATGCTGGGGTTTTTACTGGAACTAGGCTTTACAAATAACCTCTAATAGATTCTCTTCATGGTGTCAAGCCAAATCCTTTGCATGACCCCTTCAGGAGGGGCTAAGAGCTCTGCATCTACACCTACAGGACTCTAAGAGAATTCTGACTTCTAGGCAGTTAGGATAAGGGTCTTA
The DNA here is from genome assembly GCA_964023405.1 of Apodemus agrarius. Taxonomy (NCBI): domain Eukaryota; kingdom Metazoa; phylum Chordata; class Mammalia; order Rodentia; family Muridae; genus Apodemus; species Apodemus agrarius. Next base: position 71,988,247 of record OZ030007.1, on the reverse strand, counting down.
AGCCCATACCTTCTTTAACACACCTACTACAACAAGGCCACACCTTTTAATAGTGTCTCTCCCTGGGCCAAACATACACAATCCATCATAGACTTTAACATCATAGGACAAATACATTAATTGAGAGAGGAAAAGTTTGGGATAATTCTTTGTGATATAAGAATGCATAAGAAGAACATGAAGAGAAGTTTGGTAGCTCAATAAATAAGGTCAACTATTGACAAGTAGAAACTCATGATATTAAAAAACATCTGTAACTCAATGTATGACGTTAACTTGAGGAAGACACAGCATGTGGAATGGGAGAAAATTTGCTAAGTTCTCAGCAATATTTGTAATATAAAAAAATCACAACCAATAACAAAAGAACCAACCCAATGGGAGAATAGACTAAGAATTTTAGTACGAGTATTCTCAAAGAAAAAATATAAAAATATCAAATCTATATTTTAAGAATTTGTAACATCCTTAGCTTTAAAAATATGAGAATTGAAACTATTTGACATCTCATCCACAATCTAGTCAAATTGGCTATAATTCAGTAGACAGAAGACTATAAAAGCTGGGAAGGTAGGTAAATAAGACTACTTATTTTCTATTAATAAGAGTGAGAACTGGAATAGCAAACATGAAGAGTCATATGGAAACAAGCATAGAAACACCATATGACACAATATGTCACTCCTAGGCAAACTCTTTAAAGACTCATATTCTCCTATAATGATCCATGCATATCAGTGTTAATTATTACTTTAATCATAATGACAAGATAATGAAATCAGTTTATATTGTCAACACTTATGGATGAATAATAAATTGTGCAACACTAGTAAAATAGAATGTTATTCTGCCAAAAAGAAAATAGTAATTACAAACTTTTCATGAAAATATCAACTAAATAGGAAATCTGATATTCATAATAAACACATACATAAAATTCAAACATTATTTCCCCTTGGAAATAGCAAATTTTGAGAGGTAGTATTTATTTTAAGGTTGCCTGGATTTGAAACCACCTAGAAAGAACATTCCCTGAAATTATTGTAGGTGATTGTCTTGCGTAGGTCAGCATGCTGCTCTCCCTGGGATATAATGCATTACTTAGGTTAATTCAATTCAGAAGTTCCAGGCTAAAATGGAATAAACAGTTCCCTTGGATTAAACTCTGGACTACATACAAGGAAAAGTCTACCTAAGCATCAGGAGTCATCAGTTTTATTGATTGCAAACTACAAATCCTCAAGCTCCTGCCACAAACACTTTTCCACCATGGTAGACATTAAATGAAAGGATGACCTAAAATCAAACTTTTTATCTGTTAATTTGTCCCCTTTTGTGACAATTTATCAAATCAATACAAAAATGGAACTAATACACAGAACATGAGATTGTGCCTATGTGTATTTATGTGACTATGTGTTTTGGTGTGTGTGTGCATGTATGTGTGTCTCTGTGTGTGAGTGTCCTTTAAACCAAGAGTGACACTTTATTTGTTGACCTTACAAAAGTAGAAATGGCCCCATAAGATGTGAACACATGTGTTTTTCAGAGATAACTGTGGAGATCACTAATATGTAGCAAAATAAAATATAAGTGGAGATACCACAAGTAGAATGTATTAAGCATGGGAAGAATGAAAATAAAGATTAGAAGCATGTTTCCAGGATGTATCCAGGAAAGCTTAAAAATAGCAGGCAATCTTCCTGAGATTTTTTCTCTATGAACTGTAATGCTTTGTTTGATTCACTCCCATGGGCAGGACCATAAAGACTGCTGCTATTAATATGCTTTTCCTGCTATTATTAAATAAATAATTACTAGGTATTAGGCCACACTTTTGATAAGATTAAAGCAGAAAAATGAAAATTTATTGTTTTGTAGTGATAGTACATAAACAAAACCATTATTTCAGAATTCTTAATGATGATCCTACAATAATTCTAAAATTCTATAAGTCATTATCATGATCTTTCATAATTTGAGTACTATTCATTCCTACCTGATGTCAAAATGCTATGAGAACTGTACCAGTTACCAGTTTCTTGCTTCTGAGCTAGAAAGTAGACATTTTCAACTTAGAACACATTCCAAGAGGTAGTAAAACCATTAACCGAATTTCTTAAAAAGGGAGCTAAAGATTTAATGTAGGTGAAAGGATAGAAGATAACATATTGACTGGAATTATGTGTAAATTTTTGGTTAAATTTTTACCATGTATTCATGTATTCTGAGAGATGTATAAGAGCAGAGAAGAGAGAACTAAGAGAGCTTTCATAAAGATCCAGAAAAGAACATTTTAGAGAGAACGTTTTTGAAGAACTTTTGTAGAAACTTTTGGAGTAGAACTTAAACAAAAAATCTATAATCACTTTTCAAAGAGTCATGTTTCTTCCTGGTTCTTTTACTAGAAGGGTGGGGGGGTAGAACAAGGTAAAGCTTTTCCCTCCTGGCTAGGTAGAAAAAAAAAGAGCTTATTTTACATGATCCCAAACTATTTTACTATGAGGTGCCAAACACCAGACCAATCTTGCCCTCACTCAGATATCTTCAAGAGAAAGCCTAAAGACCTGTCAGAGCAGGCTTCCAGCAGGAAGGTGTGAGAGTGAAAATTGAAAATTAAGCATATATGCTGGCTAATAGATTTTCAACTATGTTCCATGTGTCAAATAGCTTACATTAAGGGATAAAGGGTTTAATTCAACTCATAGTTCCTAAGTACAGTGTGAAAGTTAGGTCTGGTTCTTCTTCCCAGCCCCATGCTCCCAGAAATAGGACTCATATTCATAATACACTTAAAAAATACCATGGTCATATGACTTGATTCTTTGTGACTAGATTATGACTTAAAATGGCCCATTTACTTTAAACTATATCTTCCACCTGGCTGGTTATCTATGCTCCAGTAGCATGCATCTTCCTTGGTGGATCTCTCCTCTTCACATTTTCTGAGAATCTTGGAAGTACAACATTCAACATTCAGGTAGGTAGAGGATGTGATCATTTAACTTTCAAGAGAGATTTTTACTTTTTTTTTAACCTCAGTTTATAAGGAATTACTGAATATTGTCAATGACATGAGTTATGAAAGAAAATAAAGACCAAAATAAGGTTGATCTCAATGCCTGGGGTTCCCTGACTAACTCATAGAGAAGTAACCTATGCTTGATACACATGACATGCCATGGCTTTCACATTATTTACTAACATTGTGTGTTTCTGACAAAAATCTTTTAATAATTACATTTTAAGTTAAATGAAACAATAGTGAGTTGTTTAATGTTTCCATACAATGCTTAATTTTTGTTAACACTCTGAGTAATTGTCTTGGTTAGAGGCTCTTTTGTTGTGAAGGGCAAGTTTTAATAATGAATTTCAGTAGGTCTAGCTTAAACTTCAGAGAATCATTCCATTACCACCTTATATAGAAACATGGCAGCATCCCGGCAGGTACAGTGTTGGAGAAGATTATTTTTTATGTGTTTTATTTTCCTATTAGAATATTAATCTGTAGATTGGCAGGTGGACCACAACATCTTGGATATGTGCTTTTAATTTTTAATTTTCATATATATATATATATATGAAAGAATATTTGTGTTTTGATATTAAAACACAATAAAAGAGTTTAAATTAAGTCAAAGTGTTATTATTGTTCAAATTTGCTTTCTAAGATTTGAAAGTAGGATTAAATATTTTTCCAGGTGCTGTTTGAAGCCCATGTTTTTAATCCCAGGAGGAACAGGCAGAACTATGCAATTTAGTTGTTTTCTAAATCTTAGAGTTACAGTGGCACACACCTTTAGTACTACCACCTTGGGACAAACTCATTTACAACTCTTAATTTGAATGTTTGCACATAAGAGAAAGCATGAACCATCTTAACAGAATATGATAAAAACTCTCTATAGAGTAATTATAGACATAGCTATTTATACTGTTAACAAGAACAGCTTTTGTGACTACCAGAAAGTTCATCACTGTGCATGCAGTCCTAAGGAAAATTGAAATAATTGATACCCAAATCATGGGTATCATAATTAATAATAAATCTGAACCTGGGGCCCTTTTTATAAATCCAAAAGGACTCCACTAATATTTGCATCTTGATTTCATTTGCAAACAATTTCCATGTATGGAGAATGGATATTGTCTATTTGAAAAAACAAATATAGACAGATATTTTATGAGACATGGAAACTTTATATTCAGTTTATTGCAAACAGGTATAAATAAAGTCAATAATAAGTCAAGAGAAAAGAAAGCAACCAGTTTTCAGATAGTGGATCAACAAAGAAAGATTACAAAAAGTAGGAGGAAGTTAGGAGATGGATTGAACTGACCCACAAGCAGAAGGGAGGAACATTTAGTGTGAAGGGCTTTGAGATAGCATAAATGTGCAGAGATCCCTTTCCATTTGACCCATAAAAAGAACAGAAACGTAAGTTTTGTTTCTCTGAGCTAGGCTTTGAACTCCGAATCTAGCTCCCATGACTTTATAGGTAATATCAAACATTTGTTGTTTTGTTGTATTAAAAACAAACCTGAATCCCAAATGTGTCAAGAAATTCAGGAGAAAACCAGATACAATGAACCTTAAAGAAAAGAAAGTGAAGGATAGCCTTGAAGTTAATTCTACAGAATAGTTTTTTGACCAGAACACCAACAGCAAAGGCATTAAGATCAACAATTATCAAAAGGGACAAAAATTCAAAAAACATCTGTAAAGCAATGGACACTGTAATTCCAATAAAGTTGCACTCTATAGCATGGGAAAAGATTTTTAACAATATCAAACCACATAGAAGACTAATTTGCAAATATGGAAAGAATTCAAGATGTGTGATATCAAGAGAACATTAATTCAATTAGAAATGCTCTATATATAAACATAATTTTAATAGAGGAAATTCAAATGCATGAGAAATAAAAAACTCAATATCATTAGCAATTAGCAAAATGTAATTTAATCTTATAGCTCTCAGAATGGCTAGTGCCAACAGAGAAAGTAACAAATGCATCATGTTCGAAATCATGTGGAGTAAGTGTAATGCTTTTCCATTGTTGTTGCCATGCAAGCATGCATAAGTAGTAGAAAAATCAATATGGTAAAGACTTGGGCATGGCTAATGTCACAAACACACATGGGAGAAGCATCATCATTAGTTGATCACACTCCACACACCCTGATTACCAAGACTTATGTGGATTGCAGTTAGTTTTCAGAAGGCAGGTTAATGTATTAATCTTGATTTATTTGTTGGTCTTGATTAAAGGAGGTCAGCTGGCAGAGCTTCTGTCTTGGGTAAGTTGGTAGTTGCCTCTATTCCTGTTATGAAATTATTGAATATGCTCTCACATACTTAATTTACTAGGTTACTGCCCCATTGTGAAGTCCTTAATTTGTTGTATGTCTGTTTTACTGAATCTATGAGATCTGAATGCTGTTCAATACACAGTGTCTTATCCTTATCCCAGAGTTTGCATAGTACGAAATTTTAAGATATAACACTAAAATATTTCTTCTTGAAATTCCAATGTCTCAAAATCAAGAGGTTATGAATATCCCATGAAACCTCAGTAACTCTTAAAGATATTCTTTATTTGAAAAAAATAATGATGAATTCGTTAGCAGCCCATAAAGAACACATTGCAATCTAAGCATGAATGAGTTATTTATTTCTGCTTATGCAAATAGAGAAAAAATTTCATGTGGGGAGTTGCAGTGATCCTGTGATTTTTATCCTTTGAGTCCAAATGAATATGTTTCATCTTGCAATAGAAAGAAAGCCAGAGCCGAGTGGTGGTGGTGGTGGCACACGCCTGTAATCCCAGCACTTGGGAGGCAGAGGCAGGCAGATTTCTGAGTTCGAGGCCAGCCTGGTCTACAGAGTGAGTTCCAGGACAGCCAGGGCTACACAGAGAAATCCTGTCTCGAAAAAAACAAAAACAAAAACAAAAAACAAAAAAACAACAACAAAAAACCCCCCAAAACAAAAAACTAATCAAAAAAAAGAGAAAGAAAAAAAGAAAGAAAGAAAGAAAGAAAGAAAGGAAGGAAGGAAGGAAGGAAGGAAGGAAGGAAGGAAGGAAGGAAGGGAGAAAGAGAGAAGGAAAGAAAGCCGGAAATAGGGTTCAGGTGCAGGAATTTTTCATCTGGTTTGTACAGTAGGTATGAGAGAAAATTTCAGTCCTACTTTTCAGGGAATTGCATGGATGTGATTTCAACATTTGGAGATATGCTTATACAATTCTTCACAAGCCTTAATAAAAGTCCTGAAGAGTCTTCACAAAACACTTGGAAATAGGATGTGATCAATTAGTATAAACAGCTGGTTGTCTTGTAAATTTTGTATGAAAACAGGCAGACTCAGAATTCTTTAGGGATTTTTGAAGAACAAGAAACTGAATTAGATGTGTCACATACTTCTGACTGTACTAGAGTGAAAGGGATGAAGATCAGTCTGGCTCAACTTGTCACACAGTTTTTCTAAAGGCCTATACTTTCATGTATAAAAATGAGACAGAGAATATATTTTTCTCACAAAGTACAAAATAAAAATGAGAATGTCCAAGTTTCTATCCTAATAGTTTCAACTGGAGGTCAACATGCAGAAGAATGCGAATTGACCCACTCTTATCTCCTTGCACTAAGATCAACTCCAAGTGGATCAAGGACCTCCACATAAAACCAGACACACTGAAACTATTAGGAAAGAAACTTGGGATGACCCTGGAGGACATAGGCACAGGGGGGAAGTTCCTGAACAGAACACCAATAGCTTATGCACTAAGATCAAGAATTGACAAATGGGACCTCATAAAATTACAAAGTTTCTGCAAGGCAAAGGACACTGTCAGAAGGACAAAACGACAACCAACAAAGTGGGAAAAGATCTTCACCAACCCCACATCCGACAGAGGGCTAATATCCAATATATACAAAGAACTCAAGAAGTTAGACCCCAAAGAACCAAATAACCCTATCAAAAAATGGGGCACAGAGGTAAACAAAGAATTTTCACCAGAAGAAATCCGGATGGCTGAGAAACACCTTAAGAGATGTTCAACATCATTAGTCATCAGAGAAATGCAAATCAAAACAACCCTGAGATTCCACCTCACACCAGTCAGAATGGCTAAGATTAAAAACTCAAGAGACAACAAGTGCTGGCGAGGATGTGGAGAAAGAGGAATACTCCTCCACTGTTGGTGGGATTGCAAAATGGTAAAACCGCTCTGGAAATCAGTGTGGCGGTTCCTCAGTAAATTGGGCATGTTCCTTCCAGAGTACCCTGGCATACCACTCCTGGGCATATACCCAGAGGATTCCCCTGCATACAATAAAGACACATGCTCCACTGTGTTTATAGCAGCCTTGTTTATAATAGCCAGAAATTGGAAGGAGCCCAAATATCCCTCAAAGGAGGAATGGATACAGAAAATGTGGTATATTTATACAATGGAATACTACTCAGCAATTAAAAATATGAATTCATGCAATTTGTAGGTAAATGGATAGACCTGGAAAATATCATCCTGAGTGAGCTAACCCAATCACAAAAGAATACACATGAAATGCAATCACTGATAAGTGGATGTTAATGAGCCCAGAAGCCCTAAATACTCAAGACACAAATAGCAAGTCAAATGATTCCCAAGAAGAAGAAAGGAGAGGACCCTGGGCCTGGAAAGTTTGGATCCAGTTTTGTAGAGAAACTGTGGGGGGAGGGGGAATGATTGGGGAATAGTTGGGGGGGAGAGGAACTATGGGACATAGGGAGGGGGGAACTGGGACAGGGGAAAGCCTTTGGAATGTAAACATAGAATATAGAAAATTAAAAAAATGTAAAAAAAGTGAGAATGTCCATAGAGTTTTTTCATAACTCTTTCGTATGGATTTCAGAAATCATATTTTTCTTCTATAGAAGTCCTAACTCCAATATAGAACTTCTCTAAGGAACCAGGAATTCCTCTGGAAGACATAAGGTAGTTGTGTTGTAGAATAACAAGATATAGGCATCACCTTCTTCACAAATAAATAACACTTGGGATGTGTAGCTCTGCCTGTGATTTTTGGGACATAAAGTACCATGTATCCATTTTTCTTCTCTCTTTTATTTAAATTTTCTATATTATTTGTTTAAGTTGCAAATGCTTTTCCCTTTCCAGGCTACTCCCGCCCCATAACTCTATATGCCCTCTTCCATCCACCCATTCCCCAATCACCCTTCTCCCTTTTCTGTGTCCTGGTACTCACTGACAATGCTGGATCAAACCATTCCAGGACAACGGCCCTTTCCTTCCTTCTTCTTGGGAATCATTTGATATGTTCATTGTGTCTTAAGTATTCAGAGCTTCTGGGTTAATTAATATTTAATTATCAGTGACTGCATTCCATGTATATTCTTTGGTGATTGGGTTACCTCACTTAGGATGATATTTTCCAGTTCCAACCATTTGCTTAAAAATTTCATGAATTCATTGTTTTTTTAATTGCTGAGTAGTATTCCATTTTGTAAATATACCACATTTTCTCTATCCATCCTTCCATCGAGGGACATCTGGATTGTTTCCAGCTTTTGACTATAATAAATAAGGCTGCTATGAACATAGTGAAGCATGTGTCCTTATTGCATGCCAGGGATTCCTCTGGATATATGCCCAGGAATGGTATAGCAGGGTCCTCCAGAAGTGTCATATCCAGTTTTCTGAAGAAACACCAGAATGATTTCCAGAGTGGTTGTACCAGTTTGCAATTCCACCACAAGTGGAGGAATATTTCTCTTTCTCCACATCCTTGCCAACACCTGCTGTCTCATGAGTTTTAAATCTTAGCCATTCTGATTGATGTGAGTTGAAATATCAAGATTGTTTTGATTTGCATTTCCCTAATGACTAAAGATGTTAAACATTTCTTAAGGTGTTTCTCAGCCATTTAAAATTTTTTCAAGTGAAAATTCTTTGTTTAGCTCTGTACCACGTTTTTAAATATATGATTATTTACCTCTCTGGCATATACCTTCTTGATTTCTTTGTATATCTTGGATATTAGCCCTCTGTCAGATGTAGGGTTGGTGAAGAACTTTATCCAATCTTTATGGTTGCCATTTTTGTCCTTTTGACAGTGTCCTTTGCCTTACAGAAACATTGTAATTTTATGTGTTCCTGTTTGTAAACTGTTGATCTCAGAGCATAAGCTATTGGTGTTCGGTTCAGGAACTTTTACCCTGTGCCCATGTCCTCAAGGGTCTTCCCCAGTTTATTTTCTACTAGTTTTATTGTGTCTGTATTTATATGGAGATCCTTGATCCACTTGGAGTTGAGTTTTGTACAAGGAGGTAAGAATGGATAAATTTGCATTCTTCAGCATGCTGACATCCAGTTGAATCAGCACCATTTCTTGAAAAGGTAATCTTTTCTCCACTGGAAGTTTTAGCTTCTCTGTTGAAGATCAAGTGACCATACGTGTATGGGTTCATTTCTGAGTATTCAATTCTATTCCATTGATCTACCTGCTTGTCACTGTACCAATACCATGCAGCTTTTAACACTAATGCTCTGTAGTACTGCTTGAGGTCTGGTATTCTGATTCCCCCAGAAGTTCTTTACTGTTGAGAATAGTTGTAGCTCTCCTGGATTTTTGGTATTCCAGATAAATTTGAGAATTGCTCTTGCTCTTTTTTTAGGAATTGCTCTTTCTAACTCTATAATGACCTGAGTTAGGATTTTGATGGGGAGTGCAATGAATCTGTATATTGCTTTTGGAAGACGTCCATTTTTACTGTATTAATCCTGCCAATTCATGAGCATGGAAGATTTTTCAATTTTCTGAGGTGTTCTTCAATTTCCTTCATCACAGACCTGAAGTTCTTGTCATATAGATATTTCACTTGTTTGGATAGAGTCACACCAAGATACTTTATAATGTTTGCGGGTATTGTGATGGTTGTCATTTCTCTGATTTCTTTCTCATCTTGCTTATCCATTGAATATAGGAAGGTTACCGATTTTCTTGAGGTGATTTTATAACCAGCCACTTTGCGGAAGTTGTTTATAAGCTGTAGGAGTTCTCTGGTGTAGGTTTTTTTTTTTTGGGGGGGTCACTTAAGTATACTATCATATCATCTGCGAATAGTGAAAGTTTGACTTGTTCCTTTCCAATTTGTATCCCTTTGACCTCCTTATGTTGTCTAATTGATCTAGCTATAACTTCAAGTACTATATTTAAAAGATATGGAGAGAGGGGCAGCCTTGTCTAGTCCCTGATTTTAGTGAGATTGCCTAAAACTTCTCTCCATTTAATTTGATATTGGCTACCAGTTTGCTGTATATTGCTTTTACTATGTTTAGGTATGGGCCTTGAATTCCTGTTCTTTCCAAGACTTTTAGCATGAAAGAATGCTGAATTTTGCTCAAAGGTTTTTCAGCATCTAATAAAATGACAATATTTTTTTTTATTTTTGCTTTGAGTTTGTTTATGTAGTGGATTGCATTGATGGATTTCCATATATTGAACCATCCTTGCATCCTTGGATGAAGGCTACTTTATCATGGTGAATGATCGTTTTGCTGTGTTCTTGGATTCAGTTGGGAAGAATTTTATTGAGTATGTTTGCATCGATATTAATTAGGGAATTTGGAATGAATTTCTCCTTCTTTGATGGATTTTGTGTGGTCTTGGTATCAGCATAATTGTGGCTTCACAGAAAGAGTAGGTATTGTTCCTTCTGTTTCTGTTTTTGTGGAAAGTTGGAAGAGTATTGGTGTTAGGTTGTTTTTGAAGGTCAGGTAGAATTCTACACTAAAACCATCTGGAGCTGTGCTTTTTTTTGGTTGGAAGATTTTCTATAACCCCTCTATTTCTTTACGGGTTATGGGACTGTTCAGATGATCTATTTGATTCTGTTTTAATTTTGGTGTTTGGTATCTGTCTTGGAAATTGTCCATTTCCTCCAGATTCTCCAGTTGTGTTGACTATATGTTTTTGTAGTGAGATCTGATGATTTTTCTTTAAATTTCCTCAGTTTCTGTTGTTATATCTCCCTTTTCATTTCTAATTTTGTTAATTTGGATACTGTCCCTGTGCACTTTGATTAGTCTGGCTAAGGGGTTATCTTTGTTGCTGATTTTCTCAAAGAACAAGCTCCTGGTTTTGTTGATTCTTTGTATGGTACTCTTGTTTCTACTTGATTGATTTCAGCCCTGAGTTTGATCATTTCCTCTCTTCTACACCTCCTGGCTGAATTAGCTTCCTTTTTTTCCAGGGCTTTAAGGTGTGCTGTTAAGCTTCTAGTGAATACTCTTTCCAGTTTCTTTTTGGAGGCACTCAGGGCTATTGAGTTTTCCTCTTAGCACTGCTTTCATTGTGTCCCATAAATTTGGGTATGTTGTGCCTTCATTTTCATTAAATTCTAGAAGGTTTTTGATTTTTTTCATTACTTCTTTTTTGGCCAAGATATCATTGAGTAGAGTATTGTTCAGCTTCCATGTGTATGTGAGTTTCTGCTGTTTTTGTTGCTATTGAAGACCACACTTACCCAATAGTAATCTGATAGGAGTCATGGGATTAGTTCAATCTTTGATTTGTTGAGGTCTGTCTTGTGGCCAATTACATGGTAGATTTTGGAGAAGGCACCATGAGGTGCTCTGAAAAAGGTATATTCATTTGCTTTAGGATGGAATGTTATATATATATATATATATATATATATATACACACACATACACATACACATACACACATATATATGCATACATACATACACACACATATATACATATATATGTGTGTGTGTATGTATGTATGCATATATATATGCATATATATGCATATGCACATATATATATATATATATATATATATATATATATATATATAATTTTCTTAATTATAACATATGGTAAGAATTGTGAGCCTTTAACCAGGCTGCAAACTGCAGAAAATGGCACACTGGCAATTTTTATTATAACTTAATTTTCTCTTGCAATATTAGAGCTTAGCTACAAATTTGGAAGCAAAAACAAATTTTAAACAATCTATTTTCTTTAAAATTAATGGCAAAACATTACTTTTTCCTCTTTTTAAATTATTTTCTATATTCTTTGTTTACATTCCAAAGGCATACCCCTTTCCAATTCCCCCTCTCACCATATGACCCATAAGTTCTCTTCCCCCTCCCATTCCCCAATCACTCCCCCTCCCCACCATTTCTCTGTTCTGGTACTCTCCTACAAACCAGCTTTAGTCTTTTCGGGACCAGGGTCTTCTCCTTCCCTTTTCTTGGGAATCTTTTGCTTAGCTAATTGTGTCTTGGGTATTCAGAGCTTCTGGCTCATTAATATCCACTTATCAGTGTTTACAATTTATGTGTATTCTTTTGTGATTGGGTTGACTCAATTATGATATTTTCCAGATCCAACAATTTACCTACAAATTGCAAGAATTCATTATTTTTTATTGCTGAGTAGTATTCCATTGTATAAATATACCACATTTTCTGTATCCATTCCTCCTCTGAGGGACATCTGGGCTCCTTCCAACTTCTGGCTATTATAAATAAGGCTGCTATAAACATAGTGGAGAATGTGTCTTTATTGAATGCAGGGGAATCCTCTGGATATATGCCCAGGAGTGGTATGACAGGGTCCTCTTGAAGTGTCATGCCCAATTTTCAGAGGAATCGCCAGACTGATTATCACAGTGGTTTTACCATCTTGCAATCCCATCAACAATGGAGGAGTGATCCTCTTTCTCCACAGCCTAGCCAACACCTGTTGTCTCTTGAGTTTTTAATCTTAGCCATTCTGACTGGTGTGAGGTGGAATCTCAGGGTTGTTTTGATTTGCATTTCCCTGATGACTAATGATGTTGAACATCTCGTAAGGTGCTTCTCAGCCATGCAAATTTCTTCTGGTGAAAATCCCTTGTTTAGCTCTGTACCCCATTTTTAATAGGGTTATTTGGTTCTTTGGGGTCTAACTTCTTGAGTTCTTTGTATAAATTGGATATTAGTGCTTTGTCAGATATGGGGTTGGTGCAGATATTTTCCAAATTGTTGGTTTTTGTTTTGTCTTTCTGACAGTGTCTTTTGCCTTACAGAAACATTGTAATTTTCAGAGGTCTCATTTGGCAATTCTTCATCTTAGAGCATACGCTATTGGTGTTCTGTTCATAAACTTTCCTCTTGTGCTCCTGTCCTCCAGGGTCTTCCCCAGTTTCTTTTCTATTAGTTTCAGTGTCTCTGGTTTTATGTGGAGGTCCTTGAACCACTTGGAGTTGATCTTAGTACAAGGAGATAAGAGTGGGTTAATTTGCAGATGATATGATAGTATACTTAAGCAACCCAAAAAATTCCACGAGAGAACTCCTACAGCTGATTAACAACTTCATCAATGTGGCTGGTTATAAAATAAACTCAAGCTAATCAGTAGCCTTCCTGTACTCAAAGGACAAGCAGGCTGAGAAAGAAGTTAGGGAAATAACACCCTTCACAATAGCCACAAACAATATAAGTATCTTGGCGTGACTCTAACCAAACAAGTGAAAGATCTATATGACAGGAACTTAAAGTCCTTTAAGAAAGAAATCGAAGAAGACCTCAGGAAATGGAAACACATTTCATGCTCTTGGATTGCCAGGATCAATATAGTAAAAATGGCCATCTGGCCAAAATCAATCAACAGATTCAATGCAATCCCCATCAAAATTCCAAATCAATTCCTCATAGTTCTAGAAAGAGCAATTCTCAAATTTATTTGGAGTAACAAAAAACCCAGTATAGCTAAAACTATTCTCAACAATAAAAGGACTTCTGGGGGAATCAATATCCACGGCCTCAAGCAGTACTACATAGCAATTGTGTTAAAAACTGCATGGTATTGGTACAGCGACTGGCTAGTAGATCAACGGAATAGAATTGAAAATCCAGAAATGAATCCACAGAGTTATGGTCACTTGATCTTTGATAAAGGAGCTACAACCATCCAGTGGAAAATGGTGCTGGTTCAACTGGAGGTCAAATGCATTACTTTTACACTGCAAGGTTAGTCTTCCAGTTCTTATGTTTAAGAGTTTGGTAGTATAACTAATTGAAGAGACATTATTTTAAAGCTTTTTCCTTATAAATCTAAATTCTAGGTTAAGATTCTCACAAAACACAATGCAAATTTAGAAGCATCCCAGAGGCTTGCATTCTGTGAGTCGAAATATACCATGTGCAGAAGATGGCCATAACGTCGAACTATCTGCTCCAAACTCTTTTTTTATTTAATTTTTATTTTTTATATTCTATGTTTACATTCTAAAGGCTTTCCCTTTCCCAGTTCCCCTGCACCATATGTCCCATAATTCCTCACCCCCAACTATAACCCAATCATCCACCCCCCACGATTTCTCTGTTCTGGGTCTACAAAACTGGATCCAATCTTTACAGACCCAGGGTCCCCTCCTTTCTTCTTCTTGGGAGTCATTTGACTTGCTAATTGTGCCTTGAGCATTTAGGAATTCTGGGCTCATTAATATCCACTTATCAGTGATCGCATTTCATGTGTATTCTTTTGTGATTGGGTTAGCTAAACTTAGGATGATATTTTCCAGATCTAACCATTTACCTACAAATTGCATGAGTTCATTATTTTTGATTGCTGAGTAGTACTCCATTGTATAAATATACCACATTTTCTGTATCCATTCCTCTTTTGAGGGATATCTGGGCTCCTTCCAATTTCTGGCTATTATAAACAAGGCTGCTATAAACATAGTGGAGCATGTGTCCCAAAGATTTGGGTAGGTCGTACCTTCATTTTCATTGAAGTCAAAAAAGTCTTTGATTTCTTTCTTTATTTCTTCCTTGACCAAGGTGTCATTGAGCCGAGTATTTTTCAGTTTCCATGTGTATGTGCGCTTTCTGTTGTTCTTCTTAATATTGAAGACCACTTTTACTCCATAGTGATCCAATAGGAGACACGGGATTAGTTCAGTCTTCTTGTATTTGTTGAGGTCTGTCTTGTGACCAATTATAATATCAATTTTTGAGAAGGTACAATGCGGTGCTGAGAAAAAGGTATACTCTTTTGCTTTAGGATGGAATTTTGTGTATGTATATGTGTATATATATGTTAAATCCAATTTGTCCATGGCTTCAATTAGTTTCACTGTCTCCCTGTTTAGTTTCTGCTTTTCTGATCGGTCCATTGAGGGGAGTGGAGTGTTGAAGTCACCTACAATTATTGTGTTAGGTGCAATGTGTGCTTTAAGCTTTATTAAAGTTTCTTTTACTAATGAGGGTGCCCTTACATTGGGAGCATAGATTTTCAGTATTGAGAATTTTTCTTGGTGGATTTTCCCTTTGACAAGCAAGACGTGACCTTCTGAGTCTCTTTTGATGATTTTAGGTTGAAAGTCAATTTTATCTGATATTAGAATGGCTACTCTGCTTGTTTCCTGAGTCCATTTGCTTGTAAAACTGTCTTCTTGCCTTTTATTCTAAGGTGGTGTTTGTCTTTGACACTGAGATGTGTTTCCTGTATGCAGCAAACTGTAGGGTCCTGTTTCCGTATCCAGTCTGTTAGTCTGTGTCTTTTTATTGGGGAATTGAGTCCATTGATATTAAGAGACATTAAGGAATAGTAATTATTACTTCCTCACATTTTGGGCATTATTATTATTTTTTTTTGTAATTGAGTGGTTCTCTTCTTTTGGGTTGGATGAGATGGGATTTCTATCTTGTTTCTTCTGGGGTGTAGTTTCCCCCCTTGTGTTGCTATTTTTCCCCTATTATCCTTTGTAGGGCTGGGTTTGTAGATAAATATCGTGCAAATTTGGTTTTGTCTGGAATACATTGGTTTCCCCATCTATGGCAATTGAGAGTTTGGCTGGGTATAGTAGTTTGGGCTGAAGTTTGTGTTCCCTTAGAGTCTGCATGAGGTCTGTCCAGGATCTTCAAGCTTTCATTGTCTCAGGTGAGAAGTCTGGTGTAATTCTGATAGGTCTTCTGTTATATGTTACTTGTCCTTTTTCTCTTACTGCCTTTAATATTCTTTCTTTGTTTAGTACATTTGGGGTTTTGATTATTATGTGACAGGAAGTATTTCTGTTCTGGTCCAGTCTATTTGGGGTTCTATAGGCTTCTTGTATATTCATGGACATCTCTCTCTTTAGGTTGGGGAAGTTTTCTTCCATAATTTTGTAGAAGATATTTCCTGGCCCTTTAAGTTGTAGATCTTCATTCTCATCTATCCCTATAATCCTTAGGTTTGGTCTTCTCATTGTGTCCTGGATTTCCTGAATGTTTTGGGTTACCAGCTTTTTGCATTTTGCATTTTCTTTAATTGTTGAATCCATGGTTCCTATGGTATCTTCAGCATCTGAGATTCTGTCTTCTATCTCTTGTATTCTATTGTTGATATTTGCATCTATGACTCCTGATTTCTTCCCAAGGTTTTCTATCTCCAACATTGTCTCCCTTTGCGATTGCTTAGTTGTTTCTACTTCTGTTTTTAGATTCTGTATGGTTTTGCTCAGATCTTTCCATTGCTTGTTTGTGTTTTCCTGTAATTCTTTATGGGATTTTTGTGTTTCATCTTTTATGACTTCTACTTGTTGACCCATGTTCTCTTGTATTTCTTTAAGTGATTTTTGTTTCTCCCCCTTATTGGGATTCATTTTTTGCTCTATATTCTCCTGGATTTCTTTATGTTATTTTTGTTTTTGCCTTGTATGGGCTTCTAGCTTTTGATCTATTTTCTCCTTTATTACTTTAAGAAATTTATCTAAGTGGTCCTCTATCAGCATCTTTACCAGTGATTTTAGATCTGAGTCCTTTTTTTTTTTTTTTTTGCTGGTGTGTTGAGATATCTGAGATTTAATTCTGTTTGCCTTGTAAGGGCTTCTAGCTTTTGATCTATTTTCTCATGTATTACTTTAAGAGATTTATCTAAGTGTTCCTCTATCAGCATCCTGACCATTGATTTTAGATCTGAGTCTTGTTGTCCTGGTGTTTCAGGGTATCCAAGGTTTATTGCTGTTGGGGAAATGAGTTCGGATGCTGCCATACTGCCTTGATTTCTGTTAGTAATGATCTTACGTTTGCCTTTAGCCATCTGGTTAACTCTGGTGTTAGTTGGTCCTGTAGTTACTAGCTGGTGCTTGACCCTCCTGTGGGGTTGTAAGGCTATTTCCCCGCAACTGGAACACCTGAACCACTGCCCTGCAGGGCTCCTGCTCACAGATTGCTGACAGGTGGCCTGAGTCCCCCGAGGTCTTAAACTCAGCATATCCCAGATACTTGGTTCTGCCTGTTGGGCTGCTGCTCTGCACTGCTCCTGCTCAGGGTTTGCTGTCTGGTGTCCTGATTCCCCAGAGATCTTAAAGTCGGGATATCTCAGTTATCTGGTTCTGCTTGCTGGTCCATAGCTGCTGGGAAGCTGGCTGATTCTGGTTCCACTGCTGCCGGCTGGATGGGAAGTAGCTGGCGAGATGGCACTGGCTGCAGGGAGTTTGGGATCTGCCCTGCGAGCACAGAGCACAGGCTCAGATGGTGTCCCCCAAACTGCTACTCTGTGCGCAGCTCCAGCTCCAGGCCTGAGTCCCCGAAGTTCTTTTTTTATTATTATTATTATTTTTTTAATTTTTATTTTCTATATTCTATGTTTACATTCCAAAGGTTTTCCCCTTTACCAGTTACCCCCCCCACCATATGTCCCATAATTCCTCTCCCCCCCATGCTATTCCCCACTCATTCCCCCCCATGATTTCTCTGTTCTGGGTCTACAATACTGGATCCAATCTTTACAGGCCCAGGGTCCTCTCCTTTTTTTCTTCTTGAGAGTCATTTGACTTGCTAATTGTGCCTTGAGTATTTAGGGCTTCTGGGCTCATTAATATCCACTTCTCAGTGATTGCATTTCGTGTGTATTCTTTTGTGATTGGGTTAGCTCACTTAGGATGATAGTTTCCAGATCTAACCATTTACCTACAAATTGCATGGGTTCATTATTTTTAATTGCTGAGTAGTACTCCATTGTATAAATATACCACATTTTCTGTATTCATTCCTCTTTTGAGGGATATCTGGGCTCCTTCCAATTTCTGGCAATTATAAACAAGGCTGCTATAAACATAGTGGAGCATGTGTCTTTGTTGTATGCAGAGGAATCCTCTGGGTATATGCCCAGGAGAGGTATGCCAGGGTCCTCTGGGAGTGGCATGCCCAATTTTCTGAGGAACCGCCACACTGATTTCCAGAGCAATTTTACCATTTTGCAATCCCACCAACAGTGGAGGAGTGTTCCTCTTTCTCCACATCCTCGCCAGCACTTGTTGTCTCTCGAGTTTTTAATCTTAGCCATTCTGACTGGAGTGAGGTGGAATCTCAGGGTTGTTTTGATTTGCATTTCCCTGATGACTAATGATGTTGAACATCTCTTAAGGTGTTTCTAGGCCATCCGAATTTCTTCTGGTGAAAATTCTTTGTTTAGCTCTGTACCCCATTTTTCGATAGGGTTATTTGGTTCTTTGGCGTCTAACTTCTTGAGTTCTTTGTATATATTGGATATTAGCCCTCTGTCGGATGTGGGGTTGGTCAAGACCATTTTCCACGTTGTTGGTTGCCGTTTTGTCCTTCTGACAGTGGCCTTTGCCTTACAGAAACTTTGTAATTTTATGAGGTCTCATTTTTTCATTCTTGATCTTAGAGCATAAGCTATTGGTGTTCTGTTCAGGAACTTTCCCCCTGTGCCCATGTCCTCCAGGGTCTTCCCAAGTTTCTTTTCTAATAGTTTCAGTGTGTCTGGTTTTATGTGGAGGTCCTTGATCCGCTTGGAGTTGATCTTAGTGCAAGGAGATAAGAGTGGGTCAATTCACATTCTTCTGCATGTTGACCTCCAGTTGAAACAGCACCATTTGTTGAAAAGGCTATATTTTTTTCACTCGATGGTTGTGGCTCCTTTATCAAAGATCAAGTGACCATAAGTCTGTGGGTTCATTTCTGTGTCTTCAATCCTATTCCATTGATCTACCTGCCTGTTGCTGTACCAATACCATGCAGTTTTTAACACAATTGCTTTGTAGTACTGCTTGAGGTCACGGATATTGATTCCCCCAGAAGTCCTTTTATTGTTGAGAATAGTTTTAGCTATCCTGGGTTTTTTGTTGCTCCAGATGACCCTGAAGAAAGAAATCGAAGAAGACCTCAGAAGATGGAAAAATATTTCTTGCTCCTGGATTGGCAGGATCAATATAGTAAAAATGGCCATCTTGCCAAAAGCAATCTACAGATTCAATGCAATCCCCATCAAAATCCCAAATCAATTTTTCATAGCTCTAGAAAGAGCAAGTCCCCGAAGTTCTTAAGCTCGGGATATCTCGGGCACCTTGTTCTGCAGGCTGGGTCTGAGCACCTGGGAAGCTGGTTGAGGCTGGCTCCCATGCCGCTGGATGGATGGGAAGCAGCTGGCAAGATGGCCCTGACTGCAGGTAGTTCGGGGTCCACCCTGCGAGCGCAGAGCACAGGCTCAGCCAGTGTCCCCCAAACCGCTACTCTGTGGGCAGCTCTGGCTCCAGGCCTGAGTCCATGAATGTCTTAAACTCTGGATATCTCAGGTACCTGGTTTCCGCAGGCCTCGTCTGAGCACCTGGGGAGCTGGCTGAGGTTGGCTCCCCTGCTGCCAGCTGGATGGGAATAAACAAAGAATTTTCATTTGAAGAACTTCGGATGGCTGAGAAACACCTTAAGAAATGTTCAACATCATTAGTCATTAGGGAAATGCAAAATTTTAACTCACACCAGACAGAATGGCTAAGATTAAATACTCAGGAAACAGAAGGTACTGTCAAGGATGTGGAGAGAGAGGATCACTCCATCACTCCTGATGGTGGTATTGCAAGCTGGTATAACCATTGTGGAAATCAATCTGGTGGTTCCTCAGAAAATAGAGCTTGACACTTCTGGAGGACTGTGCTATACCACTGCTGGGCATATACCCAGAGGATTCCTCAGCATAATATGAATACATGTTCCACTACGTTCATAGCAGCCCTATTTATAATAGCCAGAAGCTGGAAAGAACCCAGATGTCCCTCAATGGAGGAATGGATACAAAAATGTGCTATATATACAGAATGGAGTACTATTCAGCCATTAGAAACAATGAATTCATGAAATTCTTAGAGAAATGGATGGAACTGTAGAACATCATTCTAAGTGAGTTAACACAATCTCAAAAGAACACTCATGGTATACACTCACTGATAAATGGATATTAGCCTTGAAACTTGGAATACCAAGACACAATCCACATATTAAATGATGTCCAAGAAGAAGGAATGAGTGGCCGCTTGTTCTTAAAGGCTCAGTGCAGCAGTGTAGGGGAATACAAGAATGGGGAAATGGGAAGGGGTGGATGGGGAAACAGGGGCAGAGAAGAGGGCTTATGGGACTTTCAGTGAGGGTGAATCCAGGAAAGGAAATTCATTTGAAATGTAAATAAAGAACATATTGAATAAAATAGAAAAAATATATTTGTAAATCATTCCTTATCACGACAACATATGTATAATTTACAAAGTGAACAAAACTATCCACAGCAAGTTAAGGGCCTTGGAAGATGATATTCTTATAATAGCTTCCGGTTAAATTTTGGTGAAACATTTGTGTTTGGGGGCCCAAAAGACAACTAGGAAAGTAATCTTAAGAAAGCTAGTTTATTTAATATTCAGTCTCTGTATGTTCAAAAATTTCAGGACATAAGTGATATTCTGATTTGAATATTCTGAAAGGCTGGATGAATTGAGATAATCAAGGATTAGAAGTCCTTTCTGATGCTTTTCTGGAAGCAAGCCTCTGGAATCAGCTTGAGAATGACTCAGCAACTAAGCATTCTGTACAGAGAACCATGTCCTGGCTATGAACCTGGTCTTTCATTCTTCAATATACCTAGTATTATAAGTATATTTGTATAAAATGTGTGTGTTGTGCAGGTTAATTAAGGATTTTTTTTCTCTTTGAGTTGGTGAAAGACAACTGACTTTCTTTGGACGTTATTGATCATATAAACAAACTACAATATAAACCTTCATTCATTACATTTGAAAGGATGTTATGTAATAATAACTCATTAGAATTCTGTTGCCAACAAGATTTATTCACTACATAAGCTAAAGTTTTTGCTGGAAATGCAAGTATGTTCCTCTTAGTTCCAGAGTGTAAGTAGAGGGTTTCTCAGTATAATTTGCCAGTTAATTTGGTCAATTTGATTTTCTCTTATCTGCTGACAAGTAATTCAAGGGGGTCTTCCTCGAACAAATCTGATGCTTATTACCTTGGAAGGATTCCAAAGCTTTTTCTTCTTTCCTGATATCACAAATACATTGCCTCTTCCAATAGACACATCCATTATCTAGCAGTCTAAGGCCATAAAATTATAGGTTGATACAATTTAGCAGCTCCCATTCTACCTAGATCTGCATTGACTTCTGTCAAAGAGGATGAGTAAAATCATCATAACTAGTGAACTTATAGCTAACTTCTATTTGATAATTTGATACAATTCATATTATTTATTGAGGCAGGTCTCCTCTATATAGCCTGGCTGATCTGAATATGCTTTTAGATTATTCTTGCCTAGAATTCACAAGGAACCAATCTTTCCCATCCATGTCTTCCAAATATTGAGATCAAAATTCTAGATTTTTTTATGTATCCTTGAAAATATTTATATCAATTTTCATAACTTCCTCCCCTCTTAGATTATTATGTATATTAATCTATTTATCATACCATTCTCTTATTTAAATATCCTTCCCTATATTTTTCATTATTCAAACTTCCTACCATTTATTATATAAGCACTTTCCCAAGCCATCCGGTGTCTGCTGAGAATTTTTTGCTTGGGCATTTGTCATACTAGCTAGGGTGAGCTGTAATCAGTTCTACCATGGTAGTCAACATTTTTATAGACTGGTTGTTCATAACAACAGGAAACTATATTTAAAAATAGCTCTCATGCGCTATCATTAAATCCCCCATGGGGATCCCACATTCCACAGAGATAAGCTGGACCCTTAGAAGAGCATTAAACACTACCCAATGTTATCACTCATGAGCACAGATTTTGGTTTTCTGTTGGATAAAAGCAGAATATCTTTGTCCCAACCTCGACTCTGGATATGCATATTGACCAACAGAATAGATATTTTCCAGGGCAAAATGTTTTGGCAACAGAAAAGGATCATCCTTACGTTAGAAATTATAAGCATACCTTATATGGATAAGTATACCCACATTCCCATTTATCTTCTTATAAAATTATAGTTGATGTGCATTTTTAATTACTAAGGACCATTCTAATAATTAATTATCAAAAATTATATAATATATCAAAAATAGAATTCTACTAAGGTATTAAGAATGAGGACATCATGAGTTTGCAGGCAAATACATAGAAGTAGAAAATATCTTCCTGAGTGAGGTATCTCAGACACAAAAGGAATGTACTGTGTGTTTTTACTAATAAGTGGATATTAGCCGAAAATTTAGGATGCCAAAGATACAATCACAAAACTCCAGAAAGTTAACAAGCTGAAGGGCCCAAGTGAGGATCCTTCATTCCCACTTGGGAGGGACAAAATGTAGTCACAGGATTAGAGGGTGGGAGGGATCTGGATGGGAAAAATAAGAGGAAAGGAAAAAAAGGAGAACATGATCCACTATTGGGGTGTGGGAACAGGAGTAAAGCCTCAAGGACCAGCAATAGCAAAGCATGGAAATAGGCAACTTCAGGATGGGTGGGGACATGCTCTTAGAGATGGTGGGGCCAGGGGTGAAGTTAATGAAATCTCTAGGCTCCAATTTGTCAAATTGACTATGTCCTTTGCCATACAGAAGCTTTTCAATTTCATGAGGTTCCATTTATCAATTATTGATCTTAGAGCCTTAGCCATTGGAGATTGCTTTAGGAATTACCCCCCATGCCAATGAGTTTGAGGCCTTATACCATTTTATCTTCTATTAGATTCAGTACATCTGGTTTTATGTTGATATCTATGATCTTTGAACTTGAGCTTTTTGCAAGGTGATACATATGTATCTATGTTCATTTTTCTAGGTACCAACTTCCAGTTAGACCAGCACCATTTATTGAAGATACTTTCTATTTTCCATTTTATATTTTTGGATTCTCTGTCAAAGATCAAGTGTCCATAACTGTGTGGCTTTGTTTCTGGGTCTTCCAATTCTATTCCTCTGATCAACCTGTCTCTGAAACAATACCATCCAGTTTTTATCACTATTGATCTGTAGTATAACTTGATGTCAGGGGTGGTCATTACTCCATCAATTCTTTTATTGTTGAGAATTGCTTTTAGTATACTGTTTTTTATTTGTTTGTTCGTTTTTTCCTTAAGAAATTTAGAAATGTGTTGTACATTTCTGTGAATAACTGTGTTAGAATTTTGATGGGGATATTGTTATATATGTAGATTGGTTTTTTTGTAGGTTGTTCAATTTTACTGTTATTCCTACCAATTCATAAGCATGAGAGACCTCTCCATTTTCTAAGGTTTTCTTTGATTTCTTTCTTTAGGGACTTGAAGTTCTTGTGATACAAATCTTTCATATGTTTGGTTAGAATTTCATCAAAATATTTTCTATTATTTTTGGTTATGAAGAGTGCTGTTTCATTATTTTATTTCTAAGTCTATCATTTGTATAGACTTAGAATACTTTGTATAGGATACTGCTTTGTTTGAGTAAATATTATATTCACCCACTTTGCTGTCCAAGTTCTCTGGTAGAATTTTTGGAGTCGCTTATATATACTATGATCTGGAAATAGTGATACTGTGACTTATCCTTTTCCAGTTTGTAACCACTTGATCTACTTTTGTTGTCATATGATTCTAGTTAGAACTTCAAGTACTATATTGATTAGATATGGAGAGAGTGGTCATCCTTGTCTTGTCCCTGATTTTAGAGTGACCGCTTCAAGCATCTCTTCATTTAATTTAATATTGGCTGTTGAATGCTACATATTATTTTGTTATGAATAGGTGTGGGCCTGGAATTCCTGATTTCTCCAATACTTTTAACATGAAAGGGTGTTATATTTTGTTAAATGATTTTTTCATGATCAAATGAGGTAATCATGTGATTTTTTTTTCTTTGAGATTTTTTTATTAGTGGATTACAGAAATGATTTTTTTTTTATATTGAACCACCCTTGCATCTTTAAGATGAAGCTTACTTGGTTGGGGTGAATGATTGTTTTGATGTGTTATTGGATTCAGATTTCCAGAATTTCATTGAGTAGTTTTGCATCAATATTCATAGGTGAAATTATTCTGATATACTCTTTTTATTAATTGGGTCCTTATGTGGTTTAGGTATCAAAGTAATTTTAGCTTCATAGAATGAATTATGTAGTGTTACTTCTGTGTCTATAATATGGAATAGTTTGAGGAGTGTTGATATGGCCTCTTCTTTGAAGGTCTGGTAGAATTCTACAATATAGCTAGCTATCTAGATGTGTCTTTGTTTTTGTTTGTTTTTGTTTTTGTTTGATTTTGTTTTTGTTTGTTATTCTTGATTGGGAGGTTTTCCATGACTTCTTCCTTCTGGAACATGGGGTTATTTATATAGTTTACTTGCTCTAGATTATACTCTGGTATATGTTATGTTTCTAGAAAATCATTCATTTCATCTAGATTTTCTAGTTTTATTGAGTATAGGCTTTTATAGTAGGAAATGATGATTGTTTTAATTTCCTCAGTTTCTTTTTATGTTTCCCTTTTCATTTTTGATTTTGTTAATTTGGATGTGTTCTTTAGTTTTTTGGGCTAGTGGTTTATCTATCTTGTTGATTTTCTCAAAGAATCAGCTTGCAGTTTTTTCCCCTTTCTCCCTCAACTGTTGAGCAGGAAATTTAGACCTTGGTATTTGTCACAGTTGCCCATCTAGTGTGGAGCTTTTGGACCTACATGAAGTCTATTATTCTTCCAGATCTGAAGATTCCTGCACTGAGCCAACAACCCAAGGAGCAGTGGAGTCAGCTTCCTGCTGAGCAGTGGAACCAGGTTTTCCTGAACAGACCCTGACATTTTGGGGGAAGGTTTTCTCTCACCTGTAAATTCAAAGTCAGCCATTAAAATTTGGGCCTTGATCAGCACCTTTGTCTTGTTCTCACTCATTTTTCGCCTTTTTTCCCATCCATCCCCAGCTCCATTTCCAGGTAACCCATTTGATATATCTGTGACAGCTACAGGTGGCACCTGACTATGTGGCTGGACACAGGGTAATCATCTGAAGGACACTATCTTGACAGAGCTCTGCAGAAAATGGAAGACAGTATCCTGCATGGTGAGCAACATATAGCACTAAATACTAGTGATACTCTTACTAGTCTTAATTTCATCCTTTTGAAGCTGTTGTAGGTGCAAGGCATATGGGCTAAGTTGGAACAGTGTTGACCCAATTCTGATTTCACTTAGAGGTTGGCAGTGGAAAATAGGACAGGAAACTTCCAAACAGGCATTTGTCCACAACATTCAAGGGCTGCTTCAGGACAGAGGGGTATGTTTGGAAGAACAATTGTTATAAAACCTTTTAGATCAGATAGATTCTTGATGACAATGGTTTCAAGAAGATCTTTAGATAAGATATCCTGGAAAAATATTGGAGAAGCTCTAAAAACCACCCAGACAGTACTCTGTGTGCTTATAAAAGATGCTATTGATAAAGAGACCTTGCAGGTGTCAGATAGTACCCAGGCAGAGCTTGATGTATCTCAGGAAGAATGCCTGCCAGAGAGGACTTTCTCAGAAAAGGGTCCTCTCAACCCTAAGTTAGAAAGATATAGAGATACTACTGATGAGCTAACATTAGAGGAGGAAGCTCATTCAGACAAAGGAGCTGCCAAATATTAGGGTGAGGACTGGCCTCCTTGCACACCTTCTACTCTGCCTATGGCGTCTACTTCATGACATGATACCCAGATGTATGTGCAACTACATAATTTGGAGCTTGAAATTAGGTTGCAGAAGTTGACTGATGAACTACAGGATCTAAAAAATTATCAAGTACAGGAAAGAGCAGTGATTCTGAGATACACCAATCACTGCTAGAAAGAATAGTGAGTCAGGCTTGAGGGAAAGGTCATCTGATGTACTGTCCTTCCCTCTGTTGAGATAATAGACCAGCAGAACAATAGAGTTAAACAATATCAGACCTCAGAGTTCGAACTTATAAAAGAATTAAAAGCAGCTGTGACACAGAATGGCACTATGGCTCCTTTTACACAAGCTTTGGTGGATACTGTGAGGCAGTAAAATTTAAGTTCCCAAGAATGGAAGACTCTATGTAATGCTAATTCATCAAAAGGAGATTTTTTTACTTTGGAGATCTGAATGGTGTGGATCTAGTAAGAGAACTGCTGCAATGAATGCTCAGACAAGTAATCCAGAGTGGGATGCTAACATGTGTTTTTGAGATGGTCAATATGAAGGCAATGCTACTCAGATTGGGTTTCCTGATGGAGTGTATACAGTGGGTTCAATGGGTGCCCACCCTGCATGGAGTCAATTACTGACTAAAGGAGATCTTAGTGAAAATTTAGCTAGTATTAGGCTTCTCATGAAATCTTTCAGGAATTTGTGGATAGGCTACTAAAAGCAGTGAGTATAATTCTTGGAGAGTCTCAAGCAGGAAATCTGTCACACAATTGGCTTATAAGAATGCTAATGCAGCTTGCTGCACCACCATTAGACCTTACAAAAGACAGATATGTTATATTAGCTGAGTTTATTCACCTTTGTGCTGAGATTTTTACAATCAAGATCTAGCCATGGCTACAGATTTGCAAGGAACCACTGTGCAAGCAATATTTATGTAGAGATGAGGTACTACAGCATGTTTTAAATGTGAAAGTTTGGGTCATTTTTGAAATTGTTGTCCTAGTAGCAGAGGTACCGTAAGTGGGCAATCCATTTAAACCCCAGGAGTTTGTCCTCAAGTGTAACCACAGGGCCAGGGAATGTAAATCTAAAACTGATATTCAGGGCTATCCCATGTCAAAAAAATGAGCAGAGGGGTTAGCCTCAGGCCCCAAGATACCCGCAGCAAGCACCTTATGGAGTCATAATGCTGCTGCCAGGCCAGGGAAATCTGATTTTAAACTTATCAGGACCACCTCAGGAAACAAAAGACTGGACCTCTGTTCCTCCACCTACTCGATATTATCCACAGGAATGGGAGTTCAGACCCTGCCTAAAGATTTTGGAACTTTGCCCGCAGAAACTTGGGGATTCATAGATAATGATTATGAGGGAGAAATTAAAATTATGACTGCTTCCCATTATGGCATTATAACTGTACCTGCTAACCAAAGAATTGTTCAACTTAGTTGCCTTGTATCCACTACCTTCCAGATTCCTTAAGAGTGAAAGAGGAGAGAGTGACTTTGGTTCCTCTGATATTTACTGGGTTCAATCTATTACTAGTAAGAGGCTTAATCTTAAATTAATAATCGAGGGGGAAAGCTTTGAAGGATTGATACTGGAGCTGACATAACAATTATTAGAGCACAAGATTGGCCTTCAACTTGGCCCTTGTCAGATGTGCTCACTTACCTCCAAGGAATTGGTTATGCCAATAACTTGAAGCAAAGCACTAAACTTCTAACCTGGAGAGATGAGGATGACAATTCAAGACAAATTCAGACTTATGCTATGACAAAATTGCCTATTAGCATTTGGAGAAGATATCTCTTGTCACAGATAGGTCTTATAATGTATAGTTCTAATGAGGTAGTGGCTAAGCAGAACTAGAATAAATATTTTTGCCTTGTCAGAGGCTAGGGAAAGAAGGACAAGGCATTATGAAGTTTGAAAATTCTAAGCTTTACTCTGCAACTGCAGGTTTGGGACATTTTCTGTAATGGCCACAATCTATCTTGCCTGCCTTCCATGCTGATAAAATTAAGGGGCTTAATAGTATTTCAGTATGTGTTGATCAGTGGCCTTTATCTAAAGAAAAAATAGAAGATGTATCTTTGCTAGTATAGGAGCAACTAGAGGCAGGGCATCTAAGAGAACACAATCATTGAATACTCCAATATTTGTTATCACGAAAAAAAATCCAGTAAATGGGTATTATTTAAAGATCTAAAAAAGATTAATGAAACCATGGTATGTATGAGAGCTTTATAACCTGGGCTTCCATCTCCACTGGCTATTCCTAAAGGATATTATAAAATAGTGCTAGATTAGAAAGTTTGTTTCTTTACTATTCCTTTGCATCCCGAGGATTGTGAAAGATTTGCTTTCAGTGTTCCTTCTATTAACTTCATGGAACCTATGAGAATATATCAATGGACAGTTCTTCCTCAGGGCATGGCTAATAGTCCTACCTTATGTCAAAAGTGTGTGGCACAAGCATTTCATCTTGTGAGACAGCAATGGCCAATGATATATTATTTTTCATTATACAGATGATGCCTTGATAACAGGAAAAATCCTCAGAACTTGCTTTTCTGTTATAGAAATTTATAACAGGCTTTAGCTGATAAAAGACTTCCAATATCTCCAGAAAATGTGCAAAATCAGGATCCTTATAGTTATTTGGGCTTTAGATTTACAGAACAAGCTGTTTTTCCCAAGAAGTTAATAATTCACATGGACAGTTTTAAAACTTCAAATCATATTAAAAATTATTATGTGATATCAATTGGCTTTGCCCCTATTTAAGGCTTACTACAGAAAAATTAAAACCTTTATTTGATATCTTTAAAGGGAGTGCTGATCCTACCTCCCCAAGATCTTTTACCTCATAAGGATGGCTGGCCTTACAACAAGGAGAACGAACTATGTATTAGTCTGGGTTCTCTAGAGTTACAGAACATATGGACAGTCTCTATGTAGTTAGGGAATTTGTCGATGACTTAAAGTCTGTAGTCCAATTCCTAAACAATAGTCAGCAGCAGCTGTGGAAGGAAACCCAAGGATCTTGCAGTTGCTCAGTCCCACGAGGAAAGCTGGCAAGGAAGAATCAGTCTTCCCTCTTTCAATGTCTTTATATATGTCTCCAGTAGAGGGTGTAGCCCAGATTAAAGGTATGTGTCTCCATGTCTTTAATCCCAGATGATCTTGAACTGGAATCCAAAGCCATAATCTGGGATTAAAGGTGTGTGTCTCCATGCCTTTAATCCCAGATGATCTTGAACTGGAATCCATAGCCACTATGCTTCAAGATCTCCTTGCTAAGTCCAGATCAGAAACTTATATCTCTGAGCCTCCAGATTAGGATCATAGGTGAGCCTTCCAATTCTAGATTGCAGTTCATTCCAGATATAGTCAAGTTGACAACCAGGAATAGCCGCTACAAATTAAAAACAATTTGTTACTTATAGATTATTCTGTGCCTTTAAATATATTCATTTTTGATAAGGTTCATATTCCTACAGGATTATTATAGCAAAGGGCTACTCTTATGTGGATACATTCCAGGGTATCTACTACATGTAACATCCTGCCATATTATGAGGCAGTAGTGCAGATTATTATACGTGGAAGGAAGTAGTTGCTGATTTATTTTGGCAAAGAACCAGGCATCATCATTCAGCCTTTAGATATAGGTAAAAATTCATGGCTGAAGCCTCATAGTACAGATTAGTTGCTTGCTCAAATTGGATTTGAAGGAACTATACATAATCATTATCCTCAAGATAGGTTGATAAAATTTTTAAATGTGCATAAGGTTATATTTCCTTTTTAAAAAAAGTTGGAAATATTCTTTATTTACATTTCAAATGATTTACCCTTCCGTGATTCCCCCATGCCCGAAAGTCCCATAAGCTCTCTCCCCTCCCACTGTTCCCCAATCAAACCCCTCATACTTCCCTGACGTGGTATTCCTCTATACTGCTGTATAAACCTTTACAGGACAAGGGGCCTCTCCTCCATTTAATGTCCTACAAGGCCATCATTTGATGCCTATGCCTATGGAGCCATGGGTAACACCATGTATACTATCTGGTTGATGGTTTTTTCCTTGAGAGCTCTGGGAGTACTGGGTGGCTAACATTGTTCCTCCTGTGGTGCTGCAAACACCTTCATCTCCTTGGATCCTTTCTCTAACTTTTCCATTAGGGACCTGGTGCTCAGTTCGATGACTGACTGAGAGTAGGTCCTTCTGTATTTATCATGCACTAGCAGGGCCTCCCAGGTGACAGCTATATCCTACTCTGGTCAACAAGCACTTGTGGGCATCCACAATAATGTCTGTGTTTTGTAGCTGTATTTGGGATGGATCACTATGTGGGGTTGTCTCTTGATGGTCCTTCCCTCAGACTCTGCTCCACACTTTGTCTCTGTATCTCTTTCTGTGGGTATTTTGTTACCCCTTCTAAGAAGGACCAGAGTATCCATACTTTGTTCTTCCTTATTCTTGGGCATCATTTGATATGTGAATTGTATCTTGTTCTGGAATAATATTCAGAAGCTATACTTATCAGTAGGTGTATACATGTGTGTTCTTTTGTGATTTTGTTATCTCACTTAGATTATTTTCCAGTTCCATACATTTGCCTATGAATTCCATGAATACATTATTTTTAATAACTGAGTAGTATTTCATTGTGCAAATATGCAACATTTTCTGTTTCCATTCCTCCATTGAGGGACATCTGGATACTTTCCAGCTTCTAGCTATTATATGTAGGGTTGCTATGAAAATAGCAGAGCATGTGTCCTTATTTCATACTGGGGAATCATTTAGATATATGTCCAGGAGTGGTATAACAGGGCCCACTCGTAGAATCATGCCTAGTCTTCTGAGGAATCACCAGACTGATTTCCAGAGTGGTTGTACCAGCTTGCAATCCCACCAGCAGTGGAGGAGTGTTCCTCTTTCTCCACATCCTTGACAGTACCTGTTGTCTCCTGAGTTTTCGAACTTAGCCATTCTGACTGGTGTGAGGTGTAATCTCAGGGTTGTTTTGATTGGCATTTTCCGGATGAATAAGGATGTTGAACATTTCTTTGGGTGCTTCACATCCATTCATAATTCCTCCATTGAGAGTTCTTTGTTTATCTCTGTACCCCATTTTTAACAGGGTTTGGTTATTTCATTGAGAGTTTAAAAAATTACCATGTTTCATCCTAAAACAACAGTCACACTGCCAAGTAGGGACAAGATGTCCCCATTTGGCTCTGTTGATTTCCCAGCATGGTTGGACAAGGCCCAGGAGAAAGCCCATATTGAGTTTCTCAAACCAGCAAGAGGCTTGCCAGGTTTACCACATTAAGAAAAAACACTTATTGGTCAGAAGCTAGTAGATCTTATCAGGGAACAGCTATACCAGGCTCCTATCAGCAAGCACTTGTTGGCTTCAGCAATCCTGTCAGGGTTTTCGGTATGCAGATTGGATAAATTCCTAGGTGGGGAGGTTTCTGAATGGCCTTTGCTTTAGTCTGTTTTGTCCTTGTCTTTCCTTTGGACAGGAACATTGCTGGGTTAACAATTTTGAGATGGGTGGTTGGCCCCATCCCTCTACTGGGGGTCATGCCTATCTACTGGAGGTGGTTGCTAAAGTTCTCTATCCAGTTTGTTTTGTATTTCAGCTAAAATCAACCCTGTTGGGTCATGAGAACCTGTCACTTCCCTAAAAACTGGGACATTCTAGTGGCCACCTCCAGCTTCTCTTCCCCCATTGCTACTTATTTCTCTTCGATTTCCTGACCCACTGTACTTCTTTACTGTCCATTCCAATACCTGATCCTGTCCCCTGTTTTCCTCTCCCCTTCCTCTCTCCTTCCGAGGTTCCTCTCTCACTCTGCCTCTTGTGATTATTTTGTTCCCCCTTCTATATAGGTTTTAAACATCCACACTTTGTTCTTTGTTCTTCTTTATTCTTAAACTCCATATGATTTGTGGATTGAATCAAGTAGAAATGGAGATCAGCTTTGAAGAGTTTTTGATCCTGATAGGAGGAATAGCATGCAACCACTATGAGAAGATACAAAACAATGCCCTCCAACATAAGCATCATCACAGCCATGGGCATGGCCATGAAGAGAGTGCACATAGCTATGGCCAGAGCCAAGAAACAATACTTTAAGGCACATGACATCAGCCCATACAGTTCTATATATATGTAATGTCACAAGTACTGACATGGTGATTGTGAGACTGTGGGTCAGAAAAATAGTCTTTTCCCACATCAGTGTTCTCAATGTTGCTGCAATCTCTTTTTGAACTTAACTTTCCCAGACAACTGACCAGCAGTTACTCTGTACTTTTATACAATAGTTTAAGCTTCAGTCACAGGAAATGAACAGGAGCACACCTGTAGGTCTGTTTTTAGCAACTTTTGCTCATCTCCATAACCATGTCAATTTCTGACTTCGACCCTAACTATCCTGGCCCATCTTATCACTATAGCCCTTGTCACTGATGATATTCAAAGCAACTAGTCCCTACCTGTGAACTTACCAGTCTTTCACACAAGGTGTAGTCAGCTTGAGATTACTGCTTTCTCATTATGCATACAAAGATTAGGAGGGCATTTCTAGTGTATCAGTTACATATGTTAGGGCATGTTCAGTATATACACACAACCATCAAAATCATTGCTCTTGTTTTGTCAACAGAAGGTCTTCTAGCTCCCAATCTAAACTGTCTCTTAGTTTGAGATTTGCGACCAGTTTTGGAATTATCCCTTTTCTTTTCT
Organism: Apodemus agrarius; assembly: GCA_964023405.1. Classification (NCBI taxonomy): domain Eukaryota; kingdom Metazoa; phylum Chordata; class Mammalia; order Rodentia; family Muridae; genus Apodemus; species Apodemus agrarius. The sequence goes on along the minus strand of OZ030007.1, from coordinate 71,955,529 downwards.
TTTCTTTTTCAAAATGCAAGCGGAATTTTTATTAAAACCAGCATCCTGGAGCCACACTGCACATGAAGAGAGAATGACCTTCACTCCAAGCTGTGTGGGCCTTTTATAATTTCTCAGGGCAGTCACCATTAGGCACAATGTGATTGGAATAACAGTGTTACCTTTGAATTAATTGGTTGATTGGGGAAGAGGTAGGTGGCTAATGAACTCTGGGCCTTCCCTAGCTGCAGGGAACACCCTGTGGTCTGAGGAATGTGATTTAGACTCTCCTCTCCCTTCTGGGAGGAGAAGACTTGTCCTTCAGTGTTCTATGACCTTTTCAAAGGTCAAATTCCATTCTCATTATACAGCTCTGTAATGGAATGAGTCAAATAAATTAAAATGTATCAGGAGCATAAGTAATGTGAGGGGTGTGGTGGTGCACGCCTGTAATCCCAGCACTTGGGAGGAAGAGGCAGGTGGATCTCTGAGTTCCAGCCCAGCCTCGTCTACAGAGTGAGTTCCCAGACAGCCAGGGCTACACAGAGAAACCATGTCTCCAAAAAAAAAATAGTAATGTGAAAACTGAGAACTTAGTATTGCATTCATACAACTCTAATAGCAAAAACAAGAATGGTGTATAAACTAGATAACTTTTAAATTATTTTTTGTATTTATTCACATCCCAAATATTGTCCACTCCCAGTCCTACCTCCAAGAGGTCTTCATGCTATGCCCCTACACTTTCTCATCTAAAAAGGTGATTTATCCCCCTGACCACATGCACATGGGCAACCTCCTTCTCTAGAGCTCAAATCTCTAAAAGATTAGTATCATCCTCTCCCACTGAAGCCAGACAAAACAGATTTCTGCTACATATGTGACACAGCACCTCAGCCTAGCGCATGATACATGTCCTTTGGTTGGTTGCTTAGTCTCTGGGAGTACCCAAGGATCCAGCTTAGTTAACATTGTTGGTCTTCCTATGAGATTGTCATACCCATTTATTCCTTCAGTCCTTACCATGGCTTTTTTATAGGGTTCCCTGACCTTAGGCCAATGATTGGCTATAAATCAGCTGCTGGTAGAGCCTCTGAGGGAAACACCACTATAGAATCCTGTCTGCAGTCACAGCAATAGCATCAGTAATAGTGTCAGAATTTGTTGCCTTCCAAAGTTGGGCCAGATACTTTTCATCCATTCTTTCAATCTCTGCTCCATTTTTGTACCTGCATTTCTTTTAGACAGAAATAATTCTGGGTCAAAAACATTGAACGTGGGTTTGTGTCCCCATATTAACACAGTGGGTACTGTCTAACTACTGGAGGTGGTCTCTTCAGGTTCCATCTCCTCACTGTTGGACATCTATTCTATGTCAGCCACATGGTGTTCAGAGAGCCATTCATTTCCTAGGACTCTTAGACTTTATAGAGGTTACCCTCACCCCTTAACACTCACCCCTCACCCCTCACCACTCACCACTCACCCCTCAATCTTGGCAAACTCCTTCCCATTCTACTGACTTTCTGGGCTTCTTGCTTTTCTCTTTTCATTCCCCATCCACCTCTCACCCTTTTGACATCCAATTTGTTCTCCCTCTAAGATTCCTCCCATATATTTTCCTCCTTCTAACTGGGATTGAAACATCTTCACTTGGTCCTTCATTCTTGTTTAGCTTTTTATGGTCTGTGAGGTTTATCATGGGTATTCTGTAATTTTGGGCTAATATCCAGTTATGATTGAGTACATACCAGGCATGTCATTTTGGGCCTGGGTTACCTCACTCAGTATAACACTTTCTAGATATAACCCATTTGTCTGTAAATTTTCTGGTGTTCTGCATTTAAATAACTGAATTGTATTTCATTATGTAAATGAATATTTTCTGTATCCATTTTCCTAATGAGGGACATCTGGATTGCTTCTAGTTTTAGGCTATTATGAATAAGGCTGCTATGAACATTGTATTGAAAGGGTCCTTATGATATAGTGGAGCATCATTTGTGTATATACCCAGGAGCAGTATATCTGGGTCTTCACATAGAAATATTTCCAATTTTCTGAGAAACTGACAGATTGATTTCCAGAGTGGTTGTACCAGTTTGTAATTCTATCTTCAATGGAGGAGCACTTGCCTTTCTTCACATCCTCGTGAGTGTGCCGTGACATTTGAGTTTTTGTTATTAGCCATTCTGTAACCTTTTTGGAGAAAGTATGTCACTGAGTTTGGGCTTTGGGTTTTCAATGCCTAATCCAGTTTTCTTGGCTCTTTCTTCCTGCTTCCTGTAGTTCTGGGTCTAGAACTGTCCTCTACTTCCCTAGAACCACATCTGCCTTTGTTTTACCATATTTCATGACATTATATTAATGGAATAAGCCTCTGAAGCTGTAAACAAGTCTAAATTAAATGCTATCTTTCATAAGAGCCCTATGTCCATGTTATTTCTTCAGAGCAAAAGAAGTATAAGATACATGGTATCCGTATTTGTACATAATATGAAAACATTTGAAAATTTGTTGGTGGTAAATGAGGCCAGTATGCAGGGAGATATCATCCTTGATTATCTTAGGTATGTCCACAGAGGCCAAAGAAGCCTGAAAATATGATATAATGTGAGTAGTATGTTCTCCATGTTGAACTGTGACATATATCATATTGAAGAAAGTATGGACAAACACATGGGTATCTTTCCACTTGACAAATTTCAGATTATAATAATATCCACATATCAAAGTCTATTTGTTTCTGTACTCCAGTGATCTATAGTCTGGTTTAAAACAATTGGGATATAGCAGAACTATTTTATCTGCCTGATTCTTGAATAGGTAAAATTTTGCTTACAGACATTGAACATAATTTTGATTGAGAATGTGCAATCAGTGGGATTTAGGACAGTTATAAGTACGGATTGACTATAGAATAAAATATATGCTGAGGTCTCAGGCAACCTCAAATGAGTATGCATATGAAGGATGAAAAGTTACAATGCCTGGAAGTATTAGTAATTGAGCCAGGGAATAAAGTTTATGGATAACTTTATCACTTCGGGGTATGTAGCTTTTTCTAGCATAGGATTGGTGATGGTTGTAATGGGAGCATAAGTGCCAATGATAAATTGAAAGCCTGAGGTCCTAGACCTTCATGAGAATCTAATTGTTCTGTTGAGCTGAACAATAATTAGTAAGGAAAAAAGCTTCTTTAGGTTCTACATATGCAGACTTGAGATGCTGTGTTCCATCTGCAAAATGTGATTAATCATTGATAATACAGAAAGGGACATCATTAAAAGTAAGACTCCATGAATATGTTGTGAAAAAAATACATTTTTCTAGAAGGATGACAATCAACTTTACCAACATGAACTATAAGTGAAATTTGTGAATATTTTTTTCTTAAAGCAACCTTCTTTTCCATCAGCTTATTTTATTTGTACAAAATAACAGGTTTCATTTTGACATTCACATTCATACACATAAAGTACTCTCAAAGACATTTTAAAAGCCAATGTCTTGACATTTGCTAAATATGCTAGGGAAGCATGCTAATATTTAAAAAGATTTTATTATATGTCTTGTGTATAGGTATTTTCTCAAGTCATTGAGAAGAATCTTTGAATTCACAAAACACAGAAGACAATTTATTTTTCATAGAGACTGTTTTTATTCAAGTGAGTTTGTTAAAGGATGTTATATTTCAGCAATTTCTTTTCAATGAATACTTCATCCCAAACAAAATATAGGTTCCCTGTGATTTAACCTGGAGAAATAATCACAATTAATCTGAGTCCTGCTATGCATGATTGAATGAGACTTATTCTCCTGACATACAGTATTATATTGTGTTTTGCCAAACTTTGTAGCATGGGTGTGATTTGCTTGGTGATTTTGGAGAGACTGGATTGTTGAAGGTTGAGTTTTGCTTTCCAAAGTTGTGGGTGTGCTCTCTTGTTGCAAGGGAAACTTGAAGATTGTAGTTGAACTGCCAGTGTTCCATTGGCTGCAGTTTGCAGTTAGAACACAGGATCAGGATTATAACTCAAATATTTATAATTTAGAAAAAGTCAACATGTGAAAATTGTTGCAGAGTATGCTAAGGGTTAATGAGGCTATGGAACTTCTAGAGTCATTACAGACTGACTTGTGTACACTAGCTGCCATTCCAGTAAATGCATATAGAATTGTTATAGATTTGGAGGATTGTTTTTGTACTGTTCTTTTACATCCTGATAACTGTAAAAGGTTTGAATTTTGTGTGCCTGTTTTTACTTTTAAAGAGATCATGAAGTGGTATCCTTGTAAAGTTTAACCACAAGGAATATCTAATAACCCTACATTATATAAAAAAAAGTCACTGCTTCAGGGCAAGAAATTAGGACTTTGAATCTCTCAGTGTATATTATTCATCATATGGATGGAATTTTATTAGCTGACTCCTCTGAAGGAGTTTACTAGGAGCCTTTCCTTGTATACAATGAGCATGAAAATTTTGGGGAGTGGTTGTTGCTCTAGAAAACATTCAAAGACAATATGTTTTTCAATATTTGGAACATCAGTTACATCCTAAATAAATTGTGGCATAGAAAATCCAAATAAGAAAAGATAATTTATTTACTTTAAATGATTTTCAAAAGATATTGGGACATATTAATTGGCTAAGACCTCATGTTAAGTTGACCATAGGAGGACTCTTAAGGGAGATGAAAATCCTAATTCCTCTTGACAATTAACTGATGGGGAAAAATAGCCTTGAAGTAAGTAGAGGAAGCTCTTAGTCAACAACAGATATATTATATAGACTATGATCAATTGTTGGTTGTTTGCACCTATAGCAGTCCTTTGGCAAAAGGGACTATTAGGGACTATTAATATGGATTCATCTTTCTTCATCTCCAAAGAAAGTTTTAATACCCTATTATGGAGATGTTGCTGTGTTAATACATACTTGTGTGATGGAATCATGAAAGTATTTTAGGAAAGAACCAGATCAAATATTAATCCCTTATTCCAAAGAGCAGTTAAATTGTTTATTGCAGAATACAGATATTTGGTCTTATGCATGTGCAAATTTTTAAGGCAAAATTGATTATTATCCCAAAGAAAAAATGCTGTAATTTGCCTGTATGAATGCTTTTGTACTGACTGTAAATTTATGCATGCAGCCCATAGAAAATGTGCTTACTGTATTTACAGATGGCTCATCTATTGGGAAGAAGCCTATGTAATTGTATCATGCTCATTCTGATTTTTCCCCACTTTTAACAAATAACTGGATTACATGCTCTAGCCGCTGTTTTTGAAATGTCGAAAAATCAAGCTTTCAGTTTGTGTACTGATAGCCAATATATAACTTATGGTTTGCAATTGCTTGAAATTGTTCCTTTTTTAGATACTGCAAATTCTTAAAATTTGCAAATATTTATGCAAATATAATTCAACTAAAGAATTTACTATTCTTAACTTTATAGGGCATTTAAGAGTTCATATGGGGCTGCCTGGACCCCTTAGTGCAATACCACAGCAGATTTGTATACCGGGCCAATTAAAGACCTTACACAGGAACAATTATCGAAACAATCTCATTCGTTACATCATCAATATAGTAATAGCTTGAGACAATCATTTGGTCTTGAGAACAAATTTCTAGAGAATGTGCATGTCAAATTCTAAAGAGTTGTACTGAAATTACTTCGTTTCCACCTCTACCACATAATGGTGTTAATCCTCAATGACTTTTAACTAATCATTTATGGCAAATGGATGTTACTCATATTCCTGATTTTGGAAAATATGTACATGTGACTCTTGAAACTTTTATGCTTTCAAATTGCATCTGCATTAACAGAAGAAGCAACTAAAAATGTAATTAGTCATTGCCTAAAGTTTTTTTTTTTTGTTTGTTTTTTGTTTGTTTGTTTTTTGTTTGGCTTGATGTTTGAAATCAGATTAAAACAGAAAATGGAACTGGCTATTGCAGTCAAGCATTTGAGATGTTTTGTCAACCCATACTACTGGAATTCCTTACAATCCTCTAGAACAAGGTATGGTGAAACAGATATTGTGGAAATTTAAAACAATATTTTCACAAAATAAAAACGAGGGAGTTATATCCCATACATCACCAACTTATTTAAGTCATACTCTTCTTATTTTAAAATTTTAAATTTCGATGCCACAGAACTCTCTGCAGAGTGCCACAGACGAAACCCAGCCATGGATTGTAGTCACGAGAAAATCAGGATTCTTCTGGCCCAGGAAGATATGTATTTGGCGAAAAATGACATAGACACCTGACACAGAGATAGTTTAACATCCAAGTGTGTATTCTTTTTCTCAAACAGCAGTTTTTGACCATGAAGTTTTGACATTTACATATCAAATAATGTATCCAGCAAAGCAGGCACAAGAAACAATTAGCATAACCATTCTGCACAAGCAAATGAAAAATGAACCAGGTAAAAAGTTCCCTGTGTAACAAATTTTGAAGCTCAAACACAGAGAACATCAATCTTAGTCTAAATGAGTCTCTGTGAGTAAACTTTACCTGACACCTCTCTTTCATCTGTATAACCTGAAGTTTTCTATAATTTTGTATGTGGTAGGCAGGCCAAATTCCAATGCCTTTCTAAGTTCCACATAGCTTCATTAAAATTTCATAAGTTAGAACTGCAACCTGAACCACACCTGTATAAGCCAAGAATTTTGTTTTGGCCAGACACTCCCTAGGTGGGTCTGTAAGACAAAAAGCAGTTCCTGTAAACTTCCATGGAGGAAGCACTGAGCTTTGCACTAACTCAAATGTAAATTTAACTTGCCCAACAACCACCTGTCTAGCAAGGGCATGGTATTAGGTTCTTCAGATGTAAATATTTTCTAACCTGAGCCTTTTGTCTAAGACTAGCCCCAACATCCACACGTGTCCTGCAAGGACTTTTGCATGAGAGTCAGATAAAAAAAACACTTGTGCTTTTTGGATTCCCAGAAAAATTCTACTCATTGTAACATATTTTCAATGAGATCTCCTTTTTAATCTTGGGGGATAAATGTGACTAAAACAAAGCATTTCAGTTCTAAGTAATGAAGTTTTTGGCCAGTAATATTACTTCAAAGAATAGGTTATAATTTACTCTCTCAAATTTACTTGGTCTTGTGCTAGAACGAAAAAAAGAAAGTTTGGAAGGAAAATAAATTGCCAAGTGAAAAATTGTGGCTTCTATATTGGGGGAGTTCCACAGGCCCCAGGAGACATTTTCCTTCTCAGTATGTAGAACTCTGTCTGACAGAATCTGTTGGGTCTACCACAGCAGCAGAGGATCCACAGCACCCTTCAACTTGGCATACTTATGCCTAGGTGAAATGGAAGGATCCACATACTAGCATGTGGAATGATCCGAATGAGTTTAATATGAGGAAGAAGGCATGTTTGTGTTTTTCTCTGTAGGATGCTGCAGGAGTATGTTAGCTGCCAGAGTGATTTGTGAGACATGCTGATTCTGGGACAAAGAATGATGATGACCATGAGCTTTCTGAGTGCACTGACAATGGTGACATGGAAGTTGTATTGGACATGCTCCTGACCCATCTTTGCTTGCCTACATCCCAGATTGGACAAGCTGCCTTGCCTCTACAGTTTAGACCTTGTGAGACAGAGAACATGGAGTCTGTGGAATCTGCTTTCAAAAACTAACAGAAGTATTAATGACTATTCTCATTCCTTTAATGTAAATGAAAAGATAAGGTTGTAAGCTAGGAATCCCCCATGCCTGAGTCTACGGTGACCCCAAAGGAGCAGAGTCCAACCATGAACCTCTGGGAGAGTCCCTGGTGCCTTTTCCCGTCTCCCTCGGCGGAGTGGCTGTGGCAGGGACAGGCACGGCTGAGGGCTGTCGGAGTCGCCATGGAGGGCTGCGGAACACCTGCCTGTGGGGGCACTTAGGTCCCCCCATTGCCAGTGGGGGAGGGTTGGCACGACACTGTGTGTGGTGGCCACTTAAGCGGAAATGACTTAACTAGTTCTTCCGGCCTCTGTGAGAGGCTGATAGGTTCTCAGAGAGCGTGGGTTCGGATGGTTTGAACTGATTGGCTTAGAAGCTTGTGGTAGGCGGGGTCTGTTATAAGCCCATAAAAAGCCCATACAAGCCAGCCCATGTGGGCTTACTTCTTTTAACCTGTGTGGGGAGGCTGTGAACCCCCAGAGCTCTGGAAATTAAAATCCTCTTGCAAATTGCATCAGGTCTGTCTCTCGTGAGTGTTTCAGGGTGCTGGTTTCCGAGGCATGGGGTGCTGGAGTACTCCTGTTTTTTCTTTCGGATCTTACATAAACAGATATTGTAACTCAATCATGGACTGGTCTAGAAATCAATCCAGTATTCGAAATAATGGTCTTCATTTGAAATACTGGTTATGGATATTTTCAGAGACAAATTTGAAAGTTAACTACCCTCATAGAGGCAGGGGAGGTGTGGGATATGGTGTTTGGTGAGGGGGGGACTGGGAAAGGGGTATTTGAAATGTAAATAAAAAATCAAATAAAAAAAGAAAAAAATACTACCTCTGACAAATGAAAGGTGGGGAAAAATAATAGGATATATAGCTTGATCATGCTTATCCTTTTTTCCCCTGGGAATAAATTGCCTTTAACTGTATCAATATGTTGGTAGTAAAAATACTTGACATGAAACTAAAATGGGCCCTCAGACAGAATTATTAATTTAACAGGCTAGCAAACAAGGAAGCGTAAGTTTCTACACAGAGTTTTACCAACCTAAGACAAAAGTGCATTGCTGTTGATAATGTGTATGCTGTGATGGGTAAGGAAGGCATTCTTGTCAGAATGACCTAAGACAGGAGCAGTCTTGTTTATGAAATAAAAAATGGGGAGATGTGGTGAGCTTATGGGGCTGCTTAGCAGGATCTGACATTGGGCCAGGACAAATAATTAGACTCAGTCAGTAAACTGTATCATTCCTGATCAGTAGGTTGGATGCAGGTGGGTGGAGAGTTTGCTAGAATATGGAGGTCTGGGGGACAGCTAACTGCTTAGGGCAGCTGTGCATCAATGTTTGGCTGTTGATAACCTAATGATGATGCATTCACAAACATGTGTCTTTGTGACCTATGCCATGCCCCAGTTTTCAGATGACACACCTGGCCTCTGAAAGAGGAAAACAGATCTGGCCTTGCAGATTTTTGAAGTGATGACATACCTTTTCTTCCCAATTTAAAATATTCAGATACCATGGAAGTATAAGAAATAGATGATAAATAATCTTTACTTTGAGCCAATGAATACTTAAGATATATTGATACCGAGATAATGCAAACAAAACTTTTTACTTCTACCTTAGAACACCCCATCTCCAAATTTATGAACTCAGAACATACCATCAAATAGGAATTAACAATGGGTTCAATTATTTGACTAACAGCAAATCAATAGTCATTTGGAAAAATGTAATTACTCAGGAACAATTCAAAAGGTGATGTGAATGTACATTGCTACCATGCCCTATAAACTAAGCCCTCTATTTTCCATATTTTAGTAGAGCTTCAGTGGTGAAATTTTTGTATGCTACAATTGGAGTTCTAGAAGCTTCTTGTAAGTTTTTAGGCATTTCTTTCTTTAGGTAAGGAATTTTAATGATTTTGCTGAGAAAATTTTCTGGCACGTGGAGCCTGGATGTGGTCTAAGCTCTTGCTTGATGTTTTGCAGAATTCAAAGGGCTACACATAACTGACTCTACTAGTCACTGGCTGAGGCACTAAAAAAAAACGGCCCTTTCTTCCCTGTGCAGTTTGGGAGAGCTAGTTACCCAAGGCATGAAGAGGGAGAGCTGCCATAACACATAGCTAGATACAGCATTCTACATAACTAGCCCCACCACTTGCTATGGTGGTACAGAAGATCTGTTTCTACAAATTGCTTACTACACTACCCAGGGATGTGGCACTGAAATTTCCCTAGCATAGGATTGGGATAGCTAGCCTGAAGGTTTCAGAGCAGGAGAGCTGGCACTGATGATGTGCGTTTGAATGTGCCAGTCCCACCTAAAGAAGCAGCTGCTGGTGTTGTAGCTTTCCTGTCTTTTCCTGGGTAAATCAGGGGATGTCTTGGTGTCAAAGGTTCAGGATAGCTGCTGGAGAACTGACAGTGTCACTACCATCCAGGCCCAGTTCAAAAGAATTGTGTTAGCCAATTCCAACATCTACCTTATCTATGAAATGATGCAGCTTGTGACAGAACTTGTCCTGCTAATACAATGTTGCAGGGTTTTAGTTTGTTTCTTTGGTTTCATTTGATTTGGTTTTCCTTAATTTTATTTTTTTGACACAAGGCAACAACAAAGTATTAGAGAGGAATCCTGCTGATGAACTTAAATTGAAAGTATAGCAGAAGCCAGAGGCCTGGAGAAACAACAGTGACTCATTGCAATGAACGGAAAGAAAAGGTGATTGGGCCAAAACAAGTATGCTGTGTGACACATCAAATTTTACATTTTATTTACCTTACTTTTTATTTTAGTTCATATTTATATTTTTGGGTGACGTAGCAATGACAGAAGATGTTTATAAATAGGTCAGGAGATGAGAGGAATTCATTACATTGACATTAACAAGGAATCAATAGAAAGTTTAAATACATTAGACTTTCTTTGGACAGGTATGTAGGCTATCATCAGTACTGATTTTCTTAAAATAATTATAGAGGCAAGGAAATCTTGTGCTATCCATGATGTGAATACCAATCTCCCCAATTTAGATTATTATTATTTGAGAAAGTGTATACAGATACATAAACATACTTTTGCCTGCCACATACCAGAATATACTAATATCCATTCTTCACAGACCATATTCCTCTGTCCATGAGAGATGAATATCTAGAACCTAATTCATAAATTTCTGACATTCTAGAATTTTGGTTTTTACCTGATCCTTGGGTAGGTGAAATTTTGCTTCTAGAAATTGAACAGGATTGTGATTTAGAGGGCCAATCAGTGGGCTTTAATTTATGTATAAGAAAAAAGCAGATAATAGACTAGAATATCTTCCTGTGCATTCTTTGTACCAAGATTTCAGACAACATTAAAATGAGCGCACATGTTCATGATGATGAGTTTCAAGAAAAGGATTGAATTATATCCTGAACTTAGGTGGAAAGATTATGGATAACTTTATCTGTTGGTGTGTATAGCAGTTTCCAACACAGATCTGGTAATGGCAGTAAGGGAGAGACAGTGACAATGTTAACTAGAAAGGATGAGGCTTTAGGACCTTCATGACTATCAGATTATTCTTCTGGATAGTTATAATTAGTACAAAAGACAACTTTATTGCACCCATGTATTCAACCTTAAGATCTTGTGCTTCATCTATGGAAGAAATACAAGGATTAAAATTTCAGGAAGTGCCAAATTTAGAAGCACATATACATTGAGTATGTTTCAAAAATTGAAACTATTTCCAGAAGGAAAAAAAAATCAAATTTACCAAAAAAATCGAAACTACACCTGGAATATATTTTCCTAAAGCAATTTTACTTTTCATTCATACATATTACTTGAAAAAAATCACGTTTCATTTTCAATTGTGTATGTAAAGTATCCCCAAATACATGTTTACAAATCAGCTTCATGGCATCATATAATGTGCTAGAGAAGCATGGTAATAGTTGATAATATTTTTTTTACATATTTTCATTACAGTTTTCTTATGTGATGCATTAAAGACTATGTGATCATTATTAACAGCTCATTGAATCAAAACAGCATGTAGGGCAATGTTATAATTCAGTAATTTTTCTCCAGTGAAATATGATTGCAGCAATAGGCTAAAGCTTTCTTGGGAAATAACCTAAACAAATGATAATAGTTATTCTAATTCCATTTATGGCTTGAGAGATTGAATTTTATTGTAATAATGTAAAAAAATAAATTAGAGCTATGTATGTTCTATGAAGAAAAGCATCATTCATATACACACAAGAGATTTGGAGTTAAAGATTTGGATTGCCTAAAAGCAACCAAAAGTTCATATATAGAGGGCCAAGAGATTGAACAGAGGTATATAACAATGGGAGATGGGGAACAGGGGTAACTACTAGAAAGTCCCAGGTGTCAGGAAAGTAGGAGGCTTCTAGGACCCAACAGAAATGAAATTAGCTGAAATGCCCATGAAATGGGTAGGAGAACAATTAGAGACTGTATGCAGAGGTTATGCAGGGCCCCTGGTTGGAGGATGGAGCCACCCACTCATCTCCAAATTTTTAACCCAGAATTGCTCTTGTCTAAAAGAAATAAGGAAACAATGTGTGGAGTAGGGACTGCAGGAAAGGCCATCCAGAAACTCCCCCACTTGATGATCTATCCCATGTACAGACACCCAAACCAGACACCATTGCAGATGCCAAGAGGTGCTTGCTGACCAGAGCCTGATAGAGAAGTCTCCAGAGAGTCCATGTCAGAGCATGAGAAATACAGATTTGGATGTTGGGAGCTGGAAGATTCGGAGTGAGTATGGGGAACCCAATGGAGGAGTTAGGGAAAGGACTGGAAGAGATGAAGAGGTTTGATGGCTCCAGTTGTGTATGTAGCAGAGGATGGCCATATGTGGCATCAATGGGATGAGAGTCCCTTGGTCTTGTGAAGGCTTAATTATCCAGTATAGCAAAATGCCAGGGTAGTGATGTAGGAGTGGGTACATGGGTATGGGTGCACCCTCATTGAAACCAGGGGAGTGGGATGGGATATGGTGTTCGAGGAAGGGAATCTGGGAAAAGGGATATCATTTGAAATGTAAATAAATAAAAATGCAATAAAAAGATTAAATAAAAGTGTAAATATTGGCATAAAAACTTAAAATGTCAAGTTTTGGTCCAAAAGCCTTTTATTTTTGCCATCCCACAACATTCAGAATATTCCAAAACATCTACATTTTAAAATTAAGATGTTTGTCCTATATGTGTATTTATCACTTTAAATCATAAAATTAGTTGAATTTAAATGGTAAAAATCCAAATGTAGAAAATTTAATTATGTAAACTGGACATATAAGGTCACCATTATTCTATTTCAAAGGCACTTAAAACATCCATAAGTCATTTTTGAAACAGTACTTATGCAATGCTTTTGTTGTCAATATTTGAGTTTGAAACAGGAAATATTTCACGTATCTGGAATATTTGTATATAAATTTTCTCTAGTGTACTGGTTGCATAATATTCACATAATCATGTCATATGTGGGAGCTCAGAATATTTCCTTTAAATATATTCACTGTCAAAGATCTTTATCAGATGTCATTCCTCAAACATTTTGTAGCTTCACAAGACTGAAACAATGAGGACCAGGGTCTAAGCCATGACAAGGAGTTATGCAGGAAGATGAATGGGTGCAAAGACTGATGCAGTGATTCATTAATGAGGTAGAAGAGAACCCCCCCTGAGAATCTACCTTGGGCAATCCACTGAAATGTTCCCAAGTTTTGAATCACACAGAAGTTGGCAATCATGCATCAATGTCTCAATCATAAAGGATATTCCTATTAATTACTATGAACATAGGCCACATTGCTGCATCTGATCTTGTCCCCACAACTTTATAAGACTTGGAACATAAAAAATACAAACTTGCATCACCATTAAATCAGCAGCCACATTGGCAGGAGTATCCATAAATGTCCCCGTTTTATTTTATTATTTAATTTTAGTTCCCAGCACACAAAGACAAAGACGAGGTGAGAAGCTCATAGCTAAACGTTTTCAAATTGGATGGGAAGTGCTCAATGTTTTTCATATTATGAACAGTGATTATCACTATGCCTTTCTATTTTAAAATGGGCTCTAATACAGGTGCCGATTTTATGTTATGAGTTTTTCTTCTTTTGTATTCCATTTTAGTCCCTTTTTAGAAGGCCAGTTGTGTCACAGCTAAAACTTTTCATTTTCTTTCTGTATTTCATTGAGGATGAAAGTTAGGACATTATCATTTAGATAGAGGGAACTTTGATGCAGGGTCTGAAATAATATTCCAAACATGATCCTATTGCTCCTAAGGAGGCTATGACATTTTGTCAGTGAATAGACACCAAATTTCATTCTGGTTCTAGGATTCTAGGTCGAGGATTTTTTTTAGGTCAGTTCCTTTTTTTTTCTTTTTTTTTTTTTAGATTTACTTATTATTTTATATCTTCAGACATACCAGAAGAGGACAGCAGATCTCAATACAGATGGTTGTGAGCTACCATGTGGTTGCTGGGATTTGAAATTAGGAACTTTGGAAAAACAGTCAGTGCTCTTAACTACTGAGCCATCTCTCCAACTGCTTTTTTTTAAAATTCCATTTTGTTGTGTTTTAAGAAATGAATATTCCATTTTATAATTGTGTCACATTTTTTTTTCAGTTCTTGAAGAACATCTAGGTTGTTTCCATTTTCTGGCCATTATAAATAAAGCCAAAACAAATATGGAAAGGCAAATATATTTGAATGATGAAACATTGTTTCAGTATAGCCCATGAGTGACATATGTGCATTTGACCTAGATTTATTGCTAACTCTCTAAGAAACAACTATTTTGATTTTGGTTAGATGTATACGTTTTTGCCACTACCAGTAATGGAAGAATATTCCCCTTGCTCAATACACATCAGCATGATCTGTGACTTGTTTTGTTGACGATAGGCATTTTGAGAGGTATAAGATGAAACAAAAAGAAGTTTTAATTTGTATTTTCCTGTAGGATATGGATGCAAAAGACTGCTATCTCTTAGCCATTTGTGGTTTTTCTAGAGAAAATTATCCATGTAGATATGTACACCATTCACTAATTGAATTATTTGTTTTATTGATATATAGCTTCTTGACTTCTTTATTTAGTTTGGATATTGTTCCTATATTAGGTATGGAGTTGTGAAGACACTTTCTTTACAAATTGTGCATTTTGGCTGTCTTTTTCTCTGTTTGAGAGTGGCCTTTGTAGTACAGAACCTTTCAGTATTATGAGATCTCACCTGCTAACTGTTGATCTTAGTGGATTTTATCAGCCATCTCTTCAAGATGCTGTTCCCTATGACAATGGTTTTAAGGTTCTTCTCCATTGTATAGTCTATCAGGGTCAATTTATCTGGTTCTATGTTGAAATCTTTGATACACAAGGGTTTTAGTTTTGTAGAGAGTAATACATATGTAACTATTTGTGCTCATCTACATGAAAACATGCTCTATAAGTGCCTTCATATTTGAAGATGCTGCCTTTTTCCCCAGTGAAGATTTCTAGCATTTTTTTTTACATTCTTTGATTATATTCCACATAAGTCACATAAGCCCTCTTTCCTCCAACCATTCCCCAATCAACCCCCTCCCACTTCACTACCCTGGTAATCCCCTATATTACTGTGTCAAGCCTTTCCAGGACCAGCATGCTCTCATTCATTCTTTTTGGTGATGATTTGATATATTAATTGTGTCTTGGGTATTCAGAACTTCTAGGCTAATATCTACTTATAAGTGACTGTATTCCATGTATGTTGTTTTGTTATTGGGTTACCTCACTTAGGAACATATTTTCCAGTTATAACCATTTGCCTAAGAATTTCATTTAGTCATTGTTTTTAATTGTTAAGTAGAATTCCATTGTGTAAATATACCACATTTTCTGTATCCATTACTCTATTGAGAGACATCTGGGTTATTTCCAGCTTCTGGATATTATAAATAAGGCTGCTATGAACATAGTGGAGCATGTGTCCTTATTGCATGCCAGGGAATCTTCTGGGTATATCCCAGGAGTGGTATAGCAGGGTCCTCCAGAAGTGTCATGCTCAGTTTTCTGAGGAACCGCCAGACTGATTTCCAGAGTGGAGCCTTTTCATCAAATGGTGCTGGTTCAACTGGAGATCAGCATGCAGAAGAATGCAAATCCATTCTTATCTCCTCGTAATAAGCTCAATTCCAAATGGATCAAGGATCTCCTCATAAAACCAGACACATTGAAACTAATAGAAACGAATCTGGGAAAGACCCTTGAGGATATGGGCACAGGGGATAAGTTCCTGAAGAGAACACCAATAGCTTATGTTCTAACATTAAAAAAAATGACAAATGGCAGCTCATAAAATTATTAAGATTTATAGCTTCTTAATAAAAATCAACAGTCCATAGATGTTTGAATTTATGTCTGGGACTTTAATTTGATTCTCATGATTAGCCTGTCTGTTTATATACCAGGTTTTATTAATACAGATATATAATATAATGCCAAATAATGGACTTGAAACCTTCAGTGGCTTTTTATTATTTAGGATTGTTTAAGCTTACTTGGAGTCTTTGAGTTTCATATTAAGATAAGAATTATTTCTATGGTCTTTTCCAGTTCACACATTTAGCAATAGTGAAGAAGGAATCTTCTCTCCCCACCTTTCTGGGGTTTAGTCTTTTTATTCTAAATAATATCTTTAAGGGCTAGACTGAAAATGAGATGCCAAGATATTTGGTTCATAACCTTATGTGTTTTCTCTCAGATAAGAGTAAAGTCTACTTGAGGAAGTGTCTCATAGATTTCTTCATAAATAACTAAGGATTACTATGGACTTGAGTCTTCAAATGTCTGATTCCTCTGTAAAGCAATGTCAGCAGCATCAAAAGAATTGAAAAAGAAAGATATTCAGAGAACAATCTAAAAGGAAAACTGGCATATGAGGATAGAGTATCTAATCACCTTCCTACTTAAAATACACAATCCAATATGGTAGGTTTTACACACAAAAAAGGAATGATAAAGTATTTGTGTTTGATTTCAAGTAAGCATTGGTGGTATTATATAAGATTTCATTGATGTGCAAGGCAACGGTTGGCTTCAGCAGATCTCTGAATCTGAATGAAAATCCCCATAGTTCATTTTGGAAAACCAGAGTAGGAACGTTGCATGAGAAAAAACAAAATGAAAAATTATATATTTACTGAAAACTTTGCCTCTCCCTTTGGTCACAGGCTGCTAAATCTCTGAAGGAAGCTCCATTTTGCTCCACTGAGAGACACCACAGAATCCAAAGAGTGCTCCCAGAATAAATGAAGTGTTTCTGTTTCCAATGATATATCACCCATGGTAGAAGTGTAAGAGATACTTACAGGTATGCAGACTAGAGACTATTTCCCTTAGGAAGTATAGAAACTATATAAAAATAAAGAAATTTCCATTTTTCCATTGTGGGTTTGTTCAGTGAATTGGTAGCTATGTATTTTTCTTGAGTTTTCACTCCTCTAATTCTTTTTGAAGTCTTCCTTTCATCATTTTCTTTCCTTATTAAACTCCCCTGCCAAATATTAAGGAAACAAAAGAGTCCACAAAATTCACTGCACATAAATATCTTGCTTCTACCCTCTCATATACTCTAGATATACATAAGGTCAAAAAAGTCCTACCACATCTATAAAACACCCACCATTATGATATCTTATAACTAGCACTGTGGTGCAACAAACAGGCCGCAAAGCTTTGGAAATATACCTCTGGCTTGTGTTTCATTTCAAGAAACTTTGGGATAGTTTTGAAAATTAATTTTTATGGTGTCCTCAGGTAGTATCTAACAAGTATGATCAGTGGCACAATTATAAGTATCTATTGCAAGGTCCACAGAACCTTGAAAACTCAACTCCCTACATATTTTCCAGCAAAGAACACAGGAAAATTATAGACAATACTGGTTTCTACATATTTAGCAACAGTGAAGCAATAATAGTTTCACAAATTTAGCAATAGTGAAGAAAGAATCCTCTCCTCACCCTTCTGGGTTTATTGTCTTTTATTATTATAATGACGAGACTGAAAAATGACATACCAAAATAATTGGTTAATAACCAACTAATAGTTGGTTTCACAACTTCCCTAATAAATTCTTCTTCCTCGTGGCCATACTCTATCTCATTCAGCATCATTATAGATCCACTCTCTCCTGATCCAATCTATATTTTATGGATCCAAGTTACCTACATACTTAATAAGTATTTGGAAAAATTATGGTGCCACATACTGAGATGGAATTTGTTCTTTTGAGCAAAATTTCAAAAGATGTTACTAGCACACAATGACAACAGAAAAAGTTTTTGACACAGAAAGATGAACTCATTGTATCTCAAAAAACAAAACTGATTTCTCTAACATGATCCCCATTCTAAGCAATTGGCTATGATTCTGACCAGACTACTTGACACTTCATCTTGAGGTTAAATCTACAAACCTCTACCACTTCTCCGACATTATAAATAAACTTTAGAAAGGCAATCCGTCTGTGAGAGTAGTTATTCTATCATTAAGATAAAATAACTGAGGGTTACATGCTAAATATTTTGAGTCTGTAGTTTGAACATACAGATGTCCTTCTCACTGAGACTCAGGTGTACATGACATGAGGAGATATTACAGAAATTACAGAGGATTGGAGCATACACACACACACACACACACACACACACTTTAGGATATGTGTCTGAGTTGTAAGAAGTTTAGGTTCCTGCCAGTGATCCTGAGAAAGACGGTATATAGAATAATGCCACAAGAACATAGTGAAAGACATCAATTCAGATACTATGACATCTCATCTCAACCTTACATTTACAAAGCAGAACCATGCTATAGAGCTGAGTGTTGATCCAATCTTTCCATCTCACTTGGGTGTTGGGTGAGAGAGTAGTACAACCAGGGATGCTGGTATGGAATAAGAGTGGTGTCAGAACATGTCCAAATACAAAATTTCATCTTTTTCCTCTCAGGACTAAGATTGTGATTTTCCCTATTCTTGATCCCTGGGCACTTAGCCTTACAGCCTCACCACCCCACACTGCTCCCCACTTTTTCAGTTGAGGTAGTGACATGACATTATGAAAACTTTTGAAGTTATATTTCCTCTTTTTTTATTAGGATATGTCCAGCTACAATTTACAATACATTTTCTACAAAATATGCATTTCCAGCATGGTAGTGTCAGTCAATAATATAGACTAACCCCCAAACCCATACTTACTCCCCATGGTTTATATAGGCATGTTCACCCTCAACAAACACATGTTTTTCATTCCAAGTTTTTATGGAGAAGGCTCTTTTATCCTACACTAATCCCAACCAGGATGCTGTCTACACCACTCACTCTGCTAAGGTTCACATCTCCCAGTCTAGCATTGTATGCAAAGACATATTTTGAGTGGGAAAAGCTATATGAAGCCTGTCAGGAGATAGTTATGATAGGTTTCTGTCTGTAGACATAGCACAGCTTCATTAACAGAGTCAGTGGCTGACTCTCTCACATTGGATGTGTCTCTGCTTGGGGCAGTTATTGCTTGGGTGTTCCCTCAGTTTCTGTTCCATCTTTATCACTGCATGCATGTTGGCAAGACAAATTTTGAGATGAAGGTTTATTCATGAATTCCTAACTCTCCTCTCCTGTGAGAGTCCTGCCTGTCTTGAAGATTGCAATTTCAATCTGTACAGCCTGCTATAGTAGCAATCTATGCAGAAATACACTGTCCCAACTGGTGATTTACATTCTCACTCCTAGGCTTCATACATCTCATTCTCCTTTCACCTCCCTCCTCACCTACTAAGGTTCATCTCAGCACCAACCTCTGAAGAAAATTTAGTTTTTTTATTCTCAGTGCGATTCATACATTTTCCCCTAGGACCAATGTATTATCCGGTTTCTTTGTGTCTGTAGTTAATGCATGATTATCCAGCAATTTCAACAGCATACCCACTTATAAGTACATAATAGATCTATCCTTCTGGCTTTGAGTTAATTTAGGATGATGTTCTCAAGTTCCATCCATGAGCATGCAACTTCTCTTACGTCTCTGATTTTAGAGGCTGAATAGTACTCCATTATGTATATGCACCACTTTTTCTTTATCCATTTTTCTTTGAAAGACTTCTAAGTTTTTCTTTCTGTTTTCTGTCTGTCATGAACAAAGTTACTATGAACATAGTTAAGCAAGTGTTCCTGTGGTATAATAGGGCATATTTGGGCATAAGCCTAAGAGTGTAATCAAAGGATATTGAAGTAAAACTATTCTAAGTGTTTTGGAGAAACAGCTAAATTTATTTCCAAAGTGGTTGTACAAGTTTGGACACTCATTAGCAATTGAGGAGTGTTCCTATTGCTCCACATCCTGTTGAGTATGTGCTATTACTTAAGATCTTGATCTTAGCCATTCTGACTATTGCAAAATGGAATCGCAGGATCATTTTGAGTTCCATTTCTCTGATGACTTAGGATTTTGGACATTTCTTTGAGTCCTTCTTAGCAGCTCAAGAATATTTCTGTTGAGAATTCAGTGTTCAGCTATGTACCCCACTTATTTATTGATTTTTTTTGTATTTTTAAAAATTTCTATTTCAAGTGTTATCTCCTTTCCCAGTTTCCTCTCTGCAAAAACTCTATCCTAACACACTCCTCCCTGCTTCTGTGAGGGTGCTCTCCCAACCACCTACCTACTCTTGCCTCCTCACGCTGGCATTCCCCTACACTAGCACATCAAACCTTCCAAGGTTCAAGGGCCTCTTCTCCACTTGATGACCAATAACTCCATCCTCAGTCACATATGTTGCTGGAGGTATATGGATGGTTGATATTGTTGCTCTTTCTATGGGGTTGCAAAACCCGTTTGCTCCTTCAACCTTTTCTCCCACTCCTCCACTGGGTACCCCATGCTCAGTCCAATGTGTGGCTATGAGCATCCACATCTCTATTTGTCAGGCTCTGGCAAAGCCTCTCAGCAGACAGCTATATCAGGCTTCTATCAGCAAGCATTTCTTGGCATCCATTAAAATGTCTGAGTTTGGTGTCTGTATATGGGGTGGACCCCAAGGTGGGACAGTCTCTGGGTGGCCTTTCCTTTAGTCTCTGCTCTATAGTTTTTCTCTATATTTCCTCCTGTGAGCATTTTGTTTCTAAGAAGGACTGAAACATCCACACTTTGATCCTTCTTCTTCTTGGGCTTTATGTAATGGGTCAACTCTATCTTGGGTATCCCAAGTTTCTGGGTTAATATCCACTTATCAACAAGTATATGTCATGTGTGTTCTTCTGTTACTGTGGATACCTCACTCAGGATGATATTTTCTAGTTCCAGTCATTTGACTAAGAATTTCATGAAGTCATTTTTAATAGCTGAGCAGAAAACCATTGTGTAAATTTACCACATTTTCTGTATCCATTCCTTTACTGAAGGACAATTTTTTGTTCTTTCCAGCTTCTGGTTATTATAAATAAGGCTGCTATGAACATAATAGAGCACATGTCCTTGTTATACATTGGAACATCTTTTGGGTACATACCCAGAAGTGGTGTATCTGGGTCTTCAGCTATGCCCAATTTTCTGAGAAACCTCCAGACAGATTTCCAGATGGGTTGTAGCCCATTTCTAATTGGGTTATTTGAATTGTTCCTGTATAATTTCTTAAGTTCATTATAAATTTTGGATATTAGTCCACTGTTAAATGTCAAACTGGATATGAGATTTTCTCAGTCAACACTCATTTTGTCCCATCCACAATGTCCTTATCTTTTGACCCTGACTTTTGTTGAGTTGCTTTAAATTTCTCCCCATTTAATTTGATGTTAGCCATTGGCTTGCAGTATAGTGCCTTTATTGTTTTTAAGCATGCATATTTTATCCCAGCTCTCTGGGATAAGCTCTCTGGGTAAGACATTTAACATGAAAGGGTGTTGGATTGTGTCAAGACATTTTCAATATCTAACAACATGATCTTGTGATTTTTTTCTTTTAGTTTGTTTATATCATAGAGTACATTGAAGAATGATCATATACTGAACCCTCCCTGCATCGCTAGAATAATATCTAGTTGATCATGTTGGAGTTTGGTTTTGCTGTATTTCTGGTTTCAGTTTTCAATCATTTTATTGAGTTTTTTGCATCAATATTCTTGAAAGATATTGGTCTGAAATTCTATTTCATAGTTGAATCTTGCTGTGGTTTATGTATCCAGGCGACTCTGACCACATAGAATGAGTATGATAGTATTCTTTCTGGTTCTATTTTATAGAATGGTTAGAGGAATATTGGTGTAAGCTTTTCTTTGAAAGTTGGTAGAATGCTGTGCTAAAACATCAATTGCTGCAATTTTTTTTGGTTGGTACAGTTTTGATCATGGCTTCTATTTCATATGGGCTATATGGCTATTTAAATATTTTGTCAGATTTGATTTAAATTGGTAGTTGTATCTTTCTAGAAAAACATCAATTTGTTTATGATTTTAGTATTTTGTGGATTACAGTCTTTTGAAGTAAAACAGACTATTCTTTGAATTTCTTTCTCATCTAGTAGTATGTTTCTCTACTCATTTCTGAATTTGTCTCTCTCTGACTTAATTAGTTTGATTGAGAGTTTGTTTCGTTTGTTGATTCTCTAAAAGTGTCAGATTTTGGATTTCTTAATATTTTGCATTCTTTTCACTGATTTGAGCACTTATTTTGATTATTTCCTCCATTCCATTCTTCTTGTGCATTTTTGCTTCTTTCGTTTCAAGAGTTTCCAAATATAAATTCAAATCTTTTGTATGATAAACTTTTAATCGCACTGTGGAAGGACTCATTACTATGAATGTTCCTTTCAGCACTGCTTTCATTATTCACCATGAATTTGAGAATATTTTGCCTTCATTTTCAATGAAATCCAAACAGAATTTTTTAATTTTTATTTTCTATATTCTATGTTTACATTCCAAAGGCTTTCCCCTTTCCCAGTTCCCTATCACCATATGTCCCATAATTCCTCTTCCCCCAACTATTCCCCAATCATTCCCCTCCCCCCATGGTTTCTCTGTTCTGGGTCTACAAAACTGGATCCAATCTTTACAGGACCATGGTCCTCTCCTTTCTTCTTCTTGAGAATCATTTGACTTGCTAATTGTGCCTTGAGTATTTAGGGCTTCTGGGCTCATTAATATCCACTTATCAGTGATTGAATTTCATGTGTATTCTTTTGTGATTGGGTTAACTCACTCAGTATGATATTTTCCAGATCTAACGATTTACCTACAAATTGCATGAATTCATTATTTTTAATTGCTGAGTAGTATTCCATTGCATAAATATACCACATTTTCTGTATCCATTCCTCCTTTGAGGGGTATTTGGGCTCCTTCCAAATTCTGGCCATTATAAACAAGGCTGCTATAAACATAGTGGAGGATGTGTCTTTATTGTCTGCAGGGGAATCCTCTGGGTATATGCCCAGGAGTGGTATGCCAGGGTCCTCTGGAAGTGGCATGCCCAATTTTCTGTGGAACCGCCAAACTGATTTCCAGAGCTGTTTTAACATTTTGCAATCCCACCAACAGTGGAGGAGTGTTCATCTTTCTCTACATCCTCCCCAGCACTTGTTGTCTCTTGAGTTTTTAATCTTAGCCATTCTGACTGGTGTGAGGTCAAATCTCAGGGTTGTTTTGATTTGCATTTCCCTGATGACTAATGATGTTGAACATCTCTTAAGGTGTTTCTCGGCCATCCGAATTTCTTCTGGTGAAAATTCTTTGTTTAGCTCTTTACCCCATATTTTGAAAGGATTATTTGGTTCTTTGCGGTCTAACTTCTTGAGTTCTTTGTATATATTGGATATTAGCCCTCTGTTGGATGTGGGGTTGGTGAAGATGTTTTCCCAATTTGTTGGTTGCTGTTTTGTCCTTCTGACAGTGTCCTTTGCCTGGCTATGTAGGTTTTCTGATATTTGTGTTGATATTGAAATCCACATTTATTGTATGGAGTTCTGCTGAGATACAAGGAATTATTTCAATTTTCTTGTATCTATTGTTGCTTGCTTTGTACCCAACTGTATGGTACATTTTGGAGAAATTTTCATGACATGCGGAGAAGAATGTATCTTCTGTGTGTTTGGGTGAAATATTCTGTAGGTATCTATAATTCCACTTTATTTATAACCTCTCTTAGTTTCCTTGTTTCTCTGTTGCTTCCTGTCCCAAATACCAGTCAATTGGTGAGATATGGGCATTTAAGTTTTACAGTATTAAAGTATGGAGTTTAATGTTTGATTAAAATTTTAGTAATGTTCCTTTTGCAAATATAGGTGCCCTTTTGTTTGGGGCATAAATGTTCAGAATTCAAATATCATCTTGGTAGGTTTTTGTTGTTTTTGTTGCTGTTGTTGTTGTTATTGTTGTTTTCCTTTCATGAGTATGAGAGGAAATGTATGTCTTTTGAATAATTTGATTGAAATTCAATATTATTAGATGCTAGAATGGCTTCTACAGCTTTCTTTTTGAGTCTGATTGATGGGAAACCATTTTTACAAGCCTTTATTC
The DNA here is from genome assembly GCA_964023405.1 of Apodemus agrarius. Lineage (NCBI taxonomy): Eukaryota > Metazoa > Chordata > Mammalia > Rodentia > Muridae > Apodemus > Apodemus agrarius. The sequence goes on along the minus strand of OZ030007.1, from coordinate 71,931,228 downwards.
TGAGGAGGTATGTTTCTTGTATGGAGCAGAGTGAAGGATTATGTATTTCCATACATTGTTATCCTCTTTTTTTTTAAACTGGGGAATTGCATTCACAGATGTTGAGAAATATTGTGGTCAAGAAATTGATAATTCCTATTATTATTATATTGATAGTGTTTCTCTCTCTCTCTCTCTCTCTCTCTCTCTCTCTGTGTGTGTGTGTGTGTGAGAGAGAGAGAGAGAGAGAGAGAGAGAGAGAGAGCATGTGCATGTGTTAGCTTCCCTTGTTTTGTTTTTAATGGTAAGTAATTACTTATTACCTATAGTATCTTTTCTGTAGTTTTCCTCCTTGTGTTGGAGTTTTCACACTAGTATTATCTATAGGCCTGGTTTTGTAGGTAGATAATGTTTAAACTTTGTTTTGTATTAAAAATTGTTTTCTTCATTTGAGGGATTGAGAATTTTGCTGGGTTCTGTAGTCTCTGATAGCATCTGTAGAAAGACTTTAAGGATTCTGTTGAGAAGTTAAGTGTAATACTGATAGGTTTACATTTGTTTGTTAACTGAAAATTTCCCCTTCCAGTATTTAATATTCTTTCTTTGTTCTGCTGATTAATTGCTTTTGTTATTATTTGATAGAAGGATTTTATTTTCTTGTCTTTCTGATTGTAGTTCTGAATGTGTTTTGTATGTTTCTAGGAATGTCTTTTCTAAGTTTTCCGTCTCTAGTATTCCCTCAATTTGTGTTTTCCTAATTGCTTCTATTTCCATTTTGAGGTCTTAAAGATCTTTGTATATGTCCTTTACCTGTTAAATTTAATATTCCTGTATTACTTTGAGATTTGGTGCTCCTTCAAAGGACCCTAATTGTATAAGAGAATTTTCCTGTATTTATTTAAGGAATTTATTCATTTCCATTTCAAAGGCCAATATCATCTTTACCAAATTGGATTTAAGGTCATTTATTTGTGTTTGGTTTTTTTAAAGATATTTAGGGCTTGCTGAAATAAGATAGGTATGCTCTAAAAATATAGCATTGCCATGGCTTTTGTTGATTTTATTATTTCCTGCACCTTAAGCCATCCAGATCTCTCTTTATATTCATGTCATAGCAGGTATTGGGGGCAGGGGAGCAGCTAGCCTGGATGATTCTAATGTGCCAGATGTCTCCTATGTATCCTTCATTTGGACAGTAGAACTCAGGGAGTTATAAAAGACTACCATGTGGTGAAATGTACCTTGATATATGAATGAAAGGTTTTTAGGAGTGGGGGTGAATTAGAAGGAATGGAAGTCCAGGAGGACACAGGACTGCTCAGAACAGCTGGGCATTTTCCAAAAGACTTGGCATGCATACCAAATGGGTGCGAGTAGGCTAAATGGGTTCAGGAAGGCAATCTAATCCATACAGATTCAGAACAACTTTTCTGAATGAGGTAGATAAGGGTGTCACTGGGAAATGAAGGTCTAGGGGACAGAAAGCTGCTCAGGGCATCAGGATTTACCCCAGAGTCTCTGCAGAAAGGCAACTTGGGGTATCAAATGTAATCCAACTATTGTGACTTGCCCTGGTGCTGTTTGTATTTTGATGATAATTTCACTTCCCCAAGAGGGGCTGCTTAGGATGATGAGTGAATGACATACTCAGGTGACTTCAAGTAAACATTCTCCTCATTTTAACTTGTAAAATAAAGGCTAGAGGTGGTGACTGAGTTGTGTAATGGGAAAGGTGGAACTGAAAGTTTTACAAAATGAAGGGCAAAAAGGAGGAAAATGTAGGGAGAGGAAGGAGAAAGGAAGACAGAATAAGATGAGATGGAAGGAAAATGGAGCAGAAGCACATGACCCAGAGAAACTTTAAGTTGCAAAGGATTTCATAGATGGGGAATATAGTAGTGCAGTGGTAGATCTGCTCAATCTAGCTGCACTGATTGCATTCATATTAATGGAGTCATGTTTTCGTTGCATGGGTTTATTTGGGTTGGAGATTTGCAGCAACATATTGGCACCCATGGTAACATTTAGAACTCCATTAACCTGAAATAAATGTTCACTGCCACCCCCTGCCCTGAATACATGGCTGAGAAAGTGCTGTAAATCGAATGACAGAGGAAGAGACAAAGGTACAAAGGGATACACACACACACACACACACACACACACACGGATAGATAGATAGATAGATAGATAGATAGATAGATAGATACTTAAAGGTGAATAACTCTAAATACCGTTTCTGCTTTATGTGATGATATTTTGAATAGCCTGGCAAGGATGAATTTAAAGAAATAGACGCCTTGTCATTTACTGGCCTTGCAATATTTATTCTCTTGATTTACTGTGTCTTCTCTAAAACGACCCAAATTAAAAAAAAAAAATCCTTGCGTTACAAAAGAGATTAGAGGTGACACTAAAACTGAAAACACAGGATTCTGTATCTCAAAATAAGCAACAAAAGGAGGAGAATAAAGGCTGTAAAAGATGCTGGAAGAGATGTTAAAACAGAAATTTCTAGTATTCATAGATGAGACTATCAAGAGAAAGGTCAGCTTAAGACTTGGCAACATGGCCTAAAGGAAACACAAGAACTAAAGTTTCAAGATTTTATAGTTTAATATAAACAGCAGAAAGAAGAGGATAAAGTCTGGAGAAAAGAGCTGAAAGATACACTATAGGGAAAAAATCACCAATTCACAGATCAGACTAAAGAGCAAGGAGATAGAGATAAAAAATGATATTAAATCCTGGAGGAAAATCTAAAACTCAGGAATCAAAATTTAATGGTTAAAATAAGCAACAAAAAGAGGACAATAATAGATGTAGATAGGAGCTGAAACAGATGCTAGAACAGAAAATTCAGAAATTTGTAAGTTTATAGATGAGTCTGAGCAACAGAATGATCAGCTTCAGTCTGAGCAATCTGTCCTAGAAGTAATACTAGAACTAAATGTTCAGGGTTTTATATGTTAAAATAAGCAACAAAAAAAGCAACAAAAAGAGAAGAATAAATGTTGGAGACAGGAGCTGGAACAGATGCTAGAAAAAAATATTAAAAATTCACATATCAGAATAAACACCAAGGAGATAGAGAAAAAATTAGAAAGCAAAGTCGAGAGGATAATTCAGTAAAACTAGCAAATCAAAAGCTAAAATATCAGAATTACAACATATAAAGAAGGAAATATTATGGAAGTAAGGTTTAGAACAGAAGATACAGGAAATAATAGAACAACATGAACAACAGAAAGAGAAATTTAAGACTTGACAACGTGTCCTATAGAAAACACTAGAATTATAGATATAGGAAATTATAGATCAGAATAAGAGAGAGAAAGATAAAAATGAAGGTGGGAGGCAAGAGCTGAAAAAGATGTTAAAACAAAAGTTGCAGGAGCTCACAGGTTAGACCAACAAAGAGAAAATAATGAGGATTGGAAGCAAGACCTAAAGTATAACCTGTATAATTAATCATTCAGAATAAAACGGAGAATAAACTATCATAATATAAAGAAAAAATAAATAATGTGGAGGCAGAACCTTGAACAGAGAATTTAGGAAGTGAATGAACAGGAGCAGCAACAAAAGGAGAGATATCAACAATGTACACAGACCTTAAGGGAAGAATTTAAAATTTCAATTAAAGAAAATAATTATGTAGAGAGAAAAAGAAAGACAACCAAAGGATGTAAGCAAACAAACTTTCGTCTATCCTCTTAATACATAACAAAGTCCTCCAGATGATGATCATCCACAGGATTATCAGGAATTTGAAGGACAACCTGCAGACTTGTTATAACAGGATATTTAAGGAAAATGTCACTACTTTGGGAATACATTCACCATTTGTGAAACAAATCCTGACTTCTTGGGCTATTGAAAATAGAGTAATCTCCCAAGATTGGAAAAAGCAATACTAGAACCTGCTGCATATTTACAATATTTCTCATTATGGAGAGATGAAGTGAGTGAGATACCATGAAATCATAAGGCCAGGGGTAGACAGAGCTTCCCAGATCTTCTCTAGGTGAAGGTCACTTTGCTGAGGTAGAGGTGAGAGCTATATATGATGAAGAAGCTCTGGCACTGTATTGATTATCAGCCTTAAAGGCCTGAGAAAAATGTCACAGAATCATGAAAGAACTTGAACCATTACTCAAATCATGCAAAGTACAAACAAAAACTTCCCCAACTTTTTAGAAAAGCTAGCCTCATCTGTGGAGATTCAGGAACAAGAAAGGTAATAAACAAGTTTTTAGCCTTTGAAAATATGACTGCTGATTGCAAGGAAGTAATCAGACCACTGAGTACAAGGTCAACATCAACAAATGAGTGGATTAGACATACAGCTTGCCAGGAGCCATTCACACATAGATCTCAATCCCCCTCCTTTCAGCCATTTCTAGCCTGGTTCTTCTAGCCTGCTATTAGGTGGAAAAATAGTAGCTTAAAGATTAGCCAAGTATTTAGATGATCAGTACATGCAGAGCTCCCCTGAGTGGGCTAGAATAAATGAAGCTCACCTGTGGTTAGTTTACCATGGCAACTCCTTTCCATTTCTCCTCCTCATGATCAGTTTATCCTGCCAAGTTCCTACAGAAATCACCAGCTGTTGCCTGTGATTCTGAATGACAATTCTGAGAAAACATTCCTGAGGAATGATACTAGCCCCCTGAGATTGTTCCCAGAATACAACGACTTTCCTCCTTTTCCCCTCCCTATACCTTGCTTGCTTCCCTTTAAATTGCCTTGTGTAAAAAATAAAATTTGACAGCTTGATCAGAATACTGTCTTGCTGTCCATCTCCCATGTCACTTGTCTCTCACCTTCTTTTACATTGTCCAGGGACCCTGCTAACTGTCCGGTGGGATTGGACACAGCTGATGTTGAATCTCGCTCTACTTATATGACTGCAATAGGAGAAGCTGCTCCTAGACACCCATAGACAACCTAAAATTTCAAAAGTCTTTATTGTGGTAAGCAGGATTATCTCAGAAATAACTACAGGAAAAATAATAATCCCAAACGGTGGCCAATGCCTCTGGAATTTGTCAAAGGTGTTTCAAAGACTAATATTTGACTAGCGAATGTAGACCAACAGACAAATGGAGCAACACCCTGCAAAAAAAGTCCATGTGGACTGGGTGTGGGCATCTCACTGGCCCCAATGTCAGGCAGGGATATATCTCTTTCTCAGGACAATTAAAGGTCCCTGCTTCAAAAACAGATGTTCTGAGACTAGACAAGGCTGAGGCAACTTCTATAGACAATGTGAAGAGAGTCAAAAACCAAATATTTTGGAAAACTTCTACAGAGTATCAAAGCCCAAAGCTAAGAATACTAGTAAATAATATTGAGGTGGAAGTAATGGTTGACTGGAGCAGATGTCATCATTATCTCTCTAAAATCTTGACCTGAATGTTCACCATTTCAAGAAGTAATCATCCAATTTCAAGGAGTCGGGATCTTATCCCAAATAAAGCAAAGTAACAGATGGCTTAAATGTATAGGTCAAGTAGGAAAATTGAAGCCATACATGTGTGGTATAGTCATTAATTTATGGGGAAGTGATCTAACACAACAGGGGATTAATATCTCCACTTTCAGTGTCTGAACATGAAACCAGTTGGGCTCCTAATAAAAATTTGAAATTAGTTGGGGAACTTTATCAAAGGCAGTTATAGACTTTTCAAGTTGTCCACAAACAAGATACAATATAGCTTTATCCCAAGGAGCTGATAAGATACCAACAGCTTTACCACTAAAATGTTTGACTGTTCAACCCATTTGGATTGATCAATGGTCTAAGAAAAAGAAAAAACTACAAACATTAGAAGAGCTAGTCCAGGAGCAGCTAGAGGCTCAACATATAGAGGAGTCTACCAGCCCTTGGAATTCTCCAGTATTTGTCATTAAAAAAATCTGGCAAATAGTAGATATTGGCAGATTTCAGAGGAATTAATATAATTATTTAGCCAATGGTTTTATTGTAGCCTGGAATCCCATTTCCTTGCTTGTTGCTTAAGGTATGGCCTATCATAGTAATCAATCTAAAACATTGTTTTTCACAGTTCCTCTACCTGTTTGTGATACGGACAGGTTTGCTTTCTCAATACTTGCCTTTAATAGAGGTTGCCCAATAAAAGGATATCATTGGAAACTCATGCAACCTTTTTGTCAATATCTTGTACTACTAGTGGAGATGATTCACAAACTATTTCCCCAATCCATTATTTATCATTATATGAATGGCACCCTATTGGATGGTCCAGATATATGTATTTTCTATAGAATGTTTGTTAAAGTACAAATCCTTTCCTGGCTGTTGATTGCAAATTGCCCCTGAAAAAGTAAAAAGAGGGGATTCAATTAATTATCTAGAATTTAAAATAAGTCTGCAGAAGGTTAGGCCACAAAAAGTACAAATCAGAAGAAACCACATACGGACCCTTAGTGATTTTTAGAAGCTACAGGAAGATATCAACTGACTAAGCAAATTATTTCAAAATTTACAAGGTGATAAGGATTTAAATAGTGATCCAGAACATCCCCGACCACAGCATGCCACCTTCAGGTGGTGTAGGAAGACAGATATCTACCCAGCAGCCAGCATGGACGAGGCAGCATGCACAGGTGAGACCAGCCCTGCAGATCCTGTCCAGAGGCCTCTGACAAGAGTCTTCCAGTTTCCACCTCTGGATCAGAAACATTCCCTGCCATAGATCACCATCTCCAAGCAGTGTAGGTAGCCAGCAATACAATGTGGAGGAGGCAGCCTGCACAGGTGAAACCAGCCCTGCAGATCAAAAGATCCTGTTTGGAGGTCTCTGGCAGGAGCCTTCTGGATTCTGCCTCTGGATATGGAGCATCACATGCCATCTACATATGTCCCAGGAAGCCAGCTATACACTCAGCACGTAGAGGTGACATCCAAAACAGCCTACATTGAGAGGTTATCAGGGACTCAGAGCTGCATACACAAATACAACCACAAGAGACTGGGTCTTCGTCACCATCTTTGCTCTGGTGACTCTATAACATACAGGTAGGCAAGGATTCCCATAGTAGAAGATCACAAGGGACACACCCCACCAGGATTCTACCTGTACCCAGGAACTCAGCAACACCACAGAAATTTGTGCCAGGGAAAAGCAGGTCACTCAGGCTTGCTGAGATAGGTTGGCAGGTGCACAGGAGGGGCAAGCACCAGCCAGTGACAGCAAGACCAACTAACACCAGAGATAACCTGATGGCAAAAGGTAAAGGTAGGAAGGTTGCTAACAGAAATCAAGGCAATATGGCACCATCCAATCTCAATTCTCCCACAGCAACAAGTCCTGGATACCCCAATACACCAGGAAAGCAAGATTTGGATTTAAAATCACAGGTCTTGTTGCTACGGGAGGGTTTCATGGAGGAGAACACAAGTAAACAGGGAGAAGCCTTTGAAAAACAGTGAAAACACAACAAAACAGGTGAAGGAATAAAACAAAGTCATCCATGATCTAAAGAAGGAGGTAGAAACAATAATGAAATAAAAAAGTGAGACAACTCACCACATAGAAAATCTAGGGAAGAAGTCAGGAGTCATGTATGCAAACATCAACAACAGAATAAAAGAGATAGAAGAGAGAATCTCTTTTGTGATTGGGTTAACTCACATAGGATGATATTTTCCAGGTCCAACCATTCGCCTAAAAATTGCATGAATTCATTATTTTTAATTGCTGAATAGTACTCCATTGTATAAATATACCACATTTTCTGTATCCATTAACAATCACAAAAGAATACACATGAAATGCTATCACTGATAAGTGGATATTAATGAGCCCAAAAGCTCTGAATACTCAAGGCACAGTTAGCAAATCAAATGATTCCCAAGAAGAAGGAAGGAAAGTACCCTGGTCCTGAAAAGACTGGATCCAGATTTGTAGGAGAGTATCAGAACAGAGAAATGGGGAGGGGTGATTGAGGAATGGGTGAAGGGAAGAGGACTTATGAGGCATATAGTGAAGGGGGAACTGGGAAAGTGGAAAGCATTTGGAATGTAAACAAAGAATATAGAAAATAAAGAAATATATATAAATATATATATATATGAAGAGATAATCTCGGATGCAGAAGATACTATAGAAAGCACTGATACAACAGTTAAAGCAAATGAAAAATGTAAAAAGCTCCTGACCTAAAATATCCAGAAAATCCAGGGAAAAATGTGAGAACCAAACCTAAGGATTATAAATATAGAAGAGAATAAAGATTTACAACTTAAAGGGCTAGTAAATATCTTTAAAAGAATTGTAGAATGAAACTTCCCTAACCTATAGAAAGAGATGGCCATGAACATAAAGGAAGCCTACAAAACTCCAAATAGATTTGACTAGAAAAGTAATTGCTCCTGTCACATAATAATTAAAACACCAAACATGCTAAACAAAGAAAAATATTAAAAGCAGTAAGGGAAAAAGGTCAAGTAACATATAAAAGTAGACCTATTAGAATTACACCAGATTTTTCACCAGAGATTATGAAAACCAGAAGAGCCTAGACAGATGTCATAGAAACACTAAGGGAACAAAAATGTCAATACAGACTGATATATCCAGCAAATCTCTCAATTATTATTGATGGGGAAACCAACGTATTTCATAACAAAAAGAAATTTATACAGTATCTTTCAACAAATCCAGTCCTTCAAAGGATAATGAATGGAAAACACGCATAAAAGGAGAGAAACTACACACTAGGAAAAGCCAGAAAATAGACTTCTTTCAACAAACCCAAAAGAAGATAACGACATAAACATAAAAAATGTATCAAAAAGAGGAGGAAGCATCATCACTATTCCTTAATATCTCTTAATATCAATTGAATCAATTCCCAATTAAAAGACATAAACTAACAGACTGGATTCGCAAACAAGACCCAACATTTTGCTGCATACAGGAAGCACATCTCAGTATCAAAGACAAACACTACCTCAGAGTAAAAGGCTGAAAAACAGTTTTCCAAGCAAATGGTCCCAGGAAATGTGCTGGAGTAGCATTTCTAATATCCAATGAAATAGACTGTCAACGAAAAGTCATCAAAAAACACAAAAGGACACTTTATGTTCTTCAAAGAATATACCAGGAAAACTACCAGGAAAACTCTCAATTTCAAACATCTATGCCCCAAATAAAAGGGTACCAGTATTTGTAAAGGAAACCTTACTAAAATTTAAAGCACACATTGCACCCCACACAGTAATTGTGGGTGACTTAAACACCCCACTCTCTTCAATGGACAGATCAGGGAAACAAACTAAGCAGAGACACATTGCAACTGACAGAAGTTTTGGTCCAAATGGTTTTAATAGTTGTCTATAGAACATTTCATCCTAAATCAAAAAAATACACCTTCTTCTCAGGAACCTCATCATCATCTCCAAAATTGACCATGTAATTAGTCACAAGACCGACCTCAACAGATATAAGAAGATACAACTATTTCCAGGCCGCCTATAAGATCACAATGGAATAAGGCTTGTCTTCAATAGCAACAAAAACAACAGAAAGCCCAAATACACATGGAAGATTAACAATACTCTATTCAATAATACCTTGGTCAAGGAAGAAATAAAGAAAGAAATCAAAATGTTTTTAGAATTTAATGAAAGTGAAGGCCCAACATACTCAAATTTATGGGACACAATGAAAGCAGTGCTAAGAGGAAAACTCATAGCTCAGAGTGCCTCCAAAAAGAAGCTGGAGAGAGAACACACTAGCAGCTTAACAACAAACATAACAGCTTTAGAACAGAAAAAAGCTAACACACTCAAGAAGATTAGAAGGGGGAAATCATCAAAATCAGGGCTGAAATCAAGCAAGTTGAAACAAAAAGAACTATAGAAAGAATCAACAACACCAGGAGATGGTTCAACAAATAGAAAAGCCTTTAGCAAGATGAACCATAGGGCACAGAGACAGTATCCAAATTAACAAAACCAGAAATGAAAATGGAGATATAACAACAGAAACTGAGGAAATTTAAAAAAAAAATCAGATCTTAATTCAAAAGCCTATACTCAAAACAACTAGAAAATCTGGAGAAAATGGAAAATTTCCTAGACAGATAAGAGCACCCAAAGTTTAGTCAGGATAAGATTGACCATCTAAATGGTCCTATAACACCTAAAGAAATAGAAGTGGTCAATGACAGTCTCCCAACCAAAAAAAAAGCATAGGAGCAGATGGTTTTAATGCAGAATTCTATCAGACCTGCAAAGGACACCTAATATCAATACTCTTTAAACTAGTTCACAAAATAGAAACAGAAGGAACATTACCCAACTCATCCTATTAAGCCAACATTTTGCTGATACCAAAACCACATGAAGGTCCAACAAAGAAAGATAACATTAGACCAAATTCCCTTATGTATATCAATGCAAAAATATTCAATACAATTCTTGCCAACCGAATGCAAGAACATATCTAAATGATCATTCAGCACTATCAAGTAGGCTTCATCCCAGGGATGCAGGAATGGTTCAATATATGGAAATTGATCAATGTAACCCACTATATAAACAAACTCAAAGAAAAAAAACCACAAGATTATTTCATTAGATAAAGAAAAAGAATTTGACATAATTTAGCAACCTTTCATGTTAAATGTGTTGGAAAGAACAGGAATTTAAGGCCCATACCTAAACATAATAAAAAACAATATATAGCAAACCAGTAGCCAGAATCAAACTAAATGGAGATAATCTTGAAGTAATCCCACTAAAATCAGCGACTAGTCAAGGCTGACCTCTCTTTCCATATCTTTTCAATATAGTTCTTGAAATTGTAGCTAGAATAATTAGATATCAAAAGGACGTCAAACGAATACAAATTGGAAATAAGAAGTCAAATTATCACTATTTGCTGATGATATGATAGTATACTTATATGACCCATAAAACTCCACCAAAGAACTCCTATAGCTGATAAATAACTTCAGAAAATCGTCTGGATATAAAATTAACTCAAGCAAATCAGTAGCCTTCCTATACTCAAAGGATAAACAGGCTGAGAAAGAAATTAAGGAAATAACACACTTCACAATAGCCACAAACAATGTATAGTATCTTGGTGTGACACTAACCAAACAAATGAAAGATCCATATGGCAGGAACTTCAGGTCTCTGAAGAAAAAAAATGAAGAAGACCTCAGAAGATGTAAAAATTTTCCATGATCTTGGATTGGCAGGGTTAATATAGTAAACATGGCCATCTTGACAAAAGCAATATAAAGACTCAATGCAATCCCTATCAAAACCCCAACTCAAATATTCATGGATTTTGAAAGAGAAATTCTCAAATTCATCTGGAATAACAACAACAACAACAACAAAAACCAGGATAGCTAAAACTTATCTCAATAGTAAAAGAATGTCTAGGGGAATGAGCATGCCCGACCTCAAGCAGTAATACAGAGCAATTGTGTTAAAACTGCATGGTATTGGTACAGTGACAGGCAAATAGATTAATAAAATAGAATTGAAGACCCAGAAATAAACCCTCTCATCTATGGTTGCTTGACCTTTGACAAAGGAGCTACAACTATCGAGTGGAAAAAAGATAGCCTTTTCAACAAATGGTGCTGGTACAACTGGAGGCCAGCATGCAGAAGAATGCAAATTGATCCATTCTTATCTTCTTGTACTAAGCTCAAGTCCAAGTGGATCAAAGACATCCACTTAAAACCAGATACACTGAAAGTAATAGAAAATAAACTGGGGAAGACCATTAAGGGCATGGTCACAGGGGGGAATTTCCTCAACAGAACAATAATAGCTTATGCTCTAAGATCAAAACATTGACAAATGGGACCTCATAAAATTACTAATTTTCTGTAAGGCAAAGGACATTGGTAAAAGGACAAAATGCCACCCAAATAATTGTGAAAAGATCTTTATGAACACTACATTTGACAGAGTGGTTATATCGAACACATGCAAAGATATGAAGGTAGACTTCAGAGAACCAAATAAACCCATTAAATAATGGGGTACAGAGCTAAACAAAGAATTTTCACCTAAGGAATATTGAATCGCAGATAGGCACCTAAAGAAATGTTCAACATCCTTAGTTATCAGGAAAATGCAAATCAAAATGACCCTGAGATTTTACTTCACAGCAGTCAGAATGGCTAAGATCAACAACTCAAGTGAAAAGAGGTGATGGTGAGGATGTGGAGAAAGAGGAACATTCCTCCACTGCTAGTGGTGTTGCAAGCTGGTACAACCACTCTCGAAATGAGTCTGGTGGTTCCTTAGAAAACTGGGCAAAATACTTCCGGCGGACTCTGCCATACCACTCCTAGGCATATACCCAGAGGATGCCCTAGCATGTAGTAAGGATACATGCTCCACTGTGTTCATAGCAGCCCTATTTATAATAGCCAGAAGCTGGAAAGAACCTAGATGTTCCCCAACAGATGAATGGGCACAGAAATTGGGATATATATATATATATATATATATATATATATATGTACAATGTATCAGTATTCTGCCATTAAAAACAATGAATTCATGAAATTCTTAGACAAATCGATGGAACTAGAGTGTATCTTGCTAAGTGAGGTAATCCAGTCTCAAAAGAACACTCATGGCATGCACTCACTGATAAGCAGATATTAGCCTAGAAAATTGGAATACCCAAGGCACAATTCACATATCAATGATGCCCAAGAAGAAGGAAGGAGTGGCCCCTGGTCCTGGAAATTCTCAGTGCCGCAGTATAAGTGAATACCAAGACAGGGAATTGAGAAGGGGTGGATTGGGGAACAAAGGGAGGGAAGAAGTCTTATTGGACTTTCAGAGAGGGGGATCCAGAAAAGGGGAAATTATTTGAAATGTAAATAAAGAAAATATCGAATAAAAAAAGATTTAAATAGCCCAAGAAATCTATCAGCAGAGGATGAAAAGGAGTTAGCTTTGGTAGAAAGGAAATTGCAGGATACATATCTAGATCATATTGATCTAAAGATGGCCTACATCTTAGTCATCTTATGTCCTATTATTTCTCCTACAGAAATTCTCATGCACAGGGAAGATTATATCTCTAAATAGGTCTTTTGAGCACATAAAGAGAAAAGAAACTAAAAACCTACATTAAGAATGTCTATGAATTAATATTAAAAGGAAAAATGAGACTTTGACAATTAGTCCGAATAGATCCAGCTAAAATTGTGCTACATTTTACTAACACAGGATGTGCCACATTATGAGCAGAAGGTGAACATTGACAAGGAACGTCCAATATTTTTTTTGGGAGAGATTAATGACAGCTACCCTAAAATCAAGTGGCTTCAGTTCATAAAAAGAACTAATTCAATTCTTCCTCATATAATAAATGTATCCCCAATATCTGGAGCCCCTATATTTTACACTGATGCCAGTAAATCCAGAAAAGAAGGATATATATCAGATGTAAATAAGGTGGCTGAGAGGCTCTATAAGTCAGTTCAAAATTCTGAATTTTATGCAATTCTCATTGTTTTGTCAGATGTTCAAGAGTCTTAATATAGTAACTTGCTCAAAATTCAGACAAAGTCGTTTTACACATAGAGACTAATGGACATATGTAGGATCATTCTAAATTGATTTCATTATTTATTCAGCTACAGCAAATGTTCAGAAATAGGAGTTATCAAATAAAATCCCACATATGTCTGTCAGGGATTCTGGCACAAGGTAATAATAAAGTTGAGCTCCTTTTGATAAAAAATGTACTAAAGCCTTCAGAATTCCATAAAACATTATATTAATAACAAGACTAAAGAAAGAATTCTCTATCACTTTGCAGCAAGCCAAGGAAATTGTGAGGCAATGATGTACTTGCTGATTATATAAACAAACATTTCCTACAGTAATTAAACCTAAGGGTATCCAAAGAAATGATGTTTGACAAAAGAATGTCTTCCATTTTTACAAAGTTTGGTAAACTGAAATGGACACATCATACTATAGACACATATTCAGAATTTCATTGGGCAACTGCCTTAGCATCAGAAAAGGCTGATTCTGTAATTACACATTTGACATTAGTTATGACCATTATAGGAATACCCACACAAATTCAAATGGAGAACAGTATGACATATATCTCTAGTAAGACGACGTAATTTTCAATATAATAAATATAATATAATTGATATAATGTAATAAATATAATATAATATAAAACATGTTAGAGACATATCACACAATCCTTGTGATTGTGGCAAGATGTAATCAAATTCTAAAGGAGATGCTTAAAAGGAAAAAGGGGACAACACAACCCATACATAGTGTTTTATTAACCTTAAAATATTTAAAAGCTAATGAACAAAATACCAAAATTGCTGAAAGACACTGGGTTGTGGAAAAAATCTACCGAATTAAATGTAACTATTTATATTAAGGATATTCTGACATAAGTTTGGAAAATGGGAAATGCATTAGGCTGCAGGGGAAGGAGGGAGGTTACACATATGTTGCCACAGGAAAAGAACAGGTGTGAGTTCCTTCCAAATTACTAGCAATCAGACACGACAAAGGGAGACTTCCTGAAGAACTTGGCGATAGACAAAGAAATTTGAGACTAAAACAATAAAAAAGTATGTGTTAAATATATGGTGATGTTTATAACCTTGTCTATCGAGACAGCTCTCGAACTGGCTGAGACTCAAATGTCTATAGACAGCCAATAACACATATAGGATACAAATTTCTCATGACTTATTATTACATATCATCGTTTAAGATGGCATATATACAAAGTTATATTGCAGTTTGATTATGTGAGCAAATTAACCTCTGAAGAAAGGCAGTCTACTTTCTTTATTAACCTTAATTAACCAATCTGTGCACCCTGCATGCTCCATATGAATGTGTTTACATAACTATATGTTGGTTGTAAGTTTTGTATATGGCAAGGTGATAGAAGCTAAAGACAGCCCTGAAAAGATTCACACTCTGGGATGCTGAGATTCTAGCACCTTCCAATTCAACTCCATGTTTGATTCTACTTTAACTATATAAATGCTACTTCTTTTAAAGATTTGCATCCCCAACTTTTCCAGAATAGCTATCTAAGCTACCCAGCCTTTCAGACTGTCATAGTCAAGATGTCAACTAAACAAACTTGCTCAACACATAGGGACTGAAAGTCAAATGATGCCAGCTAGCTCTCTTTTGACAAAGGCAATTTTCCTATTTCCCTTTGGAATCCCAGAAGGGAATTCTTCACCCCAATTCAGCAGGAATCAGACAAAAAATCATCATCCCATTTCCTTATTTGGGGAAAATTGTTGTGTTTATTTGATGAATTATGGATATAATTTCATCTTAAGAGATAAATTATTGTCATTGTAGCTTAGGACGGGGGGGAAATAGAGAATTTAAACATGAATTTCTACCTTTTTTCTTCTCCATCCTTCTTTCTTACATAAAGGGTAAGATGTTAAAAGAAAAAGGGACTATAGTAATATCATAGAAGTTAGAGAAGTAGACAAATAGAGATAGGTTATCAAATTTACCTTTAATAAATTACATAGTGAGTCTTCTGTGCATAGCCCTCCAAGAGATAGAGATCTCCCAGCAGTGATTTCACTTTTGAGCTCAGAGGATTTAGGACACAGACTTACAGACCCAGAGGAGGAACAAACTCCAACCAGAGACAATTCCAACTAGCACTAGATGGCAAAAGGCAAGCACAAGAACCCTACCAACAGGAACTAAGGACACATGGCAACATCAGAACCCAGTTCTCCTACCACAGCAAGTCCCGGCTACCCCTACACATTGGAAAAACAAGTTGGATTTAAATTTTTATCTGATGATGCTGAAAGAGGGCTTCAAGAAAGACTTAAATAACTCCCTTAAAGAAATACAGGAGAACATCAGGTAAAAGCCCTTAAAGAGGAAACCCAAAAAATCCCTTAAAATAATACAGGGGATCCTTGGTCAACAGGCAGAAGCCCTTATAAAAGAAACACAAAATCCCTTAAAGGATTACAGGAAAACACAAACAATCAAATGAAGGAACTGAACAAAACAATCCAGGATCTAAAATTGGAAGTAGAAACAATAAAGAAATCACAAAGTGAGACATCTCTGGAGATAGAAAACCTTGGAAAGAATCCGGGAGTCATAAATGCAATCATCAGTAACAGAATACAAGAAATAGAAGAAAGAACCTCAGGTGCTCAAGATACCATAGAAAACATTTACTCAACAGTCAAAGAAAATGCAAAGAAAATATAAAGCTGGTAACTTAAAACATCCAGGAACTCCACGACACAATGAGAAGACCAAACCTAAGGGTTATAAGTATAGATGAGAGTAAGGATTTACATTTAAAGGCCCAGTAAATATCTTCAACCAAATTGTAGAAGAAATTTTCCCTAACCTAAAGACAGAGATGCCCATGAACATACAAGAAGCCTTCAGAACTCCAAACAGACTGGACCAGAACAGAAAGTATTTCTGGCACATAATAATCAAAAACACCAAATTCACTAAACAAAGAAATATTGAAAGCAGTAAGGGAAAAAGGGCAAGTAAGTCATAAAGGCAGATGTATCAGAATCACACCAGGTTCCTCACCAGAGACAATGAAAGCTAGAAGATCCTGGGCAGACCTCATACAGACCCTAAGAGAACACAAATGCCAGCCCAAGCTACTAAACTCAGCAAAACTGTCAATCATCATAAATGGAGAAACCAAGATATTCCATGATAAAACCAAATTTGCACACAATATTTGCCCACAAATCCAGCCTTACAAAGGGTAATTGATAAAAAATGCCAACATAAGGAAGGAAACTACATCATAGAAAAAGCAACAAAACAATCTTCCAACAAACCCAAAAGAAGGTACCAACACAAACATAAAAATAATATCAAAAATAACAGGAAACACCAGTCACTATTCCTTAATATATCTTAACAACAATGGACTCAACTAGCCAATAAAAAGACATAGACTAATGAAATATTTCTCATGTAAATCTTCAGTTTTAACCTAAAATATTTGTAATTCTGCTTTTAATCAATTTAGTAATATTTTCATGTCTACAATTTTATCTGCATCATTTTTCATGATAATCTTCAATTTTAATTTGTCTTTCTATATACTTCATTTTATCAGAAATGTTTCCAATGTATATCTTTGATTTTATTACAAATGTTTCTAATTCCACCTTCAATTAATTTAGAGCTTTTACATCAACCATTTAATGTAAAATTTTCCATGATATAGTCAATTTTAATGTGTTTATCTATTTATTGCTTGAATTTTACCAGAAATATCTTCCATGTAAATCTTCAATGTTATCTAAAAATGGTTGTAAATCCACCTTCAATCAACTTAGAATTATCTTTATGCCTATCATTTTATCTATATAATTTCCATGATAATCTTTAATTTTAACATGGTTTTCTATAAATTTCTACAATTTTATCAGAAATATTTTTCATGTAAATCTTCAAGTTTATCAGAAAATGTTCATTATTCCACTTTTAATCAATTTAGTAATACTTTTATGTCTACCATTATTGTATCTATATAAAATTTTCCATGATAATCTTCAGTTCTATCATGTTTTTCTATATTTTCCTACAATTTTATCAGATATGATTTACATGTAAATATTCAATTCTATCATAAATTGTTTCCATACCATATTTCAAATAATTTAGCAATGATTTCCATCATACTAAATGAGGTGACCCAATCTCAAAAGAATACCCATGGTATGCAGTCACTGATAAGTGGATATTAGCCTAGAATCTTGGAACACCAAAGACATAAATCACATACCAAATGATGTCTGTCAAGAAGAAAGGAGTGGATACTGGTGCTGGAATGGATCAAAGCATCAGTGTAGGGGAATACAAGAACAGGGACGTGGGAAAGGGTGGATGAGGGAGCAGGGGGAGGAAAGCATGTGGGATCTTTGGGGGGTGGGGAACCAGAAAAAGGGAAATGAATTGTAAATATAGAATTTATCCAATAATAAAAAAAGAAAACAAAAAACAAAAAGACAATGTTTAGAGACAGTGCTTTCCCCGTAAGAGACTATTCCCCAGAGAAAAATGTTTGCACCCTCATACCCCTCCCTACATCCTGCTTTTTTTCTTTATATTGCAGGCGTATAAAACAATAAAGTTTGACAGCTTGATCAGAATACTGTCTTGTTGTCTGTCTCTCATGTCTCTTGTCTCTTGCCTTCTCTAAGGTGGTTCGGGGACCCTGTTGACTGTCCTGCAGTCAGGACACTGGTGCTCAACAGTGAGGCCCCCTTGAAGCCATCTATGTGAAGGGGGCTGTAAGACAAAAAGGAAGGGCCTTCAAGTAGCTCCATGAGTGGATTTGGTCAAGACATGATTGACACGCTGGTGCTTGGCCAGGGGAAATTCTCCACAGTGACTATGTCTCAGAAGGTGAGACCCTGAGACAAGCATTTATTCAGCTTATTTTAAGGCTCAAGCAACCTCTCAAGACACGAGGGACTGGGTTAATAAAAAGAGAACTTAGGTACTTCTTTGAGAAGTACCTAGGGCCTTAAGTATTTTGTCAGACAAATTTTTTGCGGGGTTCCCAGAGAAGGGAACCATGTGCTTGCAAGGCGTGGTGGCCCACACCTGTTATCCCAGCACTCGGTAGGCAGAGGCAGGCGGATTTTTGAGTTAGAGGACAGCCTGGTCTACAGAGTGAGTTCCAGGACAGCTAGTGCTACACAGAGAAACCCTGTCTCAAAAAATATGTGCTAAAGTAAGTAATTGTTTTAGAGATTACTATGCAAATTTTGGTCCAGGAGGGAAAAAGTTCCTTTAACTGCCTTATTCAGAATTCCTCCCACTTCCAAGATCTAGTTTCTGAGGGAGAGCTATCTCTGAAAACGTGCTCACCAGGTAACTGTTTCTGTGCTCTCTTACCCCTTCTGCCTCTATCATTATTGAAATGGAGGAGGGGCATTTAAAACAGTCTCTTTCTATGTCTGTTATTTCCCCTAAATTCTCAAAGGACAAAAGTCTTTCCTTCGCTACAAACTCAGAAATCTAGTCATAATTCTGGTGCTGACACTCTATCTCCTGGGAAGGAATGCAGCTTGGAGGAGAAAACTGCCTGCTCAGAGAGCCACTGAAGAAAATCCTTCTCTCCACCAAATGGTAGAAAGCAGCAGGGCACAAGTAGACCTATTTTTTTTCTTTATTTTCTATATTCTTTGTTTACATTCCTAAGGCTTTCCCCTTTCCCAGTTCCCCTCTCACCATATGTCCCATAAGTCTTCTTCCCTCCACCTGTTACTCAATCACCACCCACCCATTTCTCTGTTCTCCTCCAAATCTGGGTCCACTCTTTTCAGGACCAAGGTCATTTTCTTCCTTCTTCTTGGGAATCTTCTGATTTGCTAATTGTGCCTCAAATATTCAGAGCTTTTGGATTCATTAACATCCACTTATCAGTGATTGCATTTCATGTGTATTCTTTTGTGATTGGGTTAACTCACATAGGACGATATTTTCCAGATCCAACCATTTGACTAAAAATTGCATGA
Source organism: Apodemus agrarius (assembly GCA_964023405.1). Taxonomy (NCBI): domain Eukaryota; kingdom Metazoa; phylum Chordata; class Mammalia; order Rodentia; family Muridae; genus Apodemus; species Apodemus agrarius. The sequence goes on along the minus strand of OZ030007.1, from coordinate 71,911,665 downwards.
ATTCATGATTTTTAATTGCTGAGTAGTATTCCATTGTATAAATATACCACATTTTCTGTATCCATTCCTCCTTTGAGGGACATCTGGGCTCCTTCCAAATTTTGGCTATTATAAATAAAGCTGCTCTGAACATAGTGGATCATGTGTCTTTATTATATGCAGGGGATTCCGCTGGGTATATGCACAGGAGTGGTATGACAGGGTCCTCTGGAAGTGTCAAGCCCAATTTTCTGAGGAACTGCCAGACTGATTTCCAGAGTGGTTGTACCATCTTGCAATCCCACCAACAGTGTAGGAGTGTTCCTTTTTCTCTACATCCTCGCCAGCACCTGTTGTCTCTTGAGTTTTTAATCTTAGCCATTCTGACTGGTGTGTGGTGGAATCTCAGGTTGTTATGATTTGCACTTCCCTGATGACTAATGATGTTGAACATCTCTTAAGGTTCTTCTCAGCCATCCGAATATCTTCTGGTGAAAATTCTTTGTTTTGCTCTGTACCCCATTTTTTGATAAGGTTATTTGGTTCTTTGCGGTCTAACTTCTTGAGTTCTTTGTATATATTGTATATTAGCCCTCTGTCGGATGTGGGGTTGGTGAAGATCTTTTCCCAATTCGTTGGTTGCTGTTTTGTCCTTCTGACAGTGTCCTTTGCCTTACAGTAACTTTGTAATTTTATGAGGTCCCATTTGTCAATTCTTGATCTTAGAGCATAAGCTATTGGTGTTCTGTTCAGGAACTTTCCCCCTGTGCCCATGTCCTCCAGGGTCTTCCCCAGTTTCTTTTCTATTAGTTTCAGTGTGTCTGGTTTTATGTGGTGGTCCTTGATCCACTTGGAGTTGATCTTAGTACAAGGAGATAAGAGTGGGTCAATTCCCATTCTTCTGCATGTTGACCTCCAGTTGAACCAGCACCATTTGTTGAAAAGGCTATCTTTTTTTCCACTGGATGGTTGTAGCTCCTTTATCAAAGATCAAGTGACCATAAGTCTTTGTGTTCATTTCTGGGTCTTAATTCTATTCTATTGATCTACTTGCCTGTTGCTGTACCAATACCATGCAGTTTTTAGCACAATTGCTCTGTAGTACTGCTTGAAGTCAGTGAGAGTGATTACCCCAGAAGTCCTTTTATTATTGAGAATAGTTTTAGCTATCCTGGGTTTTTTGTTACTCCAGATGAATTAGAGAGGTGCTTCAAGTGTTAGAGAGACAAATGACCACTCTATCTTCAAGATTTTATTCAAACCTAGTAAAATTTAGAGCCAAAATTCTTATAGGAAAGTCCAGTCCTGGCTTTCCTAATCGCCTTACATAGTGGGGACACTATCTCCTATGCATCTCCTGACCGTGAAGATGAGATTCCAGGTGAGAATGAGGGATAGAAGGAGGGAGAAATAACAGATAAATCTCCAGGTACTCCCCCCCCACACACACTCCCTTGATATTCTGATCCTGGATGAAGGCAGGTATGATCGTAAATCAAATTACTATCAGTCCTTGACTTTAAAATTCTAGAAAAAGTAAAGCTCCTTTCACTTTGGGACTGTTAGAGTCTTCCACTGAGGGCTGGCTCATACCTAAGGAATTTATTCAGCCTGCTCGAGCTGTGCTCTCTGGGGGACAAATTGTTATATGGAAGTCAGATGCAGCTGAAGTGGCCAGAGAAATCAAAAGTAACAACCGATCATGGGCAGAGTGTAAGTCCTGGACTACAAAGAAACTCTTGGGCTTTCCCCAGCCTGCTCTCTCCACATGGTCATAGCCAGCCTCTATTTCTCTAAACTATCCTTCTCTGTCTTTCTCTGCATCCACTACCCCATTAACCTCATCCTCCATCCTGAATAAACTCTATTCTATACCATGTCTTTGTGTGTCCACTTAGGCAACCCCCCTTCACCACACCACTGCATACCACATTTTCTAAACCACTTTCTCTTTTTATGAACCCAACAGAGGTTAAAAAAGCAGGACTTTGGGGAGCAACTATCAGTAGCTGCCACTGTGCCTCCCCTCCTTCATTAGCTAAATTCCCAGAAGTAAGAGACAAAGAGGTAAATCTTAAAGAAAAACAAAAATATAAAATAAAAAGGGGAAAGAAAAAGCAAGTTTCAGAAAAGCAGTTTTTCCACATGCAGGACATTGTATTAAAAATGGTTAAACGCTATTTCAAAACTCTCCTGGGGAGGAGAGGAAAGTGGGAGACATCTTGATACTCTCTGGTTCCCACTGGAGACATCCTTAGTTCTGGTTAGAATATTTGGATCTCTTTGGAACATCAAGTTCCCTTTCTGTCTATTGTCTGTCTTTGGTGTACAAAAACCTGTCTATATGTGTGTGAATTTATGTTTTTCGTTGTTGTTTGGGTGATTGATTTTCTTTTTGGATATAATTTTTTTATTGGATATATTCTATATTTACATTTCATTTCCCTTTTTTTGGTTCCCCAACCCCCTAAGGTCCCACATGCCCTTTTCCCTCCCTCTGCTCCCTCATCCATGCCTTCCCACTTCCCTGTAATGGTATTCCCCTACACTGTTGCTTTGATCCTTTCCAGCACCAGTGTTCATTCATTTCTTCTTGTCAGACATCATTTGGTATGTGAATTGTGTCTTTGGTGTCCTAAGATTCTAGGCTAATATCCACTTATCAGTGACTGCATCCCATGGGTATTCTTTTGAGACTGGGCTAACTCACTTAGTATGATATTCTCCAGCTCCATCCATTTCTCTAAGAATTTCTGAATTCATTGTTTCTAATAGCTTAATAGTATTATTGTGTATATACACCACATTTTTTGTATCCATTCCTCCATTGAGAGACATCTGGGTTCTTTCCAGCTTCTGGCTATTATAAATAAGGCTGCTATGAACATAGTGGAGAATGTATCCTTATTGCATGCTGGGGAATCTTCTGGGTATATTCCCAGGAGTGGTATGGCTGGGCCCTCAGGAAGTATCATGTCCAGTTTTCTGAGGAAGCGCCAGACTGATTTCGATAGTGCTTGTACCAGCTTGCAGTCCCACCAGCAGTAGAGGAGTGTTCCTCTTTCTCCACATCCTCGCCAACACCTGATGTCTTCTGAGTTTTTAATCTTAGCCCTTCTGACTGGTGTGAGGTGAAATCTCAGGGTTGTTTTGATATGCATTTCTCTAATGACTCATGATGTTGAACATTTTTTAAGATGCTTCACATTCTTAACTAGGAGTCAAACACAGCTGAAGTAAAAGCTACTTCTTAAAGGAACAGCAGCCTCAAGTTCCTGACTAATGGTTATTTCTCCTAACATTTTCTACAGTGGCGAAGATTGGGCTCAAAGTTCTTTTGTTCCCTTGGGGGAAAAAAAGAAAAATTGTGTTTGGTTAGAATTTATGAGATTTATGTAACCACTTCATCTTTACTTGTAATTGGTCTTAAAGGTATAAATGTTTTACATGTCTTGACTTTAGAGTGTTGGCTCATATGTTATTGTACACAATTTAAAAGGTATAATGATAGTAACAAAAGGTAACTTTAAAACTGACAATTCAGGGTTCGAGCTATCTTAAGCAACACATTCCATGACACAAACTAAGAAAAACAGGCCTCTAAGATATTTCTAAATTGACATAATATTTTATGTGTTTCCTATCCTAGAAATAATACTTATAAGGAACAAGATTTAAAATAATGTCTCTGCAATAAATTTCACTGTCATACATTCAAACATAAGAACTGATAGACAAACTTTGCAGTGTGAAAGTAATGTGTTTGCCATTATTTTTAAAGAGAAAATATTGTTTAAAACTTGGTTTTGCTTTCAACAATTGTAGTTATGCTTTATTATTAGAGGTTCTTTTTGTTATTTGACCTTCAAACATGGGGTCTGGTTACAGTCCTTGCAGGACCAGTGGGTGTAGGTCTGGCCTTAGAGATAATAGACTCAGATCAGAAGATATTTACATCTAAGTTGATTATGGTGGGGGGGGACTGGGAAAGGGGAAAGCATTTGGAATGTAAACATAGAATATAAAAAATAAAAATTAAAAAAAAAACTCAGAGCTTCCTCAGCAGAGTCTTGAGAGATGCTGCATTCATCTTGCAGGCCTCACCTAGAGAGCTTCTGGCCAAAAGAACATTTTTTAACAGATTAATAAAAATGTGGTTCAAAATACAGTTCAAACATAGATCTGTGCAATATTAATAAGACTATATAGAAATTATGAAGGCATTAAAATTTGTCCTGCCTACTCCACACAAAATTATTATAGATTCAAAGAGTTGTTCTTTAATTTGTTGATTCTGATAATTATAAAAGGGGAAATTTTGCCTACTGCCGATTGCCCCCTCCCCTTCAGGGAGTCAAAAGGCAAAATATTTAAATTTTACAGATTTCAAATATAGACCAGGTAGAACATGGCCTGCCATTTGTTTTCTTTAAGACATCCACAGGATTTACTGTGGTTGTTTGGAAACCTTGGGAAAGCCTCTGGACTTCTCCTCATGGGATTACATCCAAGTAAATATAACATAATACCCCCGGCTAGTTTTCAAACAAATGATGAGTTTTGCAAAGACTATAATCCCTCTACAAAGGGAAGGTGCACACCTTTACAAATTAAGTTTACCACCTATGCAAAATCTCCCAATCTATATGGACAAAAAGGTTATGAATGGGGTCTTTGCCTCTTTGTCCTTGGCTTTGATGCAGGTATTATTTTCTCTATTAAGCTCCTTTAAGAGCCTTTACATCATGTCCAGCCAGTCCCAATGGAGCAGAATCCTGTGTTGGTACATCATCCTGTTCCTCCTAAAGGAATTGACCAGGGCACCACTTGTACTCCTTCTCTTAAAGGCACCTTTGTACCTTCTGAACTTGCCCTTTGATCACCAGCTAGGCCATCAGCCACTATTCTGCCTATACCACACCCACAGCCAGCTTCCACTAAAAATCATTTACTTTCTTTAGTTAAACAGACTTTTCTTACCTTAAATGAAACTTCGCCAGAACTTGTTGAATATTGCTACTTGTGTTCCCATTCCCAACCACCCTTTTATGAAGGAATTGCCATTCTTTGTAATCCCCTCCATGTTGCTGATCCACAGTACTGTCACTGGCAGAAGGGTGCTTGTCCAGGTCTTTCATTAACGCAAATATCTGGCCTCGGACTTTGTGTGATCTCTAGTGGAACAAATGTCCCCTCAGTTTATGCTCACATGTGTAATGAAACCTATTTTTCCCCTCCTTGCAATTCTTTTATTCTCCCCCCAGTTGGAACCTGGTGGGTGTGCCTTGATGGCCTTACTCCTTGCCTCTCCCCCTCGGTTTTTCAAAATCATAAAAATGTAGAGAGCCCTGAGTTTTATATCATTATTAAGATGGTTCCTTGTTTATTTTATTATGATTCTGAGGAATTCTTTTACCTGTGGGATCAATCCACATGCACTAGTGGCTCCACCTCTCTGAGCCACTCTTGCAGAGAACCTATCTCTGTCATTACTATTTCTTTCCTACTTAGCCTCAGAACTGTGGGAGCAGGGACAGGTATTTCTTCCCTTGTTCTTTCTAACTCTAGGTACACAGAGCAAAGGGACACCATCGATCAAGATGCCCAATGCATTCAGGGCATTTACCCAGTACCTTAGGACCTCTTGTACATCTACTATTGTTATGTTCTTTTGGACCATGGGCATTTAAATGCCCCACTGCCCTGATTAAATGTGGGTAGATGACTTGGCAGCCAAGCCCATTCAGGTACATCACTATCATTTGGCGTTGGAGGATCAAGAGATGGCTACCAAGCCCCTCAGGGCAATTAATAAACAGCCCAAACAGCACACTCGAGTGCCCTGCCAGAGAGAGCCTTCCTGTCACAGCCATTCCAGCCATGACTCCAGAAGGAGTCCACAAGCTTGAGACACCAATAAACAATAAATTTGCTGAATAGTTGGTGATGACGGGCAATTTCCCAGGCCCACTCCCACCTAAGACAGGGGTCTCTAGAGCCTGGTGGAGACACCCAGGGACAGGAAAGGGATTTTGGGAAAACTGGGATGATCCTAAGACAGGCTGCTGCTCCACTATCTTGGTGCCTCATCTGCTTCCCAATAAATGGTTGTCTGACCTCTGCTCTCCTTTAGACAGAGAAGGGGGAGATGCCAGGAGCCATTCTCACATTGATCTCAAAATCTCCTTTCAGCCATCTTACATGCTCAAGCCTGTCTTTAGAAGAAAAATTATTAGCTTTCAGGTGTGCCAAATAGCAAGTTGGTCAGCACATAAAGAGCTCATGTTGGTTAGAACAGAGCTCACCTACAGTTCGGCTACAATATCAATCTCTTTCCACTTCACCTCCTCGTGATCATTTTAGATTTCCAGCTTCCTTGAATCCCAAGCCAGCTTTGTCATGAAATTCTAAGAGAAGATTCTGAGAGACTACTTCCTAAAGACAATGTTTAGAACAGTGCTTGCCCCCAAGAGACTGTTCCCCAGAGGCAATGTTCGCACCCTCATACCTCCTCCCTACATCCTGCTTGCTTTTCTTTATATTGTGGTGTGTAAAACAATAAAGTTTGACAGCTTTATCAGAATACTGTCTTGGTGTCTGGCTCTTGTGTCTATTGTCTCTCGCCTACTCTTAGGTGGTTCGGGGACCCTGTTGACTGTCCTGTGGGTCAGGAGGTACAGAATTTGATAACAATGTAAGGTTTTCATTTGTATGAATTTCTTTATTGATATAAAATTTGGATTAATATTCTTATTCTTATATAGACATTGGGAATATTCAACACATTTAAGAATAACAAGACTTAGAACCAGTCCTTCTATAACTATTATAACAAACTGATATTAGAAGATTGAACTATGAGATAAGGGCTCAATAGAAAACTCATGGTTCTGAGTCAATTAAACAGGTTGTTTTGAGATATGTTAATTAAAAATAGCTGATAGTAGTCAAGGCTTAACAGTTCAGATATATATTTTGCATAGATAGATTATAAAATGTCAGAAGTCAACTGAATATGACATTTATGGCCATTTCTTCATTAAGGATCATTTGACTTGAGAAATATTTGTTACTGACAGCAAAGTTTTCTTGGTTTCAAAAAATAAATTGATGAGAATAGTTTTAGCTATCCTGGGTTTTTTGTTATTCCAGATGAATTTAAGAATTGCTCTTTCTAGATCTATGAAGAATTGATTTGGGTTTTTGATGGGGATCACATTGAATCTGTAGATTGCTTTTGGCAAGATGGTCATTTTTATTATTTTGATCCTGACAATCCAAGAGAAAGAAATATTTTTCCATCTTCTACGGTCTTCTTTGATTTCATACTTCAAGACCTTGAAGTTCTTCTCATACAGTTCTTTCACTTGTTTGGTAAGAGTCACGCCAAGATACTTTATATTCTCCATGGCTATTGTGAAGGGTGTTATTTCCCTAACTTCTTTCTCAGCCTACTTGTCCTTTGAGGACAGGAAGGCTACTGATTTTCATGAGATGATTTTATAACCAGCCACTTTGCTGAAGTTGTTTATCAGCTGAAGGAGTTGTCTGGTGGAGTTTTTTGGGTCGCTTAAGTATACTATCATATCATCTGCAAATAATGATAGTTTGGTTTCTTCTTTTCCAATTTGTATCCCTTTGATTTCCTTATGTTTTCTAATTGCTCTCGCTAGAACTTCTAGTACTATATTGAAAAGCTATGAAGAGAGAGGCAGCCTTGTCTAGTCCCTGATAAGTGGGATTGCTTCAATATTCTCTCCATTCAGTTTGATCTTGACTACAGGTTTGCTGTATATTGCTTTTATTATGTTTAGGTATGGGCCTTGAACTCCTGTTCTTTCCAGGACATTTAGCATAAAAGAATGCTGAATTTTGTCAAATGCTTTTTCAGCATCTAAGCAGATGACCAAATGTGTTTTTTTTCTTTTTGTTTGTTTATGTAGTGGATTACATTGATGGATTTCTGTATATTGAACCATCCCTGCATCCCTTGGATGAAGCCTACTTGATCATGGTGAATGATCATTTTGATGTGCTCTTGGATTCTGTTGACAAGGATTTTATTTAGTATTTTGGCATCAATATTCATAAGGAAAATTGGACTGTAGTTCTCTTTCTTTGTTGGATCTTTGTGTGGTTTTGGTATCAGCGTAATTGCAGCTTTGTAGAACAAGTTGGACAGTGTTCCTTCCATTTCTACTTTGTGGAATAGGTTGAATAGTATTGGTGTTATGTTTTCTTTGAAAATCTGATGAAATTCTGCACTAAAACCACCTGGTACTGTACTTTTTTTTTGGTTGGGAGACTTTCTATAACTTCTTCTATTTCTCTAGGGGTTATGGGACTGTTTAGGTGATCTAATTGATCCTCATTTAATTTTGGTATTTGGTATCTGTCTAGGTAATTGTCCATTTCCTCCAGATTCTCCAATTGCAATGAGTAAAAGGTTTTGTAGTAGAATCTGATGATTTTTTTTTAATTCCCTCAGTTTCTGTTGTTATATCCCCCTTTTCGCTTCTAATTTTGTTAATTTGGATACTGTCTCTGTGCCCATTGGTTAGTCTGAGTAAGAGTTTATCTATCTTGTCGATTTTCTCAAAGAACCATCTCCTGGTTTTGTTGATTATTTGAATGGTTCGCTTTATTTCTACTTGATTGGTTTCAGCCCTTCATTTGATGATTTCCTCTCTTGTACTCCTCCAGGGTGAATTAGCTTCTTTTTGTTCCAGGGTTTTCAGGTGTGCTGTTAAGCTGCTAGTGTATGCTGTCTCCAGTTTCTTTTTGGAGACACTCAATGCAATGAGTTTTCCTCTTAGAACTGCTTTCATTGTGTCCCATCGATTTGGATCGGCTGTACCTTCATTTTCATTGAAATCTAAAGAAGTCTTTGATTTCATTCTTTATTTCTTCCTTGACCAAGGTTTCATTGAGTAGAGTATTGTTCAATTTCCATGTGTATGTGGGCTTTCTGTTGTTTTTTTTGCAATTGAAGACCACTTTTACTCCATAGTGATCTGATAGTAGGCACGGGATTAGTTCGGTCTTCTTGTATTTGTTGACATCTGTCTTGTGACTAAATATATGATAGATTTTGGAGAAAGTACCATGTGATCCTGAGAAAAAGGTATATTCTTTTTCTTTGGAATGAAATGTTCTCTCCCTCTCTCTCTCTCTCTCTCTCTCTCTCTCTCTCTCTCTCTCCCTCTCTCTCTCATATATATATATATATATATATATATATATATATATATATGTGTGTGTGTGTGTGTGTGTGTGTGTGTGTGTGTGTGTGTGTTAAATCCAAGTGGTCTAAAGTTTCAATTTGTTTCAATGTGTCCCTGTTTAGTTTCTGGTTTCCTGATGAGTCTCTTGAGCATAGTGGAGTGTTGAAATCACCCACAATTATTGTGTTAGGTGTAATGTGTGCTTTAAGCTGTAGTAGAGTTTCTTTTACGAATGAGGGTGCCCTTGCATTTGGGGCATAGATGTTCAGTATTGAGAGTTCTTCTTGGTGATTTTTTTCTTTAACCAGCAAGAAGTGACCCTCTGTGTCTCTTTTGATGACTTTAGGTTGGAAGTCAATTTTATCTGATATTAGAATGGCTACTCTGGCTTGTTTCCTGAGACCATTTGCTTGTAAAATTGTCTTCCAGCCTTTTACTCTAAGGTACTGTTTGTCTTTTACACTCACAATTATTTCCTGTATGCAGCAAAATGTAGGGTCCTGTTTGTATCCCGTCTGTTAGTCTATGTCTTTTTATTGGGGAATTGAGTCCATTGATAGTAAGAGAAATTAAGGAATAGTGATTATTTCTTCTTGTCATTTTTGATGTTATTTTTGTTTTTGAGTGGTTATCTTCTTTTGACTTTGATGAGAGGGTGTTTCTATCTTGATTCTTCTGGGGTGTGGCTTACCTCCTTGTGTTGGTGTTTTTCTCCTATTTTTCCTTGTAAGGTGGGTTTGGGGAAAGATAATCTGCAAATTTGTTTTTCTCATGGAATTCCTTGGTTTTTTTCCATCTATGACGATTGAGAGTTTGGCTGGGTATAGTAGTTTTGGCTGAAGTTTGTGTTCTTTTAGAGTCTGCATGAGATCTGCCCAGGATCTTCTAGCTTTCATGGTCTCAGGTGAGAAGTCTGGTGTAAACCTGATAGGTCTTTTTTTATATGTTACTTGGCCTTTCTCTCTTACTGCCCTTAATATTCTTTCTTTGTTTAGTACATTTCGTGTTTTGATTATTATGTGACAGGAGGCATTTCTGTTCTGGACCAGTCTGTTTGGAGTTCTGTAGGCTTCTTTTATATTCATGGGCATCTCTCTCTTTTGGTTGGGGAAGTTTTCTTCCATAATTTTGTAGAAGATATTTGCTGGCCCTTTAAGTTGTAAATCTTCCATCTCATCTATTCCTATAATCCTTAGGTTGGGTCTTCTCATTGTCTCCTGGATTTCCTGGATGTTTTAGGTTACAAGCTTTTGCATTTAGTATTTTCTTGGACTGTTGAATCAATGGTTTCTATGGTGTCTTTTGCATCTGAGATTCTTTCTTCTATCTTTTGTATTCTATTGTTGATATTTGCATCTATGGCCCCTGATTCCTTCCCAAGGTTTTCTATCTCCAATGTAGTCTCCCTTTTTGATTTCTTAGTTGTTTCTACTTCTATTTTTAGATCCTGGATGGTTTTGCACAGATCGTTCACTTGCTTGTTTGTATTTTCATGTATTTCTTTAAGAGATTTTTGTGTTTCCTCTTTCGTGACTTCTACTTGTTGGCCCACATTCTCTTTTATTTCTTTAAGTGATTTTTGTACTTCCTCCTTATTGGTTCGTAATTTTTGATCCATCTTCTCCTGAATTTCTTTAAGTGATTTTTGTGTTTGCCTTGAAAGGGTTTCATATTTTTGATCCATTTTCTCCTGTATTTCTTTAAGAGATTTATCTATGTGTTCCGCTATCAGCACCCTGATCAGTGATTTTAGATCCAAGTCTTGTTTTTCTGATGTGTTTCTGCTGTCGGGGTACTGGGTTCCAATGTTGCGATATTGCCTTGATTTCTGTTAGTAACGTTCCTATTTTGCCTTTTGCCATCTGGTTATCTCTGGCCTTAGATGGTCTTGTAGTCACTAGCTGGTGCTTGAACCTCCTGTGGGCTCTAAAGGGTATTTCCCCAAAACTGGATGTCCGGGTTTCTTCTGGCACAGATTGCTGATGTGTTGTTTTCCTCTTGGGTGCTGTTGGATCCTTGGTGTATCTTGCTCAAAGCAATGTTATATTCAGTTATCTCTGTGGACCTGATGCTGCTTGTCTTCTCTGGTTCTTTTTGCTTAGTTCAGTCAGCAGCAAGGATGCTGTCTGCAGCCTTGGGGAGTGGGGAGTGTAGAGTGCAGGGACTCCTAGAGGGCCAGGAACCCACATCCTGCTGGAACACAGGAACTGGTGCTCTGTCAAGCTCTTTGATGACTGATTGGCAACCAGGGTCCCCCGAGATCTTAAGCTTGGCATATCTCGGGCATCTGTTTCTTCCTGCTCAGTCTAAGCACCCGCCACCAAGATGGACTTGGATTAAGCAGAGTGCAGGAGTTTCCTCAGAAAGAAGAGTCCATGCCTGGTTGGGGCCCAGGAACCCTGCTCTGCCCAGTTCCCTACCAGGCAGTCTTGAGCCCCCAAAGATCCCAAGTTCTGGATATCTCGGGTACCTGGCTCCAGTCTCCTTAGTCCAGACCGCTGCAAGGATGCTGGCGGTGGCCCACTTGCCAAGTCCCCTGGAGGGTAGCCACATCAACTTTCTCAATGCTAAACAGTTTGGGTTGCCTTTGAGACTGCAACCAGTCTTCAACTCCATCAGACATACAAGAATGACTAATATCAGCTGAAAATATAAGAAGTTCAAAATATAACTTCCAAAATACAGTCAGGTTATACAGAACACTGGCTCCCTGTACAGTCTCTCATTCCTTAAAATATTGGAGCATCCGTGTTTAGCCTTCTGGAACAGGAACATCTGACAGAACTCTGCAAATAAAAATTTGGAAGGAATGATTGTTCTTTCTTAGCAGAGATTATCAGTTGACTATTCTGCATAGTGTGTCCTCTTTTTTTATTTTTATTTTCTATATTCTATGTTTACATTCCAAAGGATTTCTCCTTTGCCAGTTCCCACCCCCATCATGTGTCCCATAATTCCTCTCCCCCCAACTATTCCACAATCATTCCCTCTCCCCCTACAGTTTCTCTGTTCTGGGTCTACAAAACTGGATCCAGTCATTACAGGCCCAGGGTCCTCTCCTTTCTTCTTGTGAATCATTTGACTTGCTAATTGTTCCTTGAGTATTTAGGGCTTCTGGGCTCATAAATATCCACATATCAGTGATTTCATTTCATGTGTATTCTTTTCTGATTGGGTTAACTCACTCAGGATGATATTTTCCAGATTTAACCATTTACCTACAAATTGCATGAATTCATTATTTTTAATTGCTGAGTAGTATTCCATTGTATAAATATACCACATTTTCTGTATCCATTGCTCCTTTGAGGGATATTTGGGCTCCTTCCAATTTCTGGCTACTATAAACAAGGCTGCTATAAACAGAGTGGAGTATGTGTCTTTATTGTATGCAGGGGATCCTCTGGGTATATGCCCAGGAGTGGTATGTCAGGGTCTTCTGGAAGTGGCATGCCCAATTTTCTGAGGAAACACCAAACTGATTTCCAGAGCAGTTTTACCATTTTGCAATCCCACCAACAGCGGAGTAGGTTCCTCTTTCTCCACATTGTCGCCAGCACTTGTTGTCTCTTGAGGTTTTTTTTTTTTGTTTGTTTGTTTTGTTTTGTTTTTCAAGACAGAGTTTCTCTGTGTAGCTCTGACTGTCCTGGAACTCTGTAGACCAGGCTGACCTCGAACTCAGAAATCCGCCTGCCTCTGCCTCCCAAGTGCTGGGATTACAGGCATGAGCCACCATGCCTGGCTGTCTCTTGAGTTTTTAATCTTAGCCATTCTGACTAGTGTGAGGTGGAATCTCAGGGTTGTTTTGATTTGCATTTCCCTGATGACTAATGATGTTGAACATCTCTTAAGGTGTTTCTCGGCCATCCGAATTTCTTCTAGTGAAAATTCTTTGTTTAGCTCTGTACCCCATTTTTTGATAGGGTTATTTGGTTCTTTTGGATGATATTTTCCAGATCTAACCATTTACCTACAAATTGCATGAATTCATTATTTTTAATTGCTAAGTAGTATTCCATTGTATAAATATACCACATTTTCTGTATCCATTGCTCCTTTGAGGGATATTTGGGCTCCTTCCAATTTCTGGCTATTATAAACAAGGTTGCTATAAACATAGTGGAGCATGTGTCTTTATTGTATGCAGGGGAATCCTCTGGGTATATGCCCAGGAGTGGTATGCCAGGGTCCTCTGGAAGTGACATGCCCAATTTTCTGAGGAACCAACAACCTGATTTCCAGAGCGGTTTTACCATTTTGCAATCCCACCAACAGTGGAGGAGTGTTCCTCTTTCTCCACATCCTCGCCAGCACTTGTTGTCTCTTGAGTTTTTAATCTTAGTCATTCTGACTGGTGTGAGGTGGAATCTCAGGGTTGTTTTGATTTGCATTTCCCTGATGACTAATGATGTTGAACATCTCTTAAGGTGTTTCTCGGCCATCTAAATTTCTTCTGGTGAAAATTCTTTGTTTAGCTCTGTACCCCATTTTTTCATAGGGTTATTTGATTCTTTGGGATCTAACTTCTAGAGTTCTTTGTATATATTGGATATTAGCCCTCTGTTGGATGTGGGGTTGGTGAAGATATTTTCACAATTTGTTGGTTGCCATTTTGTCCTTCTGACAGTGTTTTTGCCTTACAGAAATTTTGTAATTTTAAGAAGTCCCATTTGTCAATTCTTGATCTTAAAGCATAAGCTATTGGTGTTCTGTTCAGGAACTTTCCCCCTGTGCCCATGTCCTCCACGGTCTTCCCAAGTTTCTTTTCTAATAGTTTCAGTGTGTCTGGTTTTTTGTGGAGGTCCTTGATCCACTTGAAGTTGATCTTAGTGCAAGGAGATAAGAGTGGGTCAATTCCCATTCTTCTGCATTTTGACCTCGAGTTGAACCAGCACCATTTGTTGAACAGGATATCTTTTTTCCACTGGATGGTTGTAGCTCCTTTATCAAAGATCAAGGGACCATAAGTCTGTGGGTTAATTTCTGGGTCTTCAATCCTATTCCATTGATCTACTTGCCTGTTGCTATACCAATACCATGCAGTTTTTAGGACAATTGCTCTGTAGTAGTGCTTGAGGTTGGGGATATTGATTCCCCCAGAACTCCTTTTATTGTTGAGAATAGTTTTAGCTATCATGTGTTTTTTGTTGCTCCAGATGAATTTGAGAATTGCTCTTTCTAGATCTATGAAGAACTGAGTTGGGATTTTGATGGGGATTACATTGAATCTGTAGATTGCTTTTTGCAAGATGGCCATTTTTGCTATATTGATCCTGCCAATCCAGGAGCAAGAAATGTTTTTCCATCTTCTGAGGTCTTCTTTGATTTCTTTCTTCAAGGACATGAAGTTCCTGTCATACAGATCTTTCGCTTGTTTGGTTAGAGTTTTACCAAGGTACTTTATATTGTTTGTGGCTATTGTGAGGGGTGTTATTTCCCTAACTTCTTTCTCAGCATGCTTGTCCTTTGAGTACAAGAAGGCTAGTGATTTGCTTGAGTTAATTTTATAACCAGCCACTTTGCTGAAGTTGTTTATCAGCTGTAATAATTATCTGGTGGAGTTTTTTGGGTCGCTTAAGTAAACTATCAAATCATCTGCAAATAATGATAGTTTGACTTGTTCCTTTCCAATTTGTATTTATTTGAATTTCTTATGTTTTCTAATTGCTCTTGCTAGAACTTCAAGTACTATATTGAAACTATATGGAGAGAGAGAGGGCAGCCTTGTCTAGTCACTGATTTTAGTGGGATTGCTTCAAGTTTCTTTCCATTTATTATGGTGTTGGCTACTGGTTTGCTGTAGAATGCTTTAGTATGTTTAAGTATGGGCCTTGAATTCCTTCTCTTTCCAAGACTTTTAGCATGAAAGGATGCTGAATTTTGTCGAATGCTTTGTCAGCATCTAATGAGATGATCATGTGGTTTTTATCCTTTAGTTTGTTTATGTAGTGGATTACTTTGATGGATTTCCATATATTGCACCATCCCTGCATCCCTGGGTTGAAGCCTACTTGATCATGGAGAATAATCATTTTGATGTGCTCTTGGATACAGTTGGCAAGAATTTTATTTAGTTCTTTTGCATCAGTATTCATAAGAGAAATTGGCCTGTAGTTTTCTTTCTTTCATGGATCTTTTTGTGGTTTAGGTAAGCCTAATTGTGGCTTCAAAGAATGAGTTGGGCAGTGTACCTTCTGTCTGTATTTTGTGGAATAGTTTGAAGAGTATTGGTGCTAAGTCTTCTTTGAAGGTCTGGTAGAATTCTGCACTAAAACCATCTGGTCCCATACTTTTTTTGGTTGGGAGGCTTCTATTTTCTATAACCCCTTCTATTTCTTTTGGGGTTATGGGTCTATTTAGCTGATCTATTTGATGCTGATTTAATTTTGGTATTTGGTATCTGTCTAGGAAATTGTCCATTTCCTCCAGATTCTCCAGTTTTCTGAGTATAGACCTTTGTAGTAGGATCTGATGATCTTTTGAATTTCCTCAGTTTCTGTTTTTATGCCCCCCTTTTAATTTCTAATTTTGTTAATTTGGATACTCTCTCTGTGTTCTTTCGTTAGTCTGGCTAAGGGTATATCTATCTTGTTGATTTTCTCAAAGAACCACCTCCTGGTTTTGTTGATTCTTTGTATGGTTTCCTTTGTTTCTACTTGATTGATTTCAGCCCTGAGTTTGATGATTTCATGTCTTCTACTCCTCCTATGTGAATTAACTTCTTTTTCTTCCAGGGCTTTAAGGTGTGCCGTTAAGCTGCTAGTGTATGGTCTCTCCAGTTTCTTTTTGGATGCACTTGGAGCTATGTGTTTTCCTCTTAGCACTGATTTCATTGTGTCCCATAGATTTGGGTAGGTTGTACCTTCATTTTCATTGAATTCTAACATCTTTGATTTCTTTTCTTATTTCTTCCTTGACCAAGGTGTCATTGAGAAAAGTATTGTTAACTTTCCATGTGTATGTGGGCTTTCTGTTGTTTTTGTTGCTATTGAAGACCACTCTTACTCCATAGTGATCTGATAGGAGGCATGGGAATAGCTCGATCTTCTTGTATTTGTTGACATCTGTCTTGTGACCAATTATATGATCAATTTTGTGGAAGGTACCATGCAGTGCTGAGTAAAAGGTATATTCTTTAGCTTTAGGATGAAATTATATATATATATATATATATATATATATATATATATATATATATATAAAGTCCAATTGGTCCAAAGTTTCAATTAGTTTCATTGTGTCCCTGTTTAGTTTCTGCTTCCCTGATCGGTCCATTGAGGAGAGTGGAGTGTTGAAGTCACCCACAATTATTGTGTTAGGTGTAATGTGTGCTTTAAGCTTTAGTAAGGTTTCTTTTACGAATGAGGGTGCCCTTGTATTTGGAGCATAGATGTTCAGTATTGAGAACTCTTCTTGGTGGATTTTCCCTTTGACCAGCAAAAAGTGACTTTCTGAGTCTCTTTTGATGACTTTAGGTTGGAAGTCAATTTTATCTGATATTATAATGGCTACTCCAGCTTGTTTCCTGAGACCATTTGCTAGTAATATTTTCTTCCAGACTTTTACTCTAAGGCAGTGTTTGTCTTTAACACTGAGATGTGTTTCCTGTATGCAGCAAAATGTAGGGTACTGTTTCTGTATCCAGTCTGTTAATCTTTTTCTTTGTATTGGGGAATTGAGTCCATTGATGTTAAGAGATATTAAGAAATAATAATTATTACCTCCCAACATTTTTGAAATTATTTTTTTATATTTCAGAGGTTATCTTCTTTTGGGTTTGATGAGAACATGTTTCTATCTTGCTTCTTCCCGGGTGTAGTTTCATTCCTTGTCTTGCTGTTTTCCCCCTATTATCCTTTTTAGGGCTGGATTTGTGGAAATATAATGTGCAAATTTGGTTTTTTCATGGAATACCTTGATGTCTCCATCTATGGCGATTGAGAGTTTTGCCAGGTACTGTAGTTTTTTGCTGAAATTTGTGTTCTCTAGAGTTTGCATGATATCTGCCCAGGATCTTCTATCTTTCATGTTCTCTGGTGAGAAGTCTGGTGTTATTCTGATAGGTCTTCCTTTATATGTTACTTGGCCTTTTTCTCTTGCTGCCTTTAATGTTCTTATTTTGTTTAGTACATTTGGAGTTTTGATTATTATGTGACAGTATGTATTTCTGTTCTGGTCCAGTCTGTTTGGAGTTCTATAGGCTTCTTCTATGTTCATGGGCATCTCTGTCTTTAGGTTGGGGAAGTTTTCTTCCATAATTTTGTAGAAAATATTTGCTGGCCCTTTAACTTGTAAATCTTCACTCTCATCTATACCTATAATCCTTAGGTTTGGTCTTTTCATTGTGTCCTGGATTTCCTGGATGTTTTGGGTTACAAGCTTTTTGCATTTAGTATTTTCTTTGACTGTTGAATCAATGGTTCCTATGGTATATTCGGCTTCTGAGATTATGTCTTCTATCTTTTGTATTCTATTGTTGATATTTGCATCTATGGCCCCTGATTCCTTCCCAAGGTTTTCTATCTCCAATGTTGTCTCCCTCTGTGATTTCTTAGTTGTTTCTACTTCTGTTTTTAGAACCTGGATGGATATGCTCAGATATTTCACTTGCTTGATTGTGTTTTCATGTATTTCTTTAAGAGATTTTTGTGTTTCCTCTCTCATAGCTTCTACTTGTTGACCTACTTTTTTGTGTATTTCTTTAAGTGATTTTTGTCTTTCCTCCTTATTTTCTTCTTCTTTTTGATCCACCTTCTCCTGAATTTCTTTAAGTGATTTTTGCGTTTGCCTTGTAAAGGCTTCTAACTTTTGATCCATTTTCTCCTCTATTTCTTTAAGAGATTTATCTATGTATTCTGCTACCAGCATGCTGACCAGTGATTTTAGATCCAAGTCTTATTGTTCTGGTGTGTTGTGGTATCTGGGGCTTCCTCTAGTTGGCGAACTGGGTTCAGATGCTGTCATGCTGCCTTGATTTCTGTTACTAACATTCCTTCGTTTTCCTTTTGCCATCAGGTTATTTCTGGTGTTAGTTGGCCTCGTTGTCACTGGCTGGTGTTTGAACCTCCCGCGAGGCTGGTCTCACCTGTTCTTTCTCTACTGGTGACTATGCTACACGATAGAGACTGCCTCTGTGAGTCCTGAGGGTACCTCAGGGAGGGCGATTCCCAACCAAATTGGTGTAAGACCGGAAGGCATGGAGATGTCTCTCCAGCTGCAGCCCTTGCCCTGGTTAGTGGGGTGAGCCTAGAGGATCCTCCCGAGTAATGGTAGCCCCTGATTGAGTCTGTCTACCTGGGCCTCTCCAGCCATGTCCTGGTAGAAATATGGAGGCCTACCCAGGGTCCACTGCCAGGCTGCTCCCAGCTGCCTTGGTGCAAGGCCTGAGTGTGTGGAGAAGTCACTCAGAGCCTCGGCGCTGGGTCTGGCTGGTAGCAAGAGCCTGGCATATCCACCCATGTGATAGTAGCCCGGCTGGAGTCTGTCTACCTGGGCCTCTCTAGCTGTGTCCTGGTAGCAATATGGAGGCTTACCACAAATGCTGCTCTAAGGGACCGAGCTGGCTGCCACCAGCTGCCTTGGTGCAAGGCCAGAGGGCATGGAGAAGTCTCTCAGAACCTCAGCGCTGGGCCTGCTTGGTGGCGAGAGCCTGGCAGATCCACCCGCGTGATGGTAGGCCTGGTGGGAGTCTGTCTACCTGGGCCTCTCTAGCTGTGTCATGGTAGCAATATGGAGGCTTATCTCCACTGCTGCTCTAAGGGACTGAGCTGGCTGCCACCAGCTGCCTTGGTGCAAGGCCCAGGGCATGGAGAAGTCCCTCAGAACCTCGGCGCTGGGCCTGCCTGGTGGCGAATGCCTGGCAGATCCACCCGTGTGATGGTAGTCCTAGCGGGAGTCTGTCTACCTGGGCCTCTCTAGCTGTGTCCTGGTGGCATATGGAGGCTTATCGCTACCCCTGCTGTAAGGGACCATGAACTGGCTGCCACCAGCTGCCTTGGTGCAAGGCCAGAGGGGGTGGAGAAGTCCCGCAGAGACTTGGCGCTGGGCCTGCCTGGTGGAGAGAGCCTGGTGGATCCACCCGCGTGATGTTAGCCCCGGCAGGAGTCTGTCTACCTGGGCCTCTCTAGCTGTGTTCTGTTTTTTGTTTGTTTGTTTGTTTGTTTGTTTGTTTTTTGATGCTAATTCTGCTTCCTGAAAAGGGTCTTCTTTGGGAAACAAGTAAATTATATACTCAGGTGATTTCATGTGAACCTTCTTCCAATTGTAAATTGTAAAATAAAGTCTACAGATAGTGATTAGGCAGAGGAAGAAAAATGTGGATCTAAAAGTCTTAGAGAGAAGGGGGAGAGAAAGGAGAAGAGAGAAAACGAGAGGAAGAATAGAAAAGAAGGCCAAGGGTGAGGTAGAAGAAAAATGGAGAAGCACATGGACTAGAGCTGCAAGGGATTTCAAAGATGGTAGATCTGCCGTATATAGGTGCACAGCTTGTATTTTTATTAATTAGCCATGTTTTCCTCACATGGTTTAATTGGGTTGGAGATTTACGGCAACATCTATAACATTTATGGTTCCAGAGCCATGTTTCTTTTGCTTTTCAAGTTTGGCTTTAATTCATGCTTAACTTTTATTTTACAATCAAGTTTTATGTAATTCAGGACTTGTTGCTTGGAGATGCTATTCCCTCTGGATCTGGGGTTGATATTTATTATTTTGTGACTGTACCCATTATCAATTTTCTGGATGGACATCATTGCATTTATTTCTAATAGAAATGGGCAGAGTGGTGAGTAGAAAATATAGTTTCCAAGGACAGCGATCTTCTCAGGCATCTTGGTTGCAATGAGTGTACCTTGATAACCTAAAAACAATGTGTCCCTAAATGTGTTTTCATGATCTATGGCATAATCCAGTATTTTCAGATCATTCTTCTGATGCATGAATAATGAAAACAGCCCTTACATTCCAGACAATATTTTTCTGAAGTGTTTCCTCTATTCATTGAATAAAGTCAACCATTGAGGTTCAATGATACGCTAATGCCCTGTATCAGCAGGGGGTCTATGTCAATGTCCATGGTAAATGTACCACCAAATGAAATGTTGATGTCATTTATCTGGGAGGTTGCATGATGTCATGCTGATGTCAGAGATTCAGCACAGGTGGAACCTCTCAGCACAGGTGAGACCTTATGAAGATCTTAACCTGAATCTTGCCTAGGCATTTTGGGAGATGTGGTCTCTAAGGGCATGAACAAGAGAGACCTGATATAAGATATAGGGAACTACAGCATTATAGAGAGCTGGTCCTCTCTATAATGTGGTAGAAGAAATTTGACCATTCCCATTGCTGGCTGTAGCACTAAGGGATGAAGCACTGTACCTTGCTAAGCTGTGTCTTGGGAGAGCTGGCCTATGTTCATGAGCCAGTAAAGTTGGCCATGATGATGTAAGTATGGGAAAACCAGACCCACTCATACTAGAAGATACAGACAGAATAGCTGTCCCCACCAATCATTTGGGAAACAAAATAGAGTCTATGATGAGACAGGTTCAAGAGATCTGCTATAGGGCTGAATAACTCACTACCATACAGGCTCAGATCCAGCAATTTGAGTTGGTCTCCCCCAACATCTACCTTTCTGTTGAAATGCTGATGTACATAAAGGGAACTTTCTTGCAACTATATGACTTCTAACATGATTGGTATCCCAGGGCACAGAACATAGAATCAACTTTGACCTAAGAAAGTTTCCTAATAATATTTTAAACCACATATGTGATATTTTACTCATATTATTAGTAAGAGAACAAAATGAAAGGATAGACATGTGGCAATTAACTTGGCCTTAAGATTGACCATATAATTACTGTTTGAAATTAAAAATATGTGTTTAACTCCCAGGAGACCCCTCAAATCCAGGCTCATATGTGAGAAACCCTTCACAATACCAAGGGTCAAATAAGGGCCCCCACAAGAGCCCAAAGAACACAGGACAACTAACACTTCCAGGACACATCTTCCTTACAGTATGCAACTTCTCATTGGGGCAAATTGGGTGGCCCCCGTGCCTGTGCATGGACACCCTGAGAAGTCTTGTATACCAGGTAGTCCACCATACCCAGAATAACATATCAGGTGCTCCAAACACACTCCCAAACCTAGAGAAAGCCTGATCAAAGGAGGTCCATCATAACCAGGCTCACAGAAGGGACAGGCTCCATGCAGACAAGGCAAGTCCAGTTAATACCAGAGATAACTGTAGAGAGGCAAGTATCAGAACAAACACAAGAGAATCCAATGCATCTTGACACAATCTGAAACAAGTTGTCCTACTGCAGGAAGTCCTGGATACTCTAAGATACCTGAAAAGCAAGATTCTGACCTAAAACATCATTGCATAGAGATCATAGAGGAACTTAAGAAAAAAAAATAACTAGAGAAATCAGGTAATCTGGTGGAAGCCCTTAAGGAGGAAACACTAACCCACAATCAAACAGGTGAAACAAATATCAAAACCATTCAGGATCAAAAATAGAAATAGAAAGATTAAGGAAACCACAATGGGAGGCAACTCTGGAGAGGAGAAGCCCAGAAAAGAGTCAAAGATGCCAGTTACACCAACAGAACAAGTAATACAGGAGACAATTTCAGATATAGAATATACCATAGAAGATATTAACACCACAGTAAAAGAATCACAACGTGCAAAAAATTCCTAACACAAAACATTTAGGAAATTCAGGATAAAATGAAAACACCAAATCTAAGAATAATAGATACAGAAGAGAGTGAAGGTTCCCAATACAATGGGCCAGAAAACAGCCCCAACAAAATCATAGAAGAAACCTTCCCTAAACTAAAGAGATGACTATAAATGTACAAGAAGATTACAAATACCAAATAAATTGGCAGAAAATAAATTTGTCCCGTCACTTAATAAACAAAACAACAAATATAAAGAATAAAGAAAGAACTTTAAAATCAATGAGTAAAATGTCAAGTAACATACAAAGGCAGACCTATCTGAATTACTGATGAATAGAAACATTAAAAGCTAGAAGACCTTAGACAGATGCCATGCAAACACTAAAAGGACATAAATGCCAGCCCATGCTATTATACCCACAAAAACTCTGAATTACCACAGATAGGAAAGCCCACATATTCCATGGCAAAACCTAATTTAAACAATATCTTTCCAATTATTCAGATCTACAGTAGATGATAGAATGAACATTGAAACACGAGGAGGGAAATTGCACCCAAGAGAAAGCAAAGAATTAATCCTTTTTCAACAAGACCAAAAGAAGAGAACCACAAAAACATAAGAACAAAAACAATAGCAGAACTCAACAACCTTTGGTATTTAATATCTTTCAAAATCTATGGACACAATTCCCCAATAAAAAGACATAGGTTATCAGACATGATATGTAAATAAGATCCAACTGTTTACTGCATATAGGAAGCATACCTCCGTGACAAAGACAGACAGTACTTCAGAGAAAAAGGCTGCAGAAAACATTTCCAAGTAAATGAGTTCAAGAAACAAGTAGGGGTAGACAGTTTAATATCCTATAAAATAGCCTTTCAACCAAAAGTTTTCAAAAGATATGGGGAAAGACACCTCATACTCTTCAAAAAGATAATTCTTCAAGGTGAACTCTCAATTCTGAACATTTATGCTCGAAATATAAGGGAACCACATTTGTAAAATATACTTCATTAAAGCTCTAAATAAGCATTGAACCTTGCACAATAATAGCAGATTTAAATACCCCATACTCAACAATGTACAGATCATAGAAACAGAAACTGAAAAGAAACATGGTGAAACTAATAGAAGTTTTGAACCAAATAGTTGCAACACCCAAAAAAGAGCATTTCAGACTTAAACAAAAGAATATAGATTATTTACAGCACCTTATGGTACTGTTGCCAAAGTTAACGATATAATTGAAAAACAAACCTCTCTAAACATATGCAACAACATTGAATTAATCCTGAGCATCCTATCAGATCACCACTAAGTCTGTTCTTCAATAACACAAAAAACAATAAATATTCATGGAAGCTGAACAACTCTCTACTCAATGATAACTTGGTCAGGAATGAAATAAACAGGGAAATAAAATACTTCCTGGAATTTAATGTACATGAAGGCACAGCATGCTTAGACTCATGGGACAATGAAAGCAATATTAAGATAAAAACTCATGTATATCACTGAGTGCCCTTATAAGAAAATATTGAAGAGATTCTATACTAGCATTGTAACAGCATTTTTAAAAGCTCTAGAACAAAACATTCCAATAAACCCAAGATGAGTAGATGGCAGTAAATAAATTAAATAAATAAATTCCTCCTATTTACATTTTAGAAAATCAAAAAAGATAGATAAGCCCTTACTAAACTAAAGAAAAGACACAAAGACAGTTTCTAAATTAACCAAATCAGAACTGAAAAGGGAGACATGACAAAAAAACTGAAGAAATGCATAAAATCATCAGATCCTACTACAAAAGGATTTTTGTTGAGTATTCAACAAAACTGGAAAATCTAAATGACAAGGATAATTTTCTAGACATATACCATTTACCAAAGCTAAATAGATCAGATGAACTAAAGAGTTCCATAATTCGTAAGGAAATAGCAGTTATTAATAGTACACCACCCAAGAAAACCTGGGTCCCATTGGTTTAAGTGCAGAATTGTTTCATGTAATTATTTAAAAAAAACAACAATCTATGCTACTCTATGTCTCTGTTGGTCTCCCCAGCCCTACACCTATCCCCAAGTGGCCATCCACCCAGTTTCCCAAGTTTCCCTAGCTGCAGAAACTCTCATATTTCCAGTAATTCCTACCCTGTGGCTAATCTGCCAGGACTGGCTCTAATCCCAAATAATGAAAGATAAAGAGGTTTGTAATTTATGATGCAGATTTATAACAGTAAATTCTTAATCCAGAAAGTGCCCACATAAAGAAGTCAAAACTCAATTAATAGTGATACAAGTTGTCCAACTAGATTGGAAAATTGCCCTAAATTAATCTATTGTGCTTTATGATATCCATAGATAACCTGTGACTATTTCAAGCCACATGGATCCAGTTTGTTTTTTTCTCCTATAGGTTACATTTTTGTCTCCTGACCTTTGTCTCTTTCTCTGTGTCTCTGTCTTTCTGTACCCATCTCTAAAACTTTCAGCAAGACTTATTTTTCTACTGCCCTATCACAGGTTTTAGCCTTATATTTTACTGGCCCTCACCTGCTTACAGAGAGCAATCTACACAGAATTCTATCAGACCTTCAATGCAGAGCTAATACCAATTCTTCTCAAACTATTCCACAAAGTAGAAACAGAAGTAATACTATCTAATTCATTCAATGGAATTCAAAATTACACGGATTCCTAAGACACATAAACCCTAAGAAGGAGAACTGCAGACAATATTTGCTCATGAATATTTTTTTTTCAAAAATACTCGATAAAATTCTTGCAAATAGAATAAAAAAGACTCAAAAAATCATTCATCATAATTAGGGAGGCTTCATCTCAGTATTCTGTGATGGTTCAATATACACAAATTGATCAATTTAATCCCCTATATAGAAAAAATCAAAGAAACACACCACATGATCAGCTCATTAGAAGCTGAAAAGGCATTTGATAAAATACAATACTCCTTTGTATTAAAATGTGGGAAAAATCTTGAGTTGAAGGTTTATATGCAAGCGTAATAAAAGCAATATACAGCAAAACAATATCCATCATCAAATTAAATGGAGAAAATCTTGAATATATTCCACTAAAATTGGGGAATAACAAGGACCCCTATTAATTTCCATACAGTACTCTAAGTTATAGCTACATCAATTAGATAACGAAACAAGGTCAAACGGATACAAATTAGAAAAGAGGAAGTCAAGATATCACTATTTGTGGATGATATGATATAAATTAGCAACTCCAAAATTACTAACAGAGAACTCCAATATCTGATAACAAACTTTATAAATATGTCTAGATAGAAAATTAACTGAAACAATTCAGTAGCATTCCTCTACACAAAGGATAAATGGGCTGTGAAAGAAATTATGGAAAAAACACACTTCATATTACAGTCCCGAATAATATAAAATATCTCACTGTAACTCTAAACAAGCAAGACAAAAACTTCAAGTCTTCAAAGAAATAAGATCTCAGAAGTTGGAAAAATCTCCCATATTCAGGATTAACATAGTAAAAAGTGCCGTTTGCTAAAAGCAATCTAGAGTCAATGTCATCTCCATCAAAATTCCAACTCCATTTTTCAGCTACAAAGAAAGCAATTCTCAATTTCATTTGGAATACCCAAAATCCCAAGATAGTGAAAACAATTCTCAACAATAAAAGAACTTCAAGGGAAATCATCATCCTTGACCTCAAACTCTATGACAGAGAAATAGTAATTAAAAACACAAGCTATTGGTACAGAGACAGACATATTGATCAATGGAATTGAATTGAAGATGCAAAATAAAGCCACACATATATGGTCATTTGGCCTTTGACAAAGAAGCCAAACCCATACAGTGAAAAAAAAAGAAAGCATTTCCCAAAATGGTGTTGGTTCAACAGGTAGTCTGTATTAAGAGGAGTGCAAAATGATCCATCTCAATCGCCTTGTACTAAGTTCAAATCCAAGTGGATCAAGAGCTGTCACATAAAGCTAGATATGCTAAATCTAATAGAAAAAAGAGGTGAAAACCCCACATTAGCACAGGGGAAAATTTACTAAACACCAATAGCTCACTCTCTAATATTAAAAATTAACAAATGTGACCTTATGAACTGAAAATCTTCTTTAACACTAAGAAAAATGTCAATAGGACAAAACAGCAACCTACTGATGGGAAATTTTATATACATGAACACTACATCAGATAGAGGCTAATATTCAAATTTTACACAAAACTCAAAATGAAGACTCCAGAGAAACAAATAACCTCTTAAATTGGTATACAAAGTAAAGGAATGCATTACAGATTTTAATTTTATGAGTGGATATAATGAAGCCTGATGAAGCAAAACTTGCCAAAGAAATGGCCCAGAACTGCATTTTCCCTTCAGAATACCCAGGGCCTTTTCATACCAGGCCACACAGGAAAATATGAAGTTTAGTTGGGTAGATGAGATTGACAGGATCTTTTGTCATTGCTGTAGGAAAATAAACTGTTCCAGAGGGGATGTTATGGTGTAAAAGCTGTCTGTATTGGGTGTTGAACAAATTTACAAGAACTTTGTAGTGTGGATATATATTTTTGGTTTGCATTTACATCACTGACTGGGCTGAAATGCTGGGAATTCTTTATGTGCATAAATGGAATTCCAGGTGTTCCCTGGCTATTTCCTTATAAGATGAGAAGAAATGTAACATCAAACTTGTGCATAAAGCTATGTGTTCACCTCAAGGGCAAAAGTGGTGGGTGGTGAAGGCATAAGGCTATGTGTCCTGCATTGTGAAGGCCAAAAGTCGGAAAGTAGCATTCTGATTCCTGCCAGTCTGTGAATGATATTTTGGGGTTTGGATATGTCTTGAACCCAATTTTACTCTGGAATGACTCCTGGTGCATAAGAATTTGAAACCACATCACAGGAAGGCAATGTCTTAGTCAGGGTTTCTATTCTTGCACAAATATCATGACCAAGAAGCAAGTTGGGAATGAAAAGGTTTATTCCGCTTACACTTCCATGCAGCTGTTCATCACCAAAGGAAGTCAGGACTGCAACTCAAGTAGGTCTGGAAGCAGGAGCTGATGCAGAAGCTATGGGGTGTATGTTTCTTACTGGCTTGTTTCCCCTGGCTTGCTTAGCCTGCTCTCTTATAGAACACAAGACTACCAGCCCAGGGATGTCACCAACCACAAGGGGCCCTCCCCCTTGTTCACTAATTGAGAAAATGCCCACAACTGGATCTCTTAATGGCACTTCCCCAACTGAAGCTCCTTTCTCTGTGATAACTCCAGCCTGTGTCAAGTTGACACATAAAATCAGCCAGTATAGGAAATAAGCTGTAATTTCCCCTCAGTCCTGTGACCTGGTTCTGTTTTGTAAGTTAAAGGGTCAAATGTCTTTGGTCCTGGTTTGATATTTACTGTTGCGGCATTATTCTGTACATCCTTTCACACAGGATCATTGTTATGTATTCGTTCTTCTTAAAAATCAGGCGCATCTTCTGAATATTATATATACATATACACATATGAACATATATATATATATACACACACACACACACAGGCAGAGATGATTTAGATGAATACATAGATGAGATAGATAGATAGGTAGATAGATAGATAGATAGATAGATAGATAGATATAGATGTAGATGTTGACAGAGATGGAGATACACAGACAGAATAGAGATGGATGACACAGATGATATGCATAATGATATGGTTGATAATATAGGTAATGATATAGATAGATATAGATGGAGATAGAGATAGGCATATGTATGTATGAATGAATGTACATACTTTTGAATGTATGTATATAAGCATGTATGTAAGTATGTATGATGTATGTATGTATGTATGTATGTATGCATGTCATTTTGCTTGTATTATGTATGTATGATCCAGGCTTCAGCAATCCCTCCAGCTGTCCTGTGCACCCAAGTCTCAGTGTCAGGGACATGTATGTGCAAAGCTCAAACAGCAAATGTCTAGCATTTTATTCTCCATGATATTATCAGAAACACAGAGCATCTGCTCCCATGGAATAAGTATCCTTTTCTAGTTTAATTAACTGACTGCTAAGCAGCAAATGGATGTCAATTTAAACTTAAGGCTAAGTGTAAGGGAGCCTGATGAGAATCATAGTCAACTGTTTGAATGTGCATCCTGTTAGAAGTATCAGTTATGCACTCTGAGCCACAATGGTCTTATAGATCTGTTTCAAATATTTTCTGTTGTCTCAGTACATGGGAAATATAAGTGTTGATATTTTGTAACATGATATTGTATATATTCTCAGTATGTAGCACCGTGAGATGTCCAAGGACCTATTATGCATGCAAGCGACTCAGGAGAAATAGTATTGTTTGGATCAGAAGAGAGGGAGGCTATAGGGCTGCTTGAGGATGAATTAGTATAGAGCCAGGAGGAAGAATTGATTAGAGACTAAGTGTGGAGATGAAGAAGTACTAATTATGATTCTTATCTTTTGTTTGCTGAGTACATGTGGGGACTTGTAAGTCCCCACATTTGTTTGTGGGATCTGTTGTAGATACTTTTAATTTGTATCACAGATCATATTTGGTAGATATTCTCCCAGATAAAGTATCAAAATTCTTTTAAAAAAATCTCCAACATTCATATGAGTTAAGAAAACCTAGGCAAAATAAATGCGTATACATTCACCAAATACACCCACAATGCTAAAATCGAGATATCCTGGTATTCAGAAAGCTCATCATCATCTTAAGAGAAAAAACCCTTTGTAGTCTATATTCTATAAGGCTCTTTTAAACTTCTGCCAATGGTGAGATTGCATTTAGAAAATAAACCCATCATTTCTTTCAGCGTCTTTCTGCCAGTTCTGTGGTTCATATTAGTGTAAACAGATTGACCTTCTTTCACAAATTTACTAGTCTGAGACCAGAGGCATAGTTAGAGACTCAAAAACAATTTCAGTGGGAGAGGTAGTGCCTTGGGTTGACACACTTCATGCCATACTATGATCTCTCATTCCTAACATATCTTTCCCAAATCTTTGTTGCTATTTTATATTGGCTGTGATGTTGCTTACCAGTGAGATCTTGCCAATATAAAATAGCAACAAAGATCTCCTAAAGGCAGAACCCATGTATCTTCCATTTCCATTTAAGTGGTTGGTGAGGTACCTAATCCTCATATACAAGATACCCTTTTAGAGTAAGATTTGCATGTCTTGCTTTAATTATCATTTGTTTGGATTCTACTGACATTTTTTACTTGTTTTTGTCTTGTTTTGAGTTTTTGGTTTTGTTTTTCCATTTTTATTTCATTTATCATTTTATTTTTACAGTCCATATTTTTCCCCTCCACCCTCTGTTCCACATCCCATAACTTTTCCCCACCTCTCTGTCTCCACATAGATGTCCCCACCCTCCCACTTCACTTGACCTCTAAACACCCTGAGGCCTCTGGTCTCATGAGTGCTAGGTGCATCATCTCTGAATGAACACAGACCAAACAGTCCTCTACTGTATGTTTGTTGGGGGACTCATAGCTGGTGTGTGCTGCCTGGTTGAATGTCCAGTGTTTAAGGGATCTCATGGGTTCAGATTAATTAGGACTGCTAGTCCTCCTACAGGGTAGCCCTTGTCCTCAGATTCTTTCAGCCTTCCCTAGTTCAATAACAGGAGTCAGCAGCTTTCGTTCATTGGTTGAGTGCACATATTTGAGTCTGACCCTATCAGATTCTTATTGACCGTTCTGGAGTGTGGTCATGATAGGTCCTTTTTTCTGTGGGCACTCCTTAGCCTCAGTAATAGTACCATGCCTTGGGACCCCCCGCCTTGAGCTAGATCCCATTTTGGGCCTGTCTCTGAAATTTCTTTTCCTCTGATTCTTCTCCATTTCCATACCTGTAATTCTTTCAGGCAGGAGCAATTATGAATCTGACTGTGGGATGGTATCCCTCATGTGATGCCCTGACTTCATGCTGGAGGTGGGCTCTATAAGATCCCTCTTCCTACTGTCAGGCATTTTTTCTAAGGTCCTTCCCTTTGAGTCCTTAGAGTTTCTCACCTCCCAGGTCTCTGGTTCATTCT
Organism: Apodemus agrarius; assembly: GCA_964023405.1. Lineage (NCBI taxonomy): Eukaryota > Metazoa > Chordata > Mammalia > Rodentia > Muridae > Apodemus > Apodemus agrarius. Next base: position 71,881,662 of record OZ030007.1, on the reverse strand, counting down.
GGAGGGTCCTCCTGACCTCCTATCTCCTGAAGTTGCCTGTTTCCCTTCTTTCTGCTGGTCATCTGCTGGGCTGTAGCCCATTCCCCTAACTGAATGCCTGATCAGGTTCCCCTCTCCATTCTCCTACCCTGTCCTGTCTATTTTCCCTCTCAGGTCTGTCCCTCCCTTCCCACTTGTGATTGCTGTCTTCTCCTTCCCAGTTAGGAACTAGTTATCCTCACTTGGGCACTTCAGCTTGTTGACAGTTTTCAGTTCGTGGCTAATACCCACTTATTAGTGAGTACATAGCATGCATATATTTTGTGTCTGAGTTACCTCTCTGAGGATGATATTTTATAATTCCATCCATTTGCCTGCAAAACTCAGGATGTCCTCACTCTTAATAACTAAGTAGTATTCCATTGTATAAATGAACCACATTTCTGTATCCCTTCTTCTTTTGTAGGACTTATAGGTTGTTTCCTGCTTCTGGTTATCACAGATAAGGGACTTATGAACATAATGCAACATATGCCCTTGTGGCATGGCGGGGCATATTTTGGGTTTATTCCCAAGAGTAGTATTGCTGGGTATTCAGGGAAATCTATTCCCAATATTTGAGGAACCTCGAGATTTATTTCCAGAGTGGTTGTACAATTTTGTACAATCCTATCAGCAATGCAGGAGTGTTCCTCTTTCTCCACATCCACTCCAATATGTGTTGTCACCTGATGTTTGGATCTTAAACATTCTAATTGGTGTAAGGTGGAATCTCAGACTCATTTTGATTTGCAGTTCTCTGATTACTAAGTACTTTAAACATTTTTAGGAGCTTCTCAGCCATTTCAGATTCCTCAGTCATGGAATCTTGGTTTAGTACTATACCCAATTTTTATTGTTTTTTTTTTGGGGGGGTGGTGATTAGCTTCTTGAGTTCTTTCAAATTTTGGATATTAGCTCTCTATCAGATGAATTTGATGAGTTGGTGATTTTTTCTCCAATCTGTAGGTTGTGGAATTGTTTTATTGACTATATCCTTTGCCTTACAGAGGTTTTCCAGTTATATGAGGTCCCATTTATCGACTCTAGGTCGTAGAGCCTGCATCATTGGAGTTCTGTTTATGAAATTGAGGAAATAGAAGCCATTCAAACCTTCCCAAACAAAAAATAATTAAAGAAAAAGAAAAAAAAGCCCAGAGTCATCGATTTAGTGAGAATTGTTCCAGACCTTCAAAGAAGGCCTGATACATTTTTTTCCTCCCAATATCCCATAAAATAGAAAGAGCT